>OY720456.1:63814454-64469454 GCA_963082715.1 Harpalus rubripes
ACAAGAAAATTATGAATTTATTTTTCTCTCTGTAGTAATTTTTCTTTTGTATTCTAACTATATTTAGCATGACATATTTATGAACATCACGCATTCATTAATAAATAATAAGAGCTAATGTATTGCTATACTTTTATATTAGAAATTCAGTAAAAGTACGTTGTTATTTTTAGCTTTATTATTAACTTACCTAGCTTTAAAGAGGTATTTATAGGAGATTTTGCTAAATAAGCACATTTTTTAGGTCTCTAAAATTATAGATTTTATTAACATTTTTATATTACCTACTCAACTTATAGTGAACTGCCTTTTGCCAACCCTCACAGCGGGATATTTTTTCGGTTTATAAGGGTTGGAGATAGAACCGCATTTGAATTTATCAATATTTTACTTAGCGCAAGTGTTATACCTAGCTGTCATGGTTCTAATTATTCAAGATTAAATTTGGTGACAGTCAGTGTTGTTCAAGTTAAAAGTAATATCTAATAAATGAACACAACCAAAATAAAAATTATATATGCAGGGTGTCTTGGAAATAGTGGGACATGGCTTAACCACAGATTCCTGACGATAAAATAAGATGATTTAACTAAACTTACCCTTATCCGAAAGTGCATAGTTTAGCCAGTATTCTGCTTCAAAGTTCTTATAAAAAAAAATTTTTTTTTATAATAACAGGACCTTTTATTCGATTTAGATGAAATTTGGTATGACCCTTTATATGGATGTAAGTCATCTTTTAAGATGATATTTGTTATTATTAGTGAACCACTAGTGTAAGAAACTTAGATGTCACGCCATAATTAGACGGTAACTTTTTAATGGCAATGCCGATAACGTAAATTTTTTTTTTTCATAAAGATATATTCAATAGTAAACTTTTCTCTCTCTGTATAATTTGTGATTTCTGTTACGGTTCACACAGAGAAAACTAAAACTTAAGTGACTGCACCGTGAAATTTTTATAACAAATTTTATGTAGCAGTCCCTTCCTTTGACAAATATCTCTTTTTTTATCTCAGTAACAATTGTTTATGAGTTGTCAATCCAATCAAGTTGCTTAGGAATAAACTAATCTTCTTATCATAATAATGGCTTTGACATATTCTTATGCGGAACAGACATATTACTCGTTTTAGGGTATTGTGAAGGAAATTGTCGCAGATCCGTTAGAGTATTGTAATAGCTATTAACATACCTAGGAATGTTATGCATATCATAACTGCCGCAGATGTCTAAGGCTTGTTATGATTCAAAACATCCGTGGTTTGTTCAGTAGTTTATCGGTTTCAGAAAATTAAGACATTATTGATAATTATTATTTTTTTAAATTTTCTCATTAATGCTACTTTTAGAATGCCATGGTTAACAAAACAATTATTTTGACATATGTCAATATGACAAATATTCAAATTATGTGCTTTATTACTAATGTTTATTACTTTAGAGTAAAGTAGACCGTATTTGGAACGATACTCTATCATTATCTGTATGTATTATGAATAGCATTATATTTTCATTTATTTTATTTTCAATTTGTAGACCGTTATTGACAAATCAGTATGGTAATAATATTACCGTATAGATACAGTTATTATTTAGTTACCAGTCTACTTTTGTACATGTAAACAGTGGAATACATGTACAAAAGTAGGCTGGTAACTTAAGTAATAACTGTATCTGTATGGTAATATTACCATACTCACTTGTCAACAACGGTCTACAAAATAAAAATAAAATAAAATGAAAGTATAATGCTCTTTATTAATACATACAGATAACGTTAGTGTATCGCTCTAAATACGGTTTATTTTATTCTAAAATAATAAACATGAGGAATAAAGCACACAATTTGAATATTTGTCATATTGGCATATGTCAAAAAAAATTCTATTAACCATAGCATTCTGAAAGTAGCATTAACGAGAGAATTTTAAAAAAATCATATTTATTAATATAGTCTTAATTTTCTGAAACCGATAAACTATTGAACAAATCACGGATGTTATGGATCATGATAACATTGTACTAGAAAGACCATCTCATTTTAAGGATCTTGGAGTTATTTTTGAACCAAATATGTCTTTTGTAATACATGTTACAGAATTGGTTAGTTCTGCTTTTAAAATACTTGGATTCATATTTAGGAACTGTAAACAATTTTGTAAGGTGAACACAATTATAATAATGTTCAATAGTTATGTTCGTTCCAAATTAGCATATGGAGCATTAATATGGTATCCAATTTATGACCGGTACATTACTAGAGTTGAGGCTGTACAAAAACGTCTCCTGAAGTATTTAGCATTTAAATGTGATCATATCTATCCTGAACGAGGTTCAGATTATAACAATTTATTAGTACGTTTTAACTTTAAATCATTAGAAACACGTAGAATCTGTCAGTCAATTATATGTTTGTTAAAACTGCTGCAATACAAAATTAATTGTCCTGCCTTATTAGAGAATATTGAAATTCATGTACCACGTCTAACATCAAGACATAAATTATATTTTCAATGTCCTAGAGCGAGGACAAATACACAAACCAGATCTCCGATCTACATAATGTGCAACAACATCAATAAAATTGTTAGTGATATAGATATATTCACAATATCACCATATTATGTTATAAATGTATTTTCAAATTTGGAAAAAATTTATTATGTATTTATATGTTATATTTTATATTTTTTATGTCTGTATATGTATATGTATATGTATATGTATATGCCTTTCAAAATTTACTGCATGTAACTGTACTTTGTCCTTTATATGGTGTACACTGTTGGGCAAATAAATTATTATTAATAATAATTATTATTATAACAAGCCTTAGATGTCTTAAAATTCTCGCTCTACGAGCTCGGATTTCAAACCAATATCTGCGGCAATTATGATATACAGAACATTCCTAGGTACGTTGCTAAGTCATTCGTTTTTAGTCGACTATTTATTAACAAAGAAAAACATCCTTCATATTCTCTAATGGTTTGTACAGACGGCTCTGCACGGCTTGCAATATTTTCTAAAATGCTAATAATAATAATAATAATAATAATAATAATAATAATATTTATTCCAGAGACTAAAATAAGTACATGGCATATTACATAAAAAATACAGTTATGTATAATTTCGATATTTATAATTTTATTGGTGGACCCCACAGAGAAAATTTTTCTGACTATGCCATCAACTTCACCATTCATTTAGGTATTCATTTCCTTGTTCTAGGTGGACACCAAAACGACAGAAGCCCTCGTAACTGTCGACTGGGAAAACGGTTTCGTTGAATCCTCCGCTAAGGAAAACGAGAACGTGTCACTAGTCTTCAAGGAACTTCTCCTTCAGGCGAAAGTGAAGTACAACCTGAGTCCCGCTCTTCGGAGACGGCGTCGGCAGTCGCTGCCTCTACAGAGCGGAGGGCCCCCGGGATCTCACGGTACTCCGCCCCCGGCAGTTGTCATTCCTTCGGCCGTTCAGCTTCAACACCTCCAGCAGATTCGGGATCGCCATGGAAAGAGGAATTCGTGTGTCATCTCCTAAACACATAATATGGGGAGGGAATGGTGAGGTTATGTTATACAAGTTTGGTATTATCTCGTGGCAGGAAGAATGCAAATGCAACAGAAAAATAAACTGGTAGTATACATATATGTAATATAAAAAAAGGCGACAGTAAGCGCAGTTATTACTTTGTTCTGTTCATTATATTTTATTTTGACGAAATTTATTTACATAAAAATGAGCAAAGTTTCTATAGAATACCCATGTTTTGAGCCTCACCATTATAGTGGGTTTCGCAATTAGATCCCATATATGCTTTGTAGAATAAGAAAAGCAATGGTGGACATCCCGGACCGTCGACCGGGGAGGGTATTTGAAGAAAATAAAACCAAAATATTTTTTGTTTCAGTTGAATTATTTTTTAATGTTTCATTTTTTACTTCCTTGTACAAAGTAAAGGAAGTATTGTATTCGCGAAAAATTTCGGTTTCTAGATTTCAACGGAAATATCCATTTTGGCCATCCCTGAATCCATTCTGACTAATTTCGTCGTGACGTCTGTACGTACGTACGTACGTATCTCATATAACTCAAAAACGGTAAGCCGTAGAAAGTTGAAATTTTATATTTAGGACTTCTATAACATCTAGTTGTGCACCTCCCTTTTTGGTCATTACATAATTTCCAGAAATGGTACTTTATATGAAGCCTATAATAGATTTTAATGAAAAACTATATTAAAATATAATCCAAAACTTTTCAAATTTAGTATATAAGACTTTTATATCAAATTGAATAACAGCAGAATTTGGTTAAAACAGGCTAACCGTAAGTGATATATATTACCTGAAGTTGTTAACAGTTTTTCTTGAATAAAATGGTTTCATTTTGATTTTAGAAATAAATGCGTCAAATAAGAGTTTTAGAGAATTAAATTCTGCGTCTAGCAAATCAAGTATTATTTAATTAGCCTTTTGTATAAGCAAAATATGTAAATTTAAAACATATACTTTTTGGTTTTTGTAATGAAGCTTGCTATGGATTAGGACAAAAAATAACAAAAAAATAAAAAATAGATGTTAATGTCAAATTACGTCAAATACGTGCAATTTTATAATTGGGTCTATACTTCATATTGGTCTTGCATACAAGGAAAAGTTGTAGCATTAGTGCAACATTTTAAAGATCTATTTCTTTTTCCTGAAAAATGCATTATACTTAAATTAAAAAATACAAATATTTAAATTTAGCTAATTTTTATTTATATAACTTCTAAGCATTAAATAATATGAATTTTTTCTTTTCACCTCTTTAGAACTCTTTTTATTTTCTTCCGAAGAACGTTAATCAATTTTTTATCACTGTTAGATTTCGAGTTATGAGGTCAAAGTTAGTTACCTATATCATCGGTAAGAGATTTTTTAGGTTTCCAAAGATGTATTATCAATATACATTTGTACATTAAATTTATAAAGTAAGTAAAAACAGTGATTGTTGGAAATGAAACAATAAAATTGCAAATTATAATTTGTATATATATATATATATATATATATATATATATATATATATATATATATATTATGTGTACAATAAAATATTGGTTTTCACATCATATTAGCACTAAATTTACACAATTTTTAAAGATTTTTTTTCGATATGGCGAAAGTGATCTTCTAACTTTACTGTACTCATTTTTTGGAGAAAACAAATCCCAATGGCGAGGCTCAAAAAACAGAAACCATGTCTAGCATGTTTATAATAATACAAAAAACAAAAATAAAAGAGACGCACGTTTAACTTTGGTATAAAAAATAAAATCATAAATCACTTTTAGGTGTTCAAACTGTACATACATCCTCATCCTACGACCTACGACACAAAATATCAACGCCACGAGAAAATAAACAAACTGTACAAAATGCGTTTTAGTTTGTAATGTTATAGAACATTAGGAACCAAATTTTGAAAAATAGATTCGACCAAACAACTTAGTATAAAATACTGTTGTCGAAATTGCAAGTACATATGTTGGTATAAAACAAATCCAAATTTATACTGTAGACCATTGTTCTATGAAAGTTTTATAATTTTAACGAGATTCATTTAACAAAATATGGGAAAACAATTTGTTAAAACAGATTATTTTATAAAGGTGTTGCATTTACGGAGTAGAACGGTAAGTATGAAAAATACGGGTATTACTACTTATATTTACTAACTGATACAAAATTAAAATGATAATTTGTCCGTCGCACAAAAGTATAACATTACAAATGTTGGAACGCATTATAAATGGCCATTCAAATGAGTATTTATTGTAGAAAACTGTAATTTATAGTTTATATAAATGTATAAACATTCTGCTTGTACTTTTAAATTACTATAATTATCTTTAGTGAAGCATAGCACGAAGTCAGAGAAATTAATATTAAAATAATATAACAAAGTCAATTTCTCATTCATTGTGATTTACAAATAAGGATGTTATATGTTGCTGAAAATGTAAACAATTCAATGTATCCTCTCATCCAATTGTGTCTGGAATCATCTTCATTTACATATATCCTTCTCTAATTACTAAATTTGAACCTCTTTCGTAAGTCGGTGCTATTTTTATGGGTTAGAATATAATATTTGTGGTACGAATAGACATTTTATGTGTTTACTTTCGATGAGCATACAAAGGTTTTCAAAGTATGTATGTTTAATTTTTATAGATGTAATGCAAATACATCATACTATTAATTATTTCGGATCTCTCTCCTTTTTTATTGTATCTTCATCATTAAGATGCTACGTTTTAAAGTAGATATTTTTATTTTTACATAATATGATACTAGAGAAAAAAATAAAATACCCGTATTTTTTACATCGATTAATTATTCGTATTTTATGAGAAAATAATTATTAAAAATTAGGGGAAGGGATTTGTGACGTAACAATGGTAGAAGCGTGGAAAAAGACGGGAGGGAAAGAGATAGTTATAACCAGATGTGACCATACCACACCCTGCCACACGTACTACAATATAAACGCGACGCTGATAGGCTGATTTATAACTGTCTCTTTCCTTCCCGCAATCTATGTGTCTTCGTCCACGGTTACGGCATATATCCCTTCTCCAAAACATTAAATTGCTAATAACAAGAGAAGCTACAGTGGTTAGTTTTTATATTTTATGACATATATATTGAAATTCGAATACGGTCACATACCCCATACTATTTTATCGACGAGCAAAAATATACAAGCGATGAAATATTTTTGGCGAATCGATAATTAAATTTTATAGTCATGTATAAAATTCTATTTATTTGCATAAGTATCAGATATTAAAGAAAAAGAAATCAAGTGACCCCTGTGGTGCACTCTCCACGCCAGCAATGAGTGCCCGTGAGATAACGCCTGGTAAGCGCCCGCACGGTTCAAATATTTCATCATTACCGCATCTGTGTACAAAGCAGATTGCCACACCCAGCAATGGGTAATAAGCCGTAATGATATATTTATTTTTTTATTTAAGTACTTTATCTACTTTTACTGTTAATTATATTATCTACTATTTGTAGAAAAAAAAAGAACACTTTAATATTTGCAATGGAAAAATGCCACTTTTTATAATTCGGCGTTGAAAAAAAAATCTAGGTTTAATTTATTCTAATGAAACAACAGCTTTTTTGTTTGGAAAATGACGCCATTTTTCTAACCTTTAAAAATAGCACATTTTCCTACATAACCACAACCTAATATCGTAAAAATTGTGAACAATAAATGTACATACTCTACTGTTTCAGATGTCTTAATGTGAAAATTTTGCTTATTATATAGATGTTTATTGGATTGCGTATCAAATACTATATACATATAATATTATATACATATGAATTGAACACCAAATTATGTAAAGCTCAACGGATTCTCCCGTCTTGCCCTCTGTCGCTAAATCTTCCAACTTCTCTAGAGAGAACAATCAAAGTAGATAGAAAGTTGATATGTAAAGATGACTTGTATGCTGAATGGAGAAGTATTTCCAAAAAAATATTAATTTTTATTATGTTAGAATTATAAGGAAGAGAAAATAATTCATTCCTTGATTTTTTTACTATGTATTTTCGTTACACGTACTTCGTTTCAGATAAGAATGGAGTAGTCTATGAAACCAATTTTTGCTCATGCTACATATGTTTTGTTTGTTAAATGAACATTATTGCATGTTCTACCTTACCAATTCAGTAGATGGCGCTCACATCAGCTCCAGTTTTAAATTTAAAAATGTCGGTATTCAACTTCCGTCATTTGCCATTTTATTAATAAAAAAATGTTATCGAAACTTTGTATAATCTAATCAGTTGGTATGAAATTCAAATATTACATGCCTGTTTTCCAAATCGGATAAAGATGATACTTGACACTGTACAAAAAATGACAAGAGGTGTCACATGTCACGTGCACTGACACTACACCTTAGTCGTGTTCCTTCGGGTTGTGATAGTGATTTTGTGAATCCTGATTCATTTAATCGTGATCCTTTTGAAACAGGATTTAAAAATTATAGCAAGAAAACAACACAATCTAATGTCAAATGTCAATGTCATATGCAGACTAATGCAAACTATCCTACTTTATTTTATAAATAATCAACAGTCTAGTGTTATAGTCAGAATTAAAAATGGATTATATAGAAGTAAAAAATAATGTTCTTGGTAAGGAATATGAAGTATGTTTATTTCAAACAAATCTTTATGGGCTTCATTACACGCTTTTGTAGAAAAATCTTATTTCCCTTGATGCCACAAACCCCACATTCGTAAATTTCTACGCTCGAAATAGTATATTTTCAATTTGTTCTGAACTGAATCCAAGTGAATCACTCAAAAAGGTTGATTCTGAAGGGAAGGGGAAGGTTGTCTAGTGATCACAAAATGAGAACGTTGGGATAACGAATAGGAAACGTAAAAACATTATTCTTCTTAATCATGATCACTTTTATCATTTAGATTACGAATCATAGCCCGAAGGAACACGGCTCTTGTTCCATTTAAGCCATTCAGTATTGCGGAGCATAGGGAATAGTTTTGACCTCTCTGATTGGCTGAAATTAGAAACAAGAGACAAGTTTACCCAATGGAATTTCGACTACTTCAGATTTGCGCTGTTGCCAGTGCCATCTACTGAATGGCTTAAATGGGACAGAGCATAATCTGAAATTGTACACTGTTCCATTTAAGCCATTCAGTAGATGGAGCTGGCAACAGCGCAAACTTGAAGTAGCCGAAATTACATTGGGTGAACTTGAGTCTTGTCTCTAATTTCAGCCAATATGAGACGTCAAAACTATTCCCTATGCTCTGCAATACTGAATGGCTTAAATGGAACAAGGTATACAGTGCGTAAATTTGGCTCCAACTTCAGGCAATCAGAAAGTTCAAAACTATGTCCAATGGATTTCAAATTGACAAATTTTGGCCGTTGTTCTGAACTCGGTTTGCGTTTAGACCAATCAGAGAGCTGAAATCATTTGCCTATCCAAACCTATAGTACATTCTTATCTGAAGCGAAGTATAAGTGTTTTAAAAATCGAAACATAGGTAGCAGAACCAGAGGATACGGTTTATAAAATATTCGAAGAATCATAAATGATTATTTACGCAAAAGTGTAAAAAGCAATGAAGCATAAAAATAATATATTCGTACTTGCATTACACTATTTTTTTGTAGGAAGTAAAGTGTCAAGAAGAGAAACATTTGACAAAATTTCCTCATAAAAAAAGTTGTAAACAATTTTTTAAGTCCATTAAAAAGGGTGCTTTTGTCATTAAAATAGGTTTATAAGTATTTTTTTATATTTTGCGTTCATAATAAAGTCATTACGATACGCAATTGCGTATCGTAATGACCTTCATTTCGATATCCAATTTTTAGATGAATTACTAGATGACGTTTCTTTAACCCATTTTTACTTAATTTATTTTTAGTTAATTGACAATTCATTTTAATAATATAATGTCGAAATTATTATTTTTATTTAGGGAAGATTATTTACATGAAAATGTACAAATGGTTACAAATATAATCACAAATTGAGTAAGTAAATGTTATTGTAAAAGGCGAAAAATATAAAAAATAGTATAAAGAACTCATTTTATAAGACTTTCTTTCGTACTTGTCAATTAGAAAACTCGCTAACGCTCGTTTTCTAAATTTTGACGCGTGCGAAAAAAACATGTCTTATAAAACACGTTCTTTAATATACTATATTAACGCATACCGGTGAAAAAATGAAATGCTATGGCGCTCTTTTACGCTTCTATTGAAAACGTAAATAAATTGTATGCAACTAGAATAAAAATCTTATTTCTCGGCTAGTACGGTCAAACTTTCCTATTGGAGAAATAAGAATATATTTTTTATCATGTTGCATACAAATTTTTTTTACGTCAAGCGTGAAAATTTCCATAGCGTTTCGCTTTTTCACCCGTTTGCATTTATTTTGTTTTACCGTTTCTATACTGCTATCCATATATTATGGTAATAAGTAATTTAATTTTACTGTAATACTGTTCTTATGATATAAGTATGGCCCACTCAGATTTTTCATTGGTCCACCTTTGGCCCACCCAGAAAATAATCCTAGTTACGTCCCTGTTAAGGAGTATCTATGTTTCGATTTTAGGAATATAGTAAGTAGGTATATATTCTGTTTTTTACAAAATATATTCATTTATAAATTTATATTTTTAACAATTAATTTGTTTAAATGTAAATATTGTTAAATTTTAAAAGTTTTCATAATGATGTATAACAGAATAATATTAAAAAAGAGCTATGTATTTTATTTTACTATCTAAAATTGTATGTCGAACAAATTAGTTCCTGAAACTAAATAGAATTATTTTCTTTTCAGAGCCTACTATATATTGCGCAATATACACATATAATTTAATATGCCATATTTTGACAATCTTCTACGTACGGTATGATACAAAAAATGGTTCAGATTATCAAATATACTACTAAAATATAATTAATCTTATTTATAAATAAATTGTATACATTTGTATGTGTAAGAAAACTATAAATATAGACACAAATAACTATATATTACTGAGAGTTTATATGAGAGGTACTAATCTGTAAGAAAAATGTAGCTTAATATATATTTTGTTTCAAATTACAATGTTTTTTGTTATCAAAGGTATTTAAAATTTGAAACAAACTATAGTTATGTATGTGTAGATCATATATTATTCTATATTAATCATAGCAATGGGTTTATTACAAAATTCACAGAACTATTTAATTAATTGTGAATTCTACTAGTCTTGTTTAGACTGACTTGTATCTATTGAATTTCATGTTTGACTTAATAACTTTCTATAAAATGTAACCATCTGTAAGAGTGTGAAATGTTTTTTTAAGACGATTGTTAAAAATTTTGAGTGATATATTTTACAACATTTGTGCAACTTAAAGGTTATGATGAAAGAACAATAAGCAAAAATATTTATGTCTTACATTGATTACATTTCTTTAGTTTATTTTACCAAAACTCGAAGAATTCAGCATAAATAGTTCAGTGTTTCATCTTTGGTACTATATGAAGAAAACAAAATTTGCGCTATTATTATTTTATATTATAGGTACTATATTATTTTTAACAGTTACATCATTTGAAATTATGTTGCGGAAGTTAAGTTAGTTAAGATTTAGTTAATCATTTTTTACCTCCCGTCATATCGTAGGTAAGGGAGGTAATATTATCGGTCCAAAAATTCGATGGTGAGTTTTCAGTGAATAAGCACGAATTAGGGTCCCTACAACACGTTTTTATTATTTTTACGATGATGTGTGTGTGTGTGTGTGTGACGATTTTTTCGTCCACGATAACTCTTCCAAATATTTCTATTTTCCGTATTTAAGTTACTTACGCAGTACTTTAGTTAATAAAATATGATAAGATACATTGTAAATATTTCAAAATGAATGTAAATTTTATTGATATTAAAAATAACTTGTATTTGAGGGCAGAACCCCTTCAGATTTTATCGTGTGAGGGCAGAGCCCCCTTAGATTTTTTCGTCGTTTTTAGTCGGCGCGTATGTTAAATAGTCGAATTATTCATTTAACAACCCCTATAATCACGAAAACGGCTAGTTTTTCAGTGATGTCCTTAAAATTTCGCATTGCCTTAGCATCCTTTGAAAAACGAGGGTCGTAGATTAACATATTTAAGTCTCAAGGGCGTAAATTGTGTTTTTAAAAATGTACTCTTAAAATCGTGATTTTCAAAAATTCTCATAACCGATGTTTGTTATCCTTTTGCAACCAAATTTTGGGTATATACTCTATTCACCCCACTTTTAAAAAAATGAGCAAAGCACCTTCATCTTGAAGTAGGTGCGACAAATAAAAAAATCCTAACTCCCGTATTTGTTATTATTAAGTCTTCAAATTTGGGTCACATATATAGATTAACCTACAGATATAAAATAAAATGTTTCAATTTTTAAACGATTTCTTTTTGGTGTTAAGAGTCTTAACTAAATCTGAGTGGATTCACAAAGTAGGTAGGTACCTAAGTAAATTATATACACGCCCAAAATTTGGTTGCAGTAGCTGCCCCTAATACTTATTTAATAGTATATTTCAATCAGACTTACATTTTTAAATATTTTGAAGGCATCTTAAAAATATCATTTATTATAAAATAAACATCATAAATAATGAAATAATTGCGTAGGCTTCCACAGTCTAAGTCATGAGAAATATTCGTTTTCCGGGAATGGACTGTGCCATATTTTGAGTCAGAGCTCAACGTTTCGCCCGCAGTCGTATGGGGCATCTTCAGGAGCAAGGGGGATAGTACTGTCTTAAACAAGTTGTAAACCACGCTAGAGGCCAAATAAACCAACTTGGTTTATTTGGCCTCTAGCGTGGTTTACACGTCGGGTAACCTTGTAAACTGAGTCTTCCTCCCTTGTTGCTTAAACTCGGCCTCTAGCGTGGTTGACACGTCGGGTAACCTTGTTTAAGACAGTACTATCCCCCTTGCTCCTGAAGATGCACTTTACGACTGCGGGCGAAACGTTGAGCTCTGGCTCAAAATATGACACAGTCCATACCCGGAAAACGAATATTTCTCAACATAAATAATTATTATAAATACAAAATACATACAATAATTTATTCTTCAGTGACTAGAAAGACGCCTTCTTGGATACAGTTATCATGTTCTTATGACATTAAAATCACTTCTGTCAAAAATCGAGTTGCATTTGACTTCGGAAGTAAATTTAAGTGTACCTTTATAAAAGTAGCCATAAACTTTTATTTTGAATTTAAAGACTCAATTTTTAATTATATTAGTATGTATGTTGCATCTTTATAATAATGTCAAGTTGTGAGTTAAAATTAGGTAATATGGAATCGAAAAAAATATACAAAAATAATATAAATTTACAAATTATTCTTTTACACTTCTGTTTTCTACACTATTCATTTGAACATCGTTATTCTCCTTGGGTAACATCCAATATATTGCAGGGCTTATTAAACCTTTATCAATTTTACAAGTTTCATCTTTTGTTAAATAGCTAATAATTACACCAATAATCATAGTTATAGTAAAACCTATAGGAACGTAATAATAGAATGATATTCTGTAGATCCATGGAGGATAATATGCATTGAAGTCAGCCACTCTGAAATAAAAAAAAATCTGTGAAGGAAAAGAAATTGAAGATTTCAAAATGATGAGAACGAGTTTTATAAGACATGTTTTTTTTCGCGTGCGTCAAAATGTAGAAAACGAGCCCTAAAAGTTTGAAAAAAGTTTTATAAAATGAGTCCTTTATATGATTTTTTATATTTTGCATCTTTTATATACTTAGGGCCGGTATTTCCATCTTCGGATAAAGTGCTGGATAACTTATCTGTCGGATAAATGAACAATATCGCATCAAAAAATGACATTCAATATAATTTACATCATTTATGCTTTTATTTCGATGCGATATTTTATCATTTATCTGACGGATAGTTTTCCTGAACTTTATACGGAGGTGGAAATACCGGCCCTAAAATATTTAAAAAGTAAACTGCTATATTAAACCGAGTTGATTTAGGGAAATTTGTATGTGTATAAAGGATCTCGTGCCTGAGTGTTTGGTCGCGAATTTGGGGAACCCAACCGACGCCAAATATTTCGAATTTGAAATGGCATAAAATTAACCCCTGTGGTGCCCTCTGTACGCCAGCAATGAGTGCCCGTGAGATGACGCCTGGTAAACGCCCGCACGGTACAAGTATGTCATCATCATTACCGACATCTGTGTACAAAGCAGATTGGCACACCCAGCAATGGGTAATACATCGTGATGATATATTTATATTTATTTATATTTAATGTATGTGTAATGTTCTAGTTGGTAACATTGGATTGATATTTATTCAATTATTTGAAAGTTTATGTTAATTAAGATTTATGAACATAACGCCTAGTATGTCACCTAGCACCAACCTTCTAAAACAAAAAATTGCGTATCGAAATGAAGGCTCTTTGGTTACACAATTGGGTTTCGTAATGACTTCATAATGAACGCAAAATATAAAAAAATCATTTAGAAAATATAAGAGCATAACAGCTGAGTGTCCGTACCCTATAGGGTGCGGGCAAACAGCTGCTTTAAGTGTCTTTGAAAACAAATGTGCTGGAGCCCCATTCGTCAAAGTGACAGTACAGTCATTTTGTTGTGTGTTGTGGTATTTGTCGTTTTTTTTCTGGAATCTCAGTGCTTATTGTAAAACACCACTCCAGCACATATGTTTTCAAGGACATTTAAACAGCTGTTTGCCCGCGTCCTTTAGTATATTTTTATTTTTCATTTAGTTCAAACTAGAATAAAATAATGACCGTGTTTCACATTTACCTCAATACTGTTATGTTTCATATTTATTTAACATAATATTTATAACACTAAAAAGATATCTATCTCTGTCTGCAAACATATTGTTTAATTCCTAGTAATGTAAAATTGTACATGTATAATTTCCTTACGTTGAATTAAAGGCAAAATGGCACTCTTTTGTGGAAGTTGGCAACTTGGGAATAAAGATTGCTCCTTGTAAGTTATGGTATTGGGCTCCCATAACAATCCAACTCATGACGAGTAGGCTTATGGTGGCACCAATAAATGTGCCCTGTAACAAAATATATACATACATTATTGACATTAATTTCTCATAATATTTTTAGATTAGCATAAATCCGAAATCAAACAGATATGCAATTACAACTGGGCAAAATACTCCAATAAAGTAATTAAATATAAACACAATATCTCAAATATTTAAATATAAACACTAAATACGCAATATTTGTTTCAATATTTAGAACTTTTCGAAAACTAATTTTCTCTTTGTTTTACTTTCAGGGTTTCTAATTTTATCCTTACCCTTGTAATGCCGCGTGATACAGCGAACCAAAATAATATAATTCTATTTTGAACACTATTTCATTTTTTTTTTTTAGTTTTATTAATGTTTATTTCGTACCGAATGTCTACTTTCTATGAACCGTAGGAAATATAAAGGTTATTATTATATGCCTGTAATAATGACTGTCCTATTAATTTTAAAACAAAAGTGAAAATGCAAAAAAAATATTCAGAATTAAAAACTGCATCAAATGAACCAAAATTTATTGATATACATAATACGTTTCTGTCATGTAATAGTAAATTAAATTTATTTACATGGTCCATAAAAAAGTAGACACCCGGTATGTATTAAAAAATCGGATGTGGCCAACACATGACCTCCCGTCAATTCCATGTTTGAAATAGCAATAAACTTTAAGTAGTGTCACTTCCGGTTGATCGTTCGTAAACAAAATTTAATTTGTTGTTTCAATAAATAGAAAAGTCTGTAATACCAAATTTTGGATTATATTTTATTGTTTTTCCTCGAAATTCTGTTAAGAGCTCCAAATTAAGTACCACTTCCGGTTTATCATATAGGTATAATCAAAATCTAATATTGTTACAAATTATACACGTGTTTTAGATACCAAATTTGAGAAGTTTTGGATCATGTTTTAATATATTTTTTTTTTAATCTGTTTATAGCTTCCTGTAAAGTAGTATTTACGGTTTATCAATTTTAGAAAATATATAATATGTCGTTCTCATTAATATAAAAGTTTTAAAAACAAAATTTGCAAAGTTTTTGATTGTATCAATTTATTTTTCACGAAAATCTGTTCAGAACTTCAAATAAAGTATCACTTCCGGTTTATCAATTTTAGCCAAAATCTAATATGTTGCTTCCCGTTATATAAAAGTCTTAAATACTAAATTTGACATTTTTGGAATATATCGTAATATATTTTTCACAAAAATCTGTTCAGAGCTTCAAGTAAAGTATCACTTCTGGTTGATTAATTTTAGCTAAAATCTAATATGTTGTTTCTCGTGATATAAAACTCTTAAATAGTAAAATTGAAAAGTTTTGGGTTATATTTGAATATAGTTTTTCATTAAAAATTGTTATGGGCTTCAAGTAAAGTATCACTTCCATTTATCCAATTTTACCCAAAATCTAATCAAGTCGTTATATGAATGCAGGAAGCTTAAATACGGAAAATAGATATATTTGGAAGTTTGTTATATGAGTTATGTGGACGAAAAAATCGTCATACACACACAGAGACATCATCGTAATAATAGTAAAAACGTGTTGTGGGGACCCTAATTCGTGCTTATTTACTGAAAACTCACCCTTACCTACGGTATTACGGGAGGTAAAAACATACCGACAACCATAGTTTCAGTTGTAGAGGATATCAAAACAATCACTTTGAATAATTTAGATGATCTTATTACCTTCAAGCCCTTAAACAACCAAACATTACCTATTATTTTTTTGCCATTCAAACTCATACTTTTCCAAAATACATTAATGTGGTTGATAGTATTTCGTTTATACTTCGCAGTGATTTGAAGCATAGAAATATTTTTATTGAAATTCAAATAATTTACTGACAAATCAAATAAAAAAAATCTCTTGCTGCACTACTAACTCCAGGAAGTTTGCTGGTATATTTTTAAAACACAGCCGTATGCATAAATTTGTTAGTGGTCACTAAGATCATTTTAAAAACATTTTAAAATGTCACTAAGCAAAACCTTATGTAGAGTGACATTTAGTAGGATTTAAATTGTTAGTTGGCAACTAAATGTTAATAACCAACTGACGCATGTTTAAGACACTTTTAAGGTAAACCTCTAAACAACTGTTTTAGTAGTTATAAAAAAAGTAGTTGTAGTGGTGTTAATGTATGCCGAAGAGATGCATCAATTAAAAATAAATTATGAGAAACAATACCAAGAAGCAAGAATTGGAGCTTTAAGGGAAAAACGGGAAGAGTTGTAAATAGTGTCAATATTTAAATTTATTAAGTATTTATAAAAAAATTGTACATGTAAAGGAATAATTTATTCACATTTTAGTTCACATTTTGTTTGTCTTAACCTTGTTCTACATGTAACTATAAGTAATTTGTTAACACTTTAGTTTTTTGCATTATATTTGTTCCAAAGAGTCTTCCCACAACATTCCTCGTTCGGATGTGCGCTCGATTGTAACGCCGTTCTGCATGTGACCGGATTCAATAAGGGTGTTAATAGGTATCTTGAATATGGGATTGGTAACTATTATTTGCCACTTATTTCACCATTATTAGATTTTAGTAAACCTTACGACAAGGGTACAATTTGTCATTGATTCCAATAAATTCTTGTATTGCTTCTATTTCTTCCACCTCCTCGTGTATATTCAACCAGCCCTCTTCCATTTTACTTTGTTTAGTTCTATATATAAAATGCCTGACTATTCAAATTAAAATGTAACAATCCGTTTATAAACATACTCCCTCTGATATATGTGATGACAGCACTTGATAACTGTATATCCACTTATAACCACTATTTTTTAATTTATATAACCCAATATAACTGCTCTAATCAACTAAAAACCAAAATCTAATTACAAGAACGCTATAATAATATACGAAGTAATATTCTACCTCAAAACATATAGAACTGACAGCTGTCAGCTTAATAAACAACTAAATTTTATAATGCTGCCAGGTTAAATATAATGCAAGTTGGCTATTTAGTAGTGACCAGTAAAAGCAGTGGCGTATTTACGGGGGGGGTCCAGGGGGTCCGGACCCCCCCCCCAGAAATATATATATTTTTATTTCCAAAACTCCAGTGGATGCTTGTCTGGGTAGCCTCACCAGACAATAAATAACTATTAATATTATTTTAACAAATTAATAATTTTATGTAAATTAAATTTAAACTTATTCCGTTAATGCCAGTCTTTATAAATATCAAAAGAAAATTTAAGCCACCACCATAACTAATTTGTAATGCAGTTTACCTAATTTACACCCCGTAACGCTTGCCTCTCGAAGAATAGTATAATACCTAATGTTTTTGATAAAGCTTTCATTCCGGTAAGCAATACGTACGCTAGACAAGGAGCTGTTTGAGGCATGCTTCAAATGCAAAATGCAATGAGTACGTAAAAGATAAGAGATAGAGATCCTGACCGTGAGCGTACGTGAATACAATTAAATTTTGTTCACGACATCTACTGTACATTGCTGCAAGCCAGATTAAATGTTTGGGGTGTGCAATCTGTAACTCGTCATGTTAATTTTAACATCCTGTTTAAATTTTTAACAACTAATAATAGTAGACATTGAATAGAAAATTTAAATGACAGATAATACATTTGTTTCTACTGGATACATCGAACATAAATATAATCTGTCTAGCATTTTTCTTGTAATGTAATGAATCGTACGCCCTGTATAATAGTCGCGCCATATTGTGTTGTGTTTATCCAAGTCTACAATCTGTTAAATATATTCTTTTTTCTAAGATGTTGTGTGATCTGGTAATTTATTTTTGTATATAAAAGGGGGAAAACATGCAGCTTCACATCCCTTGAAAAAATGTAATTTTCAATTATAAGGCATTTGACCTTGAGTGAATCCCTTCCCTCACCAAAATTTTGGACCCCTCCCAGAAGAAAATCGTAAATACGCCACTGAGTAAAAGTACAACTATGCATACCATCCCGCTAATAGCAATTTATATGATGTTACTGGCCACTAAGTAAAATGCTGCTAAAACCATTTTAAGCTTGCACTTATGTATACGGCTGTCTTTTATATTTATTTTAAACCCACTATAATAATAAGTGATTAAAGAAATTTTTATTCATTCTCATTACTAAATTGTTGCTCTAACGAAATATCAATAAAGTATGACTGTAAAAAAAAATCTTGACAAATTCTTACCTTACTATTGGCAAAAGGCACCACCATTCCTAACGTAAACATCGCCAACATCTGCCCACCTGATATACCCCCTATACTGGAAATCAGTGGATACACACTCCCTAGATGTTCCATCAAATACACCATCGCCGTAGTCCCGACTCCAATAATCACCACTAATATTTTCATCATATCACTCGCCCGCTTTTCCGTCGTATTCTCCGGCATGCAGGGCTGCACAAAGTCCTTATAGATGATCCCTGCAATCGTGTTTAGGTCTGTGGACATCGTGCTCAGAGCAGCGCAGAAAACGCCTGCGATAAACACTCCAGGAAGGCCGGGGATCGTGCCGACGACGTCCATTATGTAGTAGGGGAGAAGCATGTCTGAGGTTTTGATAACTCCAGTTGTTACAGGGTCGCAATCGGCATAACGGGTGTAGAATATCAAGCCGGTTAATGTAGTAGTGGATTTGATTATTACTAGGCCGACGATGAATATTATCATTGCCCTAAACAGTTGAATTATTTGGTAATTAAATATAGAGCAACTGAGAAGAATAATACAATAGAAGGAATTTTTTGTCATACCAGGAATTATGTTCCACAACTTTCTCCTGTAATAGCTATTTATCGGTTTCAGGATATTATTCCATTGTTTACATGTACAAAAGTAGGCTGGTAACTAAGTAATAACTGTATCTGTATGGTAATATTATAATATTATTACCATCTAACTTGTCAACAACGGTCTATAAAATGAAAATAAAATAAAATGAAAATATAATGCTCTTCATTAATACATACAGATACCGATAGCGTATTGTTCTAAATACGGTCTACTTTACTCTTAAAGTAATAAACATGATGAATAAAGCACATAATTTGAATATTTGTCATATTGACATATGTCAAAATAATTGTTCTGTTAACCATAGCATTCTGAAAGTAGCATTAATGAGAAAATTTCAAAAAATAATATTTGTCAATAATGTCTTCATTTTCTGAAACCGATAAACTATTGAACAAACCACGGATGTTATTAATCATAACAAGCCTTAGATGTCTTAAAATCCTCGCTCTGCGAGCTCGGATTTCAATTTTACATCTGCGGCAGTTATGATGTGCATAACATTCCTAGGTATGTTATAGCTATTAACTTACCTAGGAATGTTATGCATATCTTAACTGCCACAGATGTCGGTTTGAAGATTTTAAGACATCTAAGGCTTATATTTTCATTTTATTTAATTTTATTTTCAGTTTTTATACCGTTGTTGACAAGTCAGTATGGTAAAAATATTACCATACAGATACAATTATTACTTAGTTACCAGCCTACTTTTGTACATGTACCTACATGTAAACAATGGCATAATATCCTGAACCGGTAAACTAATTTAAAAAAATCTGATGTGGCCAAGCACATTACCTTCCGTCAGTTCTATGTACTTTGTATAAATGTCATACAAAAAGTTCTTTGCAAAAGATTCTATTTCTTGTACATTACCTTAAGGCAGTTGTATGTATTTTAAACAAATTCCATACAGAAAGCAAAAGATCCTATATTTCCAGTAAAATTAAAACACATACATACTGCCAACTGCACTTGACACTAACACCTTTTAATCAGAATTTTCTTAATATAGCATCTGTTTCCAGAGTTATAGCATAGCTGGCTAATATATGATATTTAATTTCTTTAAAATTCTGATTGAAAGATGTCAATGTCAATTGACATATTCGTAGTATATTTGTTATAATTATACTCTAAATATAGGATATTTTATAAGGGATATATTTTTATTATAAAGCAATAAAAATTAAATATTTTAAAAGCTTGTATCACTAAAAATAGGGGCTGTAAATTTTTTCTGTACCCAAACTCGCAATCCGGGGACATTTTTACATAATTACTCCAAATTTCAATTTATTTTTATTACTGACACAATTTTTATGAAAGGTTGAAAAATGAATAATTTAAATAAATTAAATAACTATTTATTGGGGTTCTTGTCTATTTTTTGGTTCATAACCCCAAAATTAAAGGTTGAACATTTTTAACTATACATATTTCGATTCTGCGGACTTTTTTACATATGTCCACCAAGTTTCAGCCAAATCCATGCGGAAATATTTTCACAAATTAACAATAAACAATGTAAAGAACGAAAACATTGTTTCCATAGGTCGTTGACCCCGTTTTGGGTTTATAACCCCAAAACTAAGGGGCGGCAACTTTTGTAGCAAACATATTTCGATTCTATGAACTTTTTTACATATGTCCACCAATTTTCAGCCAAATCGATGAGGGACCCATTTTTGCTATGAAGCGCCAAACGTAAAAAATGTTTAGGGGTTCCCATCCCTTTTAAGGGGTTGTAACCCTAAACCCAGTCGTGATACATGAAGTCTGTGTGCGTCATCAAACTCAGCACCCTTCAATTAGTATGTATACCAATTTTTATAAAATTTTAACGTTTGGTTTAAAAGTTCTGCATCCTTAAAGTTGAAATTTGTTTGAAGAAAATTATTAACAAATTTTGTCTTGAAGATTCGAGGGGATTCCGTGTGACGTCAGAGGGAATTCCCTGTGACGTCATGGTTCCCACGGGGGTTTCTCCGTTTTTAATAACGGGAGAAAGGGTGTATTTCTGTCCAACAAAAAAATTTATAATTCGGGAACGGTTTGAGATGTCGGGATCAAATTTGGACAGGGTACTTTTGAGACCTTTGGGCATCGATTAGTTAACATAATAATTAATTAATTAAAGCAGGGGTATTAAAAATGTTGAGGTAAACTTAAAGTGGTATAAATTTTAAACCATTTGAAATTTGGAGATGAAATTTGGTGTGGGTATAGTTAATAATTTGGAAATTGATTATGTATTTTGGATATGTAATTAATTGTACCAGGGGCACCAAACTAGTGGGACCGGGAATATAAAATTGTGTAAATTTGGACCCGTTTTACATATTGGGGTGAAATTTGGTACATGTACTAAGATAATTATTTATTGCAGTTAGGATACCTATATAATTATTTATACCAGTGGTGTCACAAATGTTACCCTTAAAAAATAATATTTTAAACCGTTTCAAATGTGGAGATGAAATTTGATGTGGGTATAGTTAATAATTTGGAAATCGATTACGTATTTTGGATATGTAATTAATTATACCAGGGGTACCAAACTAGTGGGACCGGGAATATAAAATGGTGTAAATTTGGACCCGTTTTACAAGTTAGGATGAAATTCAGTACATGTACTAATATGATTATTTATTGCTGTTAGGATACCTATGTAATTATTTATACCAGTGGTGCCACAAATGTAACATTAAAGAAATAATAAATTATTATTATTTTAATGTTCTAGTAAAAATAATTATTTTTGAACCATTGAAATATGGATTCATAGAATTATTTATACCAGTGGTACCAAACATTTTACAGTCTGAAGAACAGTATTGAAATCGAATTTTGAGGAAAATAATATAATTAAAGGTTGAAAGGTAATGCGTACATACAAGAAATTTAGAATCTTTTGCAAGGAACTTTCTGTATGGATTTTATAGGAAATACATAGGCATTTACGAAAATTCTACCGGTACATACCGCATTTACTAACTGTGTTTGAAAACACGAGTGGTAAAATGTTACCGTGTTCGAAAATTGTACAATGTCTACCAGATCCATCTACCGGATTCATGAAGAATCTAATCAAAATAAGGTAGTGATGCAAAGCGAAGCGCGCGCGTTAAAAGTGGAAATGTGTTCAAAAAAGGACTCTGCTCAGTTTGTTAACTACGTCAAATTTCTAACCTGATTTAAATTTTCAATTTTTTTCATAGGTTTACCGGTAGAATTTTCGTAAATACTTCATATAACTGACGGAAGGTAATGTGTTGGCCACATCAGATTTTTTAACTCTATATCCATTTAATATGAAATATAAAATGCATTTAAATCATTCAATTCGAACCAAAATCTAATCAACTCTTCTCATGGATGTAACGAAGAGGAATACGAAGAATTATAATTTTTTGAATTGTAGTATGGAAGTTATCGTAGACGAAAATTTTGTCTATGCACCATATTCAAAAATATGTGTATGTTTAACTGCCTGTTACTTTTGGAACAGCCTATATACAAATATGACATACTTTTTAGTTTCAAAGACAGAATTTTTTCAAACAACGTACAAAAATTCGTAAAATGCATAATTTTCTCTCAAATTCAACAGAACCCTGTTGTATGCATAAAATATGAATCAGCCTGCATAATACGTACCATTTTACATTTTTATATGAGGGAAGAGCTTGAAATTTCTGTATACAAATTTGAGTGGCAGAAAAAAAAGATAAAGTTGATATAGTTCCAACCAAACCTGGGCCCCAGAAAGCTGTTCGGTTTGTGGGATCAGGATCAAAACTAAAAAATATCAATAAATAAATCATATTCTTATTACATACTCGTGTACTAACTTTATAAATATTCTTCCGCCTTCGTAAGACTTTTTTAAAATGTACTCAAGTCCGCCTGATTCATATATTCCAAACATTAATACAGTAAAGATAGCCAAACACATCAAACTGAACTGCAAAGCATCTGTCCAAATCACAGCTCGAAGACCGCCTAAAGTTGTGTAGAAAATGCATACAGACGAAGTTAATATTATTATTAAATGCATGTTTATATCTGTAACTATAATAAAACTACATAAAACACATTTTAAGTATGAAAATATTATAGAATACCTTGACTAAAAGTTACGGCTGGTACATAAACGGTAGCTGGCATAGTCAAAATCCAGGAAACACACATTAAAAATGTACCCAACTTCCGGTTTTTGTTATCAAATCTTAATTCTAAATATTCATAACTAACTGTGAGCTGTAGTTTGTAAAATACAGGTAAATACACAAAATAAGTAATAATTCCGCCAAATATGTTTGGAAATATTGTCCAGAAAAATGACATACCATAAGTATAAATATCTGCTGGAACGCCTATAAATTCTACCCCAGATACTTCACTAAAAAAAACACAAAAACATTACACCAATCGAAAAAGAAAAAAATTAGCACTTTTTTGAAGCCAAAATCAAATATGGATTTCATTTTAAAAAATCTGGTGTGGCCAACACAATATCTCCCGCCATTTACAGCCCAAGTCACGAAAAAGATTAAGTTATCCTTAATTTTGGACTAGCGAATTTTACTCTAATTTTAACAGTTTATTTCTGAAAATACAGTCTAATCTAATCCAAGTAACTACCTTTTTCTAATCCCCTTAACAGAATGAAATCGCAATTACAGAGTGGGTTCACATTCCCATACATCCATGCCTTACGGGGATTCGAACCTGGAGCCCCGACTGACACAGAGCGCACTCATGACTTATGAGGCGTTGCTCTTACCACTGGGGCACCGGAGCTATAATAAAATGAAGATTAAATTTTAAATACCGAGATAGAAGAGAATTCACTAATCCAAAAATGAGGATTAGCTTAAACTTTTATGTGAATCGTTAATTTTTATTAATCTCAATACATACCTACAATATTACTTATGATGGAAACTGTATTGAATTCCTTTTCTATTATTCTATTTACTTTTTCCTTTTTAAAACGTTACTAATATTTTTTTGAAATGATTAGTTCTTTGATACTGACATTTATGTGTCAGTTACATATATTTGAATAAATGCGTTTTGTTTGTTTAAAGCGTAGGATCTGGGATTTAAATTATAGATAATTTTATAAATTTATCCATAAAATTTATAGAAAAAGTAATAATGCAAATCTATAGACAATTTAATAATCTTTAATTTTTATAATTTCCGGTTATCCGATTTTCACCAAAATCTAATGGGCTCTTTCCATTACAAGAAAAAGTTCGAAATACAAGGTTTCAAAAAATGATAGTATTTGAGTTAGAGTGGAGGATCCACACACACTTACGCACATACTCACATATACACATACACACATACATCATTATGAAAATGTTAAAATTGGATTTTAAGGACCTTAAAACGTGGTCATTTGCCAAAGTCTCGATATGCGATTTTTAGCACGATCCCTATACCTCCCTTAGCAAGGGTAGCGGGAGGTGAAAACACGTAATAATTTACAGCAAACAGAATGAATAAGATATCAAATAAAAATTACACGCGTGTATTTGCTACTAGCGCCACCTGTGTTTCTAACAGTATATATTTAACCTGAAATTAGCAACAACATATCGAATCTTCGTCACAATTTCTAGGACGATTATGGAATTATAAATAATTTCAATTTTCTAATATATGAAGAAGTAAACTATGGAGAAAAGCTGTGTATTCTAAGATGAAAAACCAAAAAAAATATATATATGTTCCTATTTAAAACAAAAAAGTTAGGTTTAGTATATTGAAAAAAACAGGCAGAAAACATTTTTTTCTTTTCATTACATTGATCTTTTAAAGTCTAAATTGTTTGCTAATTTAACCTAGTTTGTAATACTTATAGTTCCCGAGATTCCATTTATAATAAACAGCCTCCATATGCTATTTCTACTATATAATTACCTGGCTATTAAAGACATTGCCACAGGAAATGTTCCCATAGTTTTGCCTCCCAAAAAGTAATCAACAACATTTTCTTGCTTCTTAATAAATCCGAAATATATTCCAACTAACGCACTTATTGCTAATATGAGATAAAATAAGGAATAGTCATACCAGGAAAATAATATTTTTTCTATATGGTCATGATATGTGAAATTGTAAAATTCGGCCGACATTTTTATCTGAAACAAAAAATTTAAATTAAATTAGCGAAAAACAAATTTAGTTTATATAAAAATAAGTAAAATATTTATATAAAACTACATACTAGTACTGTGCTATATAAAATAAATAAATAAATAAATTATCTGTTCATGAAATTACTATGATTTTTTTAAATATGTAAGTTGTATGTAAGTTTATGTGTTTGTTTACTTTCTGAAGATTTCTTTACTGCTTGAAAATAAAATAAACAGATAAATCTTATCAAAGGCAAAAAATTTAAATCCAGTTTTTTCTTATGTATATTTTTAGATTATTAGCTTATAGTTTTATAACAAACTACAAAAAGAAATAACAATTACTATTATTTATTATTATAAAACATAGCAAAAATAAATTAGGAAGTACAACTTATTTAAGAAATAAAATTTATCCTTACCTTTACACTTGGCAGTGCAAGATTTGTGGAAATCTAATTCATTTTATTTTGCACGCTAGACTACACTATTATAATCATCTTTTCGTGTAAATGTATTACGTCATAATTGAATAATAACGTGATCTTTTTTCGCGCAGAACGGATGAGATGAAGGTCGGAAAGCCTCCAAAACTTTGTAGAGAATAAAACAATTTAGTGTGAAAATAATTGTCTTACTGGTTCGAGTGGTTCACCCACATCCTATAAATAACACACGGCGTAAATTAGATATATATAAATAAGTCTGTTGCCTTAAAATCAAACTATTTTATATAATATTTATAAAAAAGGAAGACAGAAAGTATTATTGTTTTAATTTGTTTTTAATTTTTAATTATTGTTATTATTATTAATTATCATAAACTCAAACTTATAAATTAATATGTATATATTGAAGTATAATAGTTATTTGTATATCAAGACCGCGAAATCACTCTTTAGCGTACCGAGAGAAAAATTGTCGCCGAGGCCGCTTGCGGCCGAGGCAAGACAATCTCAAGGGCGCTAAAGGATTTCGCGGAGAGTGTACACAATATTTTTTGTGCAACCGTAAAATATATGTAATTACAAATTTTATTAATTTTAAACAGTTTCATTGTAAATAGAAAGTTAGCTTTCAAGGTGGCTATGGAATTAACATTTGATAAACAAAACCATGCAATTCTCAAGTGTCAAAGTAGTTGTTTACCTAATTTCGCGGCCGCTACTAAGATAACGGCCGCGAAATGAATTTCGCGGCCGTTGCCATAACAACAGTCGCGAAATTGAATTTCGCGGCCTGTATTGCGGCTGCGACATGATTATTTCGTGTCCGGTTGCACAAAAAATATATTATTAATTTATTATTATAGTTAGAAGATATGATATATTGAAATACACACACTGGCCGAAATAAAAACCGTCCACTTTGATTTTTTTATAAAAGTCGTCTTAACAGGAGAGATGCTTATTTCTTTCTAAAATAGATACCTGCAGTTTTAATTTTAAGAGCAGTAGACAACACATTGTTTCTTATCATTTATTTCTGATAGATTCCAATTAAGTTTAGTTAAAAGGTCCTTAAAATGAAGCCACCTTTGTTTTTAACAATTTAGAAAATTATTGATTTGAATTGTTTCTATTTGTGCATTCCGTTGTGGATTTTAAAATGAAATAAGCATCTCAAATCATTGAATTCTAACAACAATCAGCTCAGTTCACTATTTTAATTGTAAAATATTTTTACCTCCGGCTACCCTTGGTAAGGGAGGTATAGGGATCGTGCTAAAAATCTCATATTGAGATTTTGGTAAATGACCACGTTTTAAAGTCCCTACAATCCAATTTTAACATTTTCACGATGATGTCTGTGTGTATGTATGTGTGTGTGGATCCTCCACTCTAAATCAAATATTTTCATCCAGAAAAATTTGAAACCTTGTATTTCGAACTTTTTCTGTAATGGAAAGAGCCCATTACATTTTGGTGAAAATCGGATAACCAGAAATGGCACTTTACAAGAAGCTCAAAATAGTTTTTCTTTGAAAAATACCTTTAAATGTTATTTTTTCGAGATTAATGCTATTATAAAAATTAAAGATTATTAAATTTCACGTAGGTTACAAATTTTGCTAGCTTTAACCGTTTTGAAGCTAAAGGCAAAAATACAGAAAATGAGAGAAACAAAAATTCATCGTTTATAATAAAAATTATTCAAAAATAAATGTACATTTAACTGCCTGTAACTTTTAGAACAGCCTGTATATAAATGTTAGTGCTAATGTATATTATAGAGAATTTAATGTAGATTTCAAATTTGCAACATACAAGTTGCTAGCTTTAGCCGTTTTGAAGGTACAGGCAAAAATACAGAAAATGAGCTAAACAAAAATTCATCGTTTATAATAAAAATTATTCAAAAATAAGTGCACATTTAACTGCCTGTAGCTTTTGGAATAGCTTGTATATAAATGTTAGTGCTGATGTATATTATAGAGAATTTCATGTAGATTTCAAATTTGCAACGTACAAGTTGCTAGCTTTAGCCGTTTTGAAGGTACAGGCAAAAATACAGAAAATGAGCTAAACAAAAATTCATCGTTTATAATAAAAATTATTCAAAAATAAGTGTACTTTTAACTGCCTGTAGCTTTTGGAACAGCCTGTATATAAATGTTAATGCTGACGTATATTATAGATAATTTCATGTAGATTCCAAATTGACAAAGAACAAGTTGCTAGCTTTAGCCGTTTTGAAGGTACAGGCAAAAATACAGAAAATGAGCTAAACAAAAATTCATCGTTTATAATAAAAATTATTCAAAAATAAGTGTACATTTAACTGCCTGTAGCTTTTGGAATAGCTTGTATATAAATGTTAGTGCTGATGTATATTATAGAGAATTTCATGTAGATTTCAAATTTGCAACGTACAAGTTGCTAGCTTTAGCCGTTTTGAAGGTACAGGCAAAAATACAGAAAATGAGCTAAACAAAAATTCATCGTTTATAATAAAAATTATTCAAAAATAAGTGTACATTTAACTACCTGTAGCTTTTGGAATAGCCTGTATATAAATGTTAGTGCTGATGTATATTATAGAGAATTTCATGTAGATTCCAAATTTGTAAAGAACAAGTTGCTAGCTTTAACCGTTTAGAAGCTTCAGGCAAAAATACAGAAAATGAGCTAAACAAAAATTTGTCGTTTATAATTAAAAATTATTCAAAAATAAGTACACTTTTAACTGCCTGTAACTTTTGGAACAGCCTGTATATAAATGTTAATGCTGACGTATATTATAGAGAATTTCATGTAGATTCCAAATTAACAAAGAACAAGTTGCTAGCTTTAGCCGTTTTGAAGGTACAGGCAAAAATACAGAAAATGAGCTAAACAAAAATTCATCGTTTATAATAAAAATTATTCAAAAATAAGTGTACTTTTAACTGCCTGTAGCTTTTGGAACAGCCTGTATATAAATGTTAATGCTGACGTATATTATAGATAATTTCATGTAGATTCCAAATTGACAAAGAACAAGTTGCTAGCTTTAGCCGTTTTGAAGGTACAGGCAAAAATACAGAAAATGAGCTAAACAAAAATTCATCGTTTATAATAAAAATTATTCAAAAATAAGTGTACATTTAACTGCCTGTAGCTTTTGGAATAGCTTGTATATAAATGTTAGTGCTGATGTATATTATAGAGAATTTCATGTAGATTTCAAATTTGCAACGTACAAGTTGCTAGCTTTAGCCGTTTTGAAGGTACAGGCAAAAATACAGAAAATGAGCTAAACAAAAATTCATCGTTTATAATAAAAATTATTCAAAAATAAGTGTACATTTAACTGCCTGTAGCTTTTGGAACAGCCTGTATATAAATGTTAATGCTGACGTATATTATAGATAATTTCATGTAGATTCCAAATTGACAAAGAACAAGTTGCTAGCTTTAGCCGTTTTGAAGGTACAGGCAAAAATACAGAAAATGAGCTAAACAAAAATTCATCGTTTATAATAAAAATTATTCAAAAATAAGTGTACATTTAACTGCCTGTAGCTTTTGGAATAGCTTGTATATAAATGTTAGTGCTGATGTATATTATAGAGAATTTCATGTAGATTTCAAATTTGCAACGTACAAGTTGCTAGCTTTAGCCGTTTTGAAGGTACAGGCAAAAATACAGAAAATGAGCTAAACAAAAATTCATCGTTTATAATAAAAATTATTCAAAAATAAGTGTACTTTTAACTGCCTGTAGCTTTTGGAACAGCCTGTATATATATGTTAATGCTGACGTATATTATAGATAATTTCATGTAGATTCCAAATTGACAAAGAACAAGTTGCTAGCTTTAGCCGTTTTGAAGGTACAGGCAAAAATACAGAAAATGAGCTAAACAAAAATTCATCGTTTATAATAAAAATTATTCAAAAATAAGTGTACATTTAACTGCCTGTAGCTTTTGGAATAGCTTGTATATAAATGTTAGTGCTGATGTATATTATAGAGAATTTCATGTAGATTTCAAATTTGCAACGTACAAGTTGCTAGCTTTAGCCGTTTTGAAGGTACAGGCAAAAATACAGAAAATGAGCTAAACAAAAATTCATCGTTTATAATAAAAATTATTCAAAAATAAGTGTACATTTAACTGCCTGTAGCTTTTGGAACAGCCTGTATATAAATGTTAATGCTGACGTATATTATAGATAATTTCATGTAGATTCCAAATTGACAAAGAACAAGTTGCTAGCTTTAGCCGTTTTGAAGGTACAGGCAAAAATACAGAAAATGAGCTAAACAAAAATTCATCGTTTATAATAAAAATTATTCAAAAATAAGTGTACATTTAACTGCCTGTAGCTTTTGGAATAGCTTGTATATAAATGTTAGTGCTGATGTATATTATAGAGAATTTCATGTAGATTTCAAATTTGCAACGTACAAGTTGCTAGCTTTAGCCGTTTTGAAGGTACAGGCAAAAATACAGAAAATGAGCTAAACAAAAATTCATCGTTTATAATAAAAATTATTCAAAAATAAGTGTACTTTTAACTGCCTGTAGCTTTTGGAACAGCCTGTATATATATGTTAATGCTGACGTATATTATAGATAATTTCATGTAGATTCCAAATTAACAAAGAACAAGTTGCTAGCTTTAGCCGTTTTGAAGGTACAGGCAAAAATACAGAAAATGAGCTAAACAAAAATTCATCGTTTATAATAAAAATTATTCAAAAATAAGTGTACATTTAACTGCCTGTAGCTTTTGGAATAGCTTGTATATAAATGTTAGTGCTGATGTATATTATAGAGAATTTCATGTAGATTTCAAATTTGCAACGTACAAGTTGCTAGCTTTAGCCGTTTTGAAGGTACAGGCAAAAATACAGAAAATGAGCTAAACAAAAATTCATCGTTTATAATAAAAATTATTCAAAAATAAGTGTACTTTTAACTGCCTGTAGCTTTTGGAACAGCCTGTATATAAATGTTAATGCTGACGTATATTATAGATAATTTCATGTAGATTCCAAATTGACAAAGAACAAGTTGCTAGCTTTAGCCGTTTTGAAGGTACAGGCAAAAATACAGAAAATGAGCTAAACAAAAATTCATCGTTTATAATAAAAATTATTCAAAAATAAGTGTACATTTAACTGCCTGTAGCTTTTGGAATAGCTTGTATATAAATGTTAGTGCTGATGTATATTATAGAGAATTTCATGTAGATTTCAAATTTGCAACGTACAAGTTGCTAGCTTTAGCCGTTTTGAAGGTACAGGCAAAAATACAGAAAATGAGCTAAACAAAAATTCATCGTTTATAATAAAAATTATTCAAAAATAAGTGTACATTTAACTGCCTGTAGCTTTTGGAATAGCTTGTATATAAATGTTAGTGCTGATGTATATTATAGAGAATTTCATGTAGATTCCAAATTTGTAAAGAACAAGTTGCTAGCTTTAACCGTTTAGAAGCTTCAGGCAAAAATACAGAAAATGAGCTAAACAAAAATTTGTCGTTTATAATTAAAAATTATTCAAAAATAAGTACACTTTTAACTGCCTGTAACTTTTGGAACAGCCTGTATATAAATGTTAATGCTGACGTATATTATAGAGAATTTCATGTAGATTCCAAATTAACAAAGAACAATTTGCTAGCTTTAGCCGTTTTGAAGGTACAGGCAAAAATACAGAAAATGAGCTAAACAAAAATTCATCGTTTATAATAAAAATTATTCAAAAATAAGTGTACATTTAACTGCCTGTAGCTTTTGGAATAGCCTGTATATAAATGTTAGTGCTGATGTATATTATAGAGAATTTCATGTAGATTCCAAATTTGTAAAGAACAAGTTGCTAGCTTTAACCGTTTAGAAGCTTCAGGCAAAAATACAGAAAATGAGCTAAACAAAAGTTCATCGTTTATAATAAGAATTATTCTAAATTAAGTGTACTTGCCTGTAACTTTTTGATAAGTCTATATATAAATTTTGTAATAATTGTACTTTGTATAGTTGGAAAACTATAATATTATTGCAATGTCAATTAGTAACTGTGTCTAAATTTAAAAAAAATTCGGTTCATAGATGCTACCTAAAATATTGTACTACTCTTGCCCTACGGCTTGTCACCCAAATTTTTTTACTGGATATAAAAGTATATGGCCTCCTTAATATTCAGTTAAAATTTGAAACAGAAACTATTTAAATTAATGTATATACAGCTGTATGAAATCAATCGTGCAAGTGGACAGACATACAGACTTTGCTTGACGTAATTCTGTAGTAGTTAAACTTGTGGAACAACTTGAATGACGATTCTAACGCATAGAAACTGGATAGACATCGCGCCCTGAAACTTTTGACGTAGGAAAAATCGTTTTCTTATCAAGTTCACGCCGTCCATCCAACTCGTGTTTTATCCTTCACATCCCGTGTCACTTGTATATGTGTATTATCCTATTCATTCTATTATCCTGTGTTGAATAAACGATTATTCCTGTTCAATTGTACATTGTCCTTCCAGAAATTCTGAAATTCCATCGAGTTAGTGAAGGTAAGTGTCAATAGATTTAAACAATGTATCATTGAATATCTCGAAAACTAATCAAGATAGCAACCTGGGGATTACAAACTTAGATTCAGTACACTTCATTATATACGTGTACATAGTTTCTTTCGTATTTGAAGCAACCATATCCATACTTTTTTCATAAGTATATATTTCGTAAACTTGATAGTTTAGCAGATAACGATATCATACCCTAAAATGGGTAAAGATACAAACTTTGGATATCGATTTTCGGAATCTACGTATTTTTCTGCATATATGCCCGTAATTTGGTTTATTAATTATTAAAAATAAGAAAAGTCTAAAATTTCCAACACCCGAAACTAGGTCAAATAGGAAATATATTTTTAGGATCTCATACATAATTTTTGATTCTCTACAACTTTTGTCATATGAATTCTTTTTGTAAAGTTGATGGTTTAGCAGATAATGATATCATACCCAAGAATGGGTGGAAATAAAATTTTGTCGTATCGATTTTTGAAATTTCATATTAAGTTACATATATACCCAAATTTTTGTTATTTAAGACCTATAAAAATGAGCGCTGTGAATTTTTAAAATTTTACATTTTAATCGGCTACTGAAAATCTCAGATTTTGAAATTCATATCTCGGAAACGGTAAGAGATAGAGAAAAATCGTATAGAACCTTTATAATAGCAAATCGAATTCTATTGGGGGGTGTACATTTAACTTTTTATCATACGACGTACCAGTTCCGAGTTATGACGGTTTATACGGGATTTAACGGGTTTTCAGCCTCCACACCCTTAATTTGGGGTAATATTGAAAAAAGTTTAATATACGATCTATATAACTTAAAATTCTCTACAACTTTTGTTATAAGTATTTTTTTTGTAAAGTTGATAGTTTAGCAGATAACGTTATCATACCCTAAAATGGGTAAATATACAAACCTTGGATATCGATTTTCGGAATCTACGTATTTTTCTGCGTATATACTTATAATTTAGTTTTTTAATTATTAAAAATAAGAAAAGTCTAAAATTTCTAACACCCAAAACTAGGTCAAATAGGAAATACATTTTAGTGTATCATACATAATTTTTAATTCTCTACAATTTTTGTCATATGATTTTCTTTCATAAAGTTGATGGTTTAGCAAATAATGATGTCATACCCAAGAATGGGTAGAAATAAAATTTTGTCGTATCGATTTTTAAAATTTACGCATTAAGTTACATATATACCCAAATTTTTGTTATTTAAGATTTATAAACACGGGCGCTGTACATTTTTAAAATTTTACATTTTAATCGGCTACTGAAAATCTCAGATTTTGAAATTCATATCTCGGAAACGGTAAGAGATAGAGATAAAGCATATAGAACCTTTCTAAAAGCAAATCGAATTCTAGGGGGGGTGTAAATTTAACTTTTTATTATACGACGTACCAGTTCCGAGTTATGACGGTTTATATGGGATTTAACGGGTTTTCAGCCTCCACACCCTCAATTTAGGGTAAAATCGAAAAATGTTTAATGTATGATCTACATAACTTAAAATTCTTTACAACTTTTGTCATAAGTATTCTTTTCGTAAAGTTGATAGTTTAGCAGATAACGATATTATACCCTAAAATGGGTAAAGATAAAAACCTTGGATATCGATTTTCGACATCTACGTATTTTTTGCGTATATACACATAATTTGGTTTTTTAATTATTAAAAATAAGATTAGTCTAAAATTTCTAACACCCGAAACTAGGTCAAATAGGAAATATATTTTTGGTGTATCATACATAATTTTTGATTCTCTGCAATTTTTGTCATATGAATTTTTTTGTAAAGTTGATGGATTAGCAGATAATGATGTCATACCCAAGAATGGGTGCAAATAAAATTTTGTCGTATCGATTTTTAAAATTTACGTATTAAGTTACATATATACCCAAATTTTTGTTATTTAAGATTTATAAACACGGGCGCTGTAAATTTTAAAATTTTAGATTTTAATCGGCTATTGAAAATGTTCCCATACGGTTATAATTTACCCTGCATTATTATTACATTTATTTTAAACGTGTAGAGACATCAGTTATAAAATACTTGAACTACAACAGGAATGAGGAAGTAAATTTGTGAATTGTAAAGGTTAATTTACATACTGCATATCAACGTATTTTCAATGTATTTCATGCAATCAAAGGAGAATTTGGTGTAAATAAGCTTTATAATACAGTGACATCTATTATACAAATTATAATACAAACATTATTAAGTTGGTTTATGTTTATTACTAATCAAATTTAGGTTATGAAATATATGTTATAAAGTGTTATAATACAAATATAACCTATTTAATTACTTTCTTGTGCTATTATTGCGTTGAAAATTTCCAGCAATGCTTCAGTAACAATTCGGTTGAAAGTTTTTCATCTTTTTTAAAGTATTTTATTGATGTTTCTGCATTACCAAACATCATTTCTTCCGTCGTCGAGAACGATTTCGTTTAATTTTTCTTTTGGAAGACATCAGAATATTTGTATAGGCGACTTGAAGTAATGCATCAACTCTAAACAGAAATAAAGCTTTTATGTAAGTCTTCTCTGCTTAGAAAATCATTTATATTGTACGAATATTTGGTTAGAAAATGTGATAAAGTTTTGTGGTAATATTCAAGTAGTTCATTGAGGTGTTTAGTTTACTTGTATTGCAACAAACTGCTAGTACAATGTCAAACGTTGGATAAAAATATCTTACGACTTGAAAATCGAGAAGTTTGCATTCAATTTCACCATTTTTATGCGTTTTAAACATCATGTTGTTGGACAAAAGATCGCTGTGGCCAATGGTCTATGTTTGTTTTTTCAACAAAGATTCTTCCGAATTCATAATTGTTGAATATTTTTTTAAATTGTTGATATTCAAAATTGGTGGTTCTAGAACATAACCAATTTAATATAAATGGGGGGTAAAGCTGGAATACACGAGCAAAATGAAAGCTGCAAAAACATGACTGAAGTGATTCATTTCACTTTTTATTTTAGGTTGTATCCGTGAGGGCTTCAGAGACATGGAAATGGCAGCAGAAAAGGGCAGAGCATCTTTAGAAGAAACAGGAGACAACGTAGTTATTAAATTAGGGCCCCACAACCCAGAACAACATGCGGCCTTCGGAAACAGAAGAAACAGGTGGCAACGGAGTTCCTGACTTTGGGGCCCTACAACCCCAAAATTCAAGCGTGCTGTTTGTGTGTATAAGGTAAGAATCTTATTAGATTTCATATTATTTGCTTTACAATTCTGTAGCTTTATGGCAAAAGCAGAAATGCCCCATTTAGAATATCTACAAATTTTGTCTAGTGATTATAATTATTTTACTTAAATTGACATATCTGCATTATTTTTTATCAAATCTGCTTTCGAAATATCAAATTAAAGCAACTTTCAAATACATTTGAAACCATTTAAAAACTGTTTGATAAAATGTCGCAAGGTTCACGTCATTAAATAAATCAAGTGTTTTGTGTAATGAAGACACGTTTTCCCTACTGTTTTTTTGAAATGGTTCAAAGAATACCACAAACTAATAATTATTATTTAATAGGCGATCATTTTGGTTGGTCTGAGACCTCAAGAAACTTGTAGAATTTCGATGCAGCGTTCGAGCTTTGGATTTCAACACTGCAGCTCTTCTAAAGCAGCTTGTAGACGACCACCGACTGATGAACTGGTAAGAAACTTTATTTTTGTATAAAATATGTTCCATCATGAGAACTTACAGTCAAAGGAATAGGGCACGGAAGATCACATGACCTATCATATGTTTTGTCCCTTTCTCACTTCAGACTCGATCTTCAGCTCTGTCACATTCTAACTTCAAACTGTACTTTCGACGCAGTGCGCATGCGTCAGATTGAATAGCTGTCATATTTTTCTAGCGGTAAATTTTAAGAATGAATTTGCGCAAGCGTGGAATTTGTTGCCATATTGTTATTTGGCGGTTCTTGTGCATATAGCGATTGATAGTGTTATTGTTATTCATTGTAGTGTTTTATTATTTGTTTCTTTTTGTTATCTTGTTTGTTGTTATTTCTTTTATTGTTATTTTCTGTTGTTTGTGAGTGTTGTCATTCTTTTTCAAACGATGCCAGTGCGTTGTTGGGTGCAAGTTTGTCGTCGGACTATAATATAAAACTGTTTGCTATCCCATCAAACACCGATTATCGAGGTAATATTTAAAACCTAAACATATTTGAACATAAGTAACAAGAGACAATTTGTATAGGCAGGGTAGGTGTGGTAGGTAGGTTACATGTGAAAAACAAGAGAGACGTCGTCTGTGGCTCGTGGCCGTTTATATTTATGAGAATATCACTTGCTGACATATTATCGATTACTCAGATTTGATAGTAGGTCTTTGATGAAGCCCTAAATTTATAAATTGTCAATTACTGTTGGTAATATTTGCTTTTTAAACAAAAATTAAGACGTAGAGCATCCTGATCGTAATACTTATGAATATACATACGATCACATTGTTATCTTTCATTATATTATATTATTGAAGAATTCAATAAAAACCTATTTGATTATTATTGTCGTCATTTTATTCTCATTTGATATCTTGGTAGAAATGTGACAGCAACAATATGGCAACAAATTCCACGCTTGCGCAAATTCATTCTTAAAATTTACCGCTAGAAAAATATGACAGCTATTCAATCTGACGCATGCGCACTGCGTCGAAAGTACAATCTGAAGTAAGCATGGGACAGAGCTGAAGATCGAGTCTGAAGTGAGAAAGGGACTAGACATATGATAGGTCACGTGATCTTTCGTACCCTATATGACTATAATATGTGTCTAAATATTATTATCTTGTATTCAAATTCGATTTTGAGTACTACATTGCAAGAAATATAACTTTCATGGATGTTTGTATAATATTCAAAGAATTTAAAGTTGAAATTTGGATTATTTATCAATAAAATCAATATCTGTGAACATATAATTAGTAAATATCTTTCAGGAATCGGACATCAAGAAGACTAGATAATATAAAACGCCTTTTTTTATTTTTGGAAATTATTTTAAATTTCACAATGATGTCTAATATTTATATTTTTATTAAAAAAATAACCTAGTTATTGATTTTTCAAAATTATATTTTAATGTATCCAGTACTATAGTCCGTTCTCTGAAACGAGAGAAATTGGAACTAACCCGACATCCGAACCAAGTCATTCTTATTGGTCGATGATGACAAATTTGAAGATTCAATTTCAAATTTGTCATCATCGACCAAATAAGAATGAATTGTTAGTTCCAATATCTCTCGTTTCAGCGATGAACTATAGTTTACCAAAAATGTATAACTGAAAAAACAAGTATACTATTATTCACGAAAGATGACTATTCAAGGTCATTTGTTCGAAGAAAGAATACACAGCACTTTACAGCAGTAGCTTAGCAATATTTTGTATTAGAAAGAGAAAGATTATTTGAGCTATGTTTATTTATGTGGTGTGACAGATATACGTAAATAGTGGCATTACTTTCTAACACACTATAAATAATAATGACGTATGTCATAGAATTACAGATATCTAATTATCTAGTACACTGCCCTCTGTGCTAATATTTACCCAGTGCCGTTGACGTTTAAATAAAATTATTATTCCTTGGTTTATAGTTAGTTATTTTTTTGATTTTTCAGAAAGGCATAATTTGGAAAGAAACATAATTTTGAAATAAATTACTCTTATTTTTTCAGTTAAAATGTGTCCATAAATATTTCATGTTGCACGCCTATGCAAACGAAATGCAATGAAGTTATCTGCAAGCAGACGGTTCACAAATGACCTTGAATAGTCATCTTTCGTGAATAGTTAACGAATAAAAATTCAGATGAATAACATTATGATATACTTAAAATGTTTTATTGGATTTTGTCAAATTATTTTGTCGGGTGCATTTGATCCCATTCCCCTTAGTCGACGCCTATGCGTTAGAGGCAAGGTCAATCAAGCAGAGCGCTACGTAATGAATAATGACATGATGCAGAATAGAAACGAAATAAACATACAACATTTTTTTTCTGATATCACTAATTTCCTTATTCAAATAGCACAATGGAAACACCCTGTTTAGTTAACTTATATTTGTGAACAAGACCTATGGAATACCCGTGGAATATAATTAGGGGTAGATAATAAGGGTCATATGAATTTTCTAAATAAAATAAAATATGGGAAATATTGTTTTGAAAACAACTACAGACAATTTCGCTTTTATCAATTGTACCATAAAATATCTCTATTTATAACGAAGTAATTGAAAAGTTTAATTATGATTTTTGTTGTAGGTGCCGAAATCCTGATGAACAACCATGTAAATATCCTGAAACTTCACTTGGTGCATCTTTGGACTTCAGCTTCAAACTTCCAGCGATGATAATATACGATCTGTTGAAAATAGGGCGACTCATCTAGAAAATATACAAAGTAAGTCGAATTTTTTATTCATATTTGTCATTCGATTCAATGACTTTTCCACATACGAGGTCTGACAATTAAGTAATGAGACTGATTTTTTTCCGCGGTTGTGGTAACACTACAGCTTTGAAATTTTTTACTTATTATTATCCCTGCCCTATCGATAGATGTGTTTACCACCTCGGTCGTGTTTTGAATAAGTGTGTTAGTGGTGCTCGTCACGAAAATGGAAAAACGTAATTTAGAGCAACGTGCAGCGATCAAATTTTGCGCAAAATTGGGCGATTCGGCTACAGAAACTTACAGTAAAATACTTTATGACCCTGAAACGAAGCGTCAAAGCCAACAGTGGCTGTCTCCAAATGCCCCGAGACCGAAAAAAGCTGGCATGAGCAAGTCCAAGATGAAAATCATGCTCATCTGCTTCTTCGACAGCCGCGGAGTGTTCGTTCCACCTGGACAGATCGTTATCCAGATCTACTACCGCGAAGTACTCGATAGACTTCGAAAAAGGGTCAACAGAGTGCGTCCCGACATCGCACGAACTTGGATTCTCCACCACGACAACGCGCTCTGTCACACCGCGTTCAGTGTGACCCAGTTTTTGACCTCCAAAGGGATCGCGGTGTTACAACAGCCGTCGTACTCGCCTGATTTATCACCCTACGACTTTTTCTTGTTCCCCAAAGTCAAACAGGTGGTAAAAGGAATGCATTTTGAGTCGATTGAAGAGATCCAAGAGGCCGTGACGAGGGTACTGTCGGACATTCCGATCAAAGCTTTGTAGAACTGCTACGATGCATGGAAAAATCGCTGGAATCGCTGTGTTGGTGCCCAAGGGAACTGTTTCGAAGGGGATCATGCGGTTGTTGAATAATTTTTAAATATACGGTTTTTATACACTCAGTCTCATTACTTAATTGCCATACCAATTTTAAATTTTCATGTCTAGCTGTTACAGTGATACCAAGCAAAAAACAAAAATGGTACCTTCAAATATTCAGTAATACACTAAAAAATCGACCATGATTATATTAAAAATTAAAAGTTTCACAACTGAAGGTCTTCATTATAAAAACATCACATAACAACTAACACTAATTAAATATAAATTGATTACATCTTTTAAACTTTGGGGCTAAAGTAAACAATGTTTGTTTGTTTTCAGGTTCCGCAAAGGGCCGTACTTACACCCAGCGCTAGGATACAACACTTGATAAAGATAATAGATGATGATAGATGATTGTTATAAGAATAAATAAATAAATAAAAGAGTTTCTTTGTTTACCTATGTAATAACAAAAGGGGCAGCGAAGTATTTTAATATTTAAGGATTTTTCCCTTTTGGTATTAAGTTCTCTAGGTAGGAAAATAACCATCCGATAGGAGTTTGCCCTTTTACATAACGTTGAGGGCTTATTCGAGCCCTTGCGGAAAACTGACAACGGATTTCAATTATGCAAATTAAAGTAAGTTTAACAATACTTGTCTAGCCTTTCTAGCTCATTTAATTTAGGAATTATCGAATATTCCTGATTTTTTTTATGTAAACACCCCATACCGGTTACCCCAAAATTTTGGTAATTTTTAATGAATGCGTTGTTAGTTAACTAACATAGATATAAAGTTTTAAATTTTTATCTCTTATAGTACAGGAAATATTACATATATCTAAAAAAAATTCGTATATAAGTGGTAAATTTTTGACGGAAAATTTTTCATATTGTTTCGAGAGCTGGTTGCCTAGCAATTTATTGAGTGGCATTGACAAAAAAATCACGAGTTGTCAAACGAGTGATTTTTGATCAATGTCACGAGATAAATTAGCAACAGGCTCGAGTAAAGCAATCGGAAAATTTTTCCCGGATAAAATTTAACCACGAATGGTATTCGGATGACTATAAAAAAATAACAATCAGGTAATCATTTATATATATTTTTTTTTCTTGACAAAAATCTTTTAATTTTTATTGTTTTGAGGTGTTATATTTAAGTTTGATTTTTCAACGTTTTAAATAGATTCCTATCCGAATCGCCTCGTTTTTAATAAATACTGAAAATATACACACTTTGATAGGTATGTAAACAACATATTTCTAAAACGTCAAAAAAATTTTGCTTATCAAAACACTTGTAAAAATACGACGTTTTACTGACTCACAGGGTGCGATACAATTTTTGTGTCGGTGTTTTGTCGAAATGAAACTTGGTAACTAGGTAGAATCCTGAATTTGGATTGGTTATAAATTTATGAGTGAAATAGTCATGTAAACACCCCTTACCGAATTTTGGTAATATTTTTATAAATGCATTGTTAGTTAAAAATTATATTTTCTTTTCTGCAACCCGGTTTTGATTTGATGTTTCAATTAACAGTTAGTTGATGGGAGACTTGAACGTTTCTACAACCGCGCATTTTAATTTATTATTTTAAATTGAGTGCAACACATTTAATGATGTCATGAAATAGACAACACGCTATACAGAATAAAAGTCTGCTTCCCTCCTATCTCCATCAAGCCCCTCGACAACCGAGTACTGAATGGCATCACAAGAAACTGCCAACTATTATACAGTGCGATGTTTTGGCCTTTTTAATTTTCATTGTGGCCAAATCAGCCCAAACCAACCCCAAATAAAAATCCTAGCTGTCAGTGCCATGGCAAATGTTTTCAAATTTCACGCGGTCAAACTGGCTTAGTTACTTGCTGCCATCTACGATTAGCTTTGCCATGTGAGCGCGCAATGTAGGACTTTATATAAGCGCGCCAACATCAAGGACAATATTTGTACGTATTGAATTGTACAAGGCGATCTATGTACATTATGACACAATGTGTAACAATAAGTTATAAACATCGAATGTAAAATTGGGCCATAAAAATTGTTGGATTTGAGTTGAGTTAACTGAAATTCTGGAAGATGTCTCTAGTTTCGATGTAAACAAGGTTGTGCATACATACGATGGCGGTGGTTTTGTACAAAGTTGAACTATTTTATATATCAGTTTATAATTAAAAGAATGATTAAGTGATATATCATTATATACTACATACTTGTTAATACAAATATTTATATAAGTTGTCAGTCTATTAGTTATTTCAAGTGCCATTAGAAGAGTAATATTATTTGACAAGTGAAGTCGTTAATGTTCTAGTAAAAACAACTGCAAAAATAACGAAAAAATCATCAACATTTATTATTAATATAGAAAAGAATCGTTATGGAAGTAGGAGGTAGTAATTTTATTGTTAAAGTAAGTATGTTCATAGAGTTACAACAGTCCAAATATACAGTGTGCGATTAAAGTGTGGAATATCAAAAAAAAAAAGCCGAACTCAGCCGATTTTTATAAAAACGCTGAAACACGTCGATTTTAATTTTTAAAAATACACATTAATATGTACGATTCATCTTCCGACTTTCATTTGTTTTTCAGTTATGACGTCATCACAAAAAATTTAAATGACAACATAGATTTTTAGTAGTGAAATCCGATAATGATTTTCTTCCCTTTATGATCATGTAAATAAATCATAACGTTGCAAAACAAAAATTCTGAGAAAAATCGAGTTGAACATTTAATAATAATGAATAATCAAGATACCTACTTCGATAAAAAATTTAAATGTAGCAAACTGTTTCATTCAATTATTCTGTCAATCTTCAACTCTCTAGACATAAATATTGTAGTTTATTGTTGAATTTTAATAATATTCTTCTTAATTATCAAGGCCATGGCGGATTTAACAATAAGGCAACGAATAGAAATTTTAATTTTTCTTGGTTGTGGGACCCTCCCACGATCCCAGCAAGAAGTGTGTGATATGTTTAATGCAAAATACCAAAATCGTCCTATTACGCAATCGGCAGTTAGTAAAATCATGTTTTATAAGTTATAAGTTCCATAATCAACTTTTAAATGTTTTTGCCAGGGTACATTGATTATTCATTATTATTAAATGTTCAACTGGATTTTTCTCAGAATTTTTGTTATGCAACGTTATGATTTATTTACATGATCATAAAGGAAAGAAAAATCACTATCGGATTTCACTACTAAAAATCTATGTCGTCATTTAAATTTTTTTGTGATGATGTCATAACTGAAAGACAAATGAAAGTCGGAAGATGAACCGTACAAATTAATGTGTATTTTTAAAAATTAAAATCGATGTGTTTCAGCGTTTTTATAAAAATCGGCTAAGTTCGGCTTTTTTTTGATATTCCACACTTTAATCGCACACTGTAGTGTTTACTTTTATTTGAGAAGGATGTCGAAACATAATATTAATTTTTTCTTTCTTACATCTTATAATTATTGATTTTTTATGACTGTTCACTACAAGAGATATATATTTAATATCCGACTGGTATATTATTATTACTATTGTAATAACCTTGCTTTCAAGGTAATTATAAGCATAACAATATAATGCCCAAGGGCATTATGAGTTATTGCTATTGTCAAGAAATTGATATTGGGTACGTTCAACGACGCTAGCGCTAGTAGTAACTCCTAGCGCTATGCATTTGAACGTATTGCTAGGCATCATCTGTTTCTAGTATAGATTTTAGCTATATTTTCCGCTATGTATGTGGCGCTCTTGTGTAGAAAATAAAACAACTAAATTGGTTACAAAAATTGACAATGGAAAAAGAAAATGTTTCTTCTAAGGACAACTTTTTCAAAAAACTTTCCTACATACCGTGTGTCTGTCTTAAAGGTGTACATAGTAGACTAACATGGAAAATCAGTTTTTTGCAATTTCCTGCTCGCTTAATTATTTTGAGCAAAAATGTCTCAAATAAAAATTTTAGGGCATAAATCAATAAACAGAATTACTTTTACATGCTTTGTAACGACAGAAATTAAATATGAAAATGTCGCCAATTACGTTGAAAATATCGACAGCCATGGAATTGAGCAAAAAATAAATAAATGCTTGACGTTTTATCAAATTGTCAGAAACGTCAAATAAATTAACTTACGTTGTGACAGATAAAACGTCAAGCATTTATTTATTTTTTGTTTAATTCCATGGCTGTCGATATTTTCAACATAATTTTCAACATTTTCATAATTAATTTCTGTCATTACAAAGCATGTAAAGGTAATTCTATTTATTGATTTAGATGCAGAATTTTATGCCCTAAAACTTTTATTTGACGCGTTTTTGCTTAAAATAATTAGACAAGCAAGAATTTGTAAAAAACTGATTTCCCATGTTAATCTCCTATGTACACCTTTAAGACAAACACACGGTATTGGGATTTTCAAATAAGAAAACGCTAACTAGCGGCAAATATTAGAACTGCAAACAGTGGTACACATTTGACATTTACATGAAACTACAACTATATGACTACAAAAACTCTATTATGCGTACTTGAATTATAAATAAAAAATACTAATAAATGAGATAATAATACGAAAACTAAAGAAATACAATTGACAGAAATGCTACGTTGACACACGTCAACAAAAAGTGTTTAATGCGATCAGCGCCATCTCTTGATACTTGAAAATCCCAATATGTCTGCTGACTTTAAAATATTAATTAACTTATTGTTAATTAAATTAATATTACAGTATTTATTTTAATTCTGGTCTGGATTCATGTTGCATTTAAGCCATTCAGCAGATGGCGCTGACATTAGCGCCAGTTTTAAGTAGCCTAAATTACATTGGGTTAACTTGTCTCCAATTGCAGATCAGGGCCAAACAAAGACGGTCTTTTGGGAGATATCTGTGAGCTACCGACAAAGTTGGACGGTGGTTTCAAAGCAACTGAGACAAACTTCTAATTTTTTATGTTAAGCTACCCAGGAAAAAAATGCACCGCAGGTATTTTTTTTTAGTTCAAGGTCAAATAATAGTAATGGGTCGATTCTGTTCACATCTGTAAGTCTTATGGATCTGTAAATATTAAACAAAATCGCACTTTTTTACAGATTTATAGATTTGTAAGACAGATGTGAACAGAATCGACCCATAAGTTACATTTTTTCAAGGGATGTGAAGCTGCATGTTTTCCCTCTTTCATGTACAAAAATAAATTGTCAGATAACAAAACATTTTAGAAAAGGGCATATACTTAACGGATTGTTGACTTATAAACTGTCTGCACTGTAAAAATTAAATATCACTTACACTTGATTACAAAACCTAATCAATGCGTACAAATTAAATTTTAATTAATTAATTTCGGGGGAGGGAGGGGGGTGAGGGGCTCATAGAATAACACTTGGCAGGTTTCACAAAATTAATAATTGTATTATCACCACGATCGTTTCGATCTTGTTAGAAAATTGGAAATTCAATAAACAATAATAAGAAAAGACAACATTGTAAATGACCGTATTCGCTGAAACGAGAGATTGTAGAACTAATTCATGCAGCTCCAAAAAATTTGACCAATAGAATAACTTGTCTCTGTTCGTCTGTTCATGAATTAGTTCCACATTCTTTCGTCTCAGCGAATGAACTGGTATTCAAGAACACAATTGTTAATTTGTATATTAGTTCATCTGATGATGATCGAAACGATCTGTGTTATAATAAAGTTTGTGAGTTATTTTTTAAACTAAATTGTGAAAATTGTTGTACGTATTTAGGGCCCTAAAAGTATGTAAAGTTAAATTCGCCAGTATAAACTAATATAATAGAATATAAATAAATAATATACGATGAAAAAATTAATAATTTGTATTTATATATGTAGGTAATCAAAATTTATTCAGTTTGGATTCCTATTCGATTGCAGTTTGCTGTGCTTTCTTATTGGAAGAAAGGCGGAGCCTCATTTGATGGGGCTCCGCCTTCAAATGAGGCTCCGATAAACTGTATGGCCGGAACAGAATTTATAAACTAGTTGTAAACATCCAATTTTACAATTATTATTTAAACAAATAAAATCGAGCATCATTATATGCTTCAACAATTTTATTATAATTCATTCATTTGTTAATATATTCCAGAGTATCAGAGTTTGTTAATAAAAAAAGTTTTACAATTCTATATATTACATAAAAAAAAATTTTTAGCATTTAAGTCAGAAAAACGTGTCTACAATCCCGACCGCGGGACCGTGTTCAAAAAATTAAAGTTCAGAATTAGGCGTGGTTTACGCAATTTCTTACTAAACCACGCCCCATTGTGATTAATTGGTCAACCACGCCTCTTCGGGACTTATTTTTTGAACACGGTTCCGCTGTTGGGACTCCAACCACATTCTTTATAATATTAGATGCCGCATGGCCATTATTTGCGCCGCCCTGTACATTCATTTAATTATACAGAGCAGGTAGAGAATGCATGAATAGAGCGGCGTAAATAATGGCCCGTTGGCTTCCAATATTAAAATTTATAATTCAAATTGTGTGCGATATGTCTGATTTTATAACTTCGAAATCTATTGGAGATTGAAATCCAGCGGATTTGAGATCTCCTCCACTTTATTGCTACAATGTGGTGCAGATTTAAAAACGAGTGCCCGAAACCAGTCGATTACAAACTACAGAAATAGATTTCGAACGGCGCTCGCTTCACTGTGTTGTTTGTTTTAAAATTAATTATAAAAAAAACTTGAAATATTTTGAACTTCTACGACACGTCCTGAAGCTGAAAGAACTGATTCAATTTTTCTGACTATAACCAAAATATGTGTTCGTATTTAACTTATTGCTTTATCCTAAATTTTTGTTTCAGGTGGTGGAAAAACCTGTTCATTCAATCTTCTTTGTATTCATAATAATTACGAGAAAATTGTATAATCCCTTTTACTTTCAAGAGATTATAGTTTTATGCTCCTCGTAAGACATCCTCTTGAGCTCAACCATATGCGAAGAAGCCGACACACCTGCCTGCTTAGACCGATTTTCTAAGGCAACATCAAAAGAAGACTACACTCTGCGGGCGGTAAAACAGAGGAAAACCCGGCGAGTGATACACAAAACGTCAAAAATATATTTGGATATATAATCACTACTCTTATTTTTTTAAAAAAATGATAGGTATCAGTTCCGCTAAATCTACAATAGATTTCTTTAGAATTGATTGAAAAATTTCTTCAGAAATTACATACAAGGCTACAAGCTTGACATTAAAAAAAATACAACTGAATAGTTAGGAAAGCAACGCATCGACTTATTGTAAATAAATTAGAGAATATAGTTTGTTATTTTTGGGGTTAAACAGTGTTTGATTATTTATTTTGAAAGAGAAGCTTTCATTTCATTTCATGTATTTATGTACATTATTTTTATCAGTGAAAAGAAAAATAAAAAGAGCGTCCAAAAATGAAATTCATTAATAGTTATTTGTATATCAAGGCCGCGAAATCACTCTTTAGCGTACCGAGAGAAAAATTGTCGCCGAGGCCGCTTGCGGCCGAGGCAAGACAATCTCGAGGGCGCTAAAGGATTTCGCGGACAAGGTGTACACAATATTTTTTGTGCAACCGTAAAAAATATGTAATTACAAATTTTATTAGTTTTAAACAGTTTCATTGTAAATAGAAAGTTAGCTTTCAAGGTGGCTATCGAATTAACATTTGATAAACAAAACCATGTAATTCTCAAGTGTCAAAGTGATTGTTTACCTAATTTCGCGGCCGCTACCTTGACAACGGCCGCGAAATTCATTTCGCGGCCGTTACCATAACAACGATCACGAAATTTAATTTCGCGGCCTGTATTACGGCTGCGAAATGGTTATTTCGCGTCCGGTTGCACAAAAAAATTAATCGTACTCTTCTTTCGAAATTTTAGAATCAAATAAAAAAATGTTTAATTTACTTTTTTTTACTGTATTGAAAAGTGCATTTTTTTTTCATTAAAATTGTTTTATAAAGTAAGTTTTTTTAATACATGAAAGTGTGAAAAAAGTGCACTTTTTTTAACTCTGCGGAGTGAAATAATGAAACGCTATGGCACTTTATTTCACACTTTTATTGCAGACGAAGGATTTTTACTTTACTAACTTGTAACATAAATATATTCTTATTCACGAAAGATGACTATTCAAGGTCATTTACGCGAAGAAAGGATACACTGCATTTTATAGCAGTGCCTTAGTAATATTTTGTATTAAAAGGAGAAATATTATTTGACGTATGTCTATTTAATAAAAAATAGCAGTGACGTATAGTTACAGACATGTTATCTACTCACTGGCTTCTGTACTAATGTTTATCCAGTAGCGTTGACATTCAAATCATTTATTGTTTTATGGTTTACGTCAAATCTATATTTTGTTTTATGCAAAAACGTAGGAGAAGAAGATAAAATTTTGAAAAAAGCATTATTTAAAAAGAAACAAAATTTTCAAATAAAGTACATTTATTTATTTAGTTAAAATGTACCCATACTTTTTGGCTTTAATTACAGCTTCCAATGATTTACACAATGATTTTAATAAATTAGATGGTGGAATTTTTGTCCATTCTTCAGTCATTTTCATCCGAATTGCTAAATGGTTTTACGAAATCGCCTATCTAGTTCCAACCATAAATTCTAAATAGGGTTTAAACAAGGAGACTGGGAAGGTGTTTTAAGTCGTCCAAATTTACCGCAGAAGATTGCATTTTTTTAAAATTGATATTGATGAGTCGTATTTTATTTTTAATTTATTTGGATCAGATGGTAGGATTACACTTCGGAGAAAATCAAATATCGACAATAATTTTGTGAATCACTGTGTGTATTGTTGCTTATTGTGTATTTTGCAAAATAAACATTGATCCCTACTACCTGTTGATTCCTTACTCGAAAGGAAAGCCTTTTGTCATGCTTTTACATTGGTTGGAGTCAACAAAGGCATTGAGCCGAATCCTGACCAACCAAGCTGCCCGACTAGCTAAACCTGTTGCTTTTGAAAGCATGCATGGAGGACCGAATGCTCCCAAAAGTAAGTAAAAATGTATATAATTAAATATTTTAAATTGGAAGGTTCAAGAAATTGATGTATCGAAATTCTGTCAGGAAACATAATGTTGCTAGATGAATAGATATATCATAGCATTACCCATTGCTGGGTGTGCCAATCTGCTTTGTAAATAGATGACATATTTGTACCATGTGACGTATTTACCAGGCGTCACCTCACTGGCACTTATTGCTGGCGTGGAGAGTGCCAATAATTCACAGTCAGAATTGTATAAAATATTGCAAATACCAGAAATTTGTCAAAAGTTATGAAGTTTCCAATCTTAGGTTCGGTTAATGTATCTTACAATTTTATTGACAATTTTCTGGTATCAATTTATGGTCATTCCTCATTATTTTTATGTATAAATCGTTATATAAAAGTTTATGGTGGGCCCAGATATCAAGTGTGAAACTGTCAAAAGTTGTTGATGGTATTCCGATTTAACGATTTGTTATCTAACTCGGGAATGTTATAAGTTTGATCTATTTAATTTCGTGGCATAAATTTATGATATTTCTTGATTATATTTATGTATTACTTATTACGGATAACTTGTTGGAGGGCCCAGCGGCCCAGGATTTGTAGATGTAAAATGTTCATGATTTCCAAAAGCATTTCATGTTAAATGTTTGTATTTATTGATGAAATATGAATAAATTATCATTGAAAATTGATGAAATAATGTTCTGGAATTAGTTTTCATTAGCTAATTTGCAGCAATAAGTAGTAAATTAGCAAGAACTTGTTTGACTATGGACATCAAAATATGTTATATTTGTTAGATGTAGAGTAAAATTGTTTGTGAAGACTGATAATATAAGTTATAAAAGTTATGAGAGTATTGTTTTGAACCATATTTGTTGAGGGAAAATGTTTTAAACAAATGTAAAAAGCAAACGAAAACGTCAAGCAGGTTAGGTTGCAATTTGATATCAATTTTTAGGTAAATAAAAAGACAAGGAATTTTTTGAGTATTTTTCCACTAATCAGCATATCTTAAAGTATCATTTTATTAAATTATTATTAATACGTCAAAATTATTTATTAATTATTCTGGAAGAAACCATAATTTTCTTTCTCTTTCTAACTTATGTTGGCATACGATCTTCCCTCTCTTTCTACGATTTTCCTATAAAAGCCGGCGTCCGCCATTTTGATTATCACTTTCATCCAAGAAGTGGCCGCGTTAACGTCGTATACTTTCGAAATAATTTTATAATTTACGAATTTTAAAACATATAAAATACAATAATATTAGTGTGTTCGACGTTTTTAATTGCAAAAAGTGATTTTTAATCGGTTTTTTCTGATTAAAAAGTGTCATGAACAATAAGGGTCATTTTCCGCCATCATTGTCCCCACCACCAGGTGAGCAAAATTTGAACTTAAACTTAAAATGGCGGTTAGAAAATGTTGAAGTCCCTAAATTTAGTGAGTTTAGTTCATTCAATAAAGTTGTTGGTGATCAGTGATGAATAGTTAACTGCGAAAATAATAAAAAGCTTTTATTTAATTTCATGTATGTGTTTAAATAATTTTAACATTAATATACAAGTTTTTATTTTAATATCACAAATTATTTACAACTATTGTTCGGTTTATAGTTTATGTACAAGTCGAGTTATAAGTTAGTGTGAGCTTAATTAATTTTAATTATTCATACAATCGGGAAACAGTGAGTTGAATTAATAATCGTTAATATCTATTATTTTCTTTGATTTGGTTATGAAGTTCCAGTTGTTTAGTTTAAACTTTGAACAAATGTAGATTCATTTATCGTTTTATATTATGTATTCATTTGGATTTGTTAATAATTTGAAATATGTACGAAGTTTTTAGATGCCAATAATTATGAAACAATTTAATAGTGAACAATAGTTACCGTTCTTGTTTAATAAGCCATAACCTGACTTTTTTTGTAAATGTTGTAACTAATTGTAACTTTAAAATGTGTTTAGATAACTGAGACCGCATGAAAGATATGTGGACATGAACATGAGGCTTGAATCATATCTCGGGATCAGAAATTATTCCGGATCAATCAATTGTGGATGCCAGAGAGTCACAGGAGTCCAGTCAGTTGAGGATTCGTGCCGTACCAAAGAAGTTTGCAGTCTTTGTGATGAAACGTGAGTTTAATTTTTATTTTTTCTAAAGCCTACTAGCTTTAGGTAAAGTGACAGTTTATTAACCATTAGTTAAGAGTTAAAATGAAGATTAAAAGTGATGTGAACAACAGTTTTAACTTGCAGTTAGCTTTAACCAAAAGTGTAAGAACAATTTTGCAATATATCCATTGGTTATCTATGTCTAGAGTTGATAGGAGCGGGGCTAAACACGACAAGCAAACCAAATGCAAGTAAATTTGTTTATTTGACAACTAAATATGAAAAGTTTTACAAATTTTTGAAATTTTTCTTCAAAATTTAATTGATTTGTGTTCGAATTGTTTGATTTTCGGAATAAAATTAATAAGTTTGCAGTCTTCAAACTGAGTTTCATTTTTATTTACCAAGGTCTGATCCTAACATCTTTAGTTAAAGTGGCAGTTTATTAACCATTAGTTAACAATTAAAATGAAGGTTAGAAACGATGTGAACAACAGTTTTAATTTCGAGTTAGCTTTAACCAAAAGTGTAAGAACAATTTCGCAACATAACCGTTGATTATTACTGTTACTTTAACTACAGGTGGTAGGGGCGGGGCCTAAGCACGACAAGCAAAACAAATGCAAGTAAATTTGTTTATTTGATAATTATATATGAAAACTTTAACAAATTTTCGAATAAATGTTTCAAAATTTAACTGATTTGTGTTCGAATTGTTTAATTTTCGGAATAAAATTAAGAAGTTTGCAGTCTTCGTCAAGTACAAACTCAATTTCATTTTTATTTTACCAAGGCCTGATCCTACTATCTTTAGTTAAAGTGACAGTTTATTAACCATTAGTTAACAATTAAAATGAAGGTCAGAAGCGATGTGAACAACAGTTTTAACTGCTTTACCAAAGGTTTAAGAACAATTTTGCAACATAACCGTTGATTATTACTGTCACTTTAACTACATGTGGTAGGAGCGGGGCCTAAGCATGACATGCAAAACAAATGCAAGTAAATTTGTTTATTTGATAATTATATATGAAAACTTTAACAAATTTTCGAATAAATGTTTCAAAATTTAACTGAATATTTGTTCCAACACATCACTAGATCATTTTGTGAACGGTCTGGTACATACACAGTGTGTATTTAGTGTTCCAACATGAATTTCGACTGAATCATGTAATGAGCGTCGGTTGTTCCAACATAAAATTGATCGTTCATGAACTTGTTCTAATATTTCTTACAATTAAATTTCAATTTTCACAATTTATTATTGATTTATTGGGCATGTATTTATTATCGATTATTAGGTTAGTTAATTTTTTTTTAATGTGAGTTATTACGGCATTTGAATTTCGAATTTTAAACTGCAAATTACTGTTCTGTACCGTTCCAACATAACATAGTTCTGGATCAGGTCAAACTGTATATTGGAACAAACCTAAAGCTACCCAAACCCGGGTATAGTCTGGAAAATTTAATGCCGGGTCCAGCAAAAAAACTAAAAATATAGTAATTATGCCAAAGCGGCATATCTATCACTGTTTGCTTCATAATGTTGGATGCCAGCGGCCATTATTTGCGCCGCTCAGTCAATGCATTCAATGGTTTTTCTACCTGCTCTGTATACTAAAATAATCTTACTGTTCCTTTAACATAAATGCTATTTTTGTTTGAAGTTTGGAACTGCAATTTTCATTTCTATAAGAACTTATTTCAAACAAAAATAGTATTTATGTTAAAAGAACCGTAAGATTATTTTGCTATACAGAGCAGGTAGAGAAACCATTGAATGCATTGACAGAGCGGCGCAAATAATGGCCCGCTGGCATTCAATATTATGAAGCAAACAGTGATTGATATGCCGCTTTGTCATAGTGACGATATTTATTGTTTTATTGCTGAATATTTTTATATTTTTGTGGACGATTGTCGAAAAAAATCGTCGCCCAAGTTTCAACACCGGCTATCTCATTTTTTGGCCAAATAAAAGTCAACCATTTATTACTGAAAATTCCGCGAAAAAATCTATTTTAATTAGCCACTGTTACAAGTTACAATATTTGCGATTTACAAGTTTTCTGGTGTCCGAATCGAATAACTGGGCGTCCAATTGATGTCCTGCAAAATTTTGATTAAGAAATAGGTTGACAACTCTTTTATTGTCCGAAAAATGAGAGCTGGTGTTGCCACTTAGGCGACGAAATATTACGTGTCAGCAAGTTATCGAAATCTCTGTCAAACAACATTTATTCTCTTACTACACCGAAACGTCGGTGTTGTTGGTAATGATCACAAATTGTTAGGCCACAAAATGAGAGCAGGTGTTGAAACTTGGGCGACGATTTTTTTCTACAATCATCCACAAAAATATAAAAATTTTCAGCAATAGAACTATAAATATCGTAATTATGACAAAGCGGCATATCTATCACTGTTTGCTTCATAATATTGGATGCCAGCGGGCTATTATTTGCGCCGCTCTGTCAATGCATTCAATGGTTTTTCTACCTGCTCTGTATAGCAAAATAATCTTACTGTTCTTTTAACATAATAGTATATTATTCAACGAGCGTATTATGATGGCTATTATTCACGAGGATGATTTTAGAACACGAGCCGTAGGCGAGTGTGGTAATTCATCCGAGTGAATAATGGCCATTATACGCGAGTAGAATACGATATTTTATCTACACCTGCAATTGAAATCATATTATACCGGCTGACACTGAAAATTTTTTCTTCGGTTTAAAATTACTTTTTCACGTTTCCGTCAAGTTTTAAGCATCAAAATCGTTCAGGAACTGTCAGATTACTGCAAATTGAAATGAAATGAGTCACTCACTGTCGTAAAAATATTTTTAAAAATCTATAGTTGAGTATTTTTAATATAAGAAAATAGAATATTTATAGGTTTTGAACCTAATTATAAGTAATTATAATGAAATTTGCAGTGAAAAATCCAAATATGATATGCCGTGAAACGTACAAAGGAATGAATTATGTTGACTTAAATAATGTGCACAATGTAATATATTTATAAAATTCATTTGAATTTGAAATTAAAATATTCTGATGTTTTAACACAGAAAATTTCCCTAGAATTTAGAATTTGAGTAATAAATAATAATAAACAGAAAAGTCGGCACATAAAATCGTGTTTATCACATGTCCAGAAACGGTTTTGCGAATATTTGCTTGCGCATAACCGCTAAATGAAGTTGATTGTGAACCCTCAACAATAAATTTAATAGTTCCGTGTCTTATGTAACCTCGCCCCGTGGATTATGAGTCATAATCCACGGGGCGTGGATAATGAACGGTATTATGTATCCATGGTTACGTACATAATCAATATATTATTAAACAGGTGTAGATAAATACTATTTTTGTTTGAAATAAGTTCTTATTGAAATGAAAATTGCAGTATGATTATTTTACAATACAGTGTAGGTAGAGAGGCCGTTGAATGCATGAAGAGCGGCGCAAATAATGGCCCTTTGGCATCCAATAAAGCAAACAGTGAGCGATATGCCGCTTGGTCTTAATAATTACTATATTTCTAGTTTTATTGCTGGACCTAGATCAAACAGCATTTATTCTCTTACGACACCGACGTTTCGGTGTACTCTTACACTTAGGTAAGTAAGATCTTATAAAATATTACATCTTATGTACACAAAATACATTCGTTCTTTTACATTCAATTTTAAAGAGCAAATGAGTTGTAATATTTTGAAAGATCTTACTTACCCAGAGAAAGGTGTAAGACTACACCGAAACGTCGGTGTTGTAAGAGAATAAATTCTGTTTGACTGAGATTTCGAGTAATTGATAACATCTAAATGTAAACCACAGTCGACAAATTTCCCAGAACAATAAATTTGTATTATTTTCAGATTGCAAAAAATAAAATCATGAGATATAAAGTATTGTTGTTGTTGCTTCCCAGCAATTTTTTTTTCATTTAGTGTTTTGATTACAATTTAATATTTAATTATTCTGGAGAATTATTAGTTTTTGAAACAGGAAGTCATTGACCTTACAATTTTTTCTCATTTTATTTACAACTTAATTTAAATAAATACTAATTAAAAATAAATAAAAATAAAAATACATTCACTATTGACATTTTAATTAAAAATAAAACCATGTACCAAGCGGCACTTAGATATAAGCTTTACAGATAAGAGTATGAATGATGATTGGGCGAAATCTGGCAGTAGATATAAGAGTATGAATGATGATTGGGCGAAATCTCTTCTGTAAAATTGCCCGGGAAATTTTACAGTTTGAGACTAGCCATAGATAAGGTAGATTAAGTTAGTTGATAAGGCCCAACAGTACATGGTTTTATAGATTTTTGAAAAATGTCAATAAGAAATTGATTATACTAATTGATTTAAATTTTTTTGCTTGGTTTTAAGAAAGTTGATTAAAGTCTTAACCTATGATTAAATTTTAATTGCCTTATTAAATACGATATTTTGTTCATGACAGATGATTAGCTAGAAATCAAAAATTGAAACGAAATGAAATGTTCAATTAATCCGATTCAATATTGTTCATTTAATTTACAGTAGTTAAACGTAGATATATAGATGCTTAAAATTTCAAATATTTCAAAAACTAACAATTTTCTAAAAACTTTTTGGGTCCCAATGATGGTTTTTTATTTTCTACTTTCAATATAACTAACATTTACTCAATTTTCTGTGATGGTGGAGGACCCTATTGCAATTTATATAATGGTAAATAAACTTCCAAATCAATTCAAGTTTACAAATGGATTAATTTAATGAAATGCACAAGTATTTTAATTAGAGATTACAGTTAACAAAGCAATTAGTTAATTATTGATTTTTATAACACATTCTATACACTTTTAAAAGTAGAGTTAAAATATTAAATAATGAATAAATAATAGTAATAATATACAAATTGTTGGGAACACGGCAAACAATACAAGGAAAAAGGACGGAACAAGAATAAAGGTGGATAAAAAATTGCAAAGTTAGTATTCATATAAAATATATTTATGGGAAATATACTAAATTTAAATAATATATTATAGATCAGTAATTTTTTGATATACACCTGCGCGAGCCACTTGGATTTTTCTAATATGACTAATGGACGGCATGGATATTTGTAAAATGACTAAAAAGCCATATGTGACAACAAAAAGGACTCCATTTAATCAAAAAATAAAATATTGTTAATATTATAACACACAAAAAGACATGGGCCATAGTTTTGCCGGATCTGTGAAACCATTTTCAAATTGAAGATATTTGATGTAAGTTCTTTGTTATTTATTTATTTAAGGCGTTCATTCATGACAGCTTATACAAAAGTTTTGCTAAGTAAATGAACTCATAAAAGTAGATATTCAAAATTTTTCATAATTCAGAGTATAAGTATTTTTAAGAAAAATATATAACTTTTAATAAATGCAAAATTTTCATCAAAAATCATCTTTCAAGGAGAATAACAAAAAAGTAGCTGGAAACTGGACGTTTTTTTATGTATAAACTGTCATGTGAACTGTCGTTTTACTCGCCGTCAAATGATTAGGAACTGATGCTCAACTCTGTCCCTTGTTCCGCGGTGTTGTCGCTTCTTCATAACTTTTTCAACATAGCCCATATTAATTGGCAACAGTATAAAAATTTCCAGTTCATACTTATTTGACGGCAAGTATAGGTATTTTTTTTGTACAAATTGTCGTTTATTGGACACTATGTCTATATTACTAATCAATTTTCGCGGTATTTTGGTTTCAAATATTTCAGCTCACAGCTGGAAAACTTAAATTTGCATACTTGTGTAAAAACTCTTGTAAAATATCATTTAAATTTCATTAAAAACAGTCGTAAATATTTCAGTTTCTACGAGCCCCAAATAATTTTAGTTGGGCCGGTTTACATTTTCAACAAATTATAAAATCTACACAAATTTCTAAAACCGTAGGATAACTTCCAACCTCCAATCACAAAGAACCCATCGTTATGGAAACCAAAAGTTAACAGTTAATAATGAGTTATTTTTGATTGGCGGTTAGTTATTTATCCTACGGTTTCAGAAACCGAAACTTTGACCGGAGGTTGTAAAAGCGGCCCTATGAGTTTGATTTATTGTCCAATTTTGAAATAATTATGGATTTTTCACGTTACTAACATCAGAAGATTAGAATTTCAAATAATATAACTAGGAAAATCAACAAACATTTTTTAAAATCTATTTTGCATTGAAATTTCAATTTATATTTAATCATATTTAGCTTAAAATGTGTTCATTTTAGTTTCAATAGTATTAAAAATTGTAAAAAATTGCTAATTCTTATGTTGAAAATAGTCTTAAATTGATATATCACCAGAACATGGGTCTGGTTTTGAAACTTTGAAATCTACTATAAATTGAAATCCAGCGGATTTAAGATTTCCCCCCGCACTGTCGAAATCTACTCTGTTAAAGCGATTTTGTAAATTCTACCGTGATCGGTGCTTCTAATTTGATTTTGAATTCGGCTGAAATTTACAGGAAATACAAAATGATCTGAAAATCATTTATTTATACTTAAAATTTATTAAAAATGTTGATTGTTAAATGAAAATATTTAATTGACAGTAAAAAAATGTGGTTTTAACATTTTACTTTGTCGGTAAGGCTCTCGAAACTAATGCCAATGCTATTTTACACACTAAATTTTATAGAGATGTTATTTAATATTCAGGACGTGTCGTAAAGTCGAAAATATTGCATAGGTTTTTTTTAATTAATTTTAAATGTTTACAAACAAAAAAGTAAAGCGATTGACGTTCGAAATGTATCTCTAGTGGTTTTTAAATTTGCACCACGTGGCAATAAAGTGGAGGGGGAAATCTCAACGGCTCAAAAATATTATACAGTGTGTTCAAAAAATTCCTAACTCGGAGTAAGCTACGAACAGAGAAACGTATGTCTGACCATTATTCAGTAAGTCAAGTTGTCAAAATTGAGAGAAGACAATAAAAATTTTTTGACAATATCTCATGTTAAATTGACATTTAATTAAATATTTTTAAATTGACATACGTTTCTTTGTTCATAGCCTCCTCTGAGTTAAGAATTTTTTTGACACACTGTATTAGATATTTATTGATTTTTTTTGATATATTTCAGATATCAAATTAAAATTGTAACAACAACAATAATAGTTACAATTTCTTTATATCTTCATATGAATCAAATTGAATTGAATGCCGGAAATGACCTGAAGTTACCAAACCAGAAGATTCATCAGGGAGCTGGGATCCTTCACCAACTGTAAGTTTTTGTTTTTTCTATTTTATTTTAACGCCCGGTATTTTCATCAAAAAATATATGCATTTTTTACAACTTATAAAATCGATGTTACATTTTTAATTGATAACAACCGATTACGTCATTAGTAGAAAATTACAAAACTTTATCTAATTTTTATGAAACTGGATTGTTAATGTTGTCATTGTTGCCAATAATGCTTGATTACAACAAAGAAAATTTGATTGCAATAATGACTAAAATGACTAAATTCTTGCAATATATTGTAACTATTACCTCATTTATACAATGTAAAATCTGATCAGTGTAGAATTTAATTCTCTACAATATTTATTTGAAACATTTTTGTCTTAAATTAAATGGGAAGTTTTGCGCGAGGAAAAACTGATTTCCCATATTTCATATTTATTGTTAAATTGTTCGAAAATAGTGCAAAATCTCGCTGCTTCGCGTAGTAATTTTTGTACATATTAATTCAATATATTTTCTACGCCAAAACAAGTAGTTCTATATACAGGGTGGTGGCGGTTAGGGGTGAACATAGGGATTTAACATGGGATTTTAGTTTTTTGCAATTTCCTGCTCCTGTTCTTTTTACGGCAAAAACTGTAGAGTACAAAATTGTTCAGAATTAAAAATTGCATACAAAAATGTATTTACATTTATTATTAAGTTTTTGGTTACTTCACAATTTTAAAAAGAAATTTCAAAATTTCTGTTATTTTGTAGCAATAGCCATGGAATTTATTTTTTTCTGGTTGTCAAAAATTATTTATAAACGTCAACCATGCGTTAATCTAACTTAAAAATTAAATAAAAACAAACAATTTTTAATTTTAATACGCATTTTTTTATTAGGTATACCATTTAATATTAAACCAATTCCAAATGTATCAACTACGTAGAATTTTGACTTATAGCCAATACCATTTCTTCATTCACTTCGTTATAACGTCTTGTATTATTATTATTTCCTTCATTACCTTCGTTCACAGCTACACTAGCTGTGTTCTCAATGTTTATAACAAGTTTAGAAATTGTTGCTATAATAGGAATTGGTGTATTTTCGTACTTTATGGAAAACAAATCACGTATTCTTCTAAACCTATTTCCACCATAATAATTTTTTATAATGAAAACTCGTTCCTTATTCGAATAAACATTCATTATTAAATGAACTTTTTATTAGAGAAAATTTCGAAAATTTGACAGAAATTGAATGACATGATTATGTTTAAACATTTGAGTTATAAGTCATGGCTATTGCTACAAATTAACAGAAATTTTGAAATTTCTTTTTAAAATTGTGAAGAAACCAAAAACATAATAATAAATGTAAATACATTTTTGTATGCAATTTTTAATTCTGAACAATTTTGTACTTTACGATTTTTGCCTTAAAATGAACAGGAGAGCAGGAAATTGCAAAAAACTAAAATCCCATGTTAAATCCCTATGTTCACCCCTAACCGCCACCACCCTGTATGTATTTCAATTTCAAACACAAGTTAACAAGTAATAAAACTTTGGTTTGTGCAAGTCTGTTCCACTCCGAGCGAGCTGCTGTAAGGCAGAAATTTATTATTTTATTTGATTGAATTTATTTATAAAAGTAGTGAATATCTCTTAGAATGTTTAAATATAATAACACAAATTTGTTTTTAAATAATTCTTGTGGTGATTTCTCTACGTCAGCTGTGGGTGCCTGTAAGGTGACGCCTGTTACACGGTATTATTTTATAATACGGTTTTTATCAGGGACTAAAAACGAAAATTATTTGGTGAGGTTTTCACTCGGAACGAAAACGCAATAATTCGTTTTCTATAAAAAAATTCGTTTTCGTGAATCGAAACACGAAAATGGTATATCTTGTTTCTTTTTAATTTATAATAAATATGATAGGAGAGATATTTTACATACATATTTATAAAATGTTATATTTTAGTAGAAAATTGAAACGAAATATTTATCGTATATAAAGCGGACACTGTGGCCACGTCAGATTTTTTTAAATGAAATTTCATCTATTTCAATCAACATATCTTTCATTTCCATACAAACACATGCGGTTTCTATTTGGTATGACATAAATTCAAACAAATCTTATTTGGTTTACTTTTGTTTAATTTGAAAAAATCTGATGTGGCCAGCACATTACCTTCCGTCAGTTCTATGTATTTTGTACAAATTTCATACGGAACGTTCCTTGCTAAATATTCTATTTCTTGTACATTACCTTCCGGCAGCTGCATGTATTTTATGCAAATTTCATACAGAAAATTTGTGTCTTAAATTATTATTTTGTGACGTTTTCTATATACAGTGTAATGTATCTGCAGAAATAAAAGATTTATTATTATTATTTCTTGTACATTACCTTAAAGCAGTTGTATGTATTTTATACAAATTCCGCATACAGAAAGCAAAAGACCCTATATTTCCAGTAAAATTATAAGACACACATTATGTCAATTTCACTTGACACTGACATCTTTCAATCAGAATTTTCTTAAAATAGTAGCTGTTTTCATAGCTATAGCTACTTTATGAAATTTAATTTCTTTATCATTTTTTAACTCTTTATCCATTTAATATTAAGTATAAAATGCAGTCAAATCGTATAGAGAATAAAATATTCTTTAATATTTATAATAACATTAAATGTGAAAAAATGATATTTAACATAGTTTTTTCAAGAAAAACTGTTAAAATCTTCAAATGATGGTACTTCCGGTTGACCAATTGTAACCAAAATCTAATCAGCTCTTCATATGGATGTAACGAAGAAGTATATGAAGAAATTATAATTTTTGAAACTGTAGTATTAGAGTTATCGCAGACGAAAATTTTGTTACACACACACACACATCCACACACACACACATCCACACACACACACATCCACACACACACATCCACACACACAAACACACACACACACATACAGACATCATCGTAAAAATAGTAAATTCGTATTCTAGGGACCCTAAAACGTGCTTATTGATTAAAAACTCATCATCGAATTTTTTGACCAAAGACAATACCTTCCTTACCTAAAGGTGACGGAAGGTAAAAAGTGATAGCAGAAGACTTGAAAATAGTTAGAATTTGGAATAGAATAGATGTTAAAGGCATTAAAAACTCGAACATTTTAATAAAGTAATAACTTTTTTAAAATTTGATTAGTTAAGTTTTTTTCTAATTATCTAATTTGTTACTATGATGATATATTGATGGTGTTTATTTATATTTTTGGTTGCTACAGCTCTATTTATGGTCAGAAATATATATTTGGTACTATTATTATGTGAATAATAATTAATAATTTTATAATATCTAACCTTCTGTCTATTTTAATTTGACCTTAAAGTAATGAAACAATAAAAAATAAATTTTATATCATCACGTTTGGTATTTTAATTTTCATACATAAATCTTTATTACATGCTCATGTATGTCTTTCAAACTTATCTACAATAATTTATTCTTAAAAATAATTTATTCCTGTCTCAAAGTCCAAAAATAAAAGAAACACCAAAATTATCAAATTTCGATTAAACAAAAAATAATTGAGATTTTGATACATATTTATTTATTATGTACTCAACATGTACATTCCAAATTTTGAAACCGCAGGTCGAGATTTCTTTTCGTTTCTGAGATAATAGTCTTCAAAATTTTACTCAAAAATGGTCGTTGATATATCTCTGGCGATATCACTGTTAGATTATGCGAGCAAAATTATATAAACACACCAATTTTCATAATTTTGAATAACTATTACAATCTCCAAAAGGAAAAATGTAAAAATGGCCAAAAATCGCAAAAAAGATTAAATTTCAATTTAATTTTTCCCAATATTTTTGTTTTGTAAGGATATAAAATAATCTCATGGTTGAATTCAGAAAAAAATTCTGTATCGAAAGGGCCTAAAAATATATATTTTCCCATTTAAAAAAATATAATATTGTATTGTAAACTTGAGAACCACTGGTTTAAAAAAATATTTTCTTCTCTAATCAGATGTCCCCATTGGTCTTCTATAAAATTGTCTTGTGGTACTTTATTGTATCTTTAATAATATAGGCCCGTATTCTGAGCGCACTTTTATAATAAAAGCTCTTTTATAGAGCACGCTTTTACATTAGAATCTTATGAGGAGTTTGCTCCATAAAAGCGCTTTTATTATAAAAGTATGCTCGGAATACGGGCCATTGAAATTATTTGAGGTATCTCGTTTAATTTAATGGTTAATTTTCATGCTTTATTTCTTTCAATTCGATAAAAATTTTGTGTTAAGGGACGCTCAAATTTTGGCTGAAATGGGGGACAAAATTTTTATGGGTGACACTAGGGTACCTTTATAACCAGGGTATGGCCATGGGCCAAGATTGCCGCCATTGTCGGTAATTCATTTCCTTATTTATATTTAATAAATGTGATATTATATTATAAAAGAATATTAAATTATTACACTGTGAATTTATAAAGGTAATAAAAATTAATTTATTTAAGAGATACACAATTATTATTAATAGGTTTGTTCGCGGTAGCGATCCCGGACAAGTTTGAGCATCATACGCATGCGCAGTTTCATTTTAGTTGTTCGCGGTACGACTCCGACTGACACATGATTGGTCACTGTTGGTCACGTACTAATCAGATCAGTCCGGGTGATGCTCAAACTAGTCCGGGATCACTACCGCGAACAAACCTATTATTTACATTTACAGGTTATGTAGAATATATGACATGGGTTGTTATTATCACATCCAATTTAATATCTGTAGTTCTTATTTAGATAATAATTGTATATTCTAAACTTACCTTTTAAAATTTAAATGATTGTGCTTAATATTGGTAATTTATAGTTGTTTTCAATATGTCAGTAATCGTGGTGGGAATCTTAACAAAATACACAAGTAAATAATATAAAATATATTACTTACACTATAAATACGTATTAAAATGATAATTAAATACGTTTTTCATTAAAATAAAACAAATATCCACGAAAATACATAATAATTTGCGCAAGAACAACACATAACAGATGTCCCGGTAATGGCGGACGAAACGTGAGCCACGCCATGGCCATACCCTGGTTATAAAGGTACCCTAGGTGACACTAAACCACGCCCCGTTTCCTATCCATTTATATTATAAAGATCACTGTTCGGAACAGTATAAATATTTTGTTTTCAAACCTGAACGAAAAAAATAAAATAAATATATTGCGTTTTCGTTTTTATTAAAACTTAGGTTTATTCGTTTCCATTTCGTTTTTAGTCCCTCGTTTTTATGTTCACGATACTAATTGTCATTGTCTGTTATTGTAAAGACGACCTGGAGCTGCCGGGAGTTTGGAGTTGGAGCTGCCGGGAGTTTGGAGTTGTAGCAGCCGGGAGTTAGGAGTTGTAGCAGCCGGGAGAAAGGTAGGAATTTTCCTTTTATTTTGTCGTTATTTCGCAACAAATGTTTCGGTGTTAGGGCTTCGTAAAACAATCAATTGAACTTTATTCCAGTTAAGAAGACTAATTTACGCTGTAGAAAACGTAAATTTTAGTTACAAAATTTGGCGGTAAATTTAAATCTAGTGATATTTAATTGAAGCGATGACATGTACAAGGAAACGGTTCCATTAATGGTGAAATCAATAAAAACTGATTAACCCTTGTCTGATTAAAATAATTTTAAAACATGGGGGCCCAAAATAGGGTCAACCGTGACCCAATTTTTTTGCGTTATTTTGTTATTAATATGACAATATTTATTAATGTTTTACTTTTATTATATTTATTAAACTTCCTTTATTAATAATATGATGTGATGATATATTTATTTATTTAAAAGAAGACATACATAATTACAAAATAAAATATACAATTCTTTTTATTTTTAAACAATTTAAACATTATCTTAAATAAATAATTAACAATATATTTTAAAATTTACTCTGCATCTCCATCCTTGAGCAATATAAACAACTTATTTTTTTTTATTTATTTATTTACTATGGTTATTATAAGATGACATTGAATACCAAAATCGGGTCTTCGTAGACCCAAATAAAATAAAAAATGTTAAATAACTCAATACTTTTTAAACTTCTATTAACGAAAATTATATAAAACAAAATATTAATATATTTTAGGAGAATTCTCAGAAGGAATGGTTAATAATATTTCTATTATGGGAGTTATTAAAAAAAGTTGGGTCAGTCGTGACCCGATTTTGGTCAGGCAAGGGTTAAAGAGTAAAACAAGCATTTTACATGAAAACTTACAATGGGGTCCGGTACTAAAAAAAAGTTGTATATATTTTGTCATATTATGAAAATATAAAACTTCACTCATAATTTTAATAAAAACGATTAGCACTACAATGATATGACGTCACAACTGTATTTTTGTATCAATCTACCAAGCGAAAAGAATATAATTTTATTAATAACTTGTGAAAATAAAATACATATATTTGTATATAATTCTATTTTACATGAAAATCTATGAAAGATTTATCATTTTTATTAAAATAAAACATATTTATTTAAAATATTTATAACAACAGATTTTTATTTTGACAAGGTACAACTATAGTTTTCTCAAAATGACAGCTGTCACTAGTTAACCCTCCTTCACATCAATTGGTGGCAGAATTAATGACATTGACAGATATAAACAACTTTAGTCAGGCGAAGTAAAATTACAGATATGACGTCATGCAAAATTAATTAAATTTGAAAAAATTGTATTTCAAAAACTATACTCATTTGGAAAGTGTAGTAAACGTTAAAATTCATCATTTTATTAAATCTTTCAGAAAAAAATAAATTGAAAAATAAGTACCGGACTCAATTAACAATTTGTAAATTAAGTAAGCTAAACACTCCTTACATCGTTTTAATAATTTAAAAGAACTATAAGTATGTTTACTGAAACAAAGTTGACGGAATCTTTTCCTTTTATATCTCAACTAGGATGATAACTGAAAATAGTAAAAAATGAACACTTTTATTATAATAATCTGTTTATTAAAAAAAAAAAATTGACTAATGTTGTTTTTGCAAAGATCTCCTCAGTTTAATATGGCTCATAACTCATTTAATTTTGTGATTCTAATATAAATATATATAGTATTTTCGACTTAAAAGTTGCGGGACAGCTGTATAAATTTGGCTTGGTAATAGATATTTGCCATGTAGGAATATTTTTCCTTTAGAAGTCATTCAGATTAATTTAAAATGGCTACCTCAGTTTCAAAAGCTCAATATGTGGAACCTTTTCCTTGTACACATCTCATCGCTTTAATTATGAATGGGGTATAAATAGGAAAAAACAATATTTTAATAAATTAATTTTATTATTACTAAATAAATAATTAATATTGCAGTTTTATGAATTTGATTATTTTCAAAAATTACATTTTAATTTAAATAAGCCTTTATGGTTACAGTAATGTTCGTTTCTAGAGGCTAATTTTTTGGATAAATCTACGGTTACCACGAGACTGACAGATAAATATCTCATATTTTACTCGTATATTTGTACATACACACCGATTTTTCTCACTTGACCCTCACGTCATAGTTTAATGTTCGTTTGAATCAAATGGTATTTGTAATGATGTAAATTTCTGAAAAATGTAATAAAATAATATATAATTTTTTTTTTAAATTTAATTTTGTGTGACGTCATATCTGTAATTTTATTTCACCTACTGACTAAAGTGGTTTATGTTTGTCAATGTCATTAATTCTGTCAAAAATTGATGTCAAGGAGGCTTAACTAGTGACAGCTGTCACTTTCAGAAAAATATAGTTGTACCTATTGTTGTTATAAATATTTTAAATAAATATGTTTTATTTTAATAAAAATAAAAATTATAAATGTTTCATACATTTTCATGTAAAAGAGAACAACTATTATTCACGAAAGATGACTATTCAAGGTCAATTGTTCGAAGAAAGAATACACATCACTTTTTAACAGTAGCTTAGCAACATTTTATATTAGAAATTATTTGACACATGTCTATTTAATTTATGTGGTGTAACAGATATACGTAAATAGTGGCATTACTTTCTAACACTATAAATAATAATGACATGTCGTAGAATTACAGATACCTAATTATCAAATTATTATTCTTCGATTTATAAATTAAGTCCATGTTTTTGTATTTTGCAAAAACTTAAGTGAAGAACATAAATACTCTTATTTTTTCAGTTAAAATGGGTCCATAAATATTTCATGTTGCACGCCTATGCATATGAAATGCAATGAAGTTATCTGCAAATAATATTGAATCAGACGGCTCACAAATAGTCTTGAATAGTCATCTTTCGTGAATAATAGTTTACATATAAATATATGGATTTTATTTTCACTAGTTATGAATAATATAAAATTATATCTTGGTTCACAAAAATACAGTTGTGCTAATCATTTTTATTAAAATTATGAATGCAAAGTTCTATATTTAAAAAATATTTTGATACAAAATCATTTAAAATTAGTATTATTTTCACAATATGACAAAATATATGCAACTTTTTTTTTAGTACCGGACTCCATTCATACAAAATCTAAGGTTACCACGAAACTGACATGTGCATATCTCATATCTTATTTGTACATAGGCGTACGAACAAAAATTTACTTTAAAGTGATGAAATTCTTTTAACTTTTAATCTAATAATTTTTATTATAGTACTATTTACATATATTATTGTCTTATTATTAAAAATAGTAAATTTACATTACTATAAATTTGTACGCTTATGCAATTCCAAAGAAAGAGATGGTTAGATAGTTACGCAAAAATAGTTTTCTGTAAACTTGCCTGCGATTTTTACCAATCAGAACTTAAGTTTTAGAAGCCCTATGCTAGCACACGCTGTCTTCTTAACTGGATGAAGTTTGAGTACAATGAGAATTATAAATGAAACGTTAATATATTTTTTTCAAAAATTGTTTAAAATGTAGGAAGTAATTTATATGAAAATGGTAGTACAATAATAATTTTGATATTTGCTCAAAAATTTAATTTACAGTTTAACAGTTCTAGGGGCCTATTCTGTATCTCAGAGGTTAATATTTAACCACTGGTTTTTTTTTTAACCAATCAAGAATGTTGACATATAACAAAAAAGGGATTTTTAGTTGTCAAGTCAATAACTATTGGATAAAAATTTTAACCAGTGGTTAAAAATTAACCACCGAGTTACAGAATAGGGCCCCTAGTCGGCTAATTACGTAACGAGGAAAATAGTTAGGGAAAGTAAATTTAGGAAAATAGTTTGGGAAAGTAAATTTTAAATTTATTCAAATTTGAAACTCAAGAATTTTGGTTTATAACTTTAAAGTAATTATAGTTTCTTTGCAGTAATGTGTTTAAAACTAGTATTTATAAATGTGATTAGTTTATTACAGGGCTGCCAGTGAATCACTTTTTTTAAAACTAAAAGTCACCTTTTTGGAATTTGGCCACTATTTATCACTAATATTTACTCAAGTCTCACTCACTTTTGATAAAATTTAATAATATTTATATATTTTTTCTAACTTTATGTGGTGATTTATACTTTAGAAAATACAATATTGAATTTTTTATTTTCAACTATTTTTAATTTACTACTTTACTGACCAAGACCAAGTAAACTTAATTTAAAGACGTGGTACGGATTTAAGTATACTCTGTTTGAATTAACGAAAGAATTTTGACAGTTAATTGGGGCGTGATTTTTGGTATTTGGTCTAAAACTATGATTGTAATTTAAATTGTATAAAATAGTATATTAAAGAACGTGTTTTATAAGACATGTTTTTTTCGCACGCGTCAAAATTTAGAAAACGAGCGCTAGCGAGTTTTCTAATTGACAAGTGCGAAAGAAAGTCTTATAAAATGAGTTCTTTATACTATTTTTTATATTTTGCACCTTCTACAAACTAAAATATTTTTAAAAAACTGTTAATATTAAACCGAGTTGATTTAGGGAAATTTGTAAGTGAAATGCTGTAGTTGGTAACATTGAATTGACCACATTCAATTATTATTTGAAAGTTCATGTCATTTCAATATTTACGAACAAATTTAAGTGAATTTAGTGTAATCATGGAAGATGAAATCAGTTGCACTCCGCCTGAGCTACGTAATATAGCTCAGACTACAGTAAATAATCTACTTCCTAAAAAATCGCGCGAGATTTATGAGAAAGAATTTGCAAATTTTGACACATGGTGTAAAGAAAATAATGTCAAAGGCGTAACAGAGAATGTTTTGATTGCTTATTTTGAAATGCAAAGTAAGACGAAAATATATTATTATTATTATATTCATTAAATAAAGTGATTAATTAAGTAAAAGAAATTTTGAGGTTATATTGAAATTTCTTATCTTCCAGCTTTGACGTTTGACAATTTAACCCTTTCAGCCTGTGTACAGGAAATTTTTATTTTTTCTTATATTTGAATTAAAACGCTTTAAAATTAATTAAAAATAATTTTCTATCGTTCAAAGGTTCAATCTACAAATTTTTAGTACTACTAGGTCCATCTATGTGGACTAATTCGAACATTATATTAACATTTACTTACTCAATTTGTGATTATATGTGTACATTTTCATATAAATAATCTTCCCTAAATAAAAAAATAATAATAATATCGACATTATATTATTAAAATGAATTGACAATTAACTAAAAATAAATTAGGTAAAACTGGGTTAAAGAAACGTCATTTAGTACCAACCATCTAAAACAAAAAATTGCGTATCGAAATGAAGGTCATTACGATACGCAATTGCGTATCGTAATGACTTCATTATGAACGCAAAATATAAAAAATAAATTTCATTATTTCAAATAAAAATTATCATTAAATATGGACTCCCTTTTGGACACTTTAAGATTTGGTCACTTTTTCGTAACTTTAATAAAAGTGATCACTTTTTTTAAAACTATTTTGGTCATACTTTATGCTGGCAGTCCTGTTATTTGCTTTTTAATTTTGAGACAGATTTAATTTATTATTAATGATTCATTTAAATAATAGCTTTTGACTTTTCATTTAAAATTCATAAAAAATCGGTTAGATTATAAGTTAAATGATAGGCGGTTCAAAATTTGACAAATTCTCTTATATTTTACGAATGTGAGAATTCATATAGGCGATCGAGTATATTAAATTTCGAAATACAAAATAAATCGCGATTTAAATTTCGGAAAGTGATATATTTTTATAATTACAATGTGTAGTGAGGAGTCAGTATCCAAGAGGACCCGTCGACTTGATTGAATTGGAGACAACAATAATTCTCAAATGTCAATAAAGAAGAGAGTTATCATACATTAAGTTGTATGATAATTTAGACAACGTTGACTGCTCATCAGGATTCATTCCTTATTTACCACCACATTCACATTGTACGTTTGGATCCAGCGGAGAAAGTACTGCAGACAACAATCGTTCTCAAATGTCAATAAAGAAGAGAGTTATAAAATTTATTAAAGATGATAAAAGTAGAAGAAGTGCATACACTGACCATTTTATGGTTGCAGCCAGAATGATGCAGGAAATTCCATCAAATGGAAAAAAGAGAAAAAGAAAAATGTAATGAAACAGTTAACAGGCTGCAGTTCTTTTTTCATATTATAGGAAAAGGATTATGATTGGACTTATGTAAGAAATATACATCATACATCTTATACAACTGATATGGAAGGGAAACAATTATATCATCAGCATCTGGGCTGGACAACTATAGGATCATCTTTAAACTGCAACAGGTTGAAGTTACTTTTTCATATTATAGGAAAATGATTATAATTGGACTTATGTAAGAAACATACATCATACATCTTATACAACTGATATGGAAGGGAAACAATTATATCATCAGCATCTGGACTGGACAACTATAGGATCATCTTTAAACTGCAACAGGTTGAAGTTACTTTTTCATATTATAGGAAAAGGATTATAATTGGACTTATGTAAGAAACATACATCATACATCTTATACAACTGATATGGAAGGGAAACAATTATATCATCAGCATCTGGACTGGACAACTATAGGATCATCTTTAAACTGCAACAGGTTGAAGTTACTTTTTCATATTATAGGAAAAGGATTATAATTGGACTTATGTAAGAAACATACATCATACATCTTATACAACTGATATGGAAGGGAAACAATTATATCATCAGCATCTGGACTGGACAACTATTGGATCATCTTTAAACTGCAACAGGTTGAAGTTACTATTTTATATTATAGGAAAAGGATTATAATTGGACTTATGTAAGAAACATACATCATACATCTTATACAACTGATATGGAAGGGAAACAATTATATCATCAGCATCTGGACTGGACAACTATAGGATCATCTTTAAACTGCAACAGGTTGAAGTTACATTTTCATATTATAGGACAAGGATTATAATTGGACTTATGTAAGAAACATACATCTTATACAACTGATAAGGAAGGGAAACGATTATATCATCAGCATCTGGACTGGAGAACTATAGGATCATCTTTAAACTGCAACAGGTTGCAGTTACTTTTTCATATTATAGGTAAAGGATGATAATTGGACTTATGAAGAAATACACATCATTCATCTTATACAACTGATATGGAAGGGAAACAATTATATCATCAGCATCTGGACTAGACAACTATAGGATCATCTTTAAACTGCAACAGGTTGAAGTTACTTTTTCATATTATAGGAAAAGGATTATAATTGGACTTATGTAAGAAACATACATCATACATCTTATACAACTGATATGGAAGGGAAACAATTATATCATCAGCATCTGGACTGGACAACTATAGGATCATCTTTAAACTGCAACAGGTTGAAGTTACTTTTTCATATTATAGGAAAAGGATTATAATTGGACTTATGTAAGAAACATACATCATACATCTTATACAACTGATATGGAAGGGAAACAATTATATCATCAGCATCTGGACTGGACAACTATAGGATCATCTTTAAACTGCAACAGGTTGAAGTTACATTTTCATATTATAGGACAAGGATTATAATTAAACTTATGTAAGAAACATACATCTTATACAACTGATAAGGAAGGGAAACAATTATATCATCAGCATCTGGACTGGAGAACTATAGGATCATCTTTAAACTGCAACAGGTTGAAGTTACTTTTTCATATTATAGGTAATGGATGATAATTGGACTTATGAAGAAATACACATCATTCATCTTATACAACTGATATGGAAGGGAAACAATTATATCATCAGCATCTGGACTAGACAACTATAGGATCATCTTTAAACTGCAACAGGTTGAAGTTACTTTTTCATATTATAGGAAAAGGATTATAATTGGACTTATGTAAGAAACATACATCATACATCTTATACAACTGATATGGAAGGGAAACAATTATATCATCAGCATCTGGACTGGACAACTATTGGATCATCTTTAAACTGCAACAGGTTGAAGTTACTTTTTCATATTATAGGTAAAGGATTATAATTGGACTTATGTAAGAAACATACATCATACATCTTATACAACTGATATGGAAGGGAAACAATTATATCATCAGCATCTGGACTGGACAACTATAGGATCATCTTTAAACTGCAACAGGTTGAAGTTACTTTTTCATATTATAGGAAAAGGATTATAATTGGACTTATGTAAGAAACATACATCATACATCTTATACAACTGATATGGAAGGGAAACAATTATATCATCAGCATCTGGACTGGACAACTATAGGATCATCTTTAAACTGCAACAGGTTGAAGTTACATTTTCATATTATAGGACAAGGATTATAATTGGACTTATGTAAGAAACATACATCATACATCTTATACAACTGATAAGGAAGGGAAACAATTATATCATCAGCATCTGGACTGGAGAACTATAGGATCATCTTTAAACTGCAACAGGTTGAAGTTACTTTTTCATATTATAGGTAAAGGATGATAATTGGACTTATGAAGAAATACACATCATTCATCTTATACAACTGATATGGAAGGGAAACAATTATATCATCAGCATCTGGACTGGACAACTATAGGATCATCTTTAAACTGCAACAGGTTGAAGTTACTTTTTCATATTATAGGTAAAGGATGATAATTGGACTTATGAAGAAATACACATCATTCATCTTATACAACTGATATGGAAGGGAAACAATTATATCATCAGCATCTGGACTGGACAACTATAGGATCATCTTTAAACTGCAACAGGTTGAAGTTACTTTTTCATATTATAGGTAAAGGATGATAATTGGACTTATGAAGAAATACACATCATTCATCTTATACAACTGATATGGAAGGGAAACAATTATATCATCAGCATCTGGACTGGACAACTATAGGATCATCTTTAAACTGCAACAGGTTGAAGTTACTTTTTCATATTATAGGTAAAGGATGATAATTGGACTTATGAAGAAATACACATCATTCATCTTATACAACTGATATGGAAGGGAAACAATTATATCATCAGCATCTGGACTGGACAACTATAGGATCATCTTTAAACTGCAACAGGTTGAAGTTACTTTTTCATATTATAGGTAAAGGATGATAATTGGACTTATGAAGAAATACACATCATACATCTTATACAACTGATATGGAAGGGAAACAATTATATCATCAGCATCTGGACTGGACAACTATTGGATCATCTTTAAACTGCAACAGGTTGAAGTTACTATTTCATATTATAGGAAAAGGATTATAATTGGACTTATGAAGAAATACACATCATTCATCTTATACAACTGATATGGAAGGGAAACAATTATATCATCAGCATCTGGACTGGAGAACTATAGGATCATCTTTAAACTGCAACAGGTTGAAGTTACTTTTTCATATTATAGGTAAAGGATGATAATTGGACTTATGAAGAAATACACATCATTCATCTTATACAACTGATATGGAAGGGAAACAATTATATCATCAGCATCTGGACTGGACAACTATAGGATCATCTTTAAACTGCAACAGGTTGAAGTTACTTTTTCATATTATAGGTAAAGGATGATAATTGGACTTATGAAGAAATACACATCATTCATCTTATACAACTGATATGGAAGGGAAACAATTATATCATCAGCATCTGGACTGGAGAACTATAGGATCATCTTTAAACTGCAACAGGTTGAAGTTACTTTTTCATATTATAGGTAAAGGATGATAATTGGACTTATGAAGAAATACACATCATTCATCTTATACAACTGATATGGAAGGGAAACAATTATATCATCAGCATCTGGACTAGACAACTATAGGATCATCTTTAAACTGCAACAGGTTGAAGTTACTTTTTCATATTATAGGAAAAGGATTATAATTGGACTTATGTAAGAAACATACATCATACATCTTATACAACTGATATGGAAGGGAAACAATTATATCATCAGCATCTGGACTGGACAACTATAGGATCATCTTTAAACTGCAACAGGTTGAAGTTACATTTTCATATTATAGGACAAGGATTATAATTGGACTTATGTAAGAAACATACATCATACATCTTATACAACTGATATGGAAGGGAAACAATTATATCATCAGCATCTGGACTGGACAACTATAGGATCATCTTTAAACTGCAACAGGTTGAAGTTACTTTTTCATATTATAGGAAAAGGATTATAATTGGACTTATGTAAGAAACATACATCATACATCTTATACAACTGATATGGAAGGGAAACAATTATATCATCAGCATCTGGACTGGACAACTATAGGATCATCTTTAAACTGCAACAGGTTGAAGTTACTTTTTCATATTATAGGAAAAGGATTATAATTGGACTTATGTAAGAAACATACATCATACATCTTATACAACTGATATGGAAGGGAAACAATTATATCATCAGCATCTGGACTGGACAACTATAGGATCATCTTTAAACTGCAACAGGTTGAAGTTACTTTTTCATATTATAGGAAAAGGATGATAATTGGACTTATGTAAGAAACGTACATCATACATCTTATACAACTGATATGGAAGGGAAACAATTATATCATCAGCATCTGGACTGGACAACTATAGGATCATCTTTAAACTGCAACAGGTTGAAGTTACTTTTTCATATTATAGGAAAAGGATTATAATTGGACTTATGTAAGAAACATACATCATACATCTTATACAACTGATATGGAAGGGAAACAATTATATCATCAGCATCTGGACTGGACAACTATTGGATCATCTTTAAACTGCAACAGGTTGAAGTTACTATTTCATATTATAGGTAAAGGATGATAATTGGACTTATGTAAGAAACGTACATCATACATCTTATACAACTGATATGGAAGGGAAACAATTATATCATCAGCATCTGGACTGGACAACTATAGGATCATCTTTAAACTGCAACAGGTTGAAGTTACTTTTTCATATTATAGGAAAAGGATTATAATTGGACTTATGTAAGAAACATACATCATACATCTTATACAACTGATATGGAAGGGAAACAATTATATCATCAGCATCTGGACTGGACAACTATTGGATCATCTTTAAACTGCAACAGGTTGAAGTTACTATTTCATATTATAGGTAAAGGATGATAATTGGACTTATGTAAGAAACGTACATCATACATCTTATACAACTGATATGGAAGGGAAACAATTATATCATCAGCATCTGGACTGGACAACTATAGGATCATCTTTAAACTGCAACAGGTTGAAGTTACTTTTTCATATTATAGGAAAAGGATGATAATTGGACTTATGTAAGAAACGTACATCATACATCTTATACAACTGATATGGAAGGGAAACAATTATATCATCAGCATCTGGACTGGACAACTATTGGATCATCTTTAAACTGCAACAGGTTGAAGTTACTATTTCATATTATAGGTAAAGGATGATAATTGGACTTATGTAAGAAACGTACATCATACATCTTATACAACTGATATGGAAGGGAAACAATTATATCATCAGCATCTGGACTGGACAACTATAGGATCATCTTTAAACTGCAACAGGTTGAAGTTACTTTTTCATATTATAGGAAAAGGATTATAATTGGACTTATGTAAGAAACATACATCATACATCTTATACAACTGATATGGAAGGGAAACAATTATATCATCAGCATCTGGACTGGACAACTATAGGATCATCTTTAAACTGCAACAGGTTGAAGTTACTTTTTCATATTATAGGAAAAGGATTATAATTGGACTTATGTAAGAAACATACATCATACATCTTATACAACTGATATGGAAGGGAAACAATTATATCATCAGCATCTGGACTGGACAACTATAGGATCATCTTTAAACTGCAACAGGTTGAAGTTACTTTTTCATATTATAGGAAAAGGATTATAATTGGACTTATGTAAGAAACATACATCATACATCTTATACAACTGATATGGAAGGGAAACAATTATATCATCAGCATCTGGACTGGACAACTATAGGATCATCTTTAAACTGCAACAGGTTGAAGTTACTTTTTCATATTATAGGAAAAGGATTATAATTGGACTTATGTAAGAAACATACATCATACATCTTATACAACTGATATGGAAGGGAAACAATTATATCATCAGCATCTGGACTGGACAACTATAGGATCATCTTTAAACTGCAACAGGTTGAAGTTACTTTTTCAAATTATAGGAAAAGGATTATAATTGGACTTATGTAAGAAACATACATCATACATCTTATACAACTGATATGGAAGGGAAACAATTATATCATCAGCATCTGGACTGGACAACTATAGGATCATCTTTAAACTGCAACAGGTTGAAGTTACTTTTTCATATTATAGGAAAAGGATGATAATTGGACTTATGTAAGAAACGTACATCATACATCTTATACAACTGATATGGAAGGGAAACAATTATATCATCAGCATCTGGACTGGACAACTATTGGATCATCTTTAAACTGCAACAGGTTGAAGTTACTATTTCATATTATAGGTAAAGGATGATAATTGGACTTATGTAAGAAACGTACATCATACATCTTATACAACTGATATGGAAGGGAAACAATTATATCATCAGCATCTGGACTGGACAACTATAGGATCATCTTTAAACTGCAACAGGTTGAAGTTACATTTTCATATTATAGGACAAGGATTATAATTGGACTTATGTAAGAAACATACATCATACATCTTATACAACTGATAAGGAAGGGAAACAATTATATCATCAGCATCTGGACTGGAGAACTATAGGATCATCTTTAAACTGCAACAGGTTGAAGTTACTTTTTCATATTATAGGTAAAGGATGATAATTGGACTTATGAAGAAATACACATCATACATCTTATACAACTGATATGGAAGGGAAACAATTATATCATCAGCATCTGGACTGGAGAACTATAGGATCATCTTTAAACTGCAACAGGTTGAAGTTACTTTTTCATATTATAGGAAAAGGATTATAATTGGACTTATGTAAGAAACATACATCATACATCTTATACAACTGATATGGAAGGGAAACAATTATATCATCAGCATCTGGACTGGACAACTATTGGATCATCTTTAAACTGCAACAGGTTGAAGTTACTATTTCATATTATAGGTAAAGGATGATAATTGGACTTATGTAAGAAACGTACATCATACATCTTATACAACTGATATGGAAGGGAAACAATTATATCATCAGCATCTGGACTGGACAACTATTGGATCATCTTTAAACTGCAACAGGTTGAAGTTACTATTTCATATTATAGGTAAAGGATGATAATTGGACTTATGTAAGAAACGTACATCATACATCTTATACAACTGATATGGAAGGGAAACAATTATATCATCAGCATCTGGACTGGACAACTATTGGATCATCTTTAAACTGCAACAGGTTGAAGTTACTATTTCATATTATAGGTAAAGGATGATAATTGGACTTATGTAAGAAACGTACATCATACATCTTATACAACTGATATGGAAGGGAAACAATTATATCATCAGCATCTGGACTGGACAACTATAGGATCATCTTTAAACTGCAACAGGTTGAAGTTACTTTTTCATATTATAGGTAAAGGATGATAATTGGACTTATGTAAGAAACGTACATCATACATCTTATACAACTGATATGGAAGGGAAACAATTATATCATCAGCATCTGGACTGGACAACTATTGGATCATCTTTAAACTGCAACAGGTTGAAGTTACTATTTCATATTATAGGTAAAGGATGATAATTGGACTTATGTAAGAAACGTACATCATACATCTTATACAACTGATATGGAAGGGAAACAATTATATCATCAGCATCTGGACTGGACAACTATTGGATCATCTTTAAACTGCAACAGGTTGAAGTTACTATTTCATATTATAGGTAAAGGATGATAATTGGACTTATGTAAGAAACGTACATCATACATCTTATACAACTGATATGGAAGGGAAACAATTATATCATCAGCATCTGGACTGGACAACTATTGGATCATCTTTAAACTGCAACAGGTTGAAGTTACTATTTCATATTATAGGTAAAGGATGATAATTGGACTTATGTAAGAAACGTACATCATACATCTTATACAACTGATATGGAAGGGAAACAATTATATCATCAGCATCTGGACTGGACAACTATTGGATCATCTTTAAACTGCAACAGGTTGAAGTTACTATTTCATATTATAGGTAAAGGATGATAATTGGACTTATGTAAGAAACGTACATCATACATCTTATACAACTGATATGGAAGGGAAACAATTATATCATCAGCATCTGGACTGGACAACTATTGGATCATCTTTAAACTGCAACAGGTTGAAGTTACTATTTCATATTATAGGTAAAGGATGATAATTGGACTTATGTAAGAAACGTACATCATACATCTTATACAACTGATATGGAAGGGAAACAATTATATCATCAGCATCTGGACTGGACAACTATAGGATCATCTTTAAACTGCAACAGGTTGAAGTTACTTTTTCATATTATAGGTAAAGGATGATAATTGGACTTATGTAAGAAACGTACATCATACATCTTATACAACTGATATGGAAGGGAAACAATTATATCATCAGCATCTGGACTGGACAACTATTGGATCATCTTTAAACTGCAACAGGTTGAAGTTACTATTTCATATTATAGGTAAAGGATGATAATTGGACTTATGTAAGAAACGTACATCATACATCTTATACAACTGATATGGAAGGGAAACAATTATATCATCAGCATCTGGACTGGACAACTATTGGATCATCTTTAAACTGCAACAGGTTGAAGTTACTATTTCATATTATAGGTAAAGGATTATAATTGGACTTATGTAAGAAACATACATCATACATCTTATACAACTGATATGGAAGGGAAACAATTATATCATCAGCATCTGGACTGGACAACTATTGGATCATCTTTAAACTGCAACAGGTTGAAGTTACTATTTCATATTATAGGTAAAGGATGATAATTGGACTTATGTAAGAAACGTACATCATACATCTTATACAACTGATATGGAAGGGAAACAATTATATCATCAGCATCTGGACTGGACAACTATAGGATCATCTTTAAACTGCAACAGGTTGAAGTTACTTTTTCATATTATAGGAAAAGGATTATAATTGGACTTATGTAAGAAACATACATCATACATCTTATACAACTGATATGGAAGGGAAACAATTATATCATCAGCATCTGGACTGGACAACTATTGGATCATCTTTAAACTGCAACAGGTTGAAGTTACTTTTTCATATTATAGGTAAAGGATGATAATTGGACTTATGAAGAAATACACATCATTCATCTTATACAACTGATATGGAAGGGAAACAATTATATCATCAGCATCTGGACTAGACAACTATAGGATCATCTTTAAACTGCAACAGGTTGAAGTTACTTTTTCATATTATAGGAAAAGGATTATAATTGGACTTATGTAAGAAACATACATCATACATCTTATACAACTGATATGGAAGGGAAACAATTATATCATCAGCATCTGGACTGGACAACTATAGGATCATCTTTAAACTGCAACAGGTTGAAGTTACTTTTTCATATTATAGGTAAAGGATGATAATTGGACTTATGTAAGAAACATACATCATACATCTTATACAACTGATATGGAAGGGAAACAATTATATCATCAGCATCTGGACTGGACAACTATAGGATCATCTTTAAACTGCAACAGGTTGAAGTTACTTTTTCATATTATAGGTAAAGGATGATAATTGGACTTATGAAGAAATACACATCATTCATCTTATACAACTGATATGGAAGGGAAACAATTATATCATCAGCATCTGGACTGGACAACTATAAGATCATCTTTAAACTGCAACAGGTTGAAGTTACTTTTTCATATTATAGGAAAAGGATTATAATTGGACTTATGTAAGAAACATACATCATACATCTTATACAACTGATATGGAAGGGAAACAATTATATCATCAGCATCTGGACTGGACAACTATTGGATCATCTTTAAACTGCAACAGGTTGAAGTTACTATTTCATATTATAGGAAAAGGATTATAATTGGACTTATGTAAGAAACATACATCATACATCTTATACAACTGATATGGAAGGGAAACAATTATATCATCAGCATCTGGACTGGACAACTATAGGATCATCTTTAAACTGCAACAGGTTGAAGTTACATTTTCATATTATAGGACAAGGATTATAATTGGACTTATGTAAGAAACATACATCTTATACAACTGATAAGGAAGGGAAACAATTATATCATCAGCATCTGGACTGGAGAACTATAGGATCATCTTTAAACTGCAACAGGTTGAAGTTACTTTTTCATATTATAGGTAAAGGATGATAATTGGACTTATGAAGAAATACACATCATTCATCTTATACAACTGATATGGAAGGGAAACAATTATATCATCAGCATCTGGACTGGACAACTATAAGATCATCTTTAAACTGCAACAGGTTGAAGTTACTTTTTCATATTATAGGAAAAGGATTATAATTGGACTTATGTAAGAAACATACATCATACATCTTATACAACTGATATGGAAGGGAAACAATTATATCATCAGCATCTGGACTGGACAACTATTGGATCATCTTTAAACTGCATCAGGTTGAAGTTACTATTTCATATTATAGGAAAAGGATTATAATTGGACTTATGTAAGAAACATACATCATACATCTTATACAACTGATATGGAAGGGAAACAATTATATCATCAGCATCTGGACTGGACAACTATAGGATCATCTTTAAACTGCAACAGGTTGAAGTTACATTTTCATATTATAGGACAAGGATTATAATTGGACTTATGTAAGAAACATACATCTTATACAACTGATAAGGAAGGGAAACAATTATATCATCAGCATCTGGACTGGAGAACTATAGGATCATCTTTAAACTGCAACAGGTTGAAGTTACTTTTTCATATTATAGGTAAAGGATGATAATTGGACTTATGAAGAAATACACATCATTCATCTTATACAACTGATATGGAAGGGAAACAATTATATCATCAGCATCTGGACTAGACAACTATAGGATCATCTTTAAACTGCAACAGGTTGAAGTTACTTTTTCATATTATAGGAAAAGGATTATAATTGGACTTATGTAAGAAACATACATCATACATCTTATACAACTGATATGGAAGGGAAACAATTATATCATCAGCATCTGGACTGGACAACTATAGGATCATCTTTAAACTGCAACAGGTTGAAGTTACTTTTTCATATTATAGGTAAAGGATGATAATTGGACTTATGTAAGAAACATACATCATACATCTTATACAACTGATATGTAAGAAACATACATCATACATCTTATACAACTGATATGGAAGGGAAACAATTATATCATCAGCATCTGGACTGGACAACTATTGGATCATCTTTAAACTGCAACAGGTTGAAGTTACTATTTCATATTATAGGTAAAGGATGATAATTGGACTTATGTAAGAAACGTACATCATACATCTTATACAACTGATATGGAAGGGAAACAATTATATCATCAGCATCTGGACTGGACAACTATTGGATCATCTTTAAACTGCAACAGGTTGAAGTTACTATTTCATATTATAGGTAAAGGATGATAATTGGACTTATGTAAGAAACGTACATCATACATCTTATACAACTGATATGGAAGGGAAACAATTATATCATCAGCATCTGGACTAGACAACTATAGGATCATCTTTAAACTGCAACAGGTTGAAGTTACTTTTTCATATTATAGGAAAAGGATTATAATTGGACTTATGTAAGAAACATACATCATACATCTTATACAACTGATATGGAAGGGAAACAATTATATCATCAGCATCTGGACTGGACAACTATTGGATCATCTTTAAACTGCAACAGGTTGAAGTTACTATTTCATATTATAGGTAAAGGATGATAATTGGACTTATGTAAGAAACGTACATCATACATCTTATACAACTGATATGGAAGGGAAACAATTATATCATCAGCATCTGGACTGGACAACTATTGGATCATCTTTAAACTGCAACAGGTTGAAGTTACTATTTCATATTATAGGTAAAGGATGATAATTGGACTTATGTAAGAAACGTACATCATACATCTTATACAACTGATATGGAAGGGAAACAATTATATCATCAGCATCTGGACTAGACAACTATAGGATCATCTTTAAACTGCAACAGGTTGAAGTTACTTTTTCATATTATAGGAAAAGGATTATAATTGGACTTATGTAAGAAACATACATCATACATCTTATACAACTGATATGGAAGGGAAACAATTATATCATCAGCATCTGGACTGGACAACTATTGGATCATCTTTAAACTGCATCAGGTTGAAGTTACTATTTCATATTATAGGAAAAGGATTATAATTGGACTTATGTAAGAAACATACATCATACATCTTATACAACTGATATGGAAGGGAAACAATTATATCATCAGCATCTGGACTGGACAACTATTGGATCATCTTTAAACTGCAACAGGTTGAAGTTACATTTTCATATTATAGGAAAAGGATTATAATTGGACTTATGTAAGAAACATACATCATACATCTTATACAACTGATATGGAAGGGAAACAATTATATCATCAGCATCTGGACTGGACAACTATAGGATCATCTTTAAACTGCAACAGGTTGAAGTTACATTTTCATATTATAGGACAAGGATTATAATTGGACTTATGTAAGAAACATACATCTTATACAACTGATATGGAAGGGAAACAATTATATCATCAGCATCTGGACTGGACAACTATAGGATCATCTTTAAACTGCAACAGGTTGAAGTTACATTTTCATATTATAGGACAAGGATTATAATTGGACTTATGTAAGAAACATACATCTTATACAACTGATATGGAAGGGAAACAATTATATCATCAGCATCTGGGCTGGACAACTATAGGATCATCTTTAAACTGCAACAGGTTGAAGTTACTTTTTCATATTATAGGTAAAGGATGATAATTGGACTTATGAAGAAATACACATCATTCATCTTATACAACTGATATGGAAGGGAAACAATTATATCATCAGCATCTGGACTAGACAACTATAGGATCATCTTTAAACTGCAACAGGTTGAAGTTACTTTTTCATATTATAGGAAAAGGATTATAATTGGACTTATGTAAGAAACATACATCATACATCTTATACAACTGATATGGAAGGGAAACAATTATATCATCAGCATCTGGACTGGACAACTATTGGATCATCTTTAAACTGCAACAGGTTGAAGTTACATTTTCATATTATAGGAAAAGGATTATAATTGGACTTATGTAAGAAACATACATCATACATCTTATACAACTGATATGGAAGGGAAACAATTATATCATCAGCATCTGGACTGGACAACTATTGGATCATCTTTAAACTGCATCAGGTTGAAGTTACTATTTCATATTATAGGAAAAGGATTATAATTGGACTTATGTAAGAAACATACATCATACATCTTATACAACTGATATGGAAGGGAAACAATTATATCATCAGCATCTGGACTAGACAACTATAGGATCATCTTTAAACTGCAACAGGTTGAAGTTACATTTTCATATTATAGGAAAAGGATTATAATTGGACTTATGTAAGAAACATACATCATACATCTTATACAACTGATATGGAAGGGAAACAATTATATCATCAGCATCTGGACTGGACAACTATTGGATCATCTTTAAACTGCATCAGGTTGAAGTTACTATTTCATATTATAGGAAAAGGATTATAATTGGACTTATGTAAGAAACATACATCATACATCTTATACAACTGATATGGAAGGGAAACAATTATATCATCAGCATCTGGGCTGGACAACTATAGGATCATCTTTAAACTGCAACAGGTTGAAGTTACTTTTTCATATTATAGGTAAAGGATGATAATTGGACTTATGAAGAAATACACATCATTCATCTTATACAACTGATATGGAAGGGAAACAATTATATCATCAGCATCTGGACTAGACAACTATAGGATCATCTTTAAACTGCAACAGGTTGAAGTTACTTTTTCATATTATAGGAAAAGGATTATAATTGGACTTATGTAAGAAACATACATCATACATCTTATACAACTGATATGGAAGGGAAACAATTATATCATCAGCATCTGGACTGGACAACTATTGGATCATCTTTAAACTGCAACAGGTTGAAGTTACATTTTCATATTATAGGACAAGGATTATAATTGGACTTATGTAAGAAACATACATCTTATACAACTGATATGGAAGGGAAACAATTATATCATCAGCATCTGGACTGGACAACTATAGGATCATCTTTAAACTGCAACAGGTTGAAGTTACATTTTCATATTATAGGACAAGGATTATAATTGGACTTATGTAAGAAACATACATCTTATACAACTGATATGGAAGGGAAACAATTATATCATCAGCATCTGGGCTGGACAACTATAGGATCATCTTTAAACTGCAACAGGTTGAAGTTACTTTTTCATATTATAGGTAAAGGATGATAATTGGACTTATGAAGAAATACACATCATTCATCTTATACAACTGATATGGAAGGGAAACAATTATATCATCAGCATCTGGACTAGACAACTATAGGATCATCTTTAAACTGCAACAGGTTGAAGTTACTTTTTCATATTATAGGAAAAGGATTATAATTGGACTTATGTAAGAAACATACATCATACATCTTATACAACTGATATGGAAGGGAAACAATTATATCATCAGCATCTGGACTGGACAACTATAGGATCATCTTTAAACTGCAACAGGTTGAAGTTACTTTTTCATATTATAGGTAAAGGATGATAATTGGACTTATGTAAGAAACATACATCATACATCTTATACAACTGATATGGAAGGGAAACAATTATATCATCAGCATCTGGACTGGACAACTATAGGATCATCTTTAAACTGCAACAGGTTGAAGTTACTTTTTCATATTATAGGTAAAGGATGATAATTGGACTTATGTAAGAAACATACATCATACATCTTATACAACTGATATGGAAGGGAAACAATTATATCATCAGCATCTGGACTGGACAACTATTGGATCATCTTTAAACTGCAACTGGTTGAAGTTACTATTTCATATTATAGGTAAAGGATGATAATTGGACTTATGTAAGAAATACACATCATACATCTTATACAACTGATATGGAAGGGAAGCAATTATATCAGCATCTGGACTGGAGAACTATAGGATCATCTTTAAACTGCAACAGGTTGAAGTTACTATTTCATATTATAGGTAAAGGATGATAATTAGACTTATGTAAGAAATACACATCATACATCTTATACAACTGATATGGAAGGGAAACAATTATATCATCAGCATCTGGACTGGACAACTATAGGATCATCTTTAAACTGCAACAGGTTGAAGTTACTTTTTCATATTATAGGTAAAGGATGATAATTGGATTTATGTAAGAAATACACATCATACATCTTATACAACTGATAAGGAAGGGAAACAATTATATCAGCATCTGGACTGGAGAACTATAGGATCATCTTTAAACTGCAACAGGTTGAAGTTACTTTTTCATATTCAAGGAAAAGGATTGTAAATTATATCATCAGCATCTGGACTGGACAACTATAGGATCATCTTTAAACTGCGACAGCTTGAAGTTAATTTTTCATATTACAGGTAAAGGATTATAATTGGACTTATGTAAGAAATATACATCATACAATTCATACGGAAGGGAAACAACTATATCAACATTCGACGTGGACTTTTTATAACATTCTACTTGGGACTACTTTGCGCCTTTCTACAGGGACTGTCCCAATGGAACATGGGTGAATAGACTCACGGTGTCGAATCTGACGATTTTGTCTTCTGGTTGAAGATCAATGGAGTTCATCATTTCCTCAAAATGTGAAGAGTTCTTTACAGAATTTGGGTGTCCTAAAGAGGTCGTAAAATCCGTGGGTATTTGCCAAGCTGATGTACTGGAGAGTTCTGTGAACTGATGGTTGGCCGTAACAGCATGATTTGTTTATGGATTTTTGGCAGCCCACAGAGATGCGGTGGTTTTACTGTAGTGTGGTGTTATAGTGGTTCTTGTTCTGCATGGAATTTGTTCTTCGTATTTCTTCAGTGTCTGGTAAACTTTTCTTTCAATTTTTGTAGTAGGATTGACTGTAAGATGTTTGCAATTTCCAGTTTTCAGTATTTCTCTAATTTTTTGTTCGTAGATTGTCGTATCAATAATGACATTCGCGTTGCCTTTGACAGCGGGTAAGATTTTGATGGTGTTCTTTTTTTTGTGTAAACTGAGTGCTCTTTCCTCTTTTCTTGTTGTGTTCTTCATTTGCTTGTTCATCTTCTGCAGGACTGTCCGTATTTTACATCGGAAATCTTTTGCGTCGGCTTTTGGTAGTTTCGCACAATCGGCAGCATAAATTATATCCAAAATAGGTATCTCTTTCGGGGTTAGAGCGTAATTTAAACCCTTGCCTAAAAGTTTTTCTGGTACTGATAGTGGTCGGTTGGGCAGGTTGATGATGGCCTTCTTTGCACTTCTGTCGAGATCTCCGGTCCATTAGTATTTTCGAAGTTGCTTGTATCTTCTGAATGTTGTTAAGAAGTGTACCACAGATTTTGTCTATTTTTTGAATACGCAAGGTTGTCCTTCCATCGGTGGTAATCGATTTGTGATTTGATAAGTGTTCGGCTGGCGTTATTCAGTATTTTTCTAGCTATAGCCTCCATTCTAGGGGCCCCTGGAGGCTAGAGCTAGATGAATACTGGGCAACGCAAGCCGAGCACTTATCAGATAACAGATCAATTACCATCGATGGAAGAAGACAAGGTTGCTGCATGAAGACAGGATGCAATATTCTAAAAATAGACACTGTGATATATTTCTTAACAACACCCAGAAGACAACAAGAAACTTTGAAATACAAACGGACTGAAGATCTAGAGGACACAAGTGCAAAGAAGTCCATGATCTATCTGCCCAATCGACCACTATCAGCACCAGAAGAACTTTTAAGTATGGGTTTATATTTCGCTCTAACCATGAAAGAGATACCTATTTTGGACATAGTTTGTGCTGCCGACAGTGCGAAACTATCAAAAGCCGGCGCAGAAGAATTCCGAAGAAAATACGGGCACTCCTGCAGAAGAAGAATAAACAAACGAAGAACACAACCAGGGATGAGAACAGAACGCTCAGTTTGCACCAATAGGACAAAACCATTTAAATCCTACCTGCAGACAAAGACAACGTGACTGTCATGATTACGACTACTTACGAACAAAAAATGAGAGAAATATTGGAAAGTGGAAACAACAAACATCTTGAAGTCAATCCTACTAGGAAAATTAAACGAAAGGTTTACCAGACACTGAAGAAATACGAGGAACACATTACATCTAGAACAAGAACGACTCTTAACATATCCACATTACAAGTAAGCCACCACATCTCTATGGACTGCCAAAAATCCAAAAACAAAGCATACCGTTACGGCCAATCATCAGTTCACGGAACTCTCCAGTCCATCAGCTCGCCAAATACCTATCACGAATTTTCCGATCTCTTTAAGGCATCACAGAGTCCTGTGAAGAACTCTTCCCACTTTGTGGAAACGATGAGCTCTATTGATTTCAATTAGAAGAACAATCTGGTTAGCTTCGTCAGAAGAGGTACTTAATATGGAAATAAGGAACATAAGGAGGGATCTACGGGAGAATGGATTTGACGATACCACCACGGACCGTCTGAAAGGGGCCCAGAACAAGGAAAGAAGCAATAACAAAGAATCCATTCTAGTAATTCCATATATTACTGAAACATCAGAGAAAATAAGCCAGATATTACGAAGTTACAACATTAAGATGATTTTCAAAACAATTGAAACTGGGAGAAATAGAAAAATTTAGGTATTGCACCATCAAACTACATTACACCTTTTTACAACTTTATAATACGTCGTGGGATGTCTAGTACTTTACGCCTCATCACATTACAACGTGGGAAACATACTAATCTGCGCCATTTTACAGTATAGCAATTGTCACCCACCGTTGGATATGTACACTACACCTTTCTACAACTTTATACTACCTTCGTGGGAATGTCCACTACTTTACGCCTCATCACATTACAACGTGGGAAACATACTAATCTGCGCAATTTTACAGTATAGGAATTGTCAGCCACCGTTGGAATATGTACACTACACCTTTCTACAACTTTATACTACCTTCGTGGGAATGTCTACTACTTTACGCCTCTTCACATTACAACGTGGGAAACATACTAATCTGCGCAATTTTACAGTATAGGAATTGTCAGCCACCGTTGGAATATGTACACTACACCTTTCTACAACTTTATACTACCTTCGTGGGAATGTCTACTACTTTACGCCTCTTCACATTACAACGTGGGAAACATACTAATCTGCGCAATTTTACAGTATAGGAATTGTCAGCCACCGTTGGAATACGTACACTACACCTTTCTACAACTTTATACTACCTTCGTGGGAATGTCTACTACTTTACGCCTCATCACATTACAACGTGGGAAACATACTAATCTGCGCAATTTTACAGTATAGGAATTGTAAGCCACCGTTGGAATATGTACACTACACCTTTCTACAACTTTATACTACCTTCGTGGGAATGTCTACTACTTTACGCCTCATCACATTACAACGTGGGAAACATACTAATCTGCGCAATTTTACAGTATAGGAATTGTCAGCCACCGTTGGAATATGTACACTACACCTTTCTACAACTTTATACTACCTTCGTGGGAATGTCTACTACTCTACGCCTCATCACATTACAACGTGGGAAACATACTAATCTGCGCAATTTTACAGTATAGGAATTGTAAGCCACCGTTGGAATATGTACACTACACCTTTCTACAACTTTATACTACCTTCGTGGGAATGTCTACTACTTTACGCCTCATCACATTACAACGTGGGAAACATACTAATCTGCGCAATTTTACAGTATAGGAATTGTCAGCCACCGTTGGAATATGTACACTACACCTTTCTACAACTTTATACTACCTTCGTGGGAATGTCTACTACTTTACGCCTCATCACATTACAACGTGGGAAACATACTAATCTGCGCAATTTTACAGTATAGGAATTGTAAGCCACCGTTGGAATATGTACACTACACCTTTCTACAACTTTATACTACCTTCGTGGGAATGTCTACTACTTTACGCCTCATCACATTACAACGTGGGAAACATACTAATCTGCGCAATTTTACAGTATAGGAATTGTCAGCCACCGTTGGAATATGTACACTACACCTTTCTACAACTTTATACTACCTTCGTGGGAATGTCTACTACTTTACGCCTCATCACATTACAACGTGGGAAACATACTAATCTGCGCAATTTTACAGTATAGGAATTGTAAGCCACCGTTGGAATATGTACACTACACCTTTCTACAACTTTATACTACCTTCGTGGGAATGTCTACTACTTTACGCCTCATCACATTACAACGTGGGAAACATACTAATCTGCGCAATTTTACAGTATAGGAATTGTCAGCCACCGTTGGAATATGTACACTACACCTTTCTACAACTTTATACTACCTTCGTGGGAATGTCTACTACTTTACGCATCATCACATTACAACGTGGGAAACATACTAATCTGCGCAATTTTACAGTATAGGAATTGTCAGCCACCGTTGGAATATGTACACTACACCTTTCTACAACTTTATACTACCTTCGTGGGAATGTCTACTACTTTACGCCTCATCACATTACAACGTGGGAAACATACTAATCTGCGCAATTTTACAGTATAGGAATTGTCAGCCACCGTTGGAATATGTACACTACACCTTTCTACAACTTTATACTACCTTCGTGGGAATGTCTACTACTTTACGCCTCATCACATTACAACGTGGGAAACATACTAATCTGCGCAATTTTACAGTATAGGAATTGTAAGCCACCGTTGGAATATGTACACTACACCTTTCTACAACTTTATACTACCTTCGTGGGAATGTCTACTACTTTACGCCTCATCACATTACAACGTGGGAAACATACTAATCTGCGCAATTTTACAGTATAGGAATTGTCAGCCACCGTTGGAATATGTACACTACACCTTTCTACAACTTTATACTACCTCCGTGGGAATGTCTACTACTTTACGCATCATCACATTGCAACGTGGGAAACATACTAATCTGCGCAATTTTACAGTATAGGAATTGTCAGCCACCGTTGGAATATGTACACTACACCTTTCTACAAGTTTATACTACCTTCGTGGGAATGTCTACTACTTTACGCCTCATCACATTACAACGTGGGAAACATACTAATCTGCGCAATTTTACAGTATAGGAATTGTCAGCCACCGTTGGAATATGTACACTACACCTTTCTACAACTTTATACTACCTTCGTGGGAATGTCTACTACTTTACGCCTCATCACATTACAACGTGGGAAACATACTAATCTGCGCAATTTTACAGTATAGGAATTGTAAGCCACCGTTGGAATATGTACACTACACCTTTCTACAACTTTATACTACCTTCGTGGGAATGTCTACTACTTTACGCCTCATCACATTACAACGTGGGAAACATACTAATCTGCGCAATTTTACAGTATAGGAATTGTCAGCCACCGTTGGAATATGTACACTACACCTTTCTACAACTTTATACTACCTTCGTGGGAATGTCTACTACTTTACGCCTCATCACATTACAACGTGGGAAACATACTAATCTGCGCAATTTTACAGTATAGGAATTGTAAGCCACCGTTGGAATATGTACACTACACCTTTCTACAACTTTATACTACCTTCGTGGGAATGTCTACTACTTTACGCCTCATCACATTACAACGTGGGAAACATACTAATCTGCGCAATTTTACAGTATAGGAATTGTCAGCCACCGTTGGAATATGTACACTACACCTTTCTACAACTTTATACTACCTTCGTGGGAATGTCTACTACTTTACGCCTCATCACATTACAACGTGGGAAACATACTAATCTGCGCAATTTTACAGTATAGGAATTGTAAGCCACCGTTGGAATATGTACACTACACCTTTCTACAACTTTATACTACCTACGTGGGAATGTCTACTACTTTACGCCTCATCACATTACAACGTGGGAAACATACTAATCTGCGCAATTTTACAGTATAGGAATTGTCAGCCACCGTTGGAATATGTACACTACACCTTTCTACAACTTTATACTACCTTCGTGGGAATGTCTACTACTTTACGCATCATCACATTACAACGTGGGAAACATACTAATCTGCGCAATTTTACAGTATAGGAATTGTCAGCCACCGTTGGAATATGTACACTACACCTTTCTACAACTTTATACTACCTTCGTGGGAATGTCTACTACTTTACGCCTCATCACATTACAACGTGGGAAACATACTAATCTGCGCAATTTTACAGTATAGGAATTGTCAGCCACCGTTGGAATATGTACACTACACCTTTCTACAACTTTATACTACCTTCGTGGGAATGTCTACTACTTTACGGCTCATCACATTACAACGTGGGAAACATACTAATCTGCGCAATTTTACAGTATAGGAATTGTCAGCCACCGTTGGAATATGTTCACTACACCTTTCTACAACTTTATACAACCTTCCTGGGAATGTCTACTACTTTACGCATCATCACATTACAACGTGGGAAACATACTAATCTGCGCAATTTTACAGTATAGGAATTGTAAGCCACCGTTGGAATATGTACACTACACCTTTCTACAACTTTATACTACCTTCGTGGGAATGTCTACTACTTTACGCCTCATCACATTACAACGTGGGAAACATACTAATCTGCGCAATTTTACAGTATAGGAATTGTCAGCCACCGTTGGAATATGTACACTACACCTTTCTACAACTTTATACTACCTTCGTGGGAATGTCTACTACTTTACGCATCATCACATTACAACGTGGGAAACATACTAATCTGCGCAATTTTACAGTATAGGAATTGTCAGCCACCGTTGGAATATGTACACTACACCTTTCTACAACTTTATACTACCTTCGTGGGAATGTCTACTACTTTACGCCTCATCACATTACAACGTGGGAAACATACTATTCTGCGCAATTTTACAGTATAGGAATTGTCAGCCACCGTTGGAATATGTACACTACACCTTTCTACAACTTTATACTACCTTCGTGGGAATGTCTACTACTTTACGGCTCATCACATTACAACGTGGGAAACATACTAATCTGCGCAATTTTACAGTATAGGAATTGTCAGCCACCGTTGGAATATGTTCACTACACCTTTCTACAACTTTATACAACCTTCCTGGGAATGTCTACTACTTTACGCATCATCACATTACAACGTGGGAAACATACTAATCTGCGCAATTTTACAGTATAGGAATTGTCAGCCACCGTTGGAATATGTACACTACACCTTTCTACAACTTTATACTACCTCCGTGGGAATGTCTACTACTTTACGCATCATCACATTGCAACGTGGGAAACATACTAATCTGCGCAATTTTACAGTATAGGAATTGTCAGCCACCGTTGGAATATGTACACTACACCTTTCTACAACTTTATACTACCTTCGTGGGAATGTCTACTACTTTACGCCTCATCACATTACAACGTGGGAAACATACTAATCTGCGCAATTTTACAGTATAGGAATTGTAAGCCACCGTTGGAATATGTACACTACACCTTTCTACAACTTTATACTACCTTCGTGGGAATGTCTACTACTTTACGCCTCATCACATTACAACGTGGGAAACATACTAATCTGCGCAATTTTACAGTATAGGAATTGTCAGCCACCGTTGGAATATGTACACTACACCTTTCTACAACTTTATACTACCTTCGTGGGAATGTCTACTACTTTACGCCTCATCACATTACAACGTGGGAAACATACTAATCTGCGCAATTTTACAGTATAGGAATTGTAAGCCAACGTTGGAATATGTACACTACACCTTTCTACAACTTTATACTACCTACGTGGGAATGTCTACTACTTTACGCCTCATCACATTACAACGTGGGAAACATACTAATCTGCGCAATTTTACAGTATAGGAATTGTCAGCCACCGTTGGAATATGTACACTACACCTTTCTACAACTTTATACTACCTTCGTGGGAATGTCTACTACTTTACGCATCATCACATTACAACGTGGGAAACATACTAATCTGCGCAATTTTACAGTATAGGAATTGTCAGCCACCGTTGGAATATGTACACTACACCTTTCTACAACTTTATACTACCTTCGTGGGAATGTCTACTACTTTACGCCTCATCACATTACAACGTGGGAAACATACTAATCTGCGCAATTTTACAGTATAGGAATTGTCAGCCACCGTTGGAATATGTACACTACACCTTTCTACAACTTTATACTACCTTCGTGGGAATGTCTACTACTTTACGGCTCATCACATTACAACGTGGGAAACATACTAATCTGCGCAATTTTACAGTATAGGAATTGTCAGCCACCGTTGGAATATGTTCACTACACCTTTCTACAACTTTATACAACCTTCCTGGGAATGTCTACTACTTTACGCATCATCACATTACAACGTGGGAAACATACTAATCTGCGCAATTTTACAGTATAGGAATTGTAAGCCACCGTTGGAATATGTACACTACACCTTTCTACAACTTTATACTACCTTCGTGGGAATGTCTACTACTTTACGCCTCATCACATTACAACGTGGGAAACATACTAATCTGCGCAATTTTACAGTATAGGAATTGTCAGCCACCGTTGGAATATGTACACTACACCTTTCTACAACTTTATACTACCTTCGTGGGAATGTCTACTACTTTACGCATCATCACATTACAACGTGGGAAACATACTAATCTGCGCAATTTTACAGTATAGGAATTGTCAGCCACCGTTGGAATATGTACACTACACCTTTCTACAACTTTATACTACCTTCGTGGGAATGTCTACTACTTTACGCCTCATCACATTACAACGTGGGAAACATACTAATCTGCGCAATTTTACAGTATAGGAATTGTCAGCCACCGTTGGAATATGTACACTACACCTTTCTACAACTTTATACTACCTTCGTGGGAATGTCTACTACTTTACGGCTCATCACATTACAACGTGGGAAACATACTAATCTGCGCAATTTTACAGTATAGGAATTGTCAGCCACCGTTGGAATATGTTCACTACACCTTTCTACAACTTTATACAACCTTCCTGGGAATGTCTACTACTTTACGCATCATCACATTACAACGTGGGAAACATACTAATCTGCGCAATTTTACAGTATAGGAATTGTCAGCCACCGTTGGAATATGTACACTACACCTTTCTACAACTTTATACTACCTCCGTGGGAATGTCTACTACTTTACGCATCATCACATTGCAACGTGGGAAACATACTAATCTGCGCAATTTTACAGTATAGGAATTGTCAGCCACCGTTGGAATATGTACACTACACCTTTCTACAACTTTATACTACCTTCGTGGGAATGTCTACTACTTTACGCATCATCACATTACAACGTGGGAAACATACTAATCTGCGCAATTTTACAGTATAGGATTTGTCAGCCACCGTTGGAATATGTACACTACACCTTTCTACAACTTTATACTACCTTCGTGGGAATGTCTACTACTTTACGCCTCATCACATTACAACGTGGGAAACATACTAATCTGCGCAATTTTACAGTATAGGAATTGTAAGCCACCGTTGGAATATGTACACTACACCTTTCTACAACTTTATACTACCTTCGTGGGAATGTCTACTACTTTACGCCTCTTCACATTACAACGTGGGAAACATACTAATCTGCGCAATTTTACAGTATAGGAATTGTCAGCCACCGTTGGAATATGTACACTACACCTTTCTACAACTTTATACTACCTTCGTGGGAATGTCTACTACTTTACGCCTCATCACATTACAACGTGGGAAACATACTAATCTGCGCAATTTTACAGTATAGGAATTGTCAGCCACCGTTGGAATATGTACACTACACCTTTCTACAACTTTATACTACCTTCGTGGGAATGTCTACTACTTTACGCCTCTTCACATTACAACGTGGGAAACATACTAATCTGCGCAATTTTACAGTATAGGAATTGTAAGCCACCGTTGGAATATGTACACTACACCTTTCTACAACTTTATACTACCTTCGTGGGAATGTCTACTACTTTACGGCTCATCACATTACAACGTGGGAAACATACTAATCTGCGCAATTTTACAGTATAGGAATTGTCAGCCACCGTTGGAATATGTTCACTACACCTTTCTACAACTTTATACAACCTTCCTGGGAATGTCTACTACTTTACGCATCATCACATTACAACGTGGGAAACATACTAATCTGCGCAATTTTACAGTATAGGAATTGTAAGCCACCGTTGGAATATGTACACTACACCTTTCTACAACTTTATACTACCTTCGTGGGAATGTCTACTACTTTACGCCTCATCACATTACAACGTGGGAAACATACTAATCTGCGCAATTTTACAGTATAGGAATTGTCAGCCACCGTTGGAATATGTACACTACACCTTTCTACAACTTTATACTACCTTCGTGGGAATGTCTACTACTTTACGCATCATCACATTACAACGTGGGAAACATACTAATCTGCGCAATTTTACAGTATAGGAATTGTAAGCCACCGTTGGAATATGTACACTACACCTTTCTACAACTTTATACTACCTTCGTGGGAATGTCTACTACTTTACGCCTCATCACATTACAACGTGGGAAACATACTAATCTGCGCAATTTTACAGTATAGGAATTGTCAGCCACCGTTGGAATATGTACACTACACCTTTCTACAACTTTATACTACCTTCGTGGGAATGTCTACTACTTTACGCCTCTTCACATTACAACGTGGGAAACATACTAATCTGCGCAATTTTACAGTATAGGAATTGTAAGCCACCGTTGGAATATGTACACTACACCTTTCTACAACTTTATACTACCTTCGTGGGAATGTCTACTACTTTACGCCTCATCACATTACAACGTGGGAAACATACTAATCTGCGCAATTTTACAGTATAGGAATTGTCAGCCACCGTTGGAATATGTACACTACACCTTTCTACAACTTTATACTACCTTCGTGGGAATGTCTACTACTTTACGCATCATCACATTACAACGTGGGAAACATACTAATCTGCGCAATTTTACAGTATAGGATTTGTCAGCCACCGTTGGAATATGTACACTACACCTTTCTACAACTTTATACTACCTTCGTGGGAATGTCTACTACTTTACGCCTCATCACATTACAACGTGGGAAACATACTAATCTGCGCAATTTTACAGTATAGGAATTGTAAGCCACCGTTGGAATATGTACACTACACCTTTCTACAACTTTATACTACCTTCGTGGGAATGTCTACTACTTTACGCCTCTTCACATTACAACGTGGGAAACATACTAATCTGCGCAATTTTACAGTATAGGAATTGTCAGCCACCGTTGGAATATGTACACTACACCTTTCTACAACTTTATACTACCTTCGTGGGAATGTCTACTACTTTACGCCTCATCACATTACAACGTGGGAAACATACTAATCTGCGCAATTTTACAGTATAGGAATTGTCAGCCACCGTTGGAATATGTACACTACACCTTTCTACAACTTTATACTACCTTCGTGGGAATGTCTACTACTTTACGCCTCTTCACATTACAACGTGGGAAACATACTAATCTGCGCAATTTTACAGTATAGGAATTGTAAGCCACCGTTGGAATATGTACACTACACCTTTCTACAACTTTATACTACCTTCGTGGGAATGTCTACTACTTTACGGCTCATCACATTACAACGTGGGAAACATACTAATCTGCGCAATTTTACAGTATAGGAATTGTCAGCCACCGTTGGAATATGTTCACTACACCTTTCTACAACTTTATACAACCTTCCTGGGAATGTCTACTACTTTACGCATCATCACATTACAACGTGGGAAACATACTAATCTGCGCAATTTTACAGTATAGGAATTGTAAGCCACCGTTGGAATATGTACACTACACCTTTCTACAACTTTATACTACCTTCGTGGGAATGTCTACTACTTTACGCCTCATCACATTACAACGTGGGAAACATACTAATCTGCGCAATTTTACAGTATAGGAATTGTCAGCCACCGTTGGAATATGTACACTACACCTTTCTACAACTTTATACTACCTTCGTGGGAATGTCTACTACTTTACGCATCATCACATTACAACGTGGGAAACATACTAATCTGCGCAATTTTACAGTATAGGAATTGTCAGCCACCGTTGGAATATGTACACTACACCTTTCTACAACTTTATACTACCTTCGTGGGAATGTCTACTACTTTACGCCTCATCACATTACAACGTGGGAAACATACTAATCTGCGCAATTTTACAGTATAGGAATTGTCAGCCACCGTTGGAATATGTACACTACACCTTTCTACAACTTTATACTACCTCCGTGGGAATGTCTACTACTTTACGCATCATCACATTGCAACGTGGGAAACATACTAATCTGCGCAATTTTACAGTATAGGAATTGTCAGCCACCGTTGGAATATGTACACTACACCTTTCTACAACTTTATACTACCTTCGTGGGAATGTCTACTACTTTACGCATCATCACATTACAACGTGGGAAACATACTAATCTGCGCAATTTTACAGTATAGGAATTGTCAGCCACCGTTGGAATATGTACACTACACCTTTCTACAACTTTATACTACCTTCGTGGGAATGTCTACTACTTTACGGCTCATCACATTACAACGTGGGAAACATACTAATCTGCGCAATTTTACAGTATAGGAATTGTCAGCCACCGTTGGAATATGTTCACTACACCTTTCTACAACTTTATACAACCTTCCTGGGAATGTCTACTACTTTACGCATCATCACATTACAACGTGGGAAACATACTAATCTGCGCAATTTTACAGTATAGGAATTGTCAGCCACCGTTGGAATATGTACACTACACCTTTCTACAACTTTATACTACCTCCGTGGGAATGTCTACTACTTTACGCATCATCACATTGCAACGTGGGAAACATACTAATCTGCGCAATTTTACAGTATAGGAATTGTCAGCCACCGTTGGAATATGTACACTACACCTTTCTACAACTTTATACTACCTTCGTGGGAATGTCTACTACTTTACGCATCATCACATTACAACGTGGGAAACATACTAATCTGCGCAATTTTACAGTATAGGATTTGTCAGCCACCGTTGGAATATGTACACTACACCTTTCTACAACTTTATACTACCTTCGTGGGAATGTCTACTACTTTACGCCTCATCACATTACAACGCGTGAAACATACTAATCTGCGCAATTTTACAGTATAGGAATTGTAAGCCACCGTTGGAATATGTACACTACACCTTTCTACAACTTTATACTACCTTCGTGGGAATGTCTACTACTTTACGCCTCTTCACATTACAACGTGGGAAACATACTAATCTGCGCAATTTTACAGTATAGGAATTGTCAGCCACCGTTGGAATATGTACACTACACCTTTCTACAACTTTATACTACCTTCGTGGGAATGTCTACTACTTTACGCCTCATCACATTACAACGTGGGAAACATACTAATCTGCGCAATTTTACAGTATAGGAATTGTCAGCCACCGTTGGAATATGTACACTACACCTTTCTACAACTTTATACTACCTTCGTGGGAATGTCTACTACTTTACGCCTCTTCACATTACAACGTGGGAAACATACTAATCTGCGCAATTTTACAGTATAGGAATTGTCAGCCACCGTTGGAATATGTACACTACACCTTTCTACAACTTTATACTACCTTCGTGGGAATGTCTACTACTTTACGCCCCATCACATTACAACGTGGGAAACATACTAATCTGCGCAATTTTACAGTATAGGAATTGTCAGCCACCGTTGGAATATGTACACTACACCTTTCTACAACTTTATACTACCTTCGTGGGAATGTCTACTACTTTACGCCTCATCACATTACAACGTGGGAAACATACTAATCTGCGCAATTTTACAGTATAGGAATTGTCAGCCACCGTTGGAATATGTACACTACACCTTTCTACAACTTTATACTACCTTCGTGGGAATGTCTACTACTTTACGTCTCATCACATTACAACGTGGGAAACATACTAATCTGCGCAATTTTACAGTATAGGAATTGTCAGCCACCGTTGGAATATGTACACTACACCTTTCTACAACTTTATACTACCTTCGTGGGAATGTCTACTACTTTACGCATCATCACATTACAACGTGGGAAACATACTAATCTGCGCAATTTTACAGTATAGGAATTGTCAGCCACCGTTGGAATATGTACACTACACCTTTCTACAACTTTATACTACCTTCGTGGGAATGTCTACTACTTTACGCCTCATCACATTACAACGTGGGAAACATACTAATCTGCGCAATATTACAGTATAGGAATTGTCAGCCACCGTTGGAATATGTACACTACACCTTTCTACAACTTTATACTACCTTCGTGGGAATGTCTACTACTTTACGCCTCATCACATTACAACGTGGGAAACATACTAATCTGCGCAATTTTACAGTATAGGAATTGTCAGCCACCGTTGGAATATGTACACTACACCTTTCTACAACTTTATACTACCTCCGTGGGAATGTCTACTACTTTACGCCTCATCACATTACAACGTGGGAAACATACTAATCTGCGCAATTTTACAGTATAGGAATTGTCAGCCACCGTTGGAATATGTACACTACATCATAACAAACTACCGACGTGGGAGGGACAATTTACTCTGCGCTATTTTACAGGAAATTGTCACCGTTGGAGACTACACTACACATTTTTACAACTTTATTTCTACCGACGTGGGAAGTGTACTACTTTGCGCATCATCATAACATACTACCGACGTGGGAGGGACAATTTACTCTGCGCTATTTTACAGGAAATTTTCACCGTTGGAGACTACACTACACATTTTTACAACCTTATTTCTATCGACGTGGGCAGTCTACTACGTTACGCCTCATCATAACATACTACCGACGTGGGAGGGACAATTTACTCTGCGCTATTTTACAGGAAATTCTCACCGTTGGAGACTACACTACACATTTTTACAACTTTATTTCTACCGACGTTGGAAGTCTACTACTTTACGCCTCATCATAACATACTACCGACGTGGGAGGGACAATTTACTCTGCGCTAATTTACAGGAAATTCTCACCGTTAGAGACTACACTACACATTTTTACAACTTTATCTCTACCGACGTGGGAAGTCTACTACTTTACGCCTCATCATAACATACTACCGACGTGGGAGGGACAATTTACTCTGCGCTATTTTACAGGAAATTCTCACCGTTGGAGACTACACTACACAATTTTACAACTTTATCTCTACCGACGTGGGAAGTCTACTACTTTACGCCTCATAATAACATACTACCGACGTGGGAGGGACAATTTACTCTGCGCTATTTTACAGGAAATTCTCACCGTTGGAGACTACACTACACATTTTTACAACTTTATCTCTACCGACGTGGGAAGTCTACTACTTTACGCCTCATCATAACATACTACCGACGTGGGAAGTCTACTACTTTACGCCTCATCATAACATACTACCGACGTGGGAGGGAAAATTTACTCTGCGCTATTTTACAGGAAATTCTCACCGTTGGAGACTACACTACACATTTTTGCAACTTTATCTCTACCGACGTGGGAAGTCTACTACTTTACGCCTCATCATAACATACTACCGACGTGGGAGGAACAATTTACTCTGCGCTATTTTACAGGAAATTCTCACCGTTGGAGACTACACTACATATTTTTACAACTTTATCTCTACCGACGTGGGATGCCTACTACTTTACGCCTCATCATAACATACTACCGACGTGGGAGGGACAATTTACTCTGCGCTATTTTACAGGAAATTCTCACCGTTGTAGACTACACTACACATTTTACAACTTTATCTCTACCGACGTGGGAAGTCTACTACTTTACGCCTCATCATAACATACTACCGACGTGGGAGGGACAATTTACTCTGCGCTATTTTACAGGAAATTCTCACCGTTGGAGACTACACTACACATTTTTACAACTTTATCTCTACCGACGTGGGAAGTCTACTACTTTACGCCTTATCATAACATACTACCGACGTGGGAAGTCTACTACTTTACGCCTCATCATAACATACTACCGACGTGGGAGGGACAATTTACTATGCGCTATTTTACAGGAAATTCTCACCGTTGGAGACTACACTACACATTTTTACAACTTTATCTCTACCGACGTGGGAAGTCTACTACTTTTCGCCTCATCATAACATACTACCGACGTGGGAGGAACAATTTACTCTGCGCTATTTTACAGGAAATTCTCACCGTTGGAGACTACACTACACATTTTTACAACTTTATCTCTACCGACGTGGGATGCCTACTACTTTACGCCTCATCATAACATACTACCGACGTGGGAGGGACAATTTACTCTGCGCTATTTTACAGGAAATTCTCACCGTTGGAGACTACACTACACATTTTTACAACTTTATCTCTACCGACGTGGGATGCCTACTACTTTACGCCTCATCATAACATACTACCGACGTGGGAGGGACAATTTACTCTGCGCTATTTTACAGGAAATTCTCACCGTTGGAGACTACACTACACATTTTTACAACTTTATCTCTACCGACGTGGGAAGTCTACTACTTTACGCCTCATCATAACATACTACCGACGTGGGAGGAACAATTTACTCTGCGCCATTTTACAGGAAATTCTCACCGTTGGAGACTACACTACACATTTTTACAACTTTATCTCTACCGACGTGGGATGCCTACTACTTTACGCCTCATCATAACATACTACCGACGTGGGAGGGACAATTTACTCTGCGCTATTTTACAGGAAATTCTCACCGTTGGAGACTACACTACACATTTTTACAACTTTATCTCTACCGACGTGGGAAGTCTACTACTTTACGCCTCATCATAACATACTACCGACGTGGGAGGAACAATTTACTCTGCGCTATTTTACAGGAAATTCTCACCGTTGGAGTCTACACTACACACTTTTACAACTTTATCTCTACCGACGTGGGAAGTCTACTACTTTACGCCTCATCATAACATACTACCGACGTGGGAGGGACAATTTACTCTGCGCTATTTTACAGGAACTTCTCACCTTTGGAGACTACACTACACATTTTTACAACTTTATCTCTACCGACGTGGGATGCGCCTACTACTTTACGCCTCATCATAACATACTACCGACGTGGGAGGAACAATTTACTCTGCGCTATTTTACAGGAAATTCTCACCGTTGGAGGCTACACTACACATTTTTACAACTTTATCTCTACCGACGTGGGAAGTCTACTACTTTACGCCTCATCATAACATACTACCGACGTGGGAGGGACAATTTACTCTGCGCTATTTTACAGGAACTTCTCACCTTTGGAGACTACACTACACATTTTTACAACTTTATCTCTACCGACGTGGGAAGTCTACTACTTTACGCCTCATCATAACATACTACCGACGTGGGAGGAACAATTTACTCTGCGCTATTTTACAGGAACTTCTCACCGTTGGAGACTACACTACACATTTTTACAACTTTATCTCTACCGACGTGGGATGCGCCTACTACTTTACGCATCATCATAACATACTACCGACGTGGGAGGGACAATTTACTTTGCGCTATTTTACAGGAAATTCTCACCGTTGGAGACTACACTACACATTTTTACAACTTTATCTCTACCGACGTGGGAAGTCTACTACTTTACGCCTCATCATAACATACTACCGACGTGGGAGGAACAATTTACTCTGCGCTATTTTACAGGAAATTCTCACCGTTGGAGACTACACTACACACTTTTACAACTTTATCTCTACCGACGTGGGAAGTCTACTACTTTACGCCTCATCATAACATACTACCGACGTGGGAGGGACAATTTACTCTGCGCTATTTTACAGGAACTTCTCACCTTTGGAGACTACACTACACATTTTTACAACTTTATCTCTACCGACGTGGGATGCGCCTACTACTTTACGCCTCATCATAACATACTACCGACGTGGGAGGAACAATTTACTCTGCGCTAGTTTACAGGAACTTCTCACCGTTGGAGACTACACTACACATTTTTACAACTTTATCTCTACCGACGTGGGATGCGCCTACTACTTTACGCATCATCATAACATACTACCGACGTGGGAGGGAAAAGTTACTTTGCGCTATTTTACAGGAAATTCTCACCGTTGGAGACTACACTACACATTTTTACAACTTTATCTCTACCGACGTGGGAAGTCTACTACTTTACGCCTCATCATAACATACTACCGACGTGGGAGGAACAATTTACTCTGCGCTATTTTACAGGAAATTCTCACCGTTGGAGACTACACTACACACTTTTACAACTTTATCTCTACCGACGTGGGAAGTCTACTACTTTACGCCTCATCATAACATACTACCGACGTGGGAGGGACAATTTACTCTGCGCTATTTTACAGGAACTTTTCACCTTTGGAGACTACACTACACATTTTTACAACTTTATCTCTACCGACGTGGGATGCGCCTACTACTTTACGCCTCATCATAACATACTACCGACGTGGGAGGAACAATTTACTCTGTGCTATTTTACAGGAACTTCTCACCGTTGGAGACTACACTACACATTTTTACAACTTTATCTCTACCGACGTGGGATGCCTACTACTTTACGCCTCATCATAACATACTACCGACGTGGGAGGGACAATTTACTCTGCGCTATTTTACAGGAACTTTTCACCTTTGGAGACTACATACACATTTTTACAACTTTATCTCTACCGACGTGGGATGCGCCTACTACTTTACGCCTCATCATAACATACTACCGACGTGGGAGGAACAATTTACTCTGTGCTATTTTACAGGAACTTCTCACCGTTGGAGACTACACTACACATTTTTACAACTTTATCTCTACCGACGTGGGATGCCTACTACTTTACGCCTCATCATAACATACTACCGACGTGGGAGGGACAATTTACTCTGCGCTATTTTACAGGAAATTCTCACCGTTGGAGACTACACTACACATTTTTACAACTTTATCTCTACCGACGTGGGAAGTCTACTACTTTACGCCTCATCATAACATATTACCGACGTGGGAGGAACAATTTACTCTGCGCTATTTTACAGGAAATTCTCACCGTTGGAGACTACACTACACATTTTTACAACTTTATCTCTACCGACGTGGGATGCCTACTACTTTACGCCTCATCATAACATACTACCGACGTGGGAGGGACAATTTATTCTTCGCTATTTTACAGGAAATTCTCACCGTTGGAGACTACACTACACATTTTACAACTTTATCTCTACCGACGTGGGAAGTCTACTACTTTACGCCTCATCATAACGTACTACCGACGTGGGAAGTCTACTACTTTACGCCTCATCATAACATACTACCGACGTGGGAGGGACAATTTACTCTGCGCTATTTTACAGGAACTTCCCACCGTTGGAGACTACACTACACATTTTTAAAACTTTATCTCTACCGACGTGGGATGCCTACTACTTTACGCCTCATCTTAACATACTACCGACATGGGAAGGACAATATATTTTGCGCCATTTCACAGGATATGATCAAGTTGAACGGAAGATTGATAATATATTCACCTCGGCTTTCTGGAGTTTGCAGTTTACTGGATTTTTTCATCGCGGGACATGATGAATATAAATAGGAGATTGATAACATATTCACCTCGGCTTTCTGGAGTTAGCAGTTTACTGGACTTGCAACGCGGGACATGATCAAAATAAATGGGCGATTTATAACATATTCGCATCGGCTTTCTGGAGTTTGAAGTTTACTGGATTTTTTCACCCCGGGACATGGCGGGACATCGCGGGACATCTTGGAGTTCTGGAATTTGCAGTTTCCTGGATTTTTTCATCACGGGACTTCATCTGCGCCTAGCCTCGTTATAGTCTTGCAGATAGACTGAGGCAGGTCAAAGTTACCCAGGAGGGTAGTGTGAACGTAAAGCAGACAGCGGGACATCGTGGGACATCGCTGGACTTCGCTTAAAATTAAAAAAAAAATCGGTTAGATTATAAGTTAATTGATAGACGGCTCAAAATTTGACAAATTCATTTATATTTTCGAATGTGAAAGAATTCATATTGGTGATCAAGGATTTTAAATTTCGAAATACAAAATAAATCGCGATTTATATTTCGGAAAATGTGCTACATTTTTATAATTATAATATGAAGTGAGTTGTAAGTATCCAAGAGGTCAATGTTCACGTGGTCGCCCAAAAAAATTTGGATGGACAAAGGATGATATGAACCTGGCGAATGAACCCTGAAGATGCCCGGACAGAATCAAATGGAAGAAAGTAAATAAAATTGCGGAGCTTGCATACACCACAATGGTTTCCCGGGTTTCAGTGCAGAATATAAGGAATGTGTTTTTCACCTCTTCAAATCTTATCATCATAAAGCAATTGAAATTGATAACATATTCACATCGCCTTTCTGGAGTTTGCAGTTTACTGGACTTGCAACGCGGGACATCAATATAAATGGAAGATTGATAACATTCACATCGGCTTACTGGAGTTTGCAGTTTACTGGACTTGCAACGCGGGACATCATCAGTATAAATGTGAGATTGATAACATATTCACATCGGCAAGGGCAAGGGAAACAAGTATATCATCAACATCTGGACTGGACATCTACAGGATCATCTTTAAAATACAACAGGTTGCAGTTGTTTTTTCATATTCTAGGAAGAGGATTTTAATTGGACTTTTGTAAGAAATATATATCGTACATCTTATACAACTCATACGGAAGGGAAACAAGTATATCATCAACATCTGGACTGGACATCTACAGGATCATCTTTAAAATACAACAGGTTGCAGTTCTTATTTCGTATTCTAGGAAGAGAATTTTAATTGGACTTTTGTAAGAAATATCATACATTTTATACAACTCACACGGAAGGGATACAAAAATATCAACATCTGGACTGGACATCTACAGGATCATCTTTAAAATACAACAGTTTGCAGTTCTTATTTCATATTCTAGGAAATGGATTTTAATAGAAATATATATCATACATTTTATACAAGTCATACGAAAGGGAAACTGGATTGGACATCTTTAAATTACAAAGAATACTCACGATGTCGAATCTGACGATTTTGTCTTCTGGTTAAAGATCAATGGAGTTCATCATTTCCTCAATGTGTGAAGAGTTCTTCACAGGACTCGGGTGTCTTGAAGAGGTAAAATCGGTGGGTATTTGGTGAGCTGATGTATTGGAGCGTTCTGTGAACTGATGATTGCCGTAACAGCATGATTTGTTTATGGATTTTTGGCAGATCATAGAGATGCGGTGGTTTTACTGCAGTATGGTGTTATAGTCGTTCTCGTTTTGCATGGAATTTGTTCGTATTTCTTCGTGTCTGGTAAACTTTTCTTTCAATTTTTGTAGTAGGATTGACTGATGTTTGCATTTTTCACTATTCAGTATTTCTCTAATTTTTTGTTCGTAGATTTTCGTATCTATGACATTCGCGTTGTCTTTGTCAGTAGGTCATATTTTGATGGCTTCGATTTTTTTTTGTGTAAACTGAGTGCTCTTTCCTCTTCTCTTGTGTTCTCAGTTTGTTTGTTCATCTACTGTAGGACTGTCCGTATTTTCATCGGAATTCTTTTGCGTCGGCTTTTGGTAGTTTCACACAGTCGGCAGCATAAATTATATCCAAAATAAGTATCTCTTAGAAATTAGAGCGTAATTTAAACCCTTGCTTCAAAGTTTTTCTGGTGCTGATAGTGGTCGGTTTGGCATGTTGATGATGGACTTCTTTGCACTGTCGAGATCTCCGGTCCATTTGTATTTTCGAAGTTCCTTGTGTCTTCTGATTGTTGTTAAGAAGTGTACCACAGATTTTGTCTATTTTTTTTAATACGCTAGGTTTTCCTTCCATCGGTGGTAATCGATTTGTGATTTGATAAGAGTTCGGCTGGCTTTATTCAGTATTTTTCTAGCTATAGCCTCCATTCTAGGGGCCCCTGGAGGCTAGAGCTAGATGAATACTGGGTAACGCAAGCCGAGCACTTATCAGATAACAGTTCAATTACCATCGATGGAAGAAGACAAGCTTGCTGCATGAAGACAGGATGCAATATTCTAAAAATAGACACTGTGATATATTTCTTAACAACATCCAGAACACAACAAGAAACTTTGAAATACAAACGGACTGAAGATCTAGAGGACAGAAGTGCAAAGAAGTCCATGATCTATCTGCCCAATCGACCACTATCAGCGCCAGACGAACTTTTAAGTATGGGTTTAAATTTCGCTCTAACCACGAAAGAGATACCTATTTTGGACATAATTTGTGCCGCGGACTATGCGAAACTATCAATAGCCGGCGCAGAAGAATTCCGAAGAAAATACGGGCAGTCCTGCAGAAGAAGAATAAACAAACGAAGAACACAACCACGGATGAGGACAGAGCACTCAGTTTACACCAAAACGACAAAACCATTTAAATCCTACCTGCAGACAAAGACAACGTGACTGTCATGGTTACGACTATCTACGAACAAAAAATGAGAGAAATATTGGAAAGTGGAAACAACAAACATCTTGAAGTCAATCCTACTAGGAAAATTGAACGAAAGGTTTCACTGAAAAAATACGAGAAACACATTCCATCTAGAACAAGAACGACTCTTAACATCCACATTACAGTAAGCCACCACATCTCTCTGGACTGCCAAAAATCCAAAAACAAAGCATACCGTTACGGCCAATCATCAGTTCACGGAACTCTCCAGTACATCAGCTCGCCAAATACCTATCACGAATTTTCCGATCTCTTAAAGGCATCACAAGTCCTGTGAAGAACTCTTCACACTTTGTGGAAACGATGAGCTCTATTGATTTCAATTAGAAGAACAAACTGGTTAGCTTCGTCAGAAGAGGTACTTAATATGGAAATAAGGAACATAAGGAAGGATCTACGGCAGAATGGATTTGACGATACTATCACGGATCGTCTGGAAGGGGCCCAGAACAAGGAAAGAAGCAATAACAAAGAATCCATTCTAGTAATTCCATATATTACTGAAACATCAGAGAAGATAAGCCGGATATTACGAAGATACAACATTAAGTTGATTTTCAAAACATTTGAAACTGGGAGAAATAGAAAAATTTAGGTATTGCACCATCATACGTGAACAACACTTCATCATATTAAATAGGACAATGCTCTGAATATTGATAGGGAAGAAAAGGAATGAAAACAATATAACATCTGGGACATCAACAGGATCATCTTCAAAGTACAACAGGATTGCATTTCTTTTTTCATATTATAAACAAGAAATATATATTTTGCATTTTGTACAATTTTAAGAGGAATGGAAGCTTTAACTTGAAAGAAATTTGGACATTTACAGGATCATCTTTTAATGAAACATTTAGGTTGCATTTCTTTTTTCATATTATAAGCAAAAGCTTATAGCAACATGAATGAAAGTGCTTTCTCGAAAGAAATTGAAATAACAATTTATCATCTGCATATGGACCGGATATCAGGATTCATTCTACATAATAACTTGGTGGAATAAAAATAGAGGAAAATAAGTTTAACATCAGCGCCTAGCCATGGGGTTCAATCCCCATTAATAAGTGTAGTTGCGACCCATTAGCTGATTAGTGTTAGGTAGGAAATTTAGGTTAGATCGCGGAAATCGTTAGACACCTCGTGTCAATTGGTGACGCGGGGTGGCCCTGTCTTTGACTGCTTTTGGGTCGCGGGCAGGCTTAGACAGGGTTCCCTGCCCATGTGGAGAGACCTTGACGTGGTGGCAGGGCTTAACCATATTAAAAAATGGGAACCAACGTCTCCACAACTAGTTATTTTATCTGTGACCGACTAGAAAATATCACTATCACTTTACCGGACTAGTCCAAAAAATTCTACGAAGTACTCAGTTAATTATTCCATTTTTGAGAATATTGTCGGTAGCAGATAAAATAGCTTAAGCCGAGTCCGCATTGAAACTATTATTTTTTGTTCAATATTGTTCAGTATCATATTTGGGAAAAGGAAGAGAAGTATATATAAGTATATTTGCAAATCGAAGATGGCAGTCACTTAAGTTTTTATGAAAATGTCACTATCAAATTTTTAATAATTAATCAATTTAATTAGATTCAAAACTTCCTCGCCAGAAAAAAGTATTTCTGTTATTGTAAATACTTACATTTTATGCTTTTATGCTATTTTGAATATAGTAATAACATTTATTTCTTTAAAGTTTACCGTAGCGAACATTGTTATTAGGTCGCAAAATGTTAGTATGAACGAACGTACCAATTCTACTTCTGCTAACAAATGTTAGCGAACATGTTAGCAAGCATTGTTAGCTAACAATGTTCGTTTCAGTGCGGACCCGGCTTTATCGACAAGTCAGAAAAATTATGTTTTTATTTCTTGATATGAATTCAAATTTAAAATACCCGGCCAAAAACAATTTTTATCAATTTTAGATAAATATTAATTCATAAATCACTTATTTTCCAAATATTTTCATGCAAATTGATACACATACTATTTGAAATACGGACAGTTCACAATTTTGACATATTTTTAAGATATTCTGGAATATTTACTATTTCCGGGCTATAAGGTACATTGTTATTTTCTTTATTTTTAATATATTTTTGATATTTATTGAGTCATCATAACTAGTATTTCATTTAATATTTTTTATTGTTCGAAAAAAAAAATTACACAATTTAATTCAATTAAAAATCGAAGTAACGTAACACCTCTCACATTCAGTGTACGTATTTCAACGAGAGGAACAATAATAAAAAATGAACTTCAAGTAAAATAGTAAATAATTAAATTAAAGCAAAGAATATTTTCCCAGTTTTGTTAAATTTCGACAACCTTCTCATTTACGGGTTAATATACTTTAATGTATAAATTTTAATTACCTATGCAAAAAAGAAATCCCCAAGAGAGAAGACCAACAGGGAGAACAGAAGATAACCGAGCAACATTTTCCGTTACAAGTTCTACCACAATTCACAAGAAATCAATTTTGACGTGGCGATATTTCAGAAATTGTTTCACGATTTCGCATAGATGCTGTTCCATCTACAAAGGCAATACAGCGGCGTGCACATTGGTTTCCTTATCTGAAATCATATGAAAAATGTAAGTTAACATCAGTTTTGTTATTTATTCTTAAGTGTTAACAACTTTTACTTTATTTGTAATGATTTTTAAAAATGTACAAACAATAACTATGTAATGCACGAGCAAAATTAAAGCATTACTGAAGTAAAACATTTCTCTTTTTATTTCAGATTGGCATGACGGCTTCGAATGGAAATGATAGCAGAAAAGGTCAGAGCACCTTTAGGAGAAACAAGTGACAACGGAGTTGCTGCACTGGGCCCCTCAAGAATCTTGGAGAATTTCGATGCAGCGTTCGAGCTTTGGATTTCAACACTGCAGATCTTCTAAGGCAGCTTTTCTAAAGGATTGCTGAGCTCCAGATAAATTTTCTACGGCGAAGACGACCATCGATGAATAAACTGGTAAGAAACTTTAATTTTTTTTATAAAATATTTTGTTCTCATATTCTATCATGAGAACTTATAGTCAAAGGAATGTGACTATAAGTATGTCTAAATATTATCTTGTATTCAAATTCGAATTTGAGTACTACGTTGAAAGAAATATAACTTTCATGGATGTCTGTATAATATTGAAACAATTTAAAATTTAAGTATCGATTACGGGAAAAATAATTTAAAAATTCCAAGAGCCATACTTTTACAAGATACCAATTTTTATTCTTATTAGGAATCTTACAAGTTTTTTTAACTTTGGCGGAGTATAACTAATTAACGGTAAAATTTACACTGATGCCCGTTATGCCATTTGATTCTATAGGCTTTTCTACATATTTGTACTAATTTTCAACGGTCATGTGTAGCTGATACAATATTACGAAGCAAATAATCAAAAAATGGTAGCTTGGAAATATCAATACTCCGTCAAAAACACGACCAGCCTGTATTTTTCTAAAAAGTATTTTATTCCCTTAATTCTGATCCGCTGATTACGGGAAAAATAATTAAAAAATTCCAAGGGCCGTACTTTACAAGATACCAATTTTTAATTTGATTAGGAATCTTACAAGTTTTTTTAACTTTGGCGGAGTATAACTAATTAACGGTGAAAGATACATTGATGCTCGTTACACCATTCGATTCTATGGACTTTTCTACATATATGTACTAATTTTCAATGTTCATATACAGCTGACACAATATTACGAAGCAAATAATGTAAAAATGGCAGCTTGAAAGTCTTAAATACCAAATTTGAAAAGTTTTGGAATATATCTTAATATATTTTTCACGAAAATCTGTTCAGAGCTTCAAGTGAAGTATCACTTCCGGTTTATCAATTTTAGGAAAATTCTAATATGTCGTTCTCATTATTCTAAAAGTCTTAAATACCAAATTTGAAAAGTTTTGGAATATATCTTATTATATTTTTCACGAAAATCTTTTCAGAGCTTCAAGTAAAGTATCACTTCCGGTTTATCAATTTTAGCAAAATTATTTATATGTCGTTCTCATTAATCTAAAAGTCTTAAATACCAAATTTGAAAAGTTTTGGAATATATCTTAATATATTTTTCTCGAAAATCTGTTCAGAGCTTCAAGTAAAGTATCACTTCCAATTTATCAATTTTAGGAAAATTCTAATATGTCGTTCTCATTATTCTAAAAGTCTTAAATACCAAATTTGAAAAGTTTTGGAATATATCTTAATATATTTTTCACGAAAATCTGTTCAGAGCTTCAGGTAAAGTATCACTTCCGGTTTATCAATTTTAGCAAAAATCTAATATGTCGTTCTCATTAATCTAAAAGTCTTAAATACCAAATTTGAAAAGTTTTGGAATATATCTTAATATATTTTTCTCGAAAATCTGTTCAGAGCTTCAAGTAAAGTATCACTTCCGGTTTATCAATTTTAGGAAAATTCTAATATGTCGTTCTCATTAATCTAAAAGTCTTAAATACCAAATTTGAAAAGTTTTGGAATATATCTTAATATATTTTTCTCGGAAATCTGTTCAGAGCTTCAAGTAAAGTATCACTTCCGGTTTATCAATTTTAGCAAAATTATTTATATGTCGTTCTCATTAATCTAAAAGTCTTAAATACCAAATTTGAAATGTTTTGGAATATATCTTAATATATTTTTCTCGAAAATCTTTTCAGAGCTTCAAGTGAAGTATCACTTCCGGTTTATCAATTTTAGGAAAATTCTAATATGTCGTTCTCATTAATCTAAAAGTCTTAAATAACAAATTTGAAATGTTTTGGAATATATCTTAATATATTTTTCTCGAAAATCTGTTCAGAGCTTCAAGTAAAGTATCACTTCCGGTTTATTAATTTTAGGAAAATTCTAATATGTCGTTCTCGTTAATCTAAAAGTCTTAAATACCAAATTTGAAAAGTTTTGGAATATATCTTAATATATTTTTCACGAAAATCTGTTCAGAGCTTCAGGTAAAGTATCACTTCCGGTTTATCAATTTTAGCAAAAATCTAATATGTCGTTCTCATTAATCTAAAAGTCTTAAATACCAAATTTGAAAAGTTTTGGAATATATCTTAATATATTTTTCTCGAAAATCTGTTCAGAGCTTCAAGTAAAGTATCACTTCCGGTTTATCAATTTTAGGAAAATTCTAATATGTCGTTCTCATTAATCTAAAAGTCTTAAATACCAAATTTGAAAAGTTTTGGAATATATCTTAATATATTTTTCTCGAAAATCTGTTCAGAGCTTCAAGTAAAGTATCACTTCCGGTTTATCAATTTTAGGAAAATTCTAATATGTCGTTCTCATTATTCTAAAAGTCTTAAATACCAAATTTGAAAAGTTTTGGAATATATCTTATTATATTTTTCACGAAAATCTTTTCAGAGCTTCAAGTAAAGTATCACTTCCGGTTTATCAATTTTAGGAAAATTCTTATATGTCGTTCTCATTATTCTAAAAGTCTTAAATACCAAATTTGAAAAGTTTTGGAATATATCTTAATATATTTTTCACGAAAATCTGTTCAGAGCTTCAAGTAAAGTATCACTTCCGGTTTATCAGTTGTAGCCAATATGTAATGTTATTCCCCTTGATATAAAATTCTTAAATACGGTTGTCAGGTTTGTAGGCATGTAGGAAAACCGTTATGGGTTATGTTCCTTCAAAAATACACTATCTCCCTAACTACCAGTATAAATACATCGTATTGTCTATAACTGAGATATGCATGGACTTAACACCATATTTCCCAACAAATATTACAGTAAGAAGAAGAGTTCATTAGAATGAAATAGTTGTATATTCCTCTCTTTGTCTTAAAATAATAAATTTTTAAAGTGAGTGTCGACTCCTGTTTGTATTACTCTATGATCACCGAGATATGTTCGGACCTAACACTATCTTTCACAAAAGATAATCTAGTAAGAAGAATAGTTTATTAGAATGAAATAGTTATATATTCCTCTCTTTGTCTAAAAATCAATATTAAAAAGTGGGTGTTCACTCTTGTCTGTATTATTCTATGTCGTGATGTCTCTGTCTTGCAGTATACCTTTCTCCGTCACACAAAAATCAATATGCACGCGCCGTCTAGTATCTAACGTGAAGAACACTTGACATAAAACTTGAGATTGAAATTTTTTGATGTTTTATGATGGAACAATGAATGGCTCCCGTAATTTATACATGTTGGGGAATACTTTTAATAAAATAAAACAACCAAAGTCTGGCTAAGGAGACTTCATATTTTTTACCTTACGTCAATTGAAAATGGGAATAGAGCACCAGTACCTCCCGCAAACTAATTTAAGTGATGTTTTATGACGAAACAATGGCTCCCGTAAATTATACATGTTGGAATGGAATACTTTTAAATAAAATAAAACAACCAATCAAAGTCTGGTTAAGATGACACACTACATATTTGTTACAATACCTCCTGCCAACTAAATCAATGTGTAAAGGTGATTTTTTTAACAACAATATCTCCCGCTAATTATAAATGGAGATAGATTAACAGTACCTCCCATCAAATGAAAATTAAAATAGAGCTCCAGTACTTCCCGCAAAGTAATCTAAGCAATGTTTTATGACGAAACAATGGCTCCCGGAAATTATAGGTTTGTTCCAACATATATGTTGGAAGGGAATACTTTTAAATAAATTAAAACAACCAATCAAACTCTGGCTAAGATGACACTTGATATTTTTTACAATACCTCCCGCCAACTAATCAATGTGTAAAGGTTGCATATTTTTAAATCAACAATACCTCCTGCTAATTACAAATCGAGCTAGAGCAACAGTATCTCCCGTCAATTGAAAATGATACCACAACGTACCTCCCGCCAACTACATTCACAATCTAATTTGACCTTAGTACAATTTCATGTTGGCTTAAAATTGTAAGCTAAGCAGAGGCATTTCAAGCTAGCAATTTACAGTAGTACATGCTATTCGCTGAGACGAGAGAATGTGAGATGTACATTTATATATATATATATATATATATATATATATATAATCCAATTTTTGAAATAGTTTAAAGAATACCTCAAACTAATAATTATTATTATTTAATAGGTGGACCTTTGGTTGGTCTGAGACGTCAAGAAACATGGAGAACTTGGATGCAGCGTTCGAACTTTGGATTTCAACACTGCAGATCTTCTAAGGCAGCTTTTCTTAAGGATGGCTGAGCTTCAGATAAATCTTCTACGGCGTAGACGACCATCGATAAATGAACTGGTAAGAAACTTTAATTTTCTTATAAAATGTTTTGTTCTCATGTTCAATCATGTGAACTTATAGTCAAAGGAATATGACTATAATATACGTCTAAATATTATCTTGTATTCAAATTCGATTTTGAGTACTACATTGAAAGAAATATAACTTTAATGGATGTCTGTATAATATTCAAACAACTTAAAATTGAAATATCGATTATTTATCAATAAAATCAATATCTGGGAACATATGATTAGCATATATATTTTTCAGGAATCGGACATCAAGAAGACTAGATTAATATAGTAGATTTTAAGTTAGTTTTAAGTTCTTTTAAATGTATTTTCAGGTCTTAATTAAACTTTGGCTCACCGCGCCGTTGAGCAAACACGCGTTTTCTTTAAAAATGAAAATAAATTGATTAATTTGAAGTGCATTCCTTGGCGATTCATCATAAAATCGTGCGTCTACGTTTGCCACCGTGGTATGCGTACTGCGCGGGATGCCCAGACGGCTCCTAGGGAGAGTGTATGTGAAAAGAAAAATATATGTATCGGGGCATGAATGATGCGAATGGGTGAGAGAATCAGTGAGAGGGTCAGGAAGGTGGGAGAGATTCGAAACTTGACGTGGGTTCGGGTTTCCTTATTTAACATCACGGTTAGTGGGATGGGTAGGCAGGGTTCGTGCGCGATTTTCCATAATTGAGTGGACTGATATGGTTAGCCATGCTATGTGAAACCAGTTGTTTATTCTGGGGGATCGCTTCGCACTTGTGCGAATGTTTCTAGGGACAGTTTAATTCTTTTGTAAACTTGCTTGCTGACCATCGTATTGGTCTACGCTCTAGATTGCTAGACTCGAATGAGAAAAGATTAAACAAACCTGAATGCTATCACAGGAAACTCTCTTATGGCGTCTATGTGCTCTCCTCATCCGGAGGCAACGTATGTAATCATCATTTAATGTTAATGGCAACGAATAATTAAAGACAAAGTAAAGTTTTTGTTTGATTTAACTTTGTTTGAGCACACGGGTTGATCGCGTTCGGGATAGGTATCGCGTATAAGACCGGGCGATGTCTTCGGGAGTAGCTCTTCTTCGGCATCCAAGCCGAGAAGATTATATGTAACTGTCTTTCTTGTCCTTAGGGAGCTCGCGTTGGCAGGCCGTACATGCAGTGCATCGTGTGGGGTCGGCTTAACCCCCTCGTAAACTACATGTGAGAACCACCCCGGCGTTCTCACTTTTTGTCTTAGCTCGTATATCTCTCTCTCAAACTTCGCGTTTAGCTTAGCATAGTCTAGATATAAGATAGCTTGCGTAGACTTAAGATAGCTTAGATATAAGATAGGCAAGGGTTGTTTTTGCTTTATGAGAGAGAGAAAAAAATTAACGTAACTTCACATTTTTAGATTTGCTATTCTTTGAACGAGATATTAACGTAAGATAGGCTTAGATTTGCTATTCTTTGAACGAGATATTAACGTAAGATAGGCTATTTTGTGCACTTCACCAACTTAATATGGGGGGGGGTTCTACAATAGCGTAAGTTTGATTATAAAATATTGTACCCGAAATTGTATTTATTTAATAAATGGTATATATGGGGAGCGTGGGTTTGGCATTTGAGGGCGGTTGTTCCCTATATATATATATAATTTATTAAATAAAGAGTATAGTTTTAAGGTAGTTCTAAGTTGGAAGAATTCCCTACCTGCCCTGTCACTGTCGTCGAGATTGCAGTGCCGATTGGTGACGCAGACCATGGCTTCCTCTTCACAAAGACTGTGTTTAAAATGTATGTACACAATAAAAACAATCTTTTAATTTATGCTCTGTTTAATTTAATTTAAACCTATCACATTAGTTGTACAGTAGGTAGTTTTAGTAAAAATTGTAATTATTGTTAAGTATTTAGACGCGGTCAGGGTAAAGTTAGATTTTAAGTATTTATTGTAAACGAAGCTATGTATTAATCAATTATATATTTTGGTAAGTGGGCGGTTGGGTGGTAACACCAAAAAAATATATAATGTTCGCAAACGGTCTTAAACTGAATAAGAAATCTTGTACCTTTAACAATGGGAACAGGAAATCTTATTTAGGGACCCCAAGATTTAATTTGTTAAATAGTCTATAAGTATTGTAAACGGAACTCTATTTAATACGTTATAGCTCTATTTATTTATTTATAAATAGAGCTTCGTATTGGTTATAAAACTAAAATGTTTGTTACCAAATGAAATTATTATGGTTGTATTATTTGTTATTAATTAAAACCACAGTAATGGTAATTTTATTTGGTAACAAACGTTTTAGTTTTATAACTAAACCATGTTTGACACTGTCATAAATTATTATTAGATTTGTTAACAAATTTAGTAACAATTTTTAACGTGCCAAATAGGATTTAGTTGTAAAATATTAGTTACCAAATAAAATTATCATTATTGTAGTTGTATTTTTCTATTAGTCATTTTGCATCCTTATTTTGTAATAAAATAATGATACTTTTATTTGGTAACAAACAGTATGAAATAATTTAAACACAAATGTACGTTTCATTTGTGTTGTGTTATATTTCTGTTTATAATTGTCACTATATAAATAAAAAGTTTATTTAAATATTGTAATAAAATGTATATTTTAAATATATTTGTAATTATATATTGCTAATAAAGTGTAAAATTGATTTAAAAATGACTTATTTTCTAATCTTTAGTTTTAATTTTTATAATACATCCCTCAAACATACGTAAGTATATAGTTTCTAAGAGTCGTGATCGTATTACGTATATAGTTCTTAAAGCAGCCGCCAGGGGGCAGCACCTGTCGGAAACAGCGTATACCTACTGGGAATTTAAACTCAGTAAATCGTGCATGGATGCTTCAATGATATACCTATTGGGAATTTGGATCAAGTAAAAAAGAAGCATCCATGAACCAAATTTTGTAAAAAAATCGTACATAGATGCTACCTTAAAGTAGCATCTAGGCACCAAATTTTGTAAAAAATCGTGCATAGATGCTACCTTAAAGTAGCATCTAGGCACCAAATTTTGTAAAAAAATCGTGCATAGATGCTACCATATGAAATTATGGTTGCCTATATTTCAGGCGCAAAGATATATGATGGGCACAGTTTTACTTGAATTGCAACGTTTATCGACAACTGCTGCACCCTTGCGGCCGTTTCAAAAACTACATATGTGTAAGGAGTAAGGAATAAACAAATTATATTTGAATTTATATTTTATTCTATAAAATATCGTACATAAAGGGTAATTGCATGAAATACAACAATGTAAAATACAAATAAACAATTAATACATGTAAAATTAAAAATTTTGCATTATTTTGTAATAAAAGTTTATTTTATTACTAAATAAAGATGCAATATGATTAATAAAAAATACAACTCAAATAATGGTAATTTTATTTGGTAACAAACATTATAGTTTTATAACTAAAGCCTGTTTGGCACGATAAAAAATTGTTATCAAATTAAGTAAGAAATAATTATGAACAGAATTTTTAAACACAAATGTCTTTTAAGTTTGATGTGTTAAATTCAGTTCATAAATGTTACTAAATTTGTTAACAAATCTAATAACAGTGTCAAACATGGTTTAGATATAAAATTAAAACGTTTGTTATCAAATAAAATTACCATTATCATGGATATATTCATTTGTTATTAATTATTTTGTATCTTTATTCTGTAAATAGTTTATCTGAAGATAAAACTTTTTACAAAATAAAGACGCAAAATAATTAATAACAAATAATATAACCGTAATAATTTCAATTGGTAACAAACATTTTAGTTTTATAACTGATCCAAAACTCTACTTACATATTTTTAGGGTATCTGCTACCCAATATATATTAAATAGAGTTCCGTTTACAATACTTATAGACTATTTAACAAATTAAATCTTGGGGTCCCTAAATAAGATTTCTTGTTCCCATTGTTAAAGGCACAAGATTTCTTATTCAGTTTAAGACTGATTGCGAACCTTTACATAAATTATATTATATATTTTTTTGGTGTTATTACCCAACCGCCCATTTACGAAAATATATAATATTTATGAATATAAAGCTTCGTTTACAATAAATACTTAAAATATAATTTTACCCTGACCGCGTCTAAATGCTTAATAATAAATACAATTTTTACTAAAACTACCTACTGTACGACTAATGTGATGGGTTTAAATTAAACAGAACATAAATTAAAAGATTGTTTTATTGTGTACATACATTTTAAACACAGTCTTTGTGAAGAGGAAGCCATGGTCTGCGTCACCAATCGGCACTGCAATCTCGACGACAGTAACAGGGCAGGTAGGGAATTCTTCCAACTTAGATCTACTTTAAAACTGTACTCTTTATTTAATAAATTGTATATATAGGGAGCAACCGCCCTCAAATACCAAACCCACGCTCCCCATATATACCATTTATTAAATAAATACAATTTCGTGTACAATATTTTATAATCAAACTTAAGCTATTGTAGAACCCCCCCAAATTAAGTTGGTGAAGTGCGCAAAATAGCCTATCTTACGTTAATATCTCGTTCAAAGAAAACGCAAATCTAAGCCTATTTTACGTTAATATCTCGTTCAAAGAATAGAAAATTTAAAAGTGTGAAGTTACGTTAATTTTTTCTCTCTCTCAAAAAGCAAAAACAACCCTTGCCTATCTTATATCTAAGCTATCTTAAGTCTACGCAAGCTATCTTATATCTAGACTATGCTAAGCTGAACGCGAAGTTTGAGAGAGAGATATACGAGCTAAGACAAAAAGTGAGAACGCCGGGGTGGTTCTCACATGTAGTTTACGAGGGGGTTAAGCCGACCCCACACGATGCACTGCATGTACGGCCTGCCAACGCGAGCTCCCTAAGGACAAGAAAGACAGTTACATATAATCTTCTCGGCTTGGATGCCGAAGAAGAGCTACTCCCGAAGACATCGCCCGGTCTTATACGCGATACCTATCCCGAACGCGATCAACCCGTGTGCTCAAACAAAGTTAAATCAAACAAAACTTTACTTTGTCTTTAATTATTCGTTGCCATTAACATTAAATGATGATTACATACGTTGCCTCCGGATGAGGAGAGCACAAAGACGCCATAAGAGAGTTTCCTGTGATAGCATTCAGGTTTGTTTAATCTTTTCTCATTCGAGTCTAGCAATCTAGAGCGTAGACCAATACGATGGTCAGCAAGCAAGTTTACAAAAGAATTAAACTGTCCCTAGAAACATTCGCACAAGTGCGAAGCGATCCCCCAGAATAAACAACTGGTTTCACATAGCATGGCTAACCATATCAGTCCACTCAATTATGGAAAATCGCGCACGAACCCTACCTACCCATCCCACTAACCGTGATGTTAAATAAGGAAACCCGAACCCACATCAAGTTTCGAATCTCTCCCACCTTCCTGACCCTCTCACTGATTCTCTCACCCATTCGCATCATTCATGCCCCGATACATATATTTTTCTTTTCACATACACTCTCCCTAGGAGCCGTCTGGGCATCCCGCGCAGTACGCATACCACGGTGGCAAACGTAGACGCACGATTTTATGATGAATCGCCAAGGAATGCACTTCAAATTAATCAATTTATTTTCATTTTTAAGGAAAACGCGTGTTTGCTCAACGGCGCGGTGAGCCAAAGTTTAATTAAGACCTGAAAATACATTTAAAAGAACTTAAAACTAACTTAAAATCTACTATATTAATCTAGTCTTCTTGATGTCCGATTCCTGAAAGATATAAGTTAATCATATGTTCCTAGATATTGATTTTATTGATAAATAGTCGATATTTTAATTTTAAATTGTTTCAATATTATACAGACATCCATGAAAGTTATAATCCTTTCAATGTAGTACTCAAAATTGAATTTGAATACAAGATAATATTTAGACATATATTATAGTCATATTCTTTTGACTATAAGTTCTCATTGTTGAACATGAGACCAAATATTTTATTAAAAAAAAAACAAAGTTTCTTACCAGTTCATCTATCGCTGGTCGTCTTCGCTACAGAAGATATATCCGGAGCTCAGCAATCCTTTAGAAAAGCTGGCTTAGAAGATCTGCAGTGTTGAAATCTAAAGCTCGAACGCTGCATCGAAATTCTCTAAGTTCCTTGAAGTCGTAGACCAACCAAAGAGTCCACCTATTAAATAATAATGAGTAGTTTGTGGTATTCTTTAAACTATTTCAAAAATGATAAAAATTTGCAGATATTCTAAATGGAACATATCTGTTATTGCCGTAAAGCTACAGAATTGTAAAGCAAATAATATGAAATCTAGTAAGATTCTTACCTTATACATACAGACAGCACGCTTGAATTTATGGGTTGTGGCGCCCCAATGCAGAAACTCTGTTGTCTTCCGTTTCTTTAAATGGTGCTCTGCCCTTTTCTACTGCCATTTCCATGTTTCCGAAGTCATGTTCAATTTTGGGGCATGTGGCTCCAAATGCACCAACTCAGTTGTCTCCTGTTTCTCCTAAAGGTGCTCTGTCCTTTTCTGCAGCCACTTTCATGTTTCCGAAGCCCTCATGGTCTTGCATGCAATCTGAAATAGTAAGAGAAATGAGTTACTTCAGTCATGCTTTTACAGCTTTCATTTTGCTCGTTCATTACATAATTATTATCGTTGGTACATTTTTAAAAATCATTACAAATAACGCAGAAGTTGTTAACATTTAAAAATATATAACAAAATTGATGTTTAACTTACATTTTCCATATGATGTCAGTTGAGAAAACCACTGTCCATGCCGCTGTATTGTCTCAGTAGATGGAGCATCTATGCGAATCCGTGGAACAAATATCGCCAAGTCAAATTTGATTTCTTGTGAATTGTGCAGAAATTATAAAGAAAAATGTTGCTCCGTTGATTATTCTACAATATTCGAATTCTACGTTTAAATACTGCGTCTGTAAGTGTTATATTTTTAGAATAATTGTTCATATTATGAAGATATCAGCGACAAAAACTTTAAATTCGATTCGATGTATCTTGTAATTAGCTTATATCGAATTTCTTTGGCATTGTTTGGCGGCGGACGTTCACTGTTTATTTCGTGTTAACCGGAGAGCACATGTGGTATTCTACCACGGTTCTTTCGCATTGTTTGGCGGCGGACATTTGCTGTTCATTTCGTGTTAACCGGGGGGCACGTGCGGTATTCTACCACGGACGCGAACAGCTTTACCCCCCATTTATATTAAATTGGTTGTATTCAAGAACCACCAATTTTGAATTTCTTCCCAAAGCTGTGAAAGATGTATCAGTTTTCTGTAAATAAAATGTTCAATTCACAAATACAATAATTATAATTTATCAGTTAGACAAATATGGGTGACAAACGTTATAGAAAAAAAGAAACGAAGGAAGGCCTAAAGACAACTGGGATAGCGTAATATTGAAGATTTTGGAGAAGAAAAACACAATGGTTCAAAACGCTAGGAAGATGACAAGGAATAAGAAGCAATGGGCAAAATTCGTACACGATTGTACATCTCACATTCTCTCATCTTAGCGAATAGCATGTGCAATCCGCCTGGTCAAAAACACTACTGTAAATTGCCACCTTGAAATGCCTCTCCTTAGCTTACAATTTTAAGCCAACATGAAATTGTACTAAGGTAAAATTTGATTGTGAATGTAGTTGGCGAGAGGTATGTTGTGGTATCATTTTCAATTGACGGGAGATACTGTTGCTCTAGCTCCATTTTTAATTAGCAGGACGTATTGTTGATTAAAAAGTATGCCACCTTTACACATTAATTAGTTGGCGGGAGGTATTGTAAAAAATATCAAGTGTCATCTTAGCCAGAGTTTGATTGGTTGTTTTAATTTATATAATAGTATTCCCTTCCAACATACATGTTGGAACAAACCTATAATTTCCGGGAGCCATTGTTTCGTCATAAAACATCACTTAGATTATATGGCGAGAGGTACTGGTACTCTATTCTCATTTTCAATTGGCGGGAGGTGCTGTGGATATATCTCCATTTGTAATTAGCGGCAGGTATTGCTGTTAAAGAAATGTCACCCTTACACTTTAATTAGTTGGCGAGAGGTACTGGTACTCTTGTTCTCATTTCAATTGACGGGAGGTGCTGTTGATCTCACTCCATTTGTAATTAGCGGGAGGTATTGTTGTTTAAAAATATGTCACCTTTACACATTGATTTAGTTGTCGGGAGTTAAAAAATATGAAGTTACCTTAGCCAGACTTTGGTTGTTTTATTTTATTTAAAAGTATTCCTTTCCAACATGTATAATTTACGGCAGCCATTGTTTCGTCATAAAACGTCACTTACATTAGCTTGCGAGAGGTATTGTGCTCTATTCCCATTTTCAATTGACGGGAGGTACTATTGATCTATCGCCATTTGTAATTAGCGAGAGGTATAGTTGGTTAAAAATATGTCATCTTTACACATTAAATTAGTTGACCGGAGTTAAAAAATATGAAATTACATTAGCCAGACTTTGGTTGTTTTATTTTATTTAAAAGTATTCCATTCCAACATGTATAATTTACGGCAGCCATTGTTTCGTCATAAAACATCACTTACATTAGCTTGCGAGAGGTACTGTGCTCTATTCTCATTTTCAATTGACGTGAGGTACTATTGATCTATCGCCATTTGTAATTAGCGAGAGGTATTGTTGGTTAAAAATATGTCATCTTTACACATTAATTTAGTTGACCGGAGTTAAAAAATATGAAGTTACCTTAGCCAGACTTTGGTTGTTTTATTTTATTTAAAAGTATTCCATTCCAACATGTATAATATACGGCAGCCATTGTTTCGTCATAAAACATCACTTACATTAGCTTGCGAGAGGTACTGTGCTCTATTCCCATTTTCAATTGACGTGATGTACTATTGATCTATCGCCATTTGTAATTAGCGAGAGGTATTGTTGGTTAAAAATATGTCATCTTTACACATTAATTTAGTTGACCGGAGTTAAAAAATATGAAGTTACCTTAGCCAGACTTTGGTTGTTTTATTTTATTTAAAAGTATTCCATTCCAACATGTATAATATACGGCAGCCATTGTTTCGTCATAAAACATCACTTACATTAGCTTGCGAGAGGTACTGTGCTCTATTCTCATTTTCAATTGACGTGAGGTACTATTGATCTATCGCCATTTGTAATTAGCGAGAGGTATTGTTGGTTAAAAATATGTCATCTTTACACATTAATTTAGTTGACCGGAGTTAAAAAATATGAAGTTACCTTAGCCAGACTTTGGTTGTTTTATTTTATTTAAAAGTATTCCATTCCAACATGTATAATATACGGCAGCCATTGTTTCGTCATAAAACATCACTTACATTAGCTTGCGAGAGGTACTGTGCTCTATTCCCATTTTCAATTGACGTGATGTACTATTGATCTATCGCCATTTGTAATTAGCGAGAGGTATTGTTGGTTAAAAATATGTCATCTTTACACATTAATTTAGTTGACCGGAGTTAAAAAATATGAAGTTACCTTAGCCAGACTTTGGTTGTTTTATTTTATTTAAAAGTATTCCATTCCAACATGTATAATTTACGGCAGCCATTGTTTCGTCATAAAACATCACTTACATTAGCTTGCGAGAGGTACTGTGCTCTATTCTCATTTTCAATTGACGTGAGGTACTATTGATCTATCGCAATTTGTAATTAGCGAGAGGTATTGTTGGTTAAAAATATGTCATCTTTACACATTAATTTAGTTGACCGGAGTTAAAAAATATGAAATTACATTAGCCAGACTTTGGTTGTTTTATTTTATTTAAAAGTATTCCATTCCAACATGTATAATATACGGCAGCCATTGTTTCGTCATAAAACATCACTTACATTAGCTTGCGAGAGGTATTGTGCTCTATTCCCATTTTCAATTGACGGGAGGTACTATTGATCTATCGCCATTTGTAATTAGCGAGAGGTATATTTGTTTAAAAATATGTCATCTTTACACATTAATTTAGTTGACCGGAGTTAAAAAATATGAAATTACCTTAGCCAGACTTTGGTTGTTTTATTTTATTTAAAAGTATTCCATTCCAACATGTATAACATACGGCAGCCATTGTTTCGTCATAAAACATCACTTACATTAGCTTGTGAGAGGTACTGTGCTCTATTCCCATTTTCAATTGACGTGAGGTACTATTGATCTATCGCCATTTGTAATTAGCGAGAGGTATTGTTGGTTAAAAATATGTCATCTTTACACATTAATTTAGTTGACCGGAGTTAAAAAATATGAAGTTACCTTAGCCAGACTTTGGTTGTTTTATTTTATTTAAAAGTATTCCCTTCCAACATGTATTATTTACGAGAGCCATTCTTCCATCCTCAAAGTGTTCCTAATGCAAATACTAAACGACGGGTGCATGTGCATATTGATTGTGTGACGGAGAAAGGTATACTGCAAGACAGAGACAACACGACATAGAATAATAAAGACAAGAGTGAACACTCACTTTCAAATATTGATTTTTAGACAAAGAGAGGAATATGTAGCTATTTCATTCTAATAAACTATTCTTCTTACTGGATTATTTTTTGTGAATGATAGTGTTAGGTCCGTAACATATCTCGGTGATCATAGAGGAATACAAACAGGAGTGGACACTCACTTCAAAATAAATTTTTGTAAGACGGAGAGAAGAATATATAACTATTTCATTCTAATGAACTCTTCTTACTGGAATATTTGTTGGGAAATATGGTGTTAAGTCCATGCATATCTCAGTTATAGATAATACGATGTAGAGAGGTAGTATATTTTTGAAGTAACATAGCCCATAACGGTTTTACTACATGCCTACATACTTGACAACCGTAATGAGAAAATTTTAGTATTTAAGAATTTTATATCAAGGGGAATACCATATTAGATTTTGGCTACAATTGATAAGCCGGATGTGATACTTTACTTGAAGCTCAGAACAGATTTTCGTGAAAAATATATTAAGATATATTCCAAATCTTTTCAAATTTGGTATTTAAGACTTTTAGATTAATGAGAACGACATATTAGAATATTACTAAAATTGATAAACCGGAAGTGATACTTTACTTGAAGCTCAGCACAGATTTTCGTGAAAAATATATTAAGATATATTCCAAATCTTTTCAAATTTGGTATTTAAGACTTTTAGATTAATGAGAACGACATATTAGAATATTGCTAAAATTGATAAACCGGAAGTGATACTTTACTTGAAGCTCTGAACAGATTTTCGTGAAAAATATATTAAGATAGATTCCGAATCTTTTCAAATTTGGTATTTAAGACTTTTAGATTAATGAGAACGACATATTAGAATATTGCTAAAATTGATAAACCGGAAGTGATACTTTACTTAAAGCTCAGAACAGATTTTCGTGAAAAATATATTAAGATATATTCCAAATCCTTTCAAATTTGGTATTTAAGACTTTTAGATTAATGAGAACGACATATTAGAATATTACTAAAATTGATAAACCGGAAGTGATACTTTACTTGAAGCTCTGAACAGATTTTCGTGAAAAATATATTAAGATATATTCCAAATCTTTTCAAATTTGGTATTTAAGACTTGTAGATTAATGAGAACGACATATTAGAATATTGCTAAAATTGATAAACCGGAAGTGATACTTTACTTGAAGCTCAGAACAGATTTTCGTGAAAAATATATTAAGATATATTCCGAATCTTTTCAAATTTGGTATTTAAGACTTTTAGATTAATGAGAACGACATATTAGAATATTGCTAAAATTGATAAACCGGAAGTGATACTTTACTTGAAGCTCAGAACAGATTTTCGTGAAAAATATATTAAGATATATTCCAAATCCTTTCAAATTTGGTATTTAAGACTTTTAGATTAATGAGAGCGACATATTAGAATATTACTAAAATTGATAAACCGGAAGTGCTACTTTACTTAAAGCTCTGAAGAGATTTTCGTGAAAAATATATTGATATATTCCAAATCTTTTCAAATTTGGTATTTAAGACTTTTAGATTAATGAGAACGACATATTAGAATATTGCTAAAATTGATAAACCGGAAGTGATACTTTACTTGAAGCTCTGAACAGATTTTCGGGAAATATATTACGTTATTTACGATTATTTGCTTCGTAATATTGTATCAGCTACACATGAACATTGAAAATTACTATATATGTAGAAAGGCCTATAGAATCAAATGGCGTAACGAGCATCAATGTAACTTTTACCGTTAATTAGTTATACTCCGCCAAATTTAAAAAAACTTGTAAGAATCCTAAACAAAATAAAATTGCTATCTTGTAAAGTAAGGCCCTTGGAATTTTTTAATTATTTTTTCAGTATACAGAGGGTTAGATTTAAAAGAATAAAATATTCTTTAGAAAAATACAGGCTGGTCGTGATTTTGACGGTGTACTGAAATTTCCAAGCTACCATTTTTACATTATTTGCTTCGTAATATTGTATCAGCTACACATGGACATTGAAAATTAGTACATATATGTAGAAAAGTCCATAGAATCGAATGGTGTAACGGGTATCAATGTATCTTTTACCGTTAATACCGGTCATAATTAAGGGAATATAATACTTTTTAGAAAAATACAGGCTGGTCTAGATTTTGACGGAGTACTGATATTTCCAAGCTACCATTTTTTGATTATTTGCTTCGTAATATTGGGTTAGCTGTATATGAACATTGAAAATTGGTACATATATGTAGAAAAGTCCATAGAATCGAATGGTGTACGGGTATCAATGTGTCTTTTACCGTTAATTAGTTATACTCCGCCAAATTTAAAAAAACTTGTAAGATTCCTAATCAAAATAAAAATTGGTATCTTGTAAAGTAAGGCCCTTGGAATTTTTTAATTATTTTTCCCGTAATCAGCGGGTCAGAATTAAGGGAATAGAATACTTTTTATAAAAAATACAGGCTGGTCATGTTTTTGACGGAGTACTAATACTTCCAAGCTACCATTTTTTGATTATTTGCTTCGTAATATTGTATCAGCTACACATGAACATTGAAAATTAGTACAAATATGTAGAAAAGCCTATAGAATCAAATGGCGTAACGATCATCAATGTAACTTTTACCGTTAATTAGTTATACTCCGTCAAAGTTAAAAAAATTGTTAGATTCCTAATCAAAATAAAAATTGGTATCTTGTAAAGTAAAGCCCTTGGAATTTTTTAATTATTTATCCAGTAATCAGCGGGCCAGAATTAAGGGAATAGAATACTTTTTATAAAAATACAGGTTGGTCATGTTTTTGACGGAGTACTAATACTTCCAAGCTACCATTTTTTGATTATTTGCTTCGTAATATTGTATCAGCTACACATGAACATTGAAAATTAGTACAAATATGTAGAAAAGCCTATAGAATCAAATGGCGTAACGATCATCAATGTAACTTTTACCGTTAATTAGTTATACTCCGTCAAAGTTAAATAATTGTTAGATTCCTAATCAAAATAAAAATTGGTATCTTGCAAAGTAAAGCCCTTGGAATTTTTTAATTATTTATCCAGTAATCAGCGGGTCAGACAGAATTAAGGGAAAAGAATACTTTTTATAAAAATACAGGCTGGTCATGTTTTTGACGGAGTACTAATACTTCCAAGCTACCATTTTTTGATTATTTGCTTCGTAATATTGTATCAGCTACACATGAACATTGAAAATTAGTACAAATATGTAGAAAAGCCTATAGAATCAAATGGCGTAACGATCATCAATGTAACTTTTACCGTTAATTAGTTATACTCCGTCAAAGTTAAAAAAAATTGTAAGATTCCTTATCAAAATAAAAATTGGTATCTTGTAAAGTAAGACTTTTGGAATTTTTTAATTATTTTTCCCGTAATCAGCGGGTCAGAATTAAGGGAATAGAATCTTTTTTTTAAAAATCCTGTCACGATCCTTTCCACGTATATTATATTTTTTAAGTTGGAAGAAAATACAACGAGTACGTAGAGTTTATGAAAAAAATATGTATTTGAATATGTTTTATCTGTCCTGAAATTTACAAACTTTTTCTTATGAAAACCACTCTCCTAATTCATAAATATGATAAATTACAAGTCTCTGTTTGTCTTGGTTTTTTAAACATTTATTTCTTTATTAGAAAAAAAAAATAATTTAATTTTTCTTTTTGATTCTGTAACTAATTTTTTCTTATAGAAACCTCATTAATAATTATCTTTAACTATTTATGAAAATGTAGATATCCTGAAACAAATATATATTATTTTTTTCAAGTTTATCTGAAATTTTCGACATTTTCGACGCAGTTTAAGTTATATTTTACCACGCAATTAGATACTTTCTTATTACTGATTTTTTTTAGGCATCCTACCTAACAATTTAGCTAAGAAATACACATAAATACATACATACATGTACAACACATAAATAAATAAATAAATGATGATGTGGGCGTCCTGATAAAACTGAAAAGTAAACATATATAGACATAAATATAAAAAATGGGGGATCCTAACGTGTGTGTACTCAACGACGGTGTTGAGTTTGTGTAAAGTGTGTACGTCCCTAGGGTCTTCCTGCGCCCCGGATGCTTCCACCACAAGGACAACAGGTTCGCACCACCGCGAGTGTGGCAGACCAGGCCCTGAACTTGAGTGCTAGCGATACAATGCCGCCCCAAGCTGTCCCAGAGCTAAGCTGCCTCACACTCAAGCCCAGTTATGCTCTTTCAAGCCCAACCTGCGTTGCAGCGAGAAAGAAAAAGGGCACAACATGCAAATACCGCTAGTCGCCCAACCATACCTAGCGGCTGTGCACCTGAAAGGGAAAAGTTAGCTCAGGACGCCCCGTTGAAACTGCTCACGCCCTAACCACAATATACATGCATAATATACATATATAAATACATAATATACATATATAAATACATAAGAAATCAACAATATATACGGACGAATTCGCGGCGACGAACGGATAATATTTCAAAAGTTTAGGTAAATACAAAAAACACATTTTGTGCATATATTTATTATTTATTTTTACATAATACATAATATATAAGAAGGGTGTGTATGTGTTTGCAAAACTATTACAAAAGCAAGTGTGTGTAACTACAATTTAATAAGTTAAAACTGTATAAAGAAACTTCAAAATGCAAGTAAACTAATTATAATTAAAAATGTAAACTAAAACTTTCAAATACAAGTAAACTAATTGTAATCATTTAGAACTGCAATTGCATCTTTAAAACGTAAGTAAACAAGTCCACTATATTTTAAACTGTAAAATTCAAATAAGCTAATTTAAATTTGGAAACTAAAACTTTAACTATAATTTAGTGTATCGGTTTCAATGGCACAAGAGTGCCTCCTGATGTGCAGTCTCCATGCCAGCGACGAGTGCCCGTAAGGCGCAGCCTGGTAAGCGGCCGCAAGGCACGAATATACTATCACCCAGCAATGGGTAATATGCCGTATCATATATTAATTTATTTATTTCAAAAACTGGGAATCAGTACAGCGAGTTACTCAGTCCGGCGGACTCTAGTTTGGGTAGAGCGACCTTCCCAGAGGCAACACTGCCCTATCCCAGAGGGGAGCAGCAAAAGGACGACTAAGTTTGCCACAATGGGTCCCAGCCGTCCTTGGGAAATTGACTCTAATCTTTAAAAAGGGGCATATACTAGAAAGAGCTGCTTGGATAGACAAGATGAATACTGAAAAAAAAGCAAGAGCATGCAGGGGTGGGGGGTGTTCTTTTCTTCATCTGATGTTTTCTTCACCTGAAATCCTGAAATCGCGAAAAATCTAATATGATCTACAGCCGGTGCTATAGATCATTCATACATGTAGTTTCGTTTCTAAATGAAGTGTTTATTTTTAATTTTTTCTCTACAAAATTAATAAAACTATTGAATCAAAATTAAAAAACTAAGTGTCTATATCTTAACATAATCCAAGTTGCTGTGAAATAAATTTTCAACATACATATAATTGAAATTTATATTCTATCTGTCGTTTTAAGTTTCGCGATAAATTTAAAATAAGTCAAGGTTTTTTAAAAAAAATTAAGTAGATAAACGATAAATTCGCATCTTTTGTCCAATTTTATTTATTTATGTACCAATATTAAAAAATAAAGTTTTTATTTAATATTTTTTTTATTGCCCCTTTTCAGCCCCCACACGAAAATCCAAAAGTCGGCACCTATGTTAGATACTTGAATATTTTACATTTCTAGCCATTTATTAAACAACTAATCATGTGTAGTATTAAATTAAATAATGGGGTAGACACTCCAAATAAAAACTACGCTACCCTGTTCTCAAATATCGCGGAAACCGACCCGAATAAGAAAAAATGTCGGCGAAACTTTAATTACATTTTACTCTAACTTTAAAATGCAAATGAATTTATTTTTAATGTAATATTAGCAAGAAATCAATCGCGACTTTAATAACTAAAATAATTCTAACTATTTGCTTCTTGTGATTGTAGATTGGCCTTAAATATCTTAAAGCCTTAGACAAAGCTTTAGATAAGCCCTGTTGTTGACCAAAAGGCTTAAACCAGCCTTTACACTCCTTGGAAACTTTACTGGAAACCTATAGTGTAAACTGTACTTGTTTAAATATGGATTTAAACAAATACAATTTTTTAGGGAAAAAACCTATCACTAAATGAACGGATATTTATTTAAACTAACTCAAAAATTTAAAAAAGTTTCGCCGATTTATTTACGATATAGTAACGACGCCCGATGTTAAAAACAGACAGACATTCGCAATGTGCCTCGGAAAAGACGTACAGAAGAAAATATGGTTACTTGAATTAAATTCAACAACTTAAACCACATTTTCAGGAGAAAAATGAATTTACTTTTGTGTTAAGCTGAAAAAAATAGCAAAAAAGCGACAGTGAAGAAGAGGCACATATAACGACTTACATTGGTCAAGACAAACCATCTATTCCCATCACGGCTGCACGTCGCAGTTACCTCCAAGACGGCTCATCCCAGGACAGCTCCTTCAAACAGTAACCCCCAATATGGATCGGTCCTCCAAGAAACATTTTTGCATTCCCTGGAACACACAAATAATTTATTTTTTCTTCAAGCGTATTATAATATGCATATTATGCTACTGTACACACGCTGTAGAAGATATTCATTGTCTTACTAGTACAAAAATGTTGTTATTGTTGTACTAGTAAAAAAATGTTAGTTTCTTAGTTCACCGCTGGCGGCGGCAGTAGCCACAGCAACACAGATCATATTGAAAATTGTTATTTGACAGTTGAATCGTTTGTGTTTTGTAGTGTACACGGCCAGCTTTGACTAAAATTGCAAATTTTACAAACAAAAAAATTCCAAAAAAATGTCAAAAAATTATTTGAAACACTTGAAGAAAAAATAGTATATGTCATTCGGAGTAGAACGCCCTTTTTGTGTTTTACCCAGCTTGCCAGGCCTCGGCTAGCGCCTCGGCCGCAATAGCTGGGTTCAACACAAAAAGACTGCTTTCTACTCCTAATAACATAATATACTATTTTGTGCAACCGGACGCGTCCTCAAAATTTTGCTCAAAAATATTCCCTGGCGATATCACCATTAGATTCTACGAGCTTAATTACATAAGCATACCTATTTCATAATTTTTGAACAACTATTACAATTTCCAGAAGGAAAAGTCTGAAAATACCCAAAAATCGCAAAAAATCTAAGGTGTATCCCTTGCGATTTTTTCAGGTTTTGATGATTTTAAATAATTTTTAATAATAAATGTATCCGTTGAAACAGACATGATTTAATAAGTATAATCAGCAAGCATTTGTTTTATGTCATTATGCAATTCATTAAACACATTAATTTACCAGCAGTTTATTTTAAAAATAAAATAATAGTTTAATTAATTATTAAATATAATTCCCACATTTAAATATTGGATATATTTTATTTATTAAATATTAAAATATTATTTTCACAATTCGCATTTATTCGCCAATGCACGAACTTTTCCGAAGTTGCATGCCGTGGATATCTCAAACGCGCTAACAAGTTTTGTACGGTTTAAAACAAATTAAATCTTGGATTTTATGTGGAAACTTAATATTAAACAGCAATATATGTATTTAAATGTAAATTATAGACATTTTTGTATGTTTTACATACAAAATTCGCCATTTTGTGATTGGATTTATGCTTGAAATAAATACAAACATATTTATATGTTTCTGGAAACACATACAATTTGTAGATCGTGTTATATCGAAACCGCGTTGTATGAATATCTTTAATCTTGTTACAAGACTACTATTATTTAAACGACATTAATGTATGTGTTACGGGAAAATATATTAACCAACCACAATTTATAGACCGTGTTATATCGAAACCGCACTGTATAATTACCGCGTTGTACGAGGATTTACTGTTTTTATGATGAAAAATTTCGACTTACCTTTAAATCCAGCGTCTGTAGATTCTACCATCATCACCAAATCATGATGCAATATTACATTTTCGGAACAAATTCTATCGCCAGATTGATACACCATTGTTGCTTTCCTGGGTTTATATCCATTTCTGTCCTGTAAAGATAAAGAAATGAATATAAATATCCACAAATTTCACCGACAATATTAACATAACAATATTAACAAGCATTCACTATCTTAATTTCATTATATAATTATCATTAAATATTAACAAAACTATTTAAAAAATATTTATTCTACAAAAAAAAAAATTAAATTGTCACGATTGTTCAACAAAAAACAAAGTAATTCATACCTGTTCACAATAAACAATCGCCCAAAGGGCTTAACTACCATAATTACAGCACAAAACTCCATTTATTACTATAATACAACTATTGTATAAGTTTCATTGATTTACGCAGGTTGGAATTTCACGGAGCGAAACGCAAACCGACGTGGATTCAACGAGAGCTGAAACTCGAATGAAACATGGCCGCTCGACGCATAAGAACAATGTGTTAGAGAGCGATAGACATATACGAATGAAGTTATCTACTTACTAATCAAAAATTATTGATAATCATTAAAATGGAAATAATCTTTATAAAACAATGCAATTTTGCATGCTAATTAAGAAAAAAATAATAAAAATTCTGAAAACATTCGTATTCTTTTATTTTTCCATGTTTAGCTCACCGAATTGAAGATGGTTACTGCTCCCAGTTGTCAACAAATAATAATGTTTACTATTGTTTATTGCTATTGTTTAAACATTATTGCAATATGTTTTATGCAAAAAATTATCCTTATTTGTTCTATTTTCAGATTCTATACCCATTTTTCCTGTAATTATTAATAAATATACACAATCTGCTATAGACACTTAGCAACAACTATTGCTATTTATGTAATTGTTGTAACAATTTTGAAATATATTTTTTAAGAAAAATGATTGTTATTAATCATATTTTAATATTGCAATAACAAATATTTGTAATTTATTAATAATTCGTCATAATTTATACTGTTTACAACACACGTATGACATTTGAGAAAAGGGGGTACATTGCTGCTACTTCATATAATATTTCGACGGTTTATTAATAAAAAATCATTGTTAAAACATTGTTTCCTATATTTCTAATTAGAATTTTGTCGTAATTTTTTAACGTACCAAACAGGATTTAGTTGTAAAATGTTAGTTACCAAGTAAAATCATTATTTTAGTTGTATTTTTCTATTAGTCTTTTTGCATCCTTATTTTGTAATGAAATAATGATACGTTTATTTGGTAACAGTATGAAATAATTTAAACACAAATGTACGTTTCATTTGTATTGTGTTATAATTATGTTCATAATTGTCACTAAATTTGTTAATAAATCTAATAATATGTATATATTTTTATAAAAACTCGTATTTTTATAATATTTAAAAAAATATTTTTATTTGTAAGTAGCTATGTGTGTATATTAGTTAACCAACAATACATTCTTAAAAAAAATTACCAAAATTCTGGGGTAACCCGCAACCGGTAAGCGGTGTTTACATGAAAATTTTCAGATATATTTAATTATTTCCTGTACTATAAGAGAAAAAAATTAAAAACTTTATATCTATGTTAGTTAACTAACAGTGCATTTATTAAAAAATTACCAAAATTCTGGAGTAACCGGTAAGGGCTGTTTACATGAAAAAACTTCAGATATATTTAATTATTTCCTGTACTATAAGAGAAAAAAAATTAAAACTTTATATCTATATTAGCTAACTAACAATGCATTCATAAAAAAAATTACCAAATTTCTGGGGTAACCGGTAAAAGATGTCTACATGAAAAAATTTCAGATATACTTAATTATTTCCTGTACTATAAGAGAAAAAGAAATAAAACTTTATATCTATATTAGCTAACTAACAATGCATTCATAGAAAAATTACCAAAATTCTGGGGTAACCAGTAAGGGGTGTTTACATAAAAAAATTTCAGATATATTTAATTATTTCCTGTACTATAAGAGAAAAAAATTCAGAACTTTATATCTATGTTAATTAACTAGCAATGCATTCATAAAAAATCACCAAAATTCTGGGGTAACCGGTAAGTGGTGTTTACATGAAAAAATTTCAGATATACATATTTAATAATTTCCTGTACTATAAAAAAAAAAATTAGAACTTTATATCTATATTAGCTAACTAACAATGGATTTTAAACGTGGAATTGGCGGGAGGTCATGTGCTGGCCACATCAGATTTTTATATTTTATATATATAAAAAAGACAGTGTCCGGTTTTTTGCCGGACAGTGTATTTAATTATAAGTGAAAATTGATACATCCTATTAAAGATAAAAGATATCAACTTGAACAAATGCTAAGCATTATACATATTGTTTATATGAATAACATATGTCATAATCTAAATTGTTAATATTTATATTTCATTAAATAGCCGTGAGCCATTGCGCATTTCCGCCAAAATGCTGGAAAAGAGTGTTACATGTAGAAGACATCGCGATGAGATGATTCATTATTGACATGCGCAGTTTACACTTTATTATATGCGTGTAATGGTGTGTGATTCTAGAAATTTATTTACAAACATCTGTCTGACATTTAAATTTTGCTAATAATCTCTGATAGTTCTGTTATTTCGTATAATGTTATGTTATTTTCATAACTTAAAGGTTAGAGGTAAGTAAATATAAATATAGAAAAAAATATATGGAATATTTTGTCATTCGTTGACCTATTTATAGTATCGTTATTATGTTCTATTTTAACGGGTATTTTAAATAAATTTGAATCAATGTTTTGAGCAAAATGCGTTCTATATATTCAAGGAAATTGTTGAGTTTTTCTTTGTTTTAAAAATAAAACCTATTTTTAGACTTGTGTTTACATTTATTTTACAGAACGTGTTTTTGGGGTGCATTTAAAAGATTGATGCATGTTATGAAATAGAGGGCAACTTACCACGTGTTTTTAAGGTTGTATTCGTTTGTGCTTCAACAAAATATTTCATTTTAGATAACATTCAACGTCATGTCAGAAGAAGAGCCAAATCTATCTGCGTGTATGCAGAAATTAAAAATAATGCCCAGACCAAAACCTGCAAAAACATATCGTGATGAGGAACTCCCAATAAAGCTAAACCCATTTGCTCGCAGACACAAAACAAAATCTCAGTCCCATTTGTCGCTCTTTGGACCAAGTTGTGCTTGTAAAAGAAGACGCCTCACCAAGAATTCATCTTTCAAGAGACCAACGAACTCCACAACTAAATCGAAAATTTTACGCGAACCGGTTATTATTTTCGTTGATAACTGTACGCACATTCCTAGTAGCAAAGCAGTTAATTCTAAATTGAAATCAAAAGATTTTGTTAGTGCCAATTCATCCAAAGCTCTCAAAAATTCGAGACTGTTCGGCGAGAATATGTCGCAGCAAGATTTCAAGTCTATAATAGCAGGTTGTGAGCAACTTAGTTTATCAGGTGATAATAGTGAAGCACCGAGTTTTCCGTCACAGAACTTTAGAGATTCGCGTACGATGGTGCAGCGATCCGACAAGACTAGCAATACGAATGTCAGTAGCAGCTCTTGCTCACAACAAGCGATGGCTAGGTTGTGTCTTAACCCTCCATGTGATGTTACGATCGACGAATTGGCTAGTTACTTCGAAACTTTTGTTCATATACCGAAGAAAATGTCTTCTATGGCCGAAATGATGTACATTTAACTCCCTGTATACTTTTTCGCATTAAATCATTTCTCCCATTATTTCTTACTTTGTATATGTTCTTTTCATTATTGTATCATTTAATTTACTAGTAATATACTTATAAGTTAACAGTATTTTTAGTAGCTGTGTGATTTTTTGTGCATCTTTTAAGTGATTATATTTATAAGAATTATTGTTTATGTATTGGTCTTAAATAGTTTCGAGTATTTTAACTTGGTCAAGAGCAGTTAAGAGTTTCGAAATGCATTTTTATATATAATTAAAATAAATAAAATAATTTTTTAAAACTTACCTTTATGTTTTTCTCACCTGTTTTCTTTATATACCTGAAAAGGGAAATAGTTAATATGTACTATACCTTGTTCCATTTAAGCCATTCAATATTGCGGAGCATAGGCAGAGCTGGGAGTATCTTACGAAAAAAGATACACGATGATATCTAAGATACTTCCTATTTTATAGGTAATGTATCTTAATTTTAAATACTTTTAAAAATTATCTGTATCTTTTATCTTAAAAATGTATTTTAGATACTTCTAAAATATTTAAGATACTTTTTTTATCTTAGATACTTTTAATGCATTTAGAGTATCTAGATATTTTAAGGTATCTAAATGCAGTTGAAGTATCTTTTTATTAATAAAGTTATTATTTAGCTTGTTCAAACAAGACTAGTACGTAGTAGAAGGCTGTAGTGCATCGTGCTTCCTTTCTCATTAGTCCTGTGAAGATTTTTGTTTTTTGTATCACATCAAAATATAAAATTTTAAAAATATGTTAATATATTTTGAAAATTTTTTCTTAAGTATATGCACATTTTCAATTACCCATTTAAAATATTTTTTAAGGTACGTGAAAGATACTAAGGACATTTTAAAAGTACCAAATTTATTTTTAGGTATCTAAAAGTATCTACATATTTTAAGATTATCTAAAATACTATAGTATCTAAGATACTTTAAGAGTATCTAAGATATTTTAGGAGTATCTAAGATATTTTAAGAGTATTTAAGATATTTTAAAAGTATCTAAGATAATTGAAGCGTATTTAAGATATTTTAAGAGTATCTAAGATATTTTCAAGTAGATATCTAAGATACTTAAATTTACACTTAAAGTATCTAGATATTTAAGTATCTCTAACAAAATTTATGTATCTTACAAAAATATCGAAGATACTTTTTCAAAGTATCTATCCCAGCTCTGAGCATAGGGAATAGTTTTGACCTCTCTGATTGGCTGAAATTAGAGACAAAAACCAGGTTTACCCAATGTTATTTCAGCTACTTCAGATTTGCGCTGTTGCCAGTGCCATCTACTGAATGGCTTAAATGAAACAGAGCATAGAGACAAACACGAGATTTTAAAAAACATTTTTCGTCGAGGACCATACAAAATTTTAATATCAGATATAATTAATAGGGGATTACAGTTCAATCGAATTAAGAGAAATTAGTAAAAAATAGTGAAAGTATATGCTTAATAATGAATATTAATAACGAAATAAAATGATATAATTGAAATACTTCGGAAATAAGGGAGTTTTTGTTTTACCAGCTCGTCACTCATATGAAATCCACACATATTATTTTGATTGGCGACTCAAAGACCACCTATAAATATATAATGAATACCGAGTTAGGGGGTGGAGTCTGCTACCAATGGAAGTAGACAAATTCAAATAGCGGGCACGTGGCTATCAGTCCAGTACTGCAATTCTCAAACAGTTTTTATATGAAAATAAATTTCTTGCATTAAACTTAATCATTTTGATACACTTGCAATTATAAACTATGCAGACTTGTACAGTGTTATAATATTAATTTGTTTATTATAAATATAATTTAAAAATAGCATACATTTTAGATCCACGAAGAAAACAGTTTTATATAAAAACTTATATTCGTGATGTCACATCTATATTTTCAAACTTCGGAGGACCATAACTAGCTTATTAATAGGATTTTTTTCACCAATAGTCTTAGCTTTACTTATACTTTCTGATAAAATTATATATATATATATATATATATATATATATATATATATATATATATATATATATATATATATATATAAAATATGGTGGAATCCCCTATTGGTTCGGCACCAAAATTATCCTCTTTTGACCAATAGAATGACTTGTCTCTGTTCAAGAATTAGTTCCACATTTTCTCGTTTCAGCGAACTGAGTATGCAGCTTGCACACTGAATTTTAAACAAGGCATCGAACCAAACCGTAACATTTTAGAGAACCCACAACCGAACCACGTATATTTTTAGGGTTCAGCTCCGGTTTTTTTTAGTTCGAAACATAAACGTAATTCTATACTTACCAAAGATCATCTACGCCTCCTGCATTTGCGTTGCTGTATGTGTTGAATGTTCGTAAAAATTGTGTTTGTGTTCCTGTCATCCGTTATACTATAAATTCCGGCCCACATTTTAAATTATTTCTATATAAAGATTATTACAAAAAAAAAATCTGATGTGGCCACCAGACGTCCTCCCGTCAATTCCATATTTGAAATTGCAATAAACTTTAAGTATCACTTCCGGTTGATCGTTCGTAAACAAAATCTAATTTGTTGCTCCAATAAATAGAAAAGTCTGTATTACCAAATTTTGGATGATATTTTATTATGTTTTTCCTCGAAAATCTGTTGAGCTCCAAATTAAGTACCACTTCCGGTTTATCATATAGGTATTGTCAAAATCTAATGTTGTTTCAAATTATACACGTGTTTAAATACCAAATTTGAGAAGTTTTGGATCATGTTTTAATATATTTTTTCAAGAAAATCTGTTTATAGCTTCCTTTAAAGTAATACTTCCGGTTTATCAATTTTAGAAAACATCTAATATGTCGTTCTCATTAATATAAAAGTCTGAAATACCAAATTTGAAAAGTTTTGGATTGTATCAATTTATTTTTCTTGAAAATCTGTTCAGAGCTTCCAATAAAATATCACTTCCCGTTTATCAATTATATCCAAAATCTAATATGTTGTTCCCCTTCATATAAAAGTCGTAAATACTAAATTTGACAAGTTTTGGAGTATATCATAATATATTTTTCACGAGAATCTGTTCAGAGCTTCAAGTAAAGTATCACTTTTGCTTGATTAATTTTAGCCAAAATCTAATATGTTGTTTCCCATGATATAAAAGTCTTAAATACTAAAATTGAAAAGTTTGGGATTATATTTTAATATAGTTTTTCATTAAAAACTGTTATGGGATTTAAGTAAAGTATCACTTCCATTTATCCAATTTTACTCAAAATCTAATCAACTCGTTATATGAATGCAGGAAGCTTAAATACGGAAAATAGATATATTTGGAAGTTTGTTAAGAGTTATCGTGGACGAAAAAATCGTCACACACACACACAGACATCATCGTAAAACTAGTAAAAAAATCTGATGTGGCCAGGACATTACCTTCCGTCAGTTCTATGTATTTTGTACAAATTTCATACGGAAAGTTCCTTGCTAAATTAAATATTCTATTTCTTGTACATTACGTTCCAGCAGTTGCATGTATTTTACGCAAATTTCATACAGAAAATTATTATTTTGTGACGTTTTCTATATACAGTGTAATGTATCTGCAGAAATAAAAGATTTATTATTATTATTATTATTATTATTTGTACATTACCTTAAAGCAGTTGTATGTATTTTATACAAATTCCATACAGAAAGCAAAAGATCCTACATTTCCAGTAAAATTATAAGACAAACACACTATGTCAATTTCACCTGACACTGACATCTTTCAATCAGAATTTTCTTAATATAGTAGCTGTTTCCATAGCTATGGCTACTTTATGAAATTTAATTTCTTCATAATTTTTTAACTCTATATCCATTTAATATTTAGTATAAAATACAGTCAAATCGTACAGAGAATAAAATATTCTTTAATATTTATAATAACATCAAATGTGAAAAAATTATATTAAACATAGTTTCAAGAAAAACTGTTAAAATCTTCAAATGATGGTACTTCCGGTTGACCAATTGTAACCAAAATCTAATCAGCTCTTCATATGAATGTAACGAAAAAGTATACGAAAAAATTATAATTTTTGTAATTGTAGTATTAGAGTTACACACACACACATCCACACACATACAGACATCATCGTAAAAATAGTAAAATCGTATTCTAGGGACCTTAAAACGTGTTTATTCATTAAAAACTCACCACCGAATTTTTTGACCAAAGACAATACCTTCCTTACCTAAAGGTGACGGAAGGTAAAAAGTAATAATTCGTTTTTATTTACTGAAAACTCACCATCGAATTTTTGGCACGATTACATTACCTCCCTTACCTAAGGTATGACGGGAGGTAAAAATAGTATAGGGCCCCGTTACGGCATCTACATGAACAATTACAGTGACTTAGAAATTAATAATTATTAATAGATGATTAATACAAGTAACTATAAAATTGTTTTCTCGTTTGTTATTTAACATCCTGATAGTGCACAAATATAAGTACGTAGATACTAAAAGATCCTTTTTTTTTTCGCAAAGTTCGACGGATTAGTATATTCATAAAATAAAAGTTCTATTCTATTCGTTAGTGTCAAAGATTCAATAAATATGTTAGAACTTTCATTTAAGTTTTCTGTATTTTAGTGTATACTTTATTGGTCTCGAAAATAAAAGTATAATATTAATCATGTTAAGTATTCCATTGCGGATTTATTTATTTTAACTTAGGTGATGAGAATATAAAATTTAAGTGCACTTTTTAATAATAAATAAAATAAGAAATACATGAAATGATGTATATTCACAACATTGTCATACATTATAAATTGCAAAATATATTTAAATAATGTTAAACAGCATACATATTTCAAATCTAACATGTTATATTAAATCTATTGAATTTAATTTACAAATATCGGTTACTAAATAATTCTTTTAACAATGTCATACCATTTTTTGTAAATTGTTTCAAACCATACCGATTTGGACTGATTTATATTTCGTACGAAAAATAAGTTTTACTTTTGAAAATGTAGAAAGGAGATAAAGCAAACAAAAATGTAATGCTATATTATGTAAATCTATTCCATATTCCGTGATTGACTACTTCCATGGTTTAGCGTCTATGTACAGCAGATAGGAAGACCCACTAGATTCAACAATCACGAATTTCAGTAGTGAAAAAAGTATATGAAAACAAAGTATAGCAGTTAAGAGCCATTATTAGGCACTTTAGAATATGGCTGTACATAATTTCTTCATCTATGTTTTTAAACACACAAAACATCCTAAAAATAAATTATCAAAATGAAAATATCGTATTCGTACATCACGAAATATACTTAATGAAATAATCAAAATCCAACATAGTTGGAGAAATTTTGATATTCGCCTTAATAGAAAATAAAAATCTTTGGAAATGTAACCATGATTTCTTATTAAGGCTGTACAGACATATTAACATTTTTTTAATATCCTTTTATGAAAACTAGGCATATGTACAAATTAAAACACATAAATATAATTTCTAATGTATTTAGTCACAGCTTTCGCGTTATCAATCATACGTATCTAAGTTTTCTTATAATAATTATTAAAGTGCACCACAATTACACACAAGTAAAAATGTATTAACATTATTTTAATTTGATACACAAATCAAATTATAATACTCTAGTAATGGGGTATTTATAGACAAGGTTCAGGATGATAACTAATTACTTGTTTTTAAAATTTCGATATTATTAACATTATAAAAATTGTAACAATGTTATTTTAATATACAATGCTATACCTATAGTCAAAGCTGGGCGATATCTCGCCTAGCCCAACACTGGGTTATGTTTATTACCATGCGCCCCGCTTCTTCAATTCTCAATATGTATTTCTTAATTTATATTCATTTACATTTTTTTTACTTAATATGTGCCTTCTGCATATCAAACTTAAATTTGTAAAATATTATTTTGTGTTTATTCATTTCGATGTCAATTTTTCTAAAGCCGATATCCCACTGTATATTTTATATAAAAAAATTGTAAAAAGTTTTATAAAAACGTGCCTTGAAAAGTGGAGTATCCTACTGTAATAGTTATTTATTTAACTAGGCACCAGATTTATAACACAGGCGTCCAATGAATGCTGCCAAAGCTGTAAATCTGTTTGCTGCTTTTTTTTTAATATAGTGATTATTTTTAGTACCTATTTTGAAAATTATCGCTACAAAATTATGTTGCTATGCGCTTGTTGAACGGTTGCTATGCGTTTTTTGAGCAGTTGCTATGTGAATAGCAAAAATTGGGATTTTCAAGTATCAAGAGATGGCGCTGATCGCATTAAACAATGGTACAATTTTTGTTGACATTTGTAAACACCGCATTGCTCTATAGTTTTCGTATTATTTTCTCGTTTATTAGTATTTATTATTTATAAATTAAGTATGCATAATAGAGTTTCTGTAGTGATAAAGTTCTAGTTTCATCTAAATGTCAAATGTGTACCACTGTTTGTAGTTCTAATATTCGCCGCTAGTTAGCGTTTTCTTATTTGAAAATCCCAATAGGGCGCGAGAAGACACGTGACTCGAACGTCCTTGACGTGCTTGGAATCAGCTGATTTGTGTGCGCATGTCATTTTGACAAGAACAATATTACTTTGACAAGACCAATATTTTAACTTATTTTAATTTTGAACTGTTAATATATTATTGTACAATTTTCAGGTAGTAAAACACATGAAATTAAAAATAACTTCTCGACAGTTCAAAATTAAAATAAGTCACAACATTGGTCTTATCAAAGTGCACACAAATCAGCTGATTCCAAACACGTCAAGGACGCCTGAGTCACGTGTCTGCTCGCGCCCTATAGGCAGCAAAAATATTTTTACAGACTGTTAGTTGTCAAAAAATCGCATTTTAATGTCAATCGCCAAAAATACCAGTTTTTATGGAGCAAGGGTTGTTGTGTGAATTAAGCAAATTTCATTATAAAAAACGTTAATTCATGTGAAAAAATGTCAGATGCAATGACTGTAGGATTAATGGGTTAGACAGTTATACAAAATATTAAAAAATCAGAACGTGGCTTGTGGACTAGACCATGGCTGAAAAGAATAAATCCAAATCGCGTTAGCTATTGCACAGAATTAATTCAATGAATAAAAGATGAAATAAAGTAATAAAAATGGTTAAAACAAAGAGCTGTAACGTTAGAAAATAATTTGACGCGTGGTTCAAACAATCGCATTGCGCATGCCCGCATCAACATCCAATCAGAACCTTCGACCAGAAATAGAGGGGGACAAGGCATAGGCATTCGTATGTTTCCAAATCATCTGTGCGATTTTGAATCTTATTGCGATATTAGGATCAGCCGCAAAAGGCTAGTCGACCAGTTAAATACTGTTATGTTACAGTTGGCCAAATCTAAATAAATACTTGATTATCCATAACTACAAATTATCTTGATTTTGTTTTATAAAACTTAAATAAATACGAAAGGTTATTAATAAAAAAAACGTAATGTAAATAACGGACAAGTTAAAACGGTAGGTGACACTTGTTGACATTGAAAACCTATTCGTTCGACTGCCTTTTGTGGCTGATTCTGACAGTTCAATAAGGTCGAAAATCGCTAGGATGATTTGGAATGTCGTCTTATGGCAAAAAACATAGCCCCTCTATTCCAGGTCTAACATCAGAACGCATTTTTCATCAAAATAAATACAGTTTTTACAAAAATTGCTGACGGTTTTTATAAAAATATTTACGTAAATTTTTAAACAATTTTAGTGGGATACCGGCTTAAATGTCCTTTAAAAATTTTCATGAAACAGTCATTTACAAATATGTATTATGTAATTCTAAATACTAGTACTTTTTTACACTTATTTTGTATATCAATTATAAACAAATCTGTACATTTAGTATTAAAAATTAACCAAGTGCACAATGAAGTAATTTATTTGAAAAAGAGTGAAATAATTGGGAATCGAATAAACTGGTGTGCATTTGAATAAATATATAAAAAATTAAATTATATTAGCACAAAGCAAAGTGAAAAAAATCAACATAACGGCGAACTTACACGGAGAATCAAATACGATGATTTCTAAACATAAAATAAACTCCTAACATCAAGTAAACAACTTCGTTCCTTTCTAAAAACCACTGGAAACTACCATGTTTGATACTTCGCATTACTTACCTTTCAAAAGAACTTTAAAACTACACTGTTAAAATTACATTAAAAGTCAACCTAGGATTTGAAAGTGTACATACATCACTACTCACATCACATGGCACATGTCATCAATCCCTCTTGGAGTTTGCTTGGTTGCCGATGGTGTCGCACCGCCTGTAGAAGAGCAGGTAGGGAACGCGAGATGCATTGGGGTGCAGCACATGCTGTTCCTGGACAGACTTAACAGTGGCGTCATCATAGCGGACCCAGCCCCCGTAGCCCACGTGGTAAGCGTCTGTTAGGTAGTGGCCTTTTGTGGCCTCCTTGCCATCGTGATAGACTACCGCGAATAGTTTGTATTGTTTCTGTTTCACACTGTATTTGACTTTCGATAGCAGTTCTGGAAGAAATGACAAAGTTGGAACGTCATAGAATTGCTAGTAATAGAGAATATGTTTTATAAATTAACATGTATTATTTAACTCAATAGGGTTGTGAAAATTTATATAAATTTCTTAGCAAAATAATAACAATAAACAAAATAAAATTGTGACGGAACAAGCGCTCACAAATCAGCTGATTCCCAGCAATTTAAGGTTGCTCGAGTCACGTGTCTACTCGCGCCCTTTTCGTTAATTTTCAGTACAATGAAAGTTTATGTTATGCAAAATAAAATAAACAATTAAATATTATTTGCTTATATTAAATTTTGCAATATCATATTGTAAACTATTATTCACGAAAGATGACGATTCAAGGTCATTTGTGAGCCGCCTGATGTAATATTACTTGCAGATAACTTCATTGCATTTCGTATACATAGGCGCGCAACATGAAGTATTTATGGACACATTTTAACTGAAAAAATAAGAGTACTTCAAAATTATGTTTCTTTCTAAATTATGCCTTTCTGAAAGATTTATGTTCTTCACTTATGTGTTTATAAAATACAAAAACATTGACAACTTGTAAACCGAGGAATAATAATTTGATTTACGTCAACGTCACTGGGTAAATATTAGCACAGAGGCCAGTGTAAAGTATTATTCACGAAAGATGACTATTCAGTCATTTGTGAGCCGTCGGATATATTACTTGCAGGTAACTTCATTGCATTTCGTATACATAGGCGTGCAACATGAAATATTTATGGACACATTTTAACTGAAAAAATAAGAGTAATTCATTCGAAAATTATGTTTTTCTTCAAGCGTATTATAATATTCATATTATGCTACTGTACGCACACTATAGAAGTTGTTCATTGTCTTACTAGTACAAAAATGTTGTTATTGTTGTACTAGTAAAAAAATGTTAGTGTCTTAGTTCACCGCTGGCGGCGGCAGTTGTCACAGCAACACACATTATATTGAAAATTGTTATTTGACAGTTGTATCGTTTTTGTTTTGTAGTGTACACAGCCAGCTTTGGCTGAAATTGCAAATACTACAATTAAAAAATTCCAAAAATAATGTCAAAAAATTCTTTGAAACACTTGAAGAAAAAATAGTATATGTCATTCGGAGTAGAAAGCGGTCTTTTTGTGTTGAACCCAGCTATTGCAGCCGAGGCGCTAGCAACTCCTAATAACATAATGTACTATTCTTTCTAAATAATACCTTTCTGAAAGATTTCACTTATGTTTTTGCAAAATACAAAAACATTGACTTAACTTATAAACCAAGGAATATTAATTTGATTTAAACGTCAACGCCACTGGGTAAATATTAGCACAGATGGCAGTGTAGTAGATAATTAGATATCTGTAATTCTACGACATACGTCATTATTATTTATAATGTGTTAGAAAGTAATGCCACTATTTACGTATATCTGTCACACGACATAAATTAAATAGACACAGATCAAATAATATTTCTCTTTCTAATACAAAATGTTGCCAAGGTACTGCTGTAAAGTGATGTGTATTCTTTCTTCGAACAAATAACCTTGAATAGTCATCTTTCGTGAATAATAGTATAATTAGGTATCTGTAATTCTAGGACATACGTCATTATTATTTATAGTGTGTTAGAAAGTAATGCCACTATGTACGTATATCTGTCACACAACAAATTAAAAAGACACAGGTCAAATAATCTTTCTCTCTCTAATACAAAATGTTGCTAAGCTACTACTATAGTGATGTGTATTCTTTCTTCGAACAAATGACCTTGAATAGTCATCTTTCGTGTATAATAATTGTATACACTTATTGTAGTCAATCATCGTGTATCCACTTATAGACAAATAGTAAATTATTTATAAAATTAATAGTTCATTTTTCTATGTATCTACGTAAAAAAAATCATAAAAGAAAATTCATAATCGCATTGGACGTCCACAAGGCACAACCTTAATAAATTATACTTGCTAGATTTTATTGAATTATGGGCTGTAGAAAATAACGTAAATATATGTTTCTATATTTTGTTTGTGTTGAATTTATTGCAATAATTCATTAATGTTGTTATCATGATTTATTTGTTTTATCAGAAATTAAATTCCATTAATACTGTAATCATGAAAAAATGTCAATGAATAACAGCTCTTAACTAAAATAATTCTGCAACTGAAAATTTTACGATATGTATTTCAATTCGGTTTCTATTTATAGATAAGATATTGTTGACATATCAAATTGTAATATTGTGCAATTAATTTAAAAAAATTGTTTTTGTTACAGTTTATCAAAACAATGACCTTGATTTAATAAAGAGTACATAAAAATACATCAGTAAACTACATATTATAATGAATTAATATAAATGTCGACAAGGGGACTGACTTCATAAAATATAATAATTTTATGAAGCTAATTTTCCTTCCATTAATCTAGCACGTCTGATAAAGAAATTACTTCAATAATAATTCCTCCTAATGCAGACATGCATAAAAATTCTTAAATATAATTGTCAATTTCTTCATACCCAGTTTAACTAAAAAATTAAACCAATGTATTCCGAAATTATTTATTCTGCCATAATTAGTAAACCAATCAACTATATTTATCATTGACAAGTCTGCTTTTATGGCACAGAAAAAAGGGTTTAGTATAAATGTTTCTGATTTTCTTGGGTTGCATCTATAGGACAAAACAACCCTACACAAAATCAGGGTTAATGTTCCCACCAAGAGTCACACCATTAAAATTATTACGTCAAATGATGTCGGCTTAAAAAGGTGGGGTAGGTTTATAAAACTATGGATAATTGTTCATGCCAACACTACGACCAAGTAAAATAAAATTACAGGGTCAACTATCGAGCCACAAACTGAATGAATCTAAGAAGTAGTTACATAAAACATGTAACCACAACTTGGATTGCAAACAGAAATTGTTCTTCCACAGGTGTAACGCTGCTAGAATCATTGAGTGATTCAAGTTGCTGACTCCATGTGGATTATGAATTTTACTATTTCTTACAAATACTCGTAAAAGGTTGTATTTAAAAATGCTACAATACGATATATAATTACAATCATTTGTAAGCATTTCTAAGGGTGGCTTTAGACGATCAAATAAATTGAACTTTTAAGGCGATTTCGGGCGACATACCCGTTCACTTCTTCGGATTACTTACGGTTAGTTACTGTATGATATGGTTAATGGTGGCGCCAAAAATCGTTGGTTCACTTGTTGACACCGTGCTTGGTGGTTATGTATATTCTGCGACATTTAAAACTGTCAAAAATAGTTCTGGGAATTAAAATGCATTAACGGAGAAAGATGCTTTTTTTCATATTTGACCAAAAAAGAGTCGACGAAAATAATGTCATCCTGTTTGACATGAAGACAGGACATCGACTGTTTTGACTTTTGACATTTCAAAAAGACATGATAAAAAGAGATGGAAACAGTGAACAGAGAGCTGACCCGACTAGCAAACCCGTTCAGCTGTGAGCACTGATCCAAGCATACCGGGTAAGTTGTTCCTAGCGCCCGAATGTGTGAACGTACCTGAACGCAACATACCGCAAGTGAACGGTTGTCGCCCGAAATCGCCTTTATTGGGCAAATATTTACAGCAAAATTCATACACATAGACTATAAACCAACGAATAAACATTTGATTTAAACGGCAACGCCACTGGGTAAATATTAGCACAGAGGGCAGTGTAGTAGATAGGTATCTGTAATTCTACGACATACGTCATTATTATTTATACTGTGTTAGAAAGTAATGCTATTATTTACATATAGGGCGCGAGCAGACACGTGACTCGAGCGACTTTGACGTGCTTGGAATCAACTGATTTGTGTGCGCATGTCATTTTGACAAGAACAATGTCACGATGATAAGACCAATGTTTTGATTTATTTAGATTTTTAACTACTAAAATGTTATTATTTTTAATTGCATATGTTTTACTGCCTAAAAATTGTAAAATAACATTAAAGCAGTTCAAAATCAAAATAAGTCAAAACATTGGTACTGTCAACGTGACATAGTTCTTGTCAAAATGACATGCGCACACAAATCAGCTGATTCCAAGCACGTCAAGGTCGCTCGAGTCACGTGTTTGCTCGCGCCCTATACCTGTCACACCACATAAATTAAATAGACATAGGTCAAATAATCTTTCTCTTTCTAATACATACAAAATGTTGCTAAGCTACTACTGTAAAGTGATGTGTATTCTTTCTTCGAACAAATGACCTTGAATAGTCATCTATCGTGAATAATAGTATACAAGTAGTTTATTTTATGTAAAAATATGAAGAACTTGTTATCAATCAACAACTATAATAAAATGTTTTTAAATAAATAAAATGCCTACCATATATAAGTTATTTTCTACTCCTATTATATCCAATAAAAATACGTACATCTGTAATTGTTAATATACCATTATTACGGGGTACTGATTAAACGTCATTTAAATGAGGTTGCTTCTTAATAGTTTTGATAACTTTGATAAGTACAATAAAAAAAAGTTCTACAATACATAGTGATAGAAAAAGTATTATTCGGAAACTATTACATTCGGGCAATACATGCCTCATTCATTTATTACACTTTAATTTTAATGGTTCCATGTTGGGAATTTAAAAATTGAAATATACAGAATGTTTATTTTATTTTGTCCACTGTTGTTATCTCGAGAACTATGAGAGCTAAGAGATCTGTGGGTATCAACTTTGTTATTTTAAATGGGACCATGTATTTATTATTTACTTAGATAGAGAATTTTATTCTGAATTCAGTGAAATAATACTTACAAACCCTTAGATAACAATTTTTTTGAAAGTCTTATATAAATTTGATTATGAATATATTAATTTGATTAAAATATGTCTACAGAGTGCCACGAATTTAACATTTAAAATAACAAAGTTGGTTTTCCACAGTTTGTGAACCAGTGGTTGAAAAATAATTTTATGCTCACTGAAATAGTCTTGTAAAATAGAAATTGTTTGCTAATTTAACCGACCTCGAAATTCTGTATAACTACGCTGAAAGTATAAATTATTGTGTACTTACTTGAGTCGATTTTCAGATCTATGGGGAATTCCAAAGCCTTGATGATTTTGGAGCAGCCATCCATTTTATAGTTGAAACATTTTAAGTGCAAAACCATAACAAGCGGAAGTTCCTCTATCGTAACTTGTTGCCAGGCTTCCACTTGCTGATTTGTTCGCGAGCAAGTTACCCCTTCTATTTTATCCTTGTTCACCAGCAGCTCAAGAGCTTCGTACACGCTGTTTGTTTTCTGAAAGGAAGAAATTTTATAGTTACCAAACGCATGCGACAAAAATAAATTGAAGATGAGATAAATGTTGCGTGTTTGTTTCATAACTATGTCTAAAATATGTAATATTTTAGTCAACTCTCAGAAACATAATGGAAAATTCTAGGGTGAAGATAGAATAAAACATTCTATCAAACCTTCGAATGAATCCAATGTAATCTCCCACAGGTGTAACGCGGCCTAAGACATGGAAATGATTTAGGCTGCTGACTCCATGTGGGCTACCATCATTGTTAATTTTTCAAATGAAACAATGGGGTATTCCGGTGATATGGAATTTATGTAAAATAGTACCTTTTCACCTTATTCATGTAAGTAGCTAAATCAAACAAATATACAGGCTGTCTCACAACTCGCGCCCCAGAGCGAATGAGGAAACACGAGACTGCACTCGGATGTGTAATTTAGAAGAAAAAAAAATCTAGCTTAAAAGATATTTGAGAAAAGACGTCTTAATATTGACCAATCAGAAACCTACACCTTTAACGTGTGTTTGCCGTAATTTTACGTTACTAGGGTTTTATACAAATCAAATCTTCTTTAAAATGTGTGGGCGACTGTAGTTTTCGAAAAATGTCAGTGTCAAATTAAATTTGACTAGGTGAATAAAAAAAGGTAAATTTACCATGTATTCAGCCGCTGATTACTTAGAAATGATTATAATTTTCGGAGAATGTGGACGTAACGCCAGAGGCAGCACGAGTCTATTCGGAACGTTTTCCGGATAGAAATCTTGTTGACAGTGAGAAGTCAACTCTAAAGTGTCAAAATTACAGTAAATCAAACAAATTTTGTAACTCACTAGTAGTATTTTTATAACCTAGCAACCAGTTTTATTTTGTAATAATATCATCACACCTCAAGATATCCTTCCGGAATTGGTGGATTAAAAAGTCTTGTAACTCCGTTATGCAAGCAGCCGCAAATTATTTTCTTCTATTTGTTGGCAACCTATTGTCGTCGGCAAGTGTCAGTTTCGTCTGGGGCGTCAGTTTACTTTATTACCATTAGTTCTAAAGATATTTGATCACAGTTTGTAATGGATACGTATTTTTATTTGTGCAACATTTATTGTATATTGCCATATTAATGCTAACGTATGTCGGTTCTCTCTACTTATGACAGAGTGACGCTAACATCACAACTTTCGCGCCAAAACTTTAATAATTATTTTAGGCGTTATTAAGCGTAATTTCAAAAAAACCAAAAATACGGAATTTCTATTTTTCGTAACATAAAAAATTCAAAAAAGTTGGACGGGCCCATTTTCCGTATTTATATCAACATCGGAAAATTAAAAAACTTAATAATTATAGAATAGACTGACAATTGACAATTCAAATTAGAAAATTAATAAAGACAAATGACAGTTATGTATGTCCATCTCACAATTACGGTTAAGCTACGTTTCCAGCTCTTAATACAGTCACTGTTTTTGTTATTTGTCATAACCTTGAAAGTTTGTCATACGTATAATGGCTTGAGCGTTTCCAGCTACTGTTTTAGTCTTTAGTTTTTGTCTTTGACCTACCGCATAAACACAAAGTTTGCAGACTTCATACTTTTGTCATAGTTTTTGTCGCTGTTGGACAGAGATAAGTGATGTAAGCGTTATCTCTTTTTATGTTGCGCAGTAGTTCTACGCGGTGTATGTTATCTGTCATTATTTTGGTGTTTATATTATTATTTTTGTGTTGAGAGAATATAAATATGGACAACAGAAAGAAAAAAAATCATAGGTTCAACTGTGACAAAAAGAAAAATTGATGGAATAGTAGCACTATTATTATACAGACAATATTGAAATTTAAAGTGGAATATTAGAAATATTATGGCTCGTTCACCATATTAATTTCGTGCTTTATTTCAAATGTTATTTTGGAATTATACAAAACAATTACATTATTACTTAATTTGAGTAATGATTACTACTCATCATTAATATCATTAATAACTATATAATTTTTGAAGCATTGTAAAGTTTTATAAATGTGTTCCCTTTTTGAGTGAACAAAAACTTAAGACTGTGCTTATGTTAACAGCTGGAAATGGTCAATATCTTCTGACAAAAACATAAGACAAAAACAAAGACTAAAACAGTGACTATGTTAAGAGCTGGAAACGTAGCTTTAATCATTACGCCTTAAACCTTGGAGTTTGCAAACTTTTGTTCTTACGCATTGCTCTTAGTTCTTAAACGTAAAGCCTTATGCATAGCTGGAAATGATATTAAATTTTGTCATATGATAAATATTTTTATACATTGCGGTTAATTATTAATTATAGCTTTTACGCATTAGGACAATCGGTGGAAATGAGGCTTTAGGGAAAAACTTTAACAGTTCAAAAACAAGTTAAGTAGAAATTTAAACTATTTCTAACTTGACGAAGGAAAAGATTGCAGCTTTTCACTTACCTCTATGTCAAGCTGTAGGGTAAAGAACGGTTGTACATTATCTGTGACATGGTCACCAGCACGATGGACTCTCGACCGCAACTGTCCCCTGAAGATGTCACTAATTGGCGTACGGCCGAAATCGGCTCGCCTGGTGATAGAACCTTTGTTTTTAGGGCCCATTACCTACCAGAGATATGCTAATGAAATAAATTCTGCGTATTTTATGAACAATAATTAATTTATATACAAAAAATGTATCTTATTAACCCTTGGGATGTATTAATAATTGTAATACAACCTTACACACAAAGATATTTTATCTACCACTATCTACATACACTTCTAACAATGGTATTAGGGTGCCGGTGATAGTGGACAAAAAGACAGACAGTAAATAAATAAATATGTATATCATCACGGTATACCCATTTCTGGGTGTGCCAATCTGTTATGTACACAGATCTCGGTAATGGTGATACACCGTGTGTCTATTTTAAAAGTGTACATAGGAGATTAACATGGGCAATAAGTTTTTTGTAATTTTCTGCCCGCCTAATTATTTTAAGCAAAAACGTATCAAATAAAAGTTTTAGGGCATAAAATTCTGCATCTAAATCAATAAACAGAATTACCTTTACATGCTCTGTAACGACAGAAATTAAATATGAAAATGTCGAAAATTACGTTGAAAATATCGACAGCCATCATGGAATTGAACTAAAAATAAATAAATGCTTGACATTTTATCTGTCACAAAGTAAATTAACTTATTTGACGTTTCCGACAATTTGAATTTGTCTCTAGTTTTATTGTCTGAAATTATTAGAAAATGTATATTTATACTAATGAGGAGCGTGATTTCACAATTGCTAAATTCGTGACAAAATTTGAAGACTGCTAATGTGTCTTCAAAAAATACACATGAGCCGCGTAATCAGAATATAGGATGAGCAGGAAAACGTGCGTGTAGTCCTCTTCTGTAGTACTAGATCTATTGGAAATGAGTTGGGAGTACATCACAGCATCATACATAATTTTGTTACGCAGTTGAATTTTTAATAAATTTATATTATTTAAACAAAACTGTATTTTTTAACTTTATTTATTAGTCTAATATAATATTTCTCTTATCATAATTAACGATATTTGTTCAAATCAAATTGTCAGAAACGTCAAATAAGTTAACTTACGTTGTGACAGATAAAACGTCAAGTATTTATTTATTTTTAGTTCAATTCCATGATGGCTGTCGATATTTTCAACGTAATTTTCAGCATTTTCATATTTAATTTCTGTCGTTACAAAGCATGTAAAGGTAATTCTGTTTATTGAATTAGATGCAGAATTTTATGCCCTAAAACTTTTATTTGACGCGTTTTTGCTTAAAATAATTAGGCGAGCAGGAATTTGCAAAAAACTGATTTCCCATGTTTAAAGGCGATTTCGGGCGACAACCGTTCACTTGCGGTATGTTGCGTTCAGGTACGTTCACACATTCGGGCGCTAGGAACAACATACCCGGTATGCTTGGATCAGTGCTCACAGCTGAACGGGTTTGCGAGTCGGGTCAGCTCTCTGTTCACTATTTCACGTCTTTTTTTGAAATGTCAAAAGTCAAAACAGTCGGAGTCGTGGTCTTATATCAAACAGGGCGACATTATTTTCGTTGACTCTTTTTTGGACAAATATGAAAAAAACCGCCTTTCTCCGTTAATGCATTTTAATTCCCAGAACTATTTTTGACAGTTTTAAATGTCGCAGAATATACATAATCACCAAGCACGGTATCAACAAGTGAACCAACGATTTTTGGCGCCACCATTAACCATATCATACCGTAACTAACCGTAAGTAATCCGACGAAGTGAACGGGTATGTCGCCCGAAATCGCCTTAAATCTCCTATGTACACCTTGACAGACACACGGTATGAATTTTGTACTGTGCGGGCGTTATCAAACGTCACCTCACGGGCACTAATTGCTGGCGTGAAGAGTACAACACAGGGGTTACTTTTGTGCCATTTAAAATTCGAAATAATTTTGGCGTCGGTCGGGATCGAATCCGGATCCCCAGATTTGTGACCAGACACTCAGACACACACTAATTTTCGACAAAAGTAAATTTAATTTCTGAAAAAGAATTTTAGACATCATTTCCAACAGTTTTCAAATTTTTGTAAAAAAGGAAAATGCATCTGTATCATTTTTTCACTAAGCACTTCAATTTATATTAGATATAAAAGATACATGAAAACTTAAAAAACATGCATTAGATATATTTGACAAGTTCTTCAAAAATAAACAACCTTTATATGTTTATTTACTAACACTAAAACCAACCTATATTTAATGTTATTTTTAAACTGAAAGTAGTGACATATGGGACATTCCAAGCGGAATTAGTATAAACAGAAATAGAAACTTACCGTCCATTCTTCGTCTTGTTCGTGAGAATCTCCGTTGGTCGCGATATCTCCATTGCTCATGTTTTGGTGGTGGCCGTCGACTAATTTAGTAAGCTGAAAGGAACAAGAAATAATTATATTAAAATTTGTTTATTAATAATTTATATCAAACAAAATTATTGGCCAAAAGTATTAAACACCCTTTCAATAATGAATATTTCAAAATATAAATAAAGAGGAATAAAAGAAATAAGCAGGAATGCAGTGAATATGTAAAATTCATCACTTATCCAGTCGCTTATTATCATTCATACAAATAAAGAGTTAGACAAATATAAATCATCTACAGATGTTATATTTTAATGGTCCCAGCAAATATCTTATTTATTAAGTTGGTAATTTCTTTCATATAAGATGATTTATACAGCTACATGTAAGCTACTTGATGACGGATGTACATTCCTGATACCACTTCCGGTTTATTACTAATTAATATCTACTTTGGAATTTCAAATGGAACATACATACTATATTTTTTTACAAATTTGAAAATTACATCAAATTTGCTTTACAATCATGTAAAATAATCCATATGTTACATTATTAAAAAGTAAAACGGCGGGCACTTTTTTATACACCTAATGGGGTATGTGACCAAATTTGTATTTTTACATAATGATACTAGACAAAAAAAATAAAATACTCGTATTTTTTATATCGATTAATTATTCGTACTTTACGAGAAAATAATTATTATAAATTTGGGGAAGGCATTTGTGACGTGACAATGGTAGAAGCAAGAAAAAAAGACGGTTAGACTGGGAGGGAAAGAGATAGTTATAGCCAGATGTGACCATGCCACACCTTCCAACACCTACCACAACATAAACGCGACGCTGATAGGCTGATTTATAACTGCCTCTTTCCTTCTCGCAGTCTATCTGTCTTTGTCTACGATTCTAACATACTTACGATATACATCCCTTCTCCAAAACATTAAATTGTTAATAATAAGATTATTACAAATTAATTCAAAGAAAGCGATGTTCGACTGTGTTTGGAATGGAGATGAAACAAGAAGTATCAATGACTACGTTTATGTCGACGTTTGAAGCCGCTTGAATTTGGTAAATCCCTTTTCAATCTTCGAAATAAACGATCGAGATTAATATTTGAAGCCGCTTGAAAATGTCAAGTCAAGCCTATAAAATAACAGGCTTGGATTTACGAAGCGGCTTGACTTCTGTCGAAATAAACAGTGAAGTTTCAAATAATGTAACTACGTATGCGCACATCCGCAATATGTTGCGGTGTTACTAAATTCATATCATTTGTTGGTTGTTTGCATTTTACCTCATTTTATAAAAGTCGCGACATAAAACTTAGTAAAATTGTCGAAAAGCGAAATATTTGGAGTGATGAAGAAATAAATGTTTTTTTAAATGTTTTTGAAAGAGAAGACAAATAACATGACAATTTTTAGATTTTGGGGTTATATATCCAGGATGAAATTAGATCATATACCTCTCCCTGTCTGCCTGCATAATCGAGTATTTAACTATCTTTTTTTAAGTCGATACGAATTTAAAGAAGATTAAAAAAAACTCAATCCTATTTTCAATCCGCTGAGATAAACCAATAGGATTTTTCAAGTCATAATATACTTGAAGCCGCTTGAATTATCGAGATAAACGTAGTCTATGATTCGGACTAGCAGTCAATAATAAAATTTATTCTTGCCGACGTTTCGACCATACTATGGTCTTCTTCAGGGCTAGAATGGTTCAGTTGAAGAAAAATATGAACATGTGGATAAGCGTAGATACATAAAAGACGGACATTTAAAAATATAAATAAATAAATAGTTAAAAATCACAGATCACAGAGTGAAAATCGTCAATTAATAAAAAACTTCTCCTTGATGACTATAATAAACTTTGCTGAATACAATTTTTTTTTATAAAATGGTAACCGTAAAGCCGTTTTTTATACAAATATTTGAAATTACCAACTTAATAAATAAGCGAGGTATTTGCTGGATCCATTAAAATACAACAGCCTGTATAAAAAAATCTGATGTGGCCAGCACATTACCTTCCGTCAGTTCTATGTATTTTTTACAAATTTCATACAGAAAGTTCCTTATTGCTAAAGATATTATATTTCTTGTACTTTACCTTCCGGCAGTTGCATATATTTTATGCAAATTCCATACAATTTATATCAAAGATCCTGTATTTCCAGTAAAATTATGACAAACACACTATGTCAATTTCACTTGACACTGACATCTTTCAATCAAAACTTTCTTAATATAGTAGCTGTTTCCATAGCTATGGCTACTTTATGAAATTTAATTTCTTTATAATTTTTTAACTCTATATCCATTTAATATTAAGTATAAAATGCAGTCAAATCATATAGAGAATAAAATATTCTTTAATATTTATAATAACATTAAATGTGAAAAAACGATATTTAACATAGTTTTTTCAAGAAAAACTGTTAAAATCTTCAAATAAGGGTACTTCCGGTTGTCCAATTCTAACCAAAATCACAGACACACATACATACACACACACACACATACAGACATCATCGTAAAAATAGTAAAATCGTATTCTAGGGACCCTAAAACGTGCTTATTCATCAAAAACTCACCACCGAATTTTTTGACCAAAGACAATACCTTCCTTACCTAAAGGTGACGGAAGGTAAAAAGAATATAATATAAAAAAAATAAGAAACTGAGTATGAACTGATTTAAAATTTACAGTTTCACTACGTAATCTCTATCCAAATAAGCATTTTAGAATATTTTGACGTGAAAATTGAAGCTTCATATGCAACAAAAAAAAGTTCTGCAATAACAATGCAGAGTATGCCGTAAGGAAAAAGAGAAATGCATTTTGAAACATGTATATTATTTCAGGGTGTTTAACATGTTTGTGAATTTATAAAATGTCGACAAGGGGACTGACTTCATAAAATATAATAATTTCATGAAGCTAATTTTCCTTCCATTAATCTAGCACATCTGACAAAGAAATTACTTCAATAATAATTCCTCCTAATACAGACATGCATACAATTTCTTAAATATAATTGTCAATTTCTTCATACCTAGTTCAACTAAAAAACTAAACCAATGTATTCCGAAATTATTTATTCTGCCATAATTAGTAAACCAATCAACTATATTCATCATTGACAAGTCTGCTTTTATGGCACAGAAATATGTGTTTAGTGTATATGTTTCTGATTTTCTTGGGTTGCATCTAAGAGACGAAACAACCCTACACAAAACCAGGGTTAATGTTCCCACCAAGAGTCACATCATTAACATTATAAATATTACGTCAAATGATGTCGGCTTAAAAAGGTGGGGTAGGTTTATAAATTATATTAAACTATAGAAATAAATGTTTAGTTCAAGTGTTTCTGATTTTCTTGGGTTGCATCTATAGGACGAAACAACCCTACACAAAATCAGGGTTAATGTTCCCGCCAAGAGTCACACCATTAACATTATTACGTCGAATGATGTCGGCTTAAAAAGGTGGGGTAAATTTAATTAACTTATAACCGGGCAGGTTTCCCAGGAGCGTATTTTATTACAAAAATATTTCATAAATATTAAATCATATTAAAAAATCTGGTGTGGCCAACACAATACCTCCTGCCATTACCTGGCAGTTTATTTCTTAAAATATAGTCTAATCTAATCCAAGTAACTACCTTTTTTAAAACCCCTCAACAAAATTAAATCCCAATTACAGAGTGGGTTCACATTCACACACATCCATGCTTTAGTGGGATTCGAACTCGGAGCCCCGAGGGCCCTCATGACATGAGGCATTGCTCTAACCATTGAGCCACCGGAGCTATAATAAAATGAAGACTAAATTTTAAATACCGGGATAGAATAGAATTCACTAATCCAAAAATGAGGATTAGCTTAAACATTTTTGTGAATCGTTAATTTTTATTAATCTAAATACATACCTACATATTTACTTATAATGGAAACTGTATTGAATTCCTTTTCTATTGTTCTATTTACTTTTTTCATTTTAAAACGTTACTATTATTTTGAAATAATTAGTTCTTTGCACGGTGTAGTATCTATAGGTGAGAGCACTAGATGCGTTGACATGGCTAAGTAACTGGGAAACAAAATGGCGCTAACGCGACCCGTTACCATTTGACAAAAAGTGTTTTGCTACAAGATGCACAACAGGGTATGGATCAAATAAAGAGAAATATAGTCTTTTTAAGGTGCTAAAAGATGTAATTTAGCGGCAGCCAGCTACACTATAATCACAGAAACAGGTACTAAAATAAATTTCTGATTGAAAGGTGTCAATGTCAAGTGCATTTGGCATATGTTGTTTTATAATTTTACTGGAAGTATAGAAACGTTTTAGTATGGAATTTGTACAAAATACATACATAGAACTGACAAAAGATAAAAGGTAATGATTGAAAAGGTTAAAATATAGAATATTTTGCGTTATATATGAATATTTTAAATAAACAAAACCTGAAATCTAGCGGCAAACTGTATGAACTAGCCCAGTCAGTTAGCCATTTTTCGTAATGCACTGGAATACGTCGTGCACTCACCTATAAATACTACACCGTGGTTCTTTGTCAGTGACATTTATCTGTCAGTTACAAACATTTGAATAACTGTGTTTTGTTTGTTTAAAGCGAAGGCTCTGAGATTTAAATTATAGATAATTTTATAAATTTATGCATAAAATATATAGAAAAAGTATTAATGCAAATCTATAGAAAATTTAATAATTTTTATAATAACATTAATCTCGAAAAAATAACATTTAAAGGTATTTTTGGAAGAAAAACTATTTTGAGCTTCTAGTAAAGTGCCATTTCCGGTTATCCGATTTACACAAAAATCTAATGGGCTCTTTCCATTACAGAAAAAGTTCTAAATACAAGGTTTCAAAATTTTCTGAATGATAGTATTTGAGTTAGAGTGGAGGATCCACACACATACACACAGACATCATGGTGAAAATGTTAAAATTGGATTCTAGGGACCTTAAAACGGGGTCATTTACCAAAATCTCGATATGCGATTTTTAGCACGATCTCTATACCTCCCTTACCAAGGGAAGCGGGAGGTAAAATTACGTGACATATTCACATATTCACCATTAAATCATAAACTTATTTATAAATATTCGCTATCTACAAGTATTTTAGCAAACTGATAAAATTCTTATCAAGTTCCTGGAAAACTAAAAGTGCATTTCTTACCTCAAGCATTTCATCGTTAAGGCCGTTGAGCAGGCATCCAAAGAATTCCTCAGCGTCTTCTTGTCGACCTTCAACAATGAAGGTATCGGTGCGAATCCCGTTCAGGATCTTGTAAATACGGGCTGGTTCAAATGCAATTCCACAAATGACATCAATGTTGTCCTTTCTTTGACCCTTTTCTTTGCGATTCAGACGAGATTCCGCCGACAGGGGAGTGAATTCGTTTACGAATTCAACCCTATAGGATATAAGAATACAAGCCATAGAAGAATTGTTGCAAATGTAGCTAGAAATTGTGGTTAAATATTATTGTATTTGCATTTTTAAGCGGGAAATTGGGGCATTTTCTCTCTCGGCCAACGATCAAATATAACTAGACAAAACTTAATTTGGTTTCTTTTGATTTCGGCTGGCGAGACAGAAACTAGAGTTAGAGATATGTCTTGTCTAGTCCGAGTATTTTTCACTAGAGGTCACCACTGAGGCCACGTAGAGTATCAGTGTCTAATCTGAACGTTGCTCACTAGACACGCAAGTGATCTTAGTTAAAATTTCGTGGTTAACATTTAAGGTTCACATTAAATAATTTAGAAAGTTTAATATAAAAGAAAAACCAACATGTTGCTCACAAAACCTTTACAACTACAAAACAAATACAAAATACACATGCTTCTACGTGGCCTTTAGTGATCAACGTTCAAACTAAACACTAGACTATACACTGACACTGGGCCCTATTCTGTAACTCGGTGGTTAATTTTTAACCACTGGTTAAAATTTTTATTGGATACAAATTTTAACCAGTGGTTAAAAATTAACCACCGAGTTACAGAATAGGGCCCCAAGTATGTTGACATATAACAAAAAGAGGGACTTTTAGTTGTCAAATGCTATTTAACGGCACTAACTTTTAAGTTCAAAAGTAAATGTAGTGGTCGCTCAAATTTCTGAAATGGTCTATTGTCAATACAACTTTTTTAAATAAAGTTTTTGCCAATAAATTAACTTTTTATGTATTCTTAAAATTAAAAATACTGTAAAACTGAAAATGGATACATTGTCTTTCTGGCCAGCTTGTATATTATAGACATTTGTATATATTTAGTAGTTTGAAGACATCAAAAAAAATTATAAACAATAAAATTTTCTGCCAGATTAATAATAAAAATTTTCCCTGTGCTGCGACTAAAATCAATAATTATACTGTAGATATTTTCTAATATGGTATGAGGATCCCATTTCATTACAGAAATTATACCAATACAAATCAAGAAATGATGAGAAATATTTCCTATCCAATACTTTTTCATCTACTATAGGCGATTTCGGGCGCCAACCGTTCACTGGCGGTATGTTGCGTTCAGGTACGTTCACACATTCGGGCGCTAGGAACAACTTACCCGGTATGCTTGGATCAGTGCTCACAGCTGAACGGGTTTGCGAGTCGGGTCAGCTCTCTGTTTCCATCTCTTTTTATCATGTCTTTTTGAAATGTCAAAAGTCAAAACAGTCGGTGTCCTGTCTTCATGTCAAACAGGATGACATTATTTTCGTTGACTCTTTTTTTGGGCAAATATGGATAAACTATCTTTCTCCGTTAATGCATTTTAATTGTCAGACACTATTTTTGACAATTTTAAATGTCGCGAATATACATAAACTATTATTCACGAAAGATGACTATTCAAGGTCATTTGTGAGCCGTCTGATATAATATTACTTGCAGATAACTTCATTGCATTTCGTTTGCATAGGCGTGCAACATAAAATATTTATGGACACATTTTAACTGAAAAAATAAGAATAATTCATTTGAAAATTATGTTTCTTTCTAAATAATGCCTTTCTGAAAGATTTATGTTCTTCACTTATGTTTTCGCAAAATACAAACCATAAACTTAACTTATAAACCAAGGAATAATAATTTAATTTAAACGTCAACGCCACTGGGTAAATATTAGCACAGAGGGCAGTGTAGTAGATAATTAGGTATCTGTAATTCTGCGACATATGTCATTATTATTTATAGTGTGTTAGAAAGTAATGCCACTATTTACGTATATCTGTCACACCACATAAATTAAATAGACATAGGTCAAATAATCTTTCTCTATCTAATACAAAATGTTGCTAAGATACTGCTATAAAGTGATGTGTATTCTTTCTTTGAACAAATAACCTTGAATAGGCATCTTTCGTGAATAATAGTGTAACCACCAAGCACGGTGTCAACATGTGAACCAACGATTTTCGGCGCCACCATTGACCATATCATACCGTAACTAATCCTAACACGTGAACGGGTATATCGCCCGAAATCGCCTTTTGTTGGCATCGCCTAATCTATTGATAACAAAAAATATAGTTCTACGTTATTTTTATTGCTATAAAGTTCACAATATGTTTCCTGTTAAATTTAAGGTAAATAATCAACATTAAACATTATTGTTGTATTTAAAATAAATTAATATGTTCACGACTACTTGGAAAATTAATCATTTCAAAATTATCAAATATTATCAAACAAATTGTTTCTGTAAATGAAATAGTACTCGTGACAAATTAATTGCTTGCGATAAATTATTCTATTTTCTGGCTTGCAACTACATATGTAATTGCTAGATAAAACGAGGTTCGCATCATGCAAATAAAAGGTTTTGAGTTACAGTTAGGCGGCGAAATGAATCACAACAATACATTTACAAGTTCCTGATAATACGAATACCGAATATTTTTATGTTTATATGCATGGCCTGCACGCATCACATTATTTAAAGTTAATGGTCGGAATACAGAATGCAATGGTGCGGACATTGACGTAGAATTTTCAACGGTTAAATATATAAATATTAGACTAGTTTTATAAAAATAGTTCAAATATGACGAATAATTTTTGTTTAAAATATGGAAAGATATTCAACTTGATGTCATTGTTTATATAATATAATGAACTGATTATGGATGATTGTCAACAATTGAAACATTAAAGAATAGTATCATAAATATTTAAAAAAAAAAATTATATGAAAACGTTCAAGAATATTGTAGAAATGGTACAAAAAACCTTAAAATTTCAAACGGGGTTGAGCATCGTAAGCGATTGTTTAGCATGAATTTTAACCAAATAAATAATAACATTGGGTTACATTTAAAAAAATGTAAGTTTGTGTAATATCTGTCACTGGATAGTTAATAAAAATATCTAACTTTTTTATTTGAAATATTTTTCTCGATTATTGATAGTTTAGAATTAATTTCAAAATGAAAATACCGAGCAAACTAAGTTTTCCGCCATTTTGCCGACAAGTTTAGTTTCACGAATTTAAATTACTTATTTAATGCATGTAAAAACGGTAGGTTTTCAAGCGCCATCTTTTTTCTTACTTGACATGTAGTATAGTTGACTTCTTTTCGGAAAGCTTGAGTTTGTTTTAGAATCACTAATTACCCGGACTTATTACAAAAATAAATATTAAAATAATATGGCACAAACATCTTTTTAAATATAATTAACTTATTTTTCATAATTTTTATAGTTATTTTCTAAATTCTTTAATGAAATAAGAAAACTAAATATATTTTTAATAAACATAAATATTTTAATTGTGAATTAAACAAAAATTAAATTAAAATCAATACATATCTGTATAGGTTGTTTTCTTTAAAACAACCAGCGCTTTTTTGGGCGAACTAATGACTTCAGAAAAAATGTTATATACAAAAAATTATCAAGAATAATTGACTAATTTATTAATAATAACAAACCGAAAATTCGACCAGTGGTTCTCAGACGGCAGAACAAAATTATATTTTTTTAAATGGTATCCTATATCATTTTTAGCCTATGTGATTGAGAATCTTTTCCTGATTTCAACTATATAAATATGGTATAGGATTGTATAACAATTATTTCGAGAAAAATGGTATTAACAATAATGTTATAATATTACAATAGGCTATGCAATACACAGGTAAATCAATTTTTTATTACATTATTTCTAGTTTTTAATACCATTTTTCTCGAAATAATTGTTATACAACCCTATGCTATATTTATATCGTTGAAATCAGAAATTAATATTCTATTTAAAGGACTAAAAAATTATATAGGGTGCCATTTAAAAAAATATAATTTTGTTCTACCGTTTGAGAACCACTGGTTAAATATTAGGTTTGGTACTATTGATACATTGGGGTGTATTCTGTAAGGAAACTGTTAATTTTAAACAGTATGTTAAAAATAAACTTGCTGTTAAAATATATTTTCCATTCTGTAAGTATCAATTCTGTTAATATTTTAACACCCGTGTTAAAATTAGGTGTTAAAACTGTATATTTTAACGTCATTCAAATCCTTTAAAATTTTAACATCTGTTCATACAATAAAATCATAACAGCATTTGAATATGTTGCACTTCTAATTAATGAAAATGAAATAGAAAATGAAAGAAAAATACCATGGATGAATATAAAAATATCTAGGTATTATTTAATAAAATATACAACTGTTTTACGAAGTATTACATTTAATTACGGTCACCCGTTCCGTCGTATGTCTAGTAGGAATATTTAATTAACATAATTCGACAAAGAGTGAACTTTGAATGGTATACCGAGAGCACGATTTAGATGTATCGTAAAACGTAGTTCTTTATTATAATGTAGGTATTAAATGTAGTTAAAATTGCTTATTCCTGTCTTGTTCGTCAAACCAACGTAACTTAACATTTTGGATTGTCAATTCTGAGTATCAAGATGAAGAAATTTTACATACCTAATGATAACTTAATAATTTACAATTTCAATGTAATTCATTTTTAATATGGAACCTAAAAATGAGACATGATTATGCAGCAGATTTTTATTTATTTTCCGAAGCATTATATCCATTCGTTTTTCTAAAATTTCAAAATGACAGATTAGTTTTCTAAAATTTCAAAGTGACACATAAACTGACAGTTGTTCACTCTTTTTATCATGTTTATAGGTGCGTTCAATGAAGTAAGCAAATCTAGCAAATGCTAGGTAAGCAAACGAGACTTGTTGCTTAGTGCACTGAACGATTTGCTAGCTATATGACGAACTGTCATCCACAACTGTCATCGAGAAACGTATATAGATGTCAAATATAACATTGTGTAATTGTGTACCTGTTGTATTTCTTTTCTAGGTCTGCGAACATATGGAAAATGAATTTATATATTTATTTTCAGATAGTGGTATTAATTTGGAAGAAGCTATATTGACTATAACAAAATATTTCAAATTTAATAATGTTATAAACATTCATCACAAAACTCTCAAAGCCTTTTTTACATGTGGTTGATAGACACACACCATATAAAGAAATATAAACAGTTCAAGTTAACTTCATGTATATAAAATTTGTATTTCCCGCCATTATATTTGACACTTAGCAAGACAAGCGAGAAAATTGTGGCTTGGATTGCTTGAAAGCAAATCAAGCAAATGCTAGGCTAGCAAAGTCGTTCAACAAATTTTACTTCCGGTTGCTTGTTTTGCTTGGCTTATTGAACGTACCTTATATATTTGTGTTATGGTTACGAACTACATTACTTTAGCAATGACGTGCCTTTTTTCTGTCTTGTTGATCACTTCATTCTGGTGTTTAACAGGCATGTTAAAATATATGATTTTAACAGCAGTGTCAAATTTTCACGTAGAGAATACCAAAAAATTAATTTTCTTGTTAACAGTCATGTTAAAATATAATTTTTTAAAGCCATGTTAAAATTAACATATTTTTTACAGAATATACCCCATTATTCCCTTATTCTTGATCATTTTTGGTATACATCATTTTTCTCCAAAGCTGTTAGTTTGCTCAAAAAAGCGCTGGTTGTTTTAAAGGAAACACCCTGTATACTCATAAAAAGTGAATTTAATTTTTGTTTAATTCCCAATTAATATATTGATGCAACCGGCCAGTGAGATTTTTAATATCAAAGTGTACACTTTGAAAACATGTTGAAATAGCTCACGTCATAAATAAATATCTAAATTTAAATCAGTACAAGTTCCGTGACTTTGAATTTATTTTTCATGTTAATTTGTCTGAATTAAAAAAAAAGTTTTAAATAACTTACATGCTGTCAATGATTGGAGTAGGAGACTTCGCATTAGGATTCTTCCTCGGCTGATAGGGTAAAGCCTTCAACAGGTTATAGAATGGCGGACAAGCAAGCAAAGCTTGCAAAATGGAGTTGATGTAGCAGTAATTACTGCGGTTCGTCAAACCACGAGGTTGCAGGCTCACCGTTCGGTTATCCAACGCGTATTTTGAAATGAATTCTACTCATAAAACACATTAACATCCTGTAAATACAGTGTGTTCAAAAAAATTCCTAACTCGGAGTAGGCTATGAACAAAGAAACGTATGTCAATTTAAAAATATTTAATTAAATGTCAATTTAACATGAGACATTGTAAAAATGTTATCTAAAGAAATCAAAGCTTTTCTTTATGAATCTTATTTTAGAAATGGAAACAAATTAGAAAACGACGAATGTCAATATACTGTATCCTTCTTTATTGCCTTTTTTTCCTTAAAATTACATTTTAAGATCAATGAGGTGTTGCACGGTTTTTTTTTCTTTGCTTTAATCGAAAGATTAAGAAAAAATATTTTATCCCTAATTTTTATTTTTTTCGTATTATTCTTTATTCATGAGAAAATTGTCTGAAATTATAATGTTTGAATTTCCGCTTCCCCTTTCGACTGATGACGTTCGAATCGAACTTACCAATGAGGGTGTGGCTTACATTTGCCACCAACGGAAATAAAACGAGTGACAGTCATGACAGCTGTCAACTACTACTGATTTTTGTATTTGGAAATAATCAAACATGGTTGTAAAAAAGTGTTTTGTGCAGTGTGCCCAAATAGAACTGATAATAGGGAAAAATATTTCTAGTAGTGCCTCAAAACGAAGAATGAAATGGTTGTCGCAAGTAAAGATAAAAACATAACTTCTTTGTTGTAAAGATCATTTTGATGTAAATATAAATATTTTTATAATTAAATAAGAACTATTGAATACATTTAATTTTTTAGCTGGAATGTGATGCACTTAGGCTACGGTTTCTTATACCGGCTAATCTTTGCACTACTGGAGCATAAGAGAGATTGATAAATCTAGGATAAAACATTACTAGACGGATTTCTTAAGACCACTACTGGCGATAATGTGAATCTCCAACTGGAGGATCTGTTCCAAACAATGTGTCGCTGGAATATGTTTTATATAAGTTTTAACAATATGTATTCTGTATGTTCCTAACACGAAATAAATCCAAAAGTCAAAATAGACAATAATGTATGTGTGCGTGTCAGGTGTCAACTAAAATGGAAAAAAGAGAACGGGGAAAAATTACTTAGAAATAGACAAAGCAAACATGTTGGAGATAAATAAATGTAAAAATAATACATGGAATGAAATGTATAATGAATTTAATTTAGTTAATGTTGACATGTGTCAAATTTATTTTACGGAATAAAATTTACTTCCTCGCACATCGTTGGAGTAATTTATACTATAGATTTAATTAGCTAGTATTTTTATTCTTGTTTTGACGAAAATCTCTGGAATAAAGTATTTTACTTCAAGAGTAAATTTTACTTTGCTAGTGCTTTACTTATCCATCTTTTATAATACAGGGCATTGAACTCTGAAATATAACGCTGTAATATAATAATAAATAACTAAGAACTACACTAAAGAACCAAAAATCACGCTGCACTATAAGTCAGACCTTATGTCACAGTTGTCATTAAAGCAATCATTGACGTTGATGTATGATACATTTGTTTTTTTTTTCATCATCTTTCCAGTTTTGTCATTGGCTAATGTAAGTCTGATGTAACAGGCAGTGTAATTTGGCGCCAATTTAAAAAGTAAATTTTTAAATTGCTACTGTGCTTAATATATACAGTAATTTGAACAGAAAATCATATTTAATAATACTGTAGAACATACTTATTCGAATTTCAGAAGAAAAAAGATATGTTAATTTTTTTTGCAACACCTCATTCTGACATCTTGACTTTTGAATAAACTAATGTTCAGACATACGTTTCTCTGTTCATAGCCTACTCCGAGTTAGGAATTTTATTGAACACACTGTAAATGTTTCAAGTCTTTCTTACCTCCCATGCGATGCGAAGTAGGATCGTTCGTAAAGGCAGACACATTCGAGCTGGCAGCTTTCGGCTGACTCGCAGATTTCTCATTCTCAGTCTGTTTGTCTTCAGGTTTTGGAAACGGGTTCACAGACGGTCTCCTTGTTGACGATTTGACACCTTCCGCATGCTGGACTGTGATTTGCGGAGCGGATGCCGGAGAGCTGGATTTGCTGAACAAACTCGCCCAAGATTTACCCGGAGTTGTAGTCGGCGCTGGCTCTTGAGCTTCCGGTTCTGTATGTACACGCTCTTCCGGTGCGATATCTACACTCACTTCTGGTTCGGGTTTGATGTTATTTACAGTGACAGGGAGTGGAGGCTCAATAATAGGTTGAGGAGGAGGAACAGTCTCAACACTAAATGTCTCAGTTACGATAACTTCCTCTACGAAAGGTTTTATAATGTTATTGTTAGTTACAACACCGATTTGAACACCGGCGGGTTCAGTCTTCACAGTGTCTACACTAGATACGACAGGCGGAACAATTACGGGCTTATTATCAACATTTTCATGCACTTCGGGTATCACATTGTTCATGTAACCGATGTTAGCGGGTTCATTAGGTTTGACTTCGCAGTTCATGGGGTCCATGTTACTATTTACAATCACAGTCGTTGGGACCACGTTCACGTAGTCTTCCTCACTAGTCTGCTGCTGATAAATGGGCTGGTCAGGTTGCGGCGGTTCCATGGCCATTTCGGGAAGATCTGGCTGGGAGTCCTCCATCATGGCGTTCACGTGGGCTGGGGTAGGTGGCGGGTAATACTGATGCGCGCCATGAGGGTGGTACGGGCTGTACACAGGCGTGTACATGGGCGCTATGTACAGCGGCGAACCTGTCGCGTGCTGAGCATTCGGGTGCTGCATGGGAGAACCCACGGGCTGGGTGTAATACGCGGCCGGGTGGTACGGATGAATAGGTACGAAAGGTTGGGTGAATCCAGGAGCGGTAGAAGTCTCAATGGCGGGCTCCATGCGCACGTCGTTGCGCTTGTTACCGCGTCCTCGCGAACGGCCCCGATGGCCGCGCCCCATGTCTGGAGGCTCTGGCAGAGGGTAGTGTGGTGGCACGTGGTACCCTACGTAGCCGTGGACGTTCATGTTGGCAGACACGTTGCTCACGAACACGCTCTGCGGGTGCTGGTAGCCCGAGCTCGGCGGTGGCATGGTGTATGGTGGCGGTTGGGGGGAGTACATGGTGACGACGGGCAGATGAGGCGGCACGGCCCCGTCTCCCCCGTCGCACACCCCGTCCAGCGGACCGTTTGGCACATGCTGAGCTTCATCTTCTATAATTAACATACATATTGATAACATAAATCACTGCTGATTAAATTATGTTTACTGGCTAATTTTACTTAATGCTTATGCAGATCTATATTACTTATAGCCGGTTGCACCAACATAATTTAAATATTAAACTTGGCTTAAGACAATATTGCATCAAAACGAAATATCAATTGAATTAAAATATATTACCGTCAATACACGAAATAAGCATTTCGCAAATTGGATTTCGCGACCGTTGTCATGGTAGCGGCCGCGAAATTAGGCAAACAATCACTTTCACACTTGAGTATTACATGGTTTTCTTTATCAAACGCCAATTCCATAGCTACCTTGAAAGCAAACTTTTTATTTACAATGAAACTGTTTAAAATTAATAAAATTTGTAATTACATATATTTTACGGGTGTACACCTTGTCCGCGAAATCCTTTAGCGCCCTCGACATTTTCTCTCGGTACGCTAAAGTGTGATTTCGCGGCCTTAATATACAAATAACTATTTTAAACTCAGCTTAAAATCTAAACCTTGTTGGTGCAAGTGGCCATTAAATTTCTATTTTAAGAAAACAAAATATATGTAATTATTATTAAATGTGGCTAAATTTCTTGTCTGACTGTGGTGTAGATTACGTGTTATCATACAGCATTATTTATTCGTACAAAACAACATTCTGTTGTCGATTTGAGAACAAACAGATGTGTATGTACTTTTTGCGAATTTTTTTACGAAGTTAGAATAACTGATGCACAAAATTCACTCCTGAGGTGCACTCTCTACGCCAGCAGAGACGTAACTACGGGGGGCCCGGGTGGGCAATGGCCCACCTCATTGATATGTTGGCCCACTCAATTTATTTAAAGATATTTAGTTTATTTTACAAAAGAGATAATAATTTTAGAACGTATAACAATAAATACAATTTGTGTAGATGTAAAACGTATATATTGCATAATAAACATTTGAAATTATATGTGAGCCTATTGCCAAAAAATAAGACGGATAGCATGTCTGTTCGTGGAGAAAAAATTGAATTTTTCATGCAATCGCCACAATTTTGTAGCAATGTTTCTATTTCTTAGCAACACTGCTATTGCAAGTAACCAATAATAATTGCCAAATAAAATATGACACGTTACATTTGTTTCTATTGACATTGATTAGAAATTTCAACAATGCTACTAAGATTTAACAACTTAATTAATTTGGCGGAAGATACCATACTGGCCACGCCAGATTTTTGTACTATAGAATTGTAAGAAAAGTATCTGGACTAATAACAGATATAATACCAACTCTTTTTGATGAATTTACAAAACTGAAATTATTAACTTACGAGCCACATACGTTGTAATATTTCGTTTTATAAAAATTGAACTATGTTTAATTAGCGTTTACAGCAAAATTTATTTGGAATATAGTAAATTGATAATTCTTTATTACATTTACCAACATTGAAATAAAATTAAATTATATAAAAAAAAATTATTTTTGCTCTAGACAATGACGAATTAATATGACTAAAGGTTTGTACCTAAAACCAAAATTTGGAAATCGATTACGACATTTCAATAAAGATTGGTTTGATAATTTAAATTGTCGAATTATGCATGTATTTATTTATATGCATTTCACACAATAAGTCGGATGACAGTGATTTATTATTTAGAGTTTTAAAAATTGGAAAAGAGCTCTGGAAAGCGAGCAATTTTGGATTTCGTAAGCATGAAATAATATTAATATGTCAAAAGTAAAGGATATAATTTTTGTAACGCACATTTAAAATTAGTTATAGTTTCCTTTTGCTAAGCGTTACCCAAATTGATATGCTACCAGCAGAGTATCATATACTTCCAAACACAATAAAATTGTACGAAAATTAATGTAAAACTGAAATAAAAGTATATTGGCTCTACTACATATTTTATAATATTTATGAATTATATTTTCCTGGAACTTTAAATTAGTAGTCATTGTTTTAACAATTCCAATTTTCAGTGCAATATCTATTTTCAAATTTTAGTTGTTATTAAAAATTATTACTTAGAAGTATTTGCAATTTTTGTTTTATTTTGTTTTACCGTTTCTATACTGCTATCCATATATTATGGTAATAAGTAATTTATTATTACTGTTCTTATGATATAAGTATGGCCCACTCAGATTTTTCATTGGCCCAACCAGAAAATAATCCTAGTTACATCCCTGCACGCGAGCAATGAGATTGGCATACCCAGCAATGGGTTTTAATGTTTAATGTTAATTTACGTGATTAATTCAGTGGAACTTTTCCAAGACAATGAGATCAAAAAAGATTCTGTAAGAACTGGAAATAAATCATCATGGCTGAAGATTGCAAACAAAATACTTGAAATCTCAGTTATACAGCAATTATTCTTGTAAAACCTACATTTCGGTATACACTTATACTTTCTTCACGGTCCACCAATATTCAAAAACTATTTAGTACATATAATATTAACATAAGCATTATCTCCAGGGCATCGAACTTGCCAAAAACTGGGTTCGGTTCAGGTTAATTTGTTTCACAAAGAGTCAACACAAGCAGTAACGCAGATGCAGGCTTCGATGATTCGCTGTAACTATTACGATTACGCTTTGAAATTAAAATGAACCTAAACCGGACCTGAATCCGAATTTTAATACGCGGATTGTTTCCGACTCGAGTTCAATCGGAAAATATATTTGGGGTTCGGTTCTGGGTTCGCTAATATGTTAAGTTTGGGTTCGCTAAAATGTTAGATATGGTTCCGGTTTTAGTTCGCTTTGGGTCCGATGCTCTGATTATCTCACTTACAAGTAAGATTTTACAGATTCTTAAACATAAGAGATGTACAAGTGTAAGAATCTGTAAGATTTTGTATGTGTATGTCTCATGTTAATGTTATATGTACTAAATTATTTTTTTAAATGTTTTTAGACCATGATTTACAATACTTGGAAGTCGATGAAGTTACAAGAGCAGCTACTGTCGAAATAATGTTTGAATCTTTTGGACAAAACATTTACAAAAATACATTTCTTTAAATCGTAGAAATGGGCTTTAGGGTCCAGGAGAAATTTATTTAAACGAAGAAAGAATTGTGGAAAATTCATGGACCTCGCTGGGATTCGAATCCAGAGCCTTCCAGGGAGGTCCATGAATTTTTCACAATTCTTTCTTCGTTTAAATAAATTTCTCCTGAATCCTAAAGCCCATTTTTACGATTTAAACATTTAGGTTGGATCTCAAATAATTATTCTACGTACGTGTGACGGCTTAAAGTTCACAATAATATAATATTTACTGCGCAATGTTAGCGTTGAGTATTTTTCTCTCAAATTGTAGAGTGTATTCGTCACGATTTGTAAAAAGACTTGTGGAAGATTCATAGACCTCAACGGGAACTCGTTGTTCAATTGGTAGAGCGCCCGACTAGCGATTGGGAGGCTCTGGGTTCGAATCCCAGCGAGGTCCATGAATTTTTCACAATTCTTTCTTCGTTTAAATAAATTTCTCCTGGATCCTAAAGCCCATTTATACGATTTAAACATTTAGGTTGGATCTCAAATAATTATTCTAAAAATACATTTCATTTACTTTCGAACTCTAAATTAAATTTTAGTAACGCCAATGAATGTATTACTAATGTTGTGGTAGTAAACAACGTAAAAAATAAAATAACAAAATATTTTTATCTAAAAAATAAGTTCTAGAACATTCTATTTGGTATTCCATTATCTCCCTTATTGTAATGTTTCTAATTTTCTTAAGTTGATTACGTCGAAAAGTAAACAACCTTACACAAATTAGAGTTAATGTTCCCATATCGAGCACACTCCATAAGCAGGGTTTTATGCTAATGAAGCCGGCTTATTTCAATGGGGTACAGTCATGTGAATATGAATAAGATGCACGTGTTTCAACAACTTACATACCGTAAGTTTCCTTTTGCCATTCTTCTGTGACAAAATTGTGATTTGTCCAAGGGAGTTGCAAAAAATCTGGAGTACTGGTCGAGTATAGGGTCTGCTTCAGTTGTTGTCTCTCATTTTCATCTATATCGCTCAAATCTAGAAACTCATAGTACTCCTGTAACAATATAAAATGTTACACACACCACATGTACCACAATGATGTAAGAATGTGAAACCGGGCTAAAAACAACCATAAATAACTGCACTATGGACACGTACAAATGTAATAAGAAATAATTAAAGTTTAAAAGAACAATATTTGGTTAACAATGCCATAAAATATAACTAAAATGCTGAATAATCATGCAAGTAAATTAATCACATTCTCATCATATATTCCAATCCCATACAAACTTAAAATATGTGCAAAATATAATTTATTTCGACAATGATTGTCTCTATGTGTCAGTATATTGTAATTGTTTACAATACTGTGTGGCAAATGCCGGGGTAAATACAAGAAACTAGAAAAATTAGGTTGGCTCCCACGTGCGCCAAAGTATAGGTAACCGACATCGTAGAATTTCCAAGGCGTGGTAAAAATATCCAGTATTTATTCGCCAACATTTTAGTTATAAAAGAAACTGAATTACTTACCGATATCCCTGGATCCATGGCACTTTTGTTAAGTCATACTAACACTTTGTTGAAGACATATTTCTTCAACACGAAATCAGAAAAGACCTTCGCTGAGAACGTAGTACATCGTGTGCGAGATGACGGGGGCCATTTTCTAACAACTTCACTGATTGGTAGAAAATGGATTCATCATGAAGTCTAAACCAATCACAACACTCGACACAAAATGAGAGCTAATGGTGGAATATTTATTTGTGAAAGGTTACCGGCAAACTAGAATAAATGTTTTAAAAAAATATTATTGTGTTTGTAATATAAATATAGTATTTAATGAATAAATAGAGAACTATAAAAAATATGTAGAGAATATTGAATAACTCGTGGAAATAATGTTCTCGTTCGAGAGGGCACTACTATCACACCGTAGTTACTGTTAAGCTCACTAGATGTAACTAATATGCAAAAACGTACCGTATTTCATGGTGAAATTATTATCATTTTATCAGAATGTTTTATTTTCTATGATTCATTAGCTATATTTTTTAAATATTGATTATTTTGACGTTTTCTTATTTTGATTTGATATTCACAACACACTTGACGAATATTAATACATACAACAAATCTCAAAGTTAAATCGCAATGTCCAGTCAATTTGGTGCCCAGAAAGGGGTTTGCTTGGAAAATTTAGCGGAAGCAGGCCTATATTTACGTAGGCCCAGTGCGCCAGATTTGTAGGGCCTGCAAATTTCAAGCACGACTTTCATTAACCCGATTTTGAAAAATGCTATTATTATAGATAGAAAATAATAAATTAATAACCAATAGGTATAATACAAATTTTCACAATTTTTTTATGTTATGATCCATATAAAATAAAATATAGGCGCGCGGGGGAGGGGGGCAATTTCGAATAGCGCTTTAGCGGAAGTTTCAAAAACGTAATGTTATAGATTTTGAGGTGCTCTAATCGAATTTCCACTTTGCGACCTTGTACCGCCATGGGAAATGGCGCCATTTTGGGTAAAATGTCACCAAAAATGGGTTTTTCGAAAATATCTGCATACCGGCTAATTTTTCGACAAAAATACTGATGTACAAAATTGTTCTACAGAATTTTTTTGTCAGACGAATAGTTTCGACGTACGAGCACCGCGAAGGGGCGTGCCATTTTTTTATTTAATATTTTTGAAAAGACGATATAAACTTGTTACATTCTTAAATATGCTTTCCTTTCTCCAGTTCGAAATAATGACGTCACAGAAAATGTTCTTTCTTAATTTACTAAAAAATAAAACATTTTTCTAAAATAAAATTTATATTTTTACGTAGGTACGTTATTAACATAACTTTAGGTACCTATATAGTGATAAATATCGGATTTCAGTACCACTACATAACACATTTTTATTAATAACTGGTACTAGTATATAGTATTTTGAAACATGGTGTGAAAATACTACTTATTTAAATGTATATTTATGCCTTTTTCTCCTGGGTAAAAAATGTAAGGACCCGTTTTTGTACAAAAATTTACGAGCTTTAATTTTATATTCTTGTAAAATTTTTATACGGGCTACTGTTTTTGAGAAAATAGCCAAAACCCCAAAAGACTCATTTTTTGCGCTTTTAATCCAAGATGTCGACTAGCGCCGAGTCTCCCCAGGGTCAAAAACTTGAATTTTTCATCCTTGTCTCGACCTAAACAACATAATTAAAATCGTTTCTAACGCATGTTTTGTAAGGCAAAGGTCTTTTTTAGTCTCCATTGACTGGACTAATTAGGAAGTAATCAAATTCATATACCCAGTGGCGTACCTAAGAGAAATGGTGCCCAGGGTAAGGGTCTTAATTGCGCCCCCTATCAACAATGTAAAATCAAGATTACTTCTTTCTTGGTTTAGTGCAGCGAGATATGTGGCATTTGTATTGTTGTTGAAATTACTTAAGAATATCCATATTTATATTCTTAAGTAACTTCAACCCTGAATGAATCAGCACAATAACAAAATAATTATCAATATACGGGTGTTCTGCGACTCGACCGAAAAAACCTATAGGTCATATACCATTTTTTGATCGTAATGACCCCCGGAATATATGGTATAAGTTTGTCGGTCGAATTGCGGAACACTCTTTATATGTTTATTTACCTATCAAATATTTAACATTAATTATGTATCAGTCGAGTATAAGTAGTCAGTGCAGTTATCTCTCCTAAGGTGGTTTTATGCATGTTAAGTTGTTGGAGATCTCCCCTGGTCTAGTTGTGCGGAAACATAAACATATTCAGCGACGGCGAATGGCACAACGAGGTCTAACAAAACATATCCACGAATTTGGTCTGCATGATTTTTACATCTGTATCTTCCTTGGCTTTACTGATGCAAAGGCATTAATAACCTACTAGAAATCTGTCTTTTCAGTTTCTCCCCTTTCAACGCACAGAAAAGAAAGATCACTTAATCGATCTTGACCTATGAAGGCTCTCAGTTAATTTAAGATCAGTTTTAATTTGCTGAAAGATCTTTCACAACTAGCGATGGAAACTGAAATAGGTAACATTATTTGCATGGCTATACTAAGATTTTTCGGTTGTAACATCCCAGTTTTGACAGAGACTAAGTCCAATTTCCAGAGCTTGTCACCAAAGTTTCTCTTTCATTGCGAAAATAATCTCTTAAACCTTTCAAATCTAAGACGGCATCATGAAAGTTCATATTTATATCTTGCAGTCTTTTCTGAACTCTATCAATAGGAATGAGTATTCTCGTCCAAAATCCAAGTAGAGACAGAAACTCGAGTGTCAACATACGGTTGTACAATTGCTTAGCATCACTTCTTGTTTCACTCGTTTCATTTGCATCATTCATTATAGTCTCGAGAACTTTGAGTATGCCATCAAGGTAGTTATTTATTTATGGGCTTTTGCACTCCATCTTGTTTTAGACTCAGATTTAATAACTATGGGCACAGCGTTTTTGAGTATTTCCCAGCGTTGAGTAGACGATGAAAAAACATATTGAGCTTCAATAGTTTCGAAAAATGTCAATACGCACAGTAATCAACAGTTTTTACACTTTAAATTCTGGCACCCAAGTTACATATGGATACCAAGGGCTCCAAACGGCGCCCCCTTGGTTCTGGCGCCACCCTAGGTACGCCACTGCATATACCGGGTGTCTACTTTTTTGCCGAACATAGGAAATTCAATGTTAAAATTTTGATTTGGCGATATCTCTTTACCTATTAATTTTAGAAAAAAAGTGCAATGAAGAAAAATGTTCAAAATGCAAAAATGCATCGATGAGTACCAGTTTGTTGTTCAATTGTTTCTTATGTACGAGTTAGAAGCATAAGAAAATATACGAATTAAGGCAATTATCAGAGTGCCATGAAAAATAAGACAATAATTTATGTTTGTTGTTTCTGACTATGACAGATTTGACATCTTTTGATTTTATTGTTATTAGAATAATAAGAAGACAATCTAGAAGTAAAAAAATTATTACAAATTCTAAAAATAATAATAAAATCAAATGAAATGTCAAGTCTGTTAGATATGTCAGAAACATTAAACATAAATTATTGTTTTATTTTTCGTGGCACTGTGATAATTGCCTTAAATCGAGTATTTTCTTTTTGCTTCTAACTCGTACATAAGAAACAAATTAACAACAAACTTAGTACTAGTCAATGCACATTTTCATTCTGAACATTTTTCTTCATTCCACTTTTATTATTAGTTATCGTCAGTAAAAAAATTATTACAAATTCTAAAAATAATAAATCAAATGAAATGTCAAATCTGTCAGATATGTCAGAAACATTAAACATAAATTATTGTTTTATTTTTCGTGGCACTCTGATCATTGCCTTAAATCGAGTATTTTCTTTTTGCTACTCGTACATAAGAAATAAATTAACAACAATCTTAGTACTAGTCGATGCACATTTTCATTCTGAACATTTTTCTTCATTCCACTTTTATTATTAGTTATCGTCAAATTAAAAATTTAACATTGAATTTCCTATGTTCAGGAAAAAAGTAGACACCGGTATGTAAATTCATTCTTGGATAGACGTCGATATTCTCTGGATGCACGACAACCATTACTGTTACAATATCAATAAATAAACACCATATCTTCCGCTAAACTTTTCAGCTAAAACCACCAAATGACTGGACTAACATGCCTACTGAAAATTGCCAAATTCGTAAAAATAAAGATCGAAATTATTAATTCTGCGGCATTTACACTTGGTTAATTTAAATGTTTCATCTGAGTGTCAATAAAATTTTGAACTTCGTCTTAAAGTCAACAATTAAAATAACTGGAAGTGAAATGTGAAGGAAATGTTGAAGGCGTTTAGAAATTAAGATTGTTTGCAGACACAAAAAGAAGCAGTCAGTTTTTAATATCTTTGAACTCGGGTGTGCATAGACTCAGAGTCACGCCTTTTAATTAATTTACGCTAATCCGTATATCCGGTATCTTCTTCAAACTTGTTGCTTGTTCTTTGCAAATTATGTCGTACTCGTTTTCTTTTGAATTGCTTTGAAAAGTGGGAAAAGTAGAAACTTAAAAGTTTCCAATAGTCTTCGAATTTAAAATGAACTCATTTCGAAGCTTGTATATTCGCAAGGTTAACTTGTTACTTGGTTTGACAGGTTACTTTACATTAATTTTTGGAAAATATTACATACTCATTTCATTTTTGCCAGAACTTTGAATTACGGCACTAAAAGCGCAAATTAAAAAAATAAATTGCACAGAAATATTCAGAATTTTTTCCTCTAAAGCTCTATAAAGCAAAAAAAACCAAACAGTTTTATGAGACACATGGTATTAAAAAAATTGTTTTTTCTTCAAGCGTATTATAATATTAATATTATGCTCCTGTACACACACTGTAGAAGATGTTCATTGTCTTACTAGTACAAAAATGTTGTTATTGTTGTACTAGTAAAAAAATGCTAGTGTTTTAGTTCACCGCTGGCGGCGGCAGTTGTCACAGCAACACATATTATATTGAAAATTGTTATTTGACAGTTGTGTTGTTTTTGTTTTGTAGTGTACACAGCATGCTTTGGCAGAAATTGCAAACTCTACAATTAAAAAATTCCAAAAAAAATGTCAAAAAATTCTTTGAAACACTTGAAGAAAAAATAGTATATGTCATTCGGAGTAGAACGCCCTTTTTGTGTTTTACCCAGCTTGCCTAGCCTCGGCTACCGCCTCGGCCGCAATAGCTGGGTTCAACACAAAAAGACCGCTTTCTACTCCTAATAACATAATATACTATTCTCATTTTGAACGCCTGTGTCACAGATTCTCGTATTCACCTTTATTATACAGGTGACACTGAAAATAACTTTTATTTATAATTATTTTTTAATTCTTTTATATATTTGTAAACTAGGCCTAGGGGTTCACAAATAATGGTATTTGGCATGATAGTAACGCTTCCGATTTAACCTGAAGTGGCATTAAATTTCATATTCTAAATAGAACACCCTATATAATTTTATATATTTGGAATCTACATAAAATTATGTATTAAACGATGTGTTTGAAGCGCAATTATATTGAAGAAATAATTTATAAAAAAGGAGAAAATGAATATGAATGATAAGCCATGAACCATGATATCAGTCAAGCTGTATCGCTGTTGGTATTCAGGGGCGTAATAATTTCGCCCTAACATTTTAATTATATATTTCATACATTGTAAACTGAGTTGCCAATCTTTTCAAGTTGTTTAAGAGTAAGCTGACATTATTTAATCGTGTCATAATAATGGCAGTAAAATACTACTATTAAGCCGAACAAACGGATATGTTAATAAATATAGGATATTACGAAGAAAATTATTGGCAACCTATAAACAATTGTTACTGTCATTAAAATTAGTTGTTTGACATTTGGATAGATTGCCAGATGAAATTTATTTTAAAAATTGCACTGTGCAGTTATTCATATTTTATTTTTTTCTGCCTAAACCGTTACAGATATTTCAACTTATGCAGACAGAAAAGTTTACCATTGAATGTATTATGGTCGTGACATCTTAGTTTCATACACTAGTGGTTCATTAATAATAACAAATATTATCTTAAAAGATGACATCCATATGGATTATCATTATAAGCAAAATATTTTTTTTTACTAAACGGTACACTTTCGGTTTTTCGGATATTAGTAAATTAAGTTAAATCGTGTTACTTTGGGCCCAGGAATCTGTGTTTAAGCCATGTCTACGTGTTTTAGAGAGCATGTATATAAATATATTAGGAGTATTATTTTTTTGTAATAGATATTAACTTTATTTAGGTTAAATGTACACATAATTTAATATATGTATAATAAAATAAGTATGTAATTTTTACTGTAGTATTTGCATTTATAAAAACATATAGGTACCCATATTTAAAATAAAAATAGTGCACAGCCAAAATTAAAAATTTACGCCTCTGTTAGTATTAAGTAAAATGGCGACAACAAATGCCAGTCGGGCTGTCAAACAAAACGTCAAAAATATTGCAGTCATTAAAATACCTGTATTCTCGCTGAAAACTTGCATCGTTAGACATTTTAGCTTCAATAAAAGCTTTTGTAACTTCTAATGAAAAGTTTTTTATAATTTGTCAGAAACATTTAAAAAGCCACATTGCTAAAAAACAAATCAGTTGGATATATAATGTTAATAAACAACGAATAATGCAAAAACATAATTTAGAACTCTATATTATCTTACTTTGCATTAAAACACGCTTGACTTTGAAAATTTTCAAAAAATCGCCTGTGGCGCACTTTTTTTTCACAAATTTTTTATCCATCGATATATGTCCCGTATTGTGAAATTATAAATCTGGCAAGCCTAATAAAAATATTTTGTTATTATTTCTTCATATTTCAAAGTGGCCCTGTACAATGATTTTGCACCCGGCCTCACAAAATCTAAGTCCGGTACTGGCACTAAAGGTACGTCTTTATGGCCTAGGTAGGTAACATTTTACATCATGTATTGTTAGAATTTGGATTTAAAATATTTTACATGTTAGAAAATTTTAAAATACATACAATTTTTAAGCCTATCAATTTACAAAACTTTATTTAAAAATTTTAAGCTTTGTGACAGCTTGTTAATGTGACAGATATCAGAATAATCGCATACGGCTGGTTGCCGCATTTCGCTACCGGCCAATGTCATAAACAGATATTACAACTTACACATATACCGATCAATAGATACAAACACAAATTCCCGCCATAATTATACATACAGGTGTCTCACAACTCGCTTCCCAGACGAAACTGACACTTGCCGACGACAATAGGTTGCCAACAAATAGAAGAAAATAATTTGCGGCTGCTTGTATAACGGAGTTACAAGACTTTTTAATCCACCAATCCCGGAAGGATATCTTGAGATGTGATGATATTATTACAAAATAAAACTGGTTGCTAGGTTTTAAAAATACTACTAGTGAGTTACAAAATTAGTTTGACTTACTGTCATTTTGACACTTTAGAGTTGACTTTTCACTGCCAACAAATTTAGGTTACCGAAGGTGTCATCCGAGATCATTATTTATATCGTACAGTGCAACGTGTTGTAGCAGCTATGTAAAATGTGTTAAACAAAAATATTATTGTCATTTGAATTCCTTGAGATTAAAACAACAAATGGTGGTTCTAAAAAGAACCGTTTTTATTGTAATGCAATTTGACACTGACATTTTTCGTAAACTACAGTCGCTCACACATTTTAAAGAAGATTTGATTTGTATAAAACCCTAGTAACGTAAAATTACGACAAAAACACGTTAAAGGTGTAGGTCTCTGATTGGCAATTTTTAAGACGTCTTTTCTCGAATATCTTTTAAGCTAGATTTTTTTTCTTCGAAATTACACATCCGAGTGCAGTCTCGTGTTTTCTCATTCGCTCTGGGGCGCGAGTTGTGAGACAGCTTGTATGTAATATGTAAATAGAAAGTTTGCAATAATACCTATTTACCATACGAATATTACAATTTACTGTTGTATAAATAACTATTGCTGATTTAAATAACACAGAAAATAAATTGCTTACTCTATCTTCTATGTAGGAAATAAGACAGATATTCCATCTGCTACTGTCACAACCCTCTTGTTATGTCAGATTATGTACATTTATGTAATATGATAATATCTTTTACTAAACTATTCCATTTTGAAAATTTTTCTCCTTTGTTGACGTTTCTATTTATACATCATAATAAATTTTTGTTTAATTTTCATTCATGTGCTTCCTATGTCATTTCATGCATAATGTGTTGTCACATTATTAATGTCCGACACTCAAGTTTTATTTCATAAAGTTCGAGAACTTGAAACTTCCTAAATTAGTACACGGGGATTGTTCGTCGCCTTTTCAAACTTTTAAAACTACCTTCAACAAAGTAATATTCTTTGCAACACATCTAACTTACGAATTTTATTAAAAATATGCTCAATAAATTAGTTTTTACCTCCCCCTACCCTTGATAAGGGAGGTATAGGATCGTGCTAAAAATCGCATGTTGAGATGTTGGTAATTGACCACGTTTTCAAGTAACGTCGATGATGTATGTGGGTGTGTGTGGATTATCTTACTCTTAAAGCTTTAACTCAAATACTATCATTCAGAAAGTTCTGAAACCTTGTATTTCTACCTTATTCTAATATGGAAAAAAGCCATTAGATTTTGGTGTAAATCGGATAACTGGAAATGGCGCTCAAAATAGTTTTTTTTCAAAAAATACCTTTTAACTCCTTGGTTACACAGTTCAGATCTCAAATGTATGAAACTGATGGATAGATGCCATTCTCAAAAAACTAACTTACGACTTTTAACTTTTTTTACCGGTTTCAGGATATTATTCTATTGTTTACATGTACAAAAGTAGGCTGGTAACTAAGTAATAACTGTATCTGTATGGTAATATTATTACCATACTGACTTGTCAACAACGCTCTACAAAATGAAAATAAAATTAAATGAAAATATAATATTCTTCATTAATAAATACAGGTAACATTAGCCTATCGTTTCAAATACGGTCTACTTTATACTAAAGTAATAAACATGAGGAATAAAGCACATAATTTGAATATTTGTCATATTGACATATGTCAAAATAATTGTTCTGTTAACCATAGCAATCTGAAAATAGCATTAATGAGAGAATTTCAAAAAATGATATTTATCAATAATGTCTTAATTTTCTGAAACCGTTAAACTATTGAACAAACCACGGATGTTATTAATCATAACAAGCCTTAGATGTCTTAAAATCCTAGCTCTGCGAGCTTGGATTTCAAACTGACATCTGCGGCAGTTATGATGTGCATAACATTCCTAGGTATGTTAATAGCTATAACTTCTTTAAAAATATTACTAATATTTTTACAAATCATTTAACACTGTACAATTTTTACCACATTTTATTATTTACAATTTGCAAAATTTTACAGAATTTAGTGTTGATTTCTACACAAATATATTTCATTAAATTATAAAAAATCAGTCTCATCACTTTATACCTCATATTGCCTATTTAAGATAAAATTCTAAAAAAATATCTCAGTTATTCTAGCCTCACTCGCAAAATCACCAATTTTCTAATTTGTAACTATACTGAAGTACCCATTGCCGAAGAATTTTCTCACTTTCTTTTAAAATGCACTTTACTCTCCCCTTGTTAATTCTTTAAGGGAAGTATAAATACAAAATCTTTAAAAGTAACTTCCACTTTATCCTTTATCTATTTTCTGATAAGGGAGGTATAGGATCGTGCAAAAAATCGCATGTTGAGATGTTGGTAAATGGCCACGTTTTCAAGTAACGTCGATGATGTATGTGTGTGTGTGTGGATCCTCTTACTCTTAAAGCTTTAACTCAAATACTATCATTCAGAAAGTTCTGAAACCTTGTATTTCTACCTTATTCTAATATGGAAAAAGGCCATTAGATTTTGGTGTAAATCGGATAACTGGAAATGGCGCTCAAAATAGTTTTTCTTCAAAAAATACCTTTTAACTCCTTGGTTACACAGTTCAGATCTCAAATGTATGAAACTGATGGATAAATGCCATTCTCAAAACACTAACTTACGACTTTTAACTTTTTTAACTTCTTTAAAAATATTACTAATATTTTTACAAATCATTTAACACTGTACAATTTTTACCACATTTTATTATTTACAATTTGCAAAATTTTACAGAATTTAGTGTTGATTTCTACACAAATATATTTCATCATTTACTAAATCGGATTTACACGGCTAAAATTTCTTAGTGTATTCCCTATCCTATAACAGATTTCAGGTATATAGGCTATAAAAGACTTTTTTACTTTCCGTCACCTTTAGGTAAGGAAGGTATTGTCTTTGGTCAAAAAATTCGATGGTGAGTTTTTAATGAAAAGGCACGTTTTAAGGTCCCTAGAATACGGAAGTACCCTCATTTGAAGATTTTAACAGTTTTTCTTGAAAAACAATGTTAAATATAATTTTTTCACATTTAATGTTATTATAAATATTATAAAACATTGTATTCTCTATACGATTTGACTACATTTTATACTTCATATTAAATGGATGTAGAGTTATAAAATTATAAAGAAATTAAATTTCATAAATTAGCTAGCTATGCTAGAAACAGCTACTATATTAAGAAAATTCTGATTGAAAGATGTCAGTATCAATTGACATATTCGTAGTATATTTGTGTTATAATTTTACTCGAAATATAAGATATTTTTGCTCAAATTTTCTGTACGGAATTTGTATAAAATGTATACAACTGTCGAAAGGTAATGTACATACAAGATTTTTAGAATCTTTTCCAAGGAACTTTCTGTATGGATTTTATAGAAAATACATACGCATTTACGGAAATTCTACTGGTAGATACCGCATCTACTGACTGTGTTCGAAAACACGAGTGGTAAAAAGTTACCGTGTTCACCTACGATATCTTCTGTTTTGGCAGCGTCTGTATATATGTTTTTGTAATTACTGTAGAGATTCATAATTTTTTGTAGTTCTTTTTTGTACATATCAGCTGTCGTTTGATTTTTAGTGAAGTTTAATAGATGTAGGATTATTGATGGACTTCGAGAGGTCCAGGATGGGATGATAAGAGGAGTATATTTACCTGCAATGAGTGTCTGGTTTAAGTTGTTTTCTAGGAATGCTTGTGTTTGATTTAAGAGTGGAAGATATGGTTTAAGTGAAATGAAGGGAGAATTGTTTAAAAGTTGTTTATATGTAGGGTGGTCTGGTTGTGTTGCTATTTGTATTATATAGTTTGCCATAAGTGCAAAAATCGCCTCAATCGCTGTGTAGCTTCCCAAGGCAATTACTTTGAAGAAGTCAATGTGGAATTGTAATTTTAATTGAATAAAAAAATTATAAAAAATCAGTCTCATCAATTTATACCTCATATTACCTACTTAAGATAAAATTCTAAAAAATATCTCAGTTATTCTAGCCTCACTCGCAAAATCACCAATTTTCTAATTTGTAACTATACTGAAGTACCCATTGCCGAAGAATTTTCTCACTTTCTTTTAAAATGCACTTTACTCTCCCCTTGTTAATTCTTTAAGGGAAGTATAAATACAAAATCTTTAAAAGTAACTTCCACTTTATCCTTTATCTATTTTCTACTTAAGTTTCCAGCATTTTAATCAGAATAAAAAGCCGGTGAAATTCTTTCATAACGCAGCATCCGAATAGAGAGAGATAGAATCTATGCGTTCGTGTACGATGGAGGGCGTAAACAACACAACCAGGTTAATTTGTAATCTCGCTAAAACATCTTAGACATTTGCATTAATGAAGTGTATATGTGAAATCTTCTTTAGCACTTAACAAGGGTTTCATTGCGCACATTAATACAGATTGTTTTTCGCTTAATTTAGAATTTCTATTTTATTGCTTTACTCCCACGAAATAAGTGATATTATTGGAAAATTAGGATGCAAATGACGTTCTTGAACTAATATTATTGTATGCACGTAAATGCCATAGATAATTCGATAGTTAGTAATTACAGCTGAAAATGCATCAGATATTGTTGTTATCGGGTAATATTCATTATTTATCCATCTGCGATAAATTTATTGTTAATAGTCTTAAAATAACCTGATGCCATAAAATGATGGAATTAAAATTCTGATGTGGCCAGCACACAACCTCTCGCCATATATTTTACCTGGTTGTACGCATAAAACAAAAAATATTTTTAAATACAAATACATATATTCATGTCTCACTACAAAATAATTCTCACATATATTTGCAAAATCTATGGGATATTTAAATATAAATTATGTACAATACATACATTTTCTTTATATTCAATATCCTGAAATTTTCTTTTTCTACTTTCCTTTTCTTTTTCTTTATATTCGTCATTTTTTCGCAAATTCCTTTTATATCCTTTTTTACGTATATTCTTTTACGTTGTTGACTTTTTTTATTTTCATAATCTTCATAATGATGTACAAATATTTTTGACAGTGGTATACAAATATTTTTGACAGTGACATTTATGTGTCAATTACAAACATTTCAATTTCTTGCCTTGTAGTAGTTTGATCTGAGATTTATTACATCAAATTATTTTATTTATTTTACATAAATATTCGATAAATAATATTTAGATGATTTTTTTCTTGTAACTATTACTTCCGGTTGTCCAATTGTTACCAAAACTTAATCAACTCTTCCCATTTTTGTTAGATTGAGGAATCCGTAGTCGTAGTTAAAATGTCTTAAGTCTTATAGTATTTGAGAAATCGTTGATCCAACATCCACAAACACACACACACACACATACACACACACACAGACACACACACACACACACACACATACACACACACACATCCACACACACACACTCTCTCTCTCTCTCTCTCTCTCACACACACACACACACACACACACACACACACACACACACACACACACACACACACACACACACACACACACACGGATATCATCGTAAAAATGTTATAATCGGATTCTAGGTTTGTTAGATTGCGGAATCCGTAGTTAAAAATGTCTTAAGTCTTATAGTATTTGAGAAATCGTTGATCCAACATACACACACACACACATCCATATACACACACACATACACACACACACACACACACACACACACATCTACACACACACACATCTACACACACACATCTACACACACACACACACATCTACACACACACACACACACACACACACACACACATATTCACACACACACATCTACACACACACACATCATCGTAAAAATGTTATAATTGGATTCTAGGGACCCTAAAATATGCTTATTCACTAAAATCTGGATATGTAATTTTTATACCTCTCATAGTGAGAGGTAAAATTAGAGTGGAGGACCCAATTTTACATGGTAAAACAAAGATTTGAGACGAGATAAGTGGAGCGCAATTCAATGAAGTTGACCTTGCACAATTATTTTGTGGGATTTGTGAATTGCCATTAATGTAAGGTTACCTGTCATTATTATTTATATTACTTCATGAAAACAAATTTTAGTTGAATATTTCTAATTTTTTTTTAATCCGTTTATGATCGGCATCAGCACATTATTTATACAACCGACAAAATAATTATAAAATAACGTCTCGAATATGGATGATTGTATATACATACTTTGTTATCGTTATCTATTGTTGCAGCTGCATGTCTTTAGTCTTTAGATGTATGTATGATAACAAAATGTTTTTATTTTGTTTCCCATAAATCGCGTCACGTTAACAAGATAACCACGCCACAACGCTTGTCATTTTTAACAAATATAAATTTCCACCATGCGCTGTATACATTTCAAAGGGAATTTAAAGGATTTACTTGTACTGTAAATTAATTATTTGTTCAAAAATATTTTGTAAAAATGTCACTTACCTATAACAAATGTACATAAATACTAAAATATCAACACGCTTACTATACATATATTTTTCGAATCAATAAAATACCTATTTATAAATTATATGAAAAGAATAGTTTATCAATATAATTTTTTGTGTTATTTAAAATTTGAGGGTTTTCGCAGCAATTTTTTTATGAAAAAGGAGGGGCAGAGAGACAAAAAGGTTGGAAACCACTGCTTTAAACATTTAAAATAGAGGAAAAACAGTCGATTTAATTTTTAAAGTTTTATATAAAGAATCCTACTTGATTTATTTTAGAAAATTCATCCTATCGTTACGATGCTTCTTCGCGCACAACATTATAACATTATTATTAATTTTAGTACAAATTTAGCGATATATTGGGGGTTATTATCAAAGAACACCTCAAACAACAAACAACCAATACCCTTCCGACGAACGACTTGGGATGCGTAGGAGACTATAACCTTTAAACTGCCATGTGAACTACCTCGAGAAATGATGGCTTGTATAGTAGGTATGCGGTTTATAGCATGTAGTTATCTAAGGGTGCTATTAATCCGCTAAACGTAGTATGCGGTGAAGCTTTCGTGTAATTTTCAAATAATAGCTAAGTTGCCCTCTCATTTTATATAATTAACTACATCAATCGAATTTTCAGTCTGTCATTAAGATTATATTAGGATGACAGGATGGAACAAATTCGAGTACCTTACATGAAAAACTTTCTGATTAAGTACGCTACAGAAAATTGATGCAGATCTTTATCAGCCAAATTATTGAGACAACTTTAATAGTTACCACAGAAAATTTCAATTTCAATTTTTACTTAGAATAACGTAGTGTAATTGGATTTTTTCAAAACTTCATAATTCTCGAAATAACCCAAAAATCTGTTCAGAGCTTCAAGTAAAGTATCACTTCTGGTTGATTAATTTTGGCCAAAATCTAATATGTTGTTTCCCATGCTATAAAAGTCTTAAATACTAAAATTGAAAAGTTTTGAATTATATTTTAATATAGTTTTTCATTAAAAACTGTTATGGGCTTCAAGCAAAGTATCACTTCCATTTATCCAATTTTACCCAAATTCTAATTAACTCGTTATATGAATGCAGGAAGCTTGAGTGTCAGGTCGCGAATCTGGGGAACCGGGTTCGATCCCGACCGACGCCAAATATTTACAATTTTAAAATGGCACAAAATTGACCCCTGTGGTGCACTCTCCACGCCAGCAATGAGTGCCCGTGAGGTGACGCCTGGTAAGCGCCCGCACGGTGCAAATATATCGTCATTACCGGTATCTGTACAAAGCAGATTGGCACACCCAGTAATGGGTAATAAGCCGTGATGATATATTTATTTATTTTATTTAGGAAGCTTAAATACGGAAAATAGATATATTTGGAAATTTGTTATAAGAGTTATAGTTGTTATTGAAAAAAATTTGCTGTAATAATAATTATTGTCTGTCATTGAGAATTATTTGAAAGAAAAATACATTGAAATGTATGAAAATGAAGACCTTCCTTTAGAACGTATTCACCTAGAAGCACAAGCAGCATCTTTGAATTTAATTCCGAAGCAAGTAACCACTAACTTGTTTCTCGTTTCCGTTTTATCAGCCGTACATGACAGCTGTCATTGTGTAAAGATAAGTAACCTATTTTAGCATAAAAGTTAATATTGATTTAAATAAATAAGTTTCATAATGTTAAATAAACTTAATAATAAAATAATTTCGTAAAATTGCTTATTATTTATATTAAAACACACACACACACACACACACACACACACACACACAAATCAGTAATAATTTATCCGTGACTTCTAAAATATTATCTCACGGAGTGACTAATGTCGTACATTAGTTATTTCAATTAACCATAGTAATAAGCATATCATGAGTTGGTGTTGGATAAATATATTATTCGTTATTAAAATTCATAATGCCCTAGGAACTATTTATAATAATGCACAAAGACGGCGTGGCGTACAAAGAATCAATTAGTGTAAACAAAAAGGAATAACGCTCTATTTAATCGACGTTTATCCCTCTGGGTAAGCTGAATGTTCCCGCATAAAAGTTTTAATCAAAACTCGCGTAAGATAAATCCGGTGAATACCAACTTTCTTACAAACAAAACAGTTTTTTTTCTTCTCCGTCACGAAGTCACGAAAATAACTAATTGTAGGAGGATATTGTTCTTGTAAGAAGTCTTACTGTATTATCGTAAATAAACTAATGAATCTGGATTATCAGATTTTAAAACTTACAAAATGGCATCTCAGGAAGACAATAAGTTGGATCATTTCGCGTATTTGCATAGAATTACCGGGTGAATATCTATGTACAATAAAAGATTAAAAATTGGATTTTTACAATATCTACCGTAATGGGCTCGTCCAAGTATTCGACTTTTTAGAAATTATATGTCGCATACGAATTTTGAATATAAATAAATGAAAACGAAATAAAAATTGCTATATTAATTGTATTTTTATACCGATAATAATGTAATTAAAGTTTTTAGCGTAAAATGGTCGCCATGTTGTGACGTCAGTGTCACTACAGTCGTCCAGTTACCCTGTGGAAATGTCAGTATAGAGTGGACCATGTATATTTTGGTCATAAGCTCGCGATTGGCTTTACACATACTCTAACATGCACATATACATATATCGGAGTAATTTTTAATTAAAATTAAAAGAAAATTTACTTATTAAATAAATTTATATTATAATTTATGTTTTAATTATTGTAATCTCAATACTTGTCATTGTTGTAATCATTTAGTAAATAGGAATGTAAATGCTGGATTACCTTTTATTAACTATGTTTTCATTATTGTAATCAATACTGTCATTGTTGTGTTTAATTATAAATAAAATATTAAATTAAAGAAAGTCTTAAAGTCACATTAATTAAAGCGAATAATTAATCTATTAATGAAAACGAGAAAAAATATTTATTTTACTTACCTGATTTTTACATAAATTAACATTTAAAACTATTCATGTAAGTAAACCAAATAAATATATATTTTGAAATATTAAGATTTTAATGGTAACGTATGTCGGTTATCTCTACTTACGGCGGAGTGACACCAACGTCACAAATTTCGCGCCAAAACATTAATAATTATTTTAGGCGTTATTAAGCATAATTTGAAGAAAACAAAAAATACGAAATTTCTATTTTTAAATTCTTCATAACATATAAAAAAATCAAAAAAAGTTGAACGTGCCCAATTATAACTCTCCGCTTAGATTGGTGTTTAAGTAAAAAATAGTTAAAGATAGTCCTTGAAATATTTCAACTGATTTACTAAATATGTAGTAGTCGTAAGTTCATTGTTTCAGATCAAAAAGAACAAAAATCAAATCATTCGAAGCGAGAGAAATTCCTCCAAACATTCTTTTTTCCTTATTTCAACATACTTTACATTCAGCACACAAGATCCATCTTGAGAACATCTCTCTAAATATTGACAATATAACCATTTGAATTCATAAATTTTTGAGCACAATCACGAAACTGTTCAGACGATACATATGAACTGTAGATTGTGGAGTAGATTTCAATATTATTCTTCAGACAATGTCAGCAATTTTATAATATTATTTTAAAGAAATAAAATGAAAATAAATATATTATACGGAATAATAAAAATGTGTTAACAATGTTAACATAAAATAAATATTGAGGATTTATACTTGGAATCAGTCCAATAATTTTGTAAAGTTGAAAATGTTTGTATATAAATATTAAAGATAAACAATAAGTTAAAATACATTTAGTGGTGAATTTTCAAGTTTATAATTATGTTTGTTTTCTTTGCCATTGTGTAATTTTAAGAAATTATAGACCCTTTCAAACAAAAACAGTAATGGGGTCTTCCAACAACCACCATATAATACGACTAACAAATCAGAACATGGATCATCAAAACTCGACCTTAAAACAGTATGATAGTGACTATAAATGTTTAAAAATGTTATTAGTTTAGACTCGCCTGCAACATCAACACTACTTTATACCAAATTCTTACTTACTACTTTCAATCCTTCAGCTACTGGGTTTTTTAAAATCAATAATCAATTTCCAAGGAAATCACCCTAATTCTGTAAGAAAAACGTCTCAGAAACATTGCTATATATATATATATATATATATATATATATATATATATATATATATATATATATATATATATATATATATATATATATATAAAGTGTTGATTCTTTGGAAATAAAAAAATAAATACACTTAAACATAGAAAGATATTTGTCGTAAATGGTATTACATTGTTTTTGTTGTTTCAGAGCATGTTGATGCTGATAAAATTCGATGATTGTTTAAATTTTGTCAAAAAGTAGTGGATAGAAATATGAAGATTTGTAGGAAATCGTTGACAATAATTATTTAAAAATAATCGAAATATTACTTAATTTGATGCCACGACGAATGCAAACTATTATAAGTAGTAAAAGCTATTAGACTAAATATAAAATACATAATATTGCATATTTTTTGTGTAATTTAAATTTCTTCCATATATTGGTATTTTGGTTAATTATTTTTTAACGTAACTCTCTGACAGTTCATTCCAGGTCAAAAATGTAAGAGTTCTTTTTACCTTCCGTCACCTTTAGGTAAGGAAGGTATTGTCTTTGGTCAAAAAATTCGATGATGAGTTTTTACTCAATAAGCACGTTTTAGAGTCCCTAGAATACGAATTTACTATTTTTACGATGATGTCTGTATGTGTGTGTGTGTGTGTGTGTGTGGATGTGTGTGTGTGTGTGGATGTGTGTGTGTAACAAAATTTTCGTCTGCGATAACTCTAATACTACAGTTACAAAAATTATAATTTTTTCGTATACTTCTTCGTTACATCCATAGGAAGAGCTGATTAGATTTTGGTTACAATTGGTCAACCGGAAGTACCATCATTTGGAGATTTTAACAGTTTTTCTTGAAAAAACTATGTTAAATATAATTTTTTCACATTTGATGTTATTATAAATATTAAAGAATATTTTATTCTCTATACGATTTGACTGCATTTTATACTTAATATTAAATGGATATTGAGTTAAAAAATTATAAAGAAATTAAATTTCATAAAGTAGCCATACCTGTGGAAACAACTACTATATTAAGAAAATTCTGATTGAAAGATGTCAGTGTCAAGTGAAATTGACATAGTGTGTCTGTTTTATAATTTTACTGGAAATATAGGATCTTTTGCTTTCTCTATGGAATTTGTATAAAATATATACAACTGCTTTAAGGTAATGTACAAGAAATAATAATAATAAATCTTTTTTTTCTGCAGATACATTACACTGTATATAGAAAACGTCACAAAATAATAATTTTCTGTATGAAATTTGCATAAAATACATGCAACTGCCGGAAGCTAATGTACAAGAAATAGAATATTTAATTTAGCAAGGAACTTTCCGTATGAAATTTGTACAAAATATATAGAACTGACGGAAGGTAATGTGCTGGCCACATCAGATTTTTTGTATAAATAATTGCAAGCTACAGTTTTTATAATAATTACTTTTTGTCTAGGATATAACAAAAAAATCATAGCTAACAAATTATGACGGATAAAATGTCGAACATTCATTTATCTTTTTGTTCAAAAATGCCATGGCTATTGCTATTAATACAAAATTGAAGAATTTCATAATTAGTTTATGGGACCAAAATATTACATAATTTAGGTGTATTTGATGCAGAATCTAAGTTAAAACGGAAGGCAACAGTTCGCAAAAAACTATTTTCCTATATTATGTATGTGCACCTTGACAAAAAAAAAAAAACACCCGGTATCTATGAAACTATATATTTTATTTATTTATTTTTATTTACTGTTATTCGCTTTTTGATACATATCAGTGTATTCAAGCAGTGATATTATGAAGGTGAGAGAGTTTTTCTTATAAATTTTTGTAACTTTATGACGCCTGGTAAACGCCCACACAGTACAAATATGTCATCATCATTACCGATATCTGCGTACAAAGCAGATTTGCACACCCAGCAATGGGTAATAAGTTATGATATATTTATTTATTTTATTTATTTAACTTTACATTTTATATTTGAGGCTGATGGATATGAAATAATGAAAGACATATGCAGAACCCGGGACTCTTTGCTCATCAAGCGATAACGTTACCACAAAACCACCTGGGTTGGCTAAAACTATATGACCTCTATATGTCACCTCCATTACCTGCCGTAGTGAGTTAAAAAAGTGCATATGAGGAAAATTTATTAGGGAATTAACAATACAAATTTGTTTAATAAAATTTTGAGCTCATGATGCGCTTTTGACTTTATCCTATTATTTTATAATGTTAAATACGTGTTTCACAAATAAATTTGGTTGTAAATTTAGGTTAATTAATTCAAATACACAATTACTACTATTATTGTAATATTGTTTAAATTGAGTAACCGATTCAATTTCAGATTAATCTAAATAATCCATTATAATCGATTTTGCAATTAGTATAATAATAATATAGGATGGCGCTGCTGTATGCAATACTTGACCAGTTGTATTTTTAACTGATTATTTTATTAGTACTGCGAATAGTAGCAGATTGGTAAAAAAAAGTATTTCGTTATTTAGCAATAATAAACCAATGGAGGGTTATGATTTTGACATCATACGCAAGAAAGAGTACGACGATGTAGAAGTTGAGATGGAAGATCGGATTACAAACATACCATCGCCTTTTTTACCTCTCGCTAAGAGAGGTATTGAATTCATGCTAAAAATCGCATATCCAGATTTTAATAAATAAGCACGTTTTAGGGTCCCTAGAATCCGATTATAACATTTTTATATGATGTCCGTATGTGTGTGTGTTTGTTTGTGTGTGTGTTTGTTTGTGTGTGTGTGTGTGTGTGTGTGTGTGTGTGTGTGTGTGTGTGTGTGTGTGTGTGTGTGTGTGTGTGTGTGTGTGTGTGTGTGTGTGTGTGTGTGTGTGTGTGTGTGTGTGTGTGTGTGTGTGCGTGTGTGTGTGTGTGTGTGTGCGCGCGCGCGCGTGTGTGTGTGTGCGTGGATGTTGGATCCACGGTTTCTCAAATTCTATAAGATTTAAGACATTTTAAACTACGGATTCCTCAATCTAACAATAATGGGAAGAGTTGATTAAATTTTGGTAACAATTGGACAACCGGAAGTAGTAGTTACAAGAAAAAAATCATCTAAATATTATTTATTGAAAATTTATGTAAATAATTTGATGTAAAAATTCTCGATCAAACTACTTTAAGGCAAGAAATTCAAATGTTTGTAATTGACACATAAATGTCACTGTCAAAAATATTCGTATGCCACTGTCAAAAATATTTGTACATCATTATGAGGATTATGAAAATAAAAAAAGTCAACAACGCAAAAGAATATACGTAAAAAGAATATAAAAGGAATTTGCGAAAAAATGACAAATTTAAAGAAAAAGAAAAGGAAAGAAGAAAATTTGAATATATAGAAAATGTATGTATTGTACATAATTTATATTAAACTACCCCATAGATTTTGCAAATATATGTGAGAATTATTTTGTAGTGAGACATGAATGTATGTATTTGTATTTAAAAATATTTTTCGTTTAATGCGTACAACCAGGTAAAATATCTGGCGAGAGGTTATGTGCTGGCCACATCAGATTTTTAACGTTGTCTTCTATCACTTATGTTTTGACATTTGAGTTTTACATAATTCAATGTTTGCGGATGGCGTGGAAACTTAAAGAATTTCATATTTGTCATGTATTCTTTATAATTATACACTTGCTTCGTATTTGGCACCATCTTGCAACTGTCACCATGACAGCGATTTGTTTGTAACCCTGAGTTGTTAGGACCTCTGGCATGGTTGACATGTTGAGTAATCTTGACTACTCTGTTTAACTTTCCATTGTTGAACTAACTGATGATGAGAACTTAGTTCTCGAAATACGTATTTAGTTTTTATTAAAATTAATTTTAAGGTTAAGGGGTAATTATAATAGTTTTAATTGATAGCAACTTTTAATTTTCAAATGGAACACCCTATATATTTTTTCAAATATGAAAAGTACATGACATTTGATATCCAACCGTATAAAAACAATCATATGTAATATTACTAAAAGTAGAATAGCGAATGATTAAAATATTACATTTTTATTAAATATAGAAGGCATTGCAATACAATGTTTTGAATTCGATCAATTTAAATATTTAATTAATTAATTTTATTTTTATTTGAAACGTGTAATCTAAAATAAATGAAATGCAAAGCAAAAATGTATTTTTTTAATCATTGGCCATTATATTTTTTTATAATAAAACATATGATTGTTTTTATTCGTTCCATTTCCATCAATTATTCGAAAACCGGAAGTAATAATAACGATCTACTTGATATATACTACGTTTACATGCAGTTTTGAAAATGATTTCAGTTTTCAATCAAAATTACGCGAAACTGTTTACATGCAATTTTCAAAACAGGTTTATAGATTAATTTGAAAACAGTTTCGGCGCATGCGCATATGACTGAGGTAAGTGACAGACCCTCTTCACTCCAAATTCTTCTTTTTCTCATTTTTCCAATTATTTTTTCTACTTTGTACCATTGCGCATTAAAACTACACAATTGTCAGTTTATTTCTAGGCTACTAACACCAAGTAACACAAAGCGACAGAAACGTTATACTATGTACGCATGCGCAATATCGAAACTTAATTTTAAGTGTTTACATGAGTAGTTTTGAAACTAGTTTTCAAGTCAAACCCATGAAATGAAACCGTTTTGACACTGTATACATGGCGTTTTCAAAACTAAAAACGTTTTGAAAACGGTTTGAAAACTGCATGTAAACTCGGTAATAGTTGAAATCGCTGAAAGTAATAATAAGCGAAATATTTGGTGGACAAAGATGTTTGATAAAAGTTTGTATCAGAAATTGATGACGTAGGGATCAACTCAGAGATACAGAGCGTATTTATTTATTTATATTATAATAATAATGAAATACTTATTCTTCTTTATAGATTTTGAGTTAGTATCCTTTCAACAATAGTTCAATTTATAGAGAAACTTGTGGTATTTGATGCCATCTGAAAGTTATAAATTATTTAGCGTGCATCACAAAGATTTAAGCCATTCGATAAGACTCGTTTTGTTCTGCACTGAAATTTTACGGAGCAACAAACGTGTCTTGAAACCTAAATCATTTTGAATCGCAATTGAATTCAAATAGCAAAACCTGATCGCATTTTAAACAATTTTGCAATTGGTTTGTCAATACAAAACACAGGAAAATAAATACTGATTTGTGTTCAATTACGACGCGATAGGGATAAAAAATATCAATAAATGAGACAGGAGGTAATTTTTTAAATGCAGATTAACTTCCGATTTCAATTCACACAAATTCAGATTTATAAAATTGATTGCCGTTGAGACAAACAGTTTCCCATTTTCACCATATTTTATTGTTTTATATGATGATAGGGCTGTTACAAGAATTTTTATATATGCCGTTTCATTATTAAATTTAAAAAGATATTATTTTTTAAATTGCCTCAAATTGTAAAATATTTATTATATATTTCACAATTAATTTTTGAAATTTGTATATTTTGAAAAAGTTATTTGGTCTGTGGTGGGACTCTGTATGATAGCTATCGCTGGCTAACATCGCTAAGTGATAGAACTGTCAAAAATAGTACTCTGTACAATCGCTAATCATCGCTAATGATTGCTAACATGAACTAAGATAGCAACAGAATACGAAATGTTGCTATACTGAATATGTCAATTTGCTATAATTTGTACTGTGATAGCACCAGTTTTAAATTATTAAAATGGAAGCTATGGTATAAAAGTACTGTATTTCTACAGTATCTTTATTAACCTAACCTTTTAGAACTATATGGCTCGTTTGACATATTTGTTTTATAGGAGTAGGTAATGAAATTATCTATAATTATTGGTTTGAACATCAAATAGTTATAGCCGTGTTCCTTCGGGCTGTGATTGTGATTTTGTGAATCCTGATTAATTTAATCGTGATCCTTTTGAATCAGGATTTAAAAATTATATCAAGAAAACAACAACACAATCTAGTGTCAAATGTCAATGTCATATGCAGACTAATGCAAACTATTCTATTTTATTTTATAAATAATCAACTGTCAAGTGTTACAGTTAGAATTAAAAATGGATTACCTATATTGAAGTAAAAAATAATATTCTTGGTAAGGAATATGAAGTATGTTTATTTCAAACAAATCTTTATGTGGTTCATTACACGCTTTTGTAGAAAAATCTTATTTCCCTAGATGCCACAAACCCCACACTTGTAAATTTCTACACTCGAAATAGTATATTTTAAATTTGTTCTGAACTGGATCCATGTCAATCGCTCAAAAAGGTTGATTCTGAAGGGAAGGGGGAAGGTTGTTTAGTGATCACAAAATGAGAAAGTGGGGATAACGAATAGGAAACGTAAAAACATTATTCTTCTTAATCAGGAACACTTTTATCATTTAGATTACGAATCACAGCCCGAAGGAACACGGCTTATGTTGCATTGTTTGGAGCAATAACATGAAATGTTAAAAAATTTATAGTGTTAGAAGACTGGAAAAATTATAATATATATTGAAACTTTTATCAAAATCACTCAATTCAATATGATACGTCGGAAAAACTACTAAACAATAACATGTCTCAGGAAATTACAGATAAGACAGCTGGAACTAAATTGGAGGACGTTTGACGGCAACCAAATATTTTTGTTGTCTTGATGATGGCAGAACTAATGAGCTTTGTGTACATGCTAAATTATAGAAAAATATTATATATTAAAGTTTGTTATGAATAAAATTTGCTTTAATTTATATAGATTTTTTTAGTAATAATTAAAATACAATTGTAATATATTATGAATGTGGAAATGATGAAATTTAAGTTAGAATAACATACGTCAAAGACTAATTTTGACAGAAATTAAACAAATTTCCCTATAATATGTATCAAAGTTACGAAAACAACAGAACTATTTAGCAAATGAGTTACATAGTACAACTATTGATAAATCCCATCACTGGGGTGGGACTCCCAGACTAGGCTATGATAATGTAGCGATAAATAACACGTCGTTTCCATAACAACCGTGGAAATTAATAGAGAAAGGAAGGTGACATGTTATCATAGCTTAGTCTTGGGATCCCACCCCTAAAACAGAATGTGACGTAAAAGTACATATATCGCCAAATTTTTATTTATTTCAAAACTTATTGATGCACAAACTGTTTTCCTATTGGCTGTGAATATGTGAATGATGTAATGTAAGTGCTATGACGTCAGTGGAGTATTTTTGGCGCCAATCTTTTTCTTTAATTATTTACGAAAATAACAAATTATTACTAAGAAAAATATTGCTTAAACTTTAATTTAAAATACTTTTTGAAAACTTTGAAAAAGGCTCATTGATAATCTTGAAAAAAATTATTATACCCTTATTTTTTATTTTTCCAAGAAATTAATAATATCTGAAAGAGGGAAGTGAAAACAATCTATTAAGGGATAAAACTCTTTAATTAATATCCGAAAATTTTATTTTTGGGAAAATGCTTGTAACGTAATAGTACCACAATAAGAAACAGGTACATTTTAACAATAAAACAACCTTTTAGATTAAGTTCTCTTTATTCAAATTTGAAATCCAACGTTAATAATTTTAGGCCCGAACTCACCACTTCTAGTTCAAGAAACTGTTAGCTAAAAATTATACTGAAGGTTAGAAGCGATTCGAACAACAGTTTTACCTTCCAAATTAGCTCTAACCAAAGGTGGTAAGAACAATTTTGCAAAATAACCGTTGGGCTTTAGTCGCAGCAAATGGTAATGGTATCTAACTTAAAAAAAATTACATACGATAACTTTATTTACATGACATAATATTTGTATGTAATTAAAGTTAGATTAGGTCTTTAAAAAGAAAATAATTTTAACCGAATCCAACTCTGAGTCTTCACAAATTTTACTGTAATTTGTGGTAAGTGCTGAGACGCTGTAGCTGTAATGTCACATTATTAAATAATTTTTAATTTTGATGCTCTTTCACAGTGTAATAATTTACAAACCCATGTGTAACTGTAAAAATTGTTGGAATAGATAATTTCTTCTATCTTATTCCGATTTCAAACTCTAATGCTATTCATAATATCTCATATATTAAAATGAATTTTATTTCAATAAATATTCTCTGACTCACATTTCCCAAGGCATATTTTTTTATTTTATAGTCTGTCTATACTGATTTATTAGGTTACGGTTACGTACAAGAATAACATAACCCAGATAGCAGTAGAAGACAATTCTATTTACCTGCATTTCCTGCCGTACTATCAGACTATCACTCTTCCTCTACTCATGTTGGCAATGTATGTTCCTTCCTGAGTGACTGCATCATTTCACCTTCAGCGTATAGTTGCAACTGAAACAATAAGATGAGAAATGATATTATACGATATACAACCTCCGTCCCATATCATTCACCCCACCCGCTATAATATCATTTTATTAATTCAGTAATGTCACCATGACGAGATAGGTACAGATCAGGGATGTTACAGACGTTCGCATCTGCATCCGCAATTCCGAAGCATTCGCATAAGTTTTCAGCTCACTCGATGCGAATGTTTAGCTGCGCAATGAGCCTGTTTCACATTTTTTTAAAGGTATTTTAAATTAACGTTTTTGCAGTATTTTTCATAATATAAAAAAAATCTGATGTGGCCAGCACATTACCTTACGTCAGTTTTTGTATAAATGTCATATAGAAAGTTCCTTGCAAAAGACTCTAATTCTTGTGCATTACCTGAAGGTAGTTGTATGTATTTTATACACATTCCATACATATAAAATTATAACGTAAACTTACTGTCAATTGCACTTGACACTGACACATTTCAATCAGAATTTTCTTAATATAGCAGCTGTTTCCAGAGTTATACCATAGCTGGCTAATATAACATATTTAATTTCTTTATAATTTTTACCTTCCGTCACCTTTAGGTAAGGAAGGTATTGTCTTTGGTCAAAAAATTCGGTGATGAGTTTTTGATGAATAAGCACGTTTTAGGATCCCTAGAATACGATTTTACTATTTTTACGATGATGTCTGTATGTGTGTGTGTGTGTGTGTGTGTGTGTGTGTGTGTGTGTGTGTGTGTGTGTGTGTGTGTGTGTGTGTGTGTGTGTGTGTGTGTGTGTGTGTGTGTGTGTGTGTGTGTGTGTGTGTGTGTGTGTGTGTGTGTGTGTGTGTGTGTGTGTGTGTGTGTGTGTGTGTGTGTGTGTGTGTGTGTGTGTGCGTGTGCGTGTGCGTGTGCGTGTGTGTGTGTGTGTGTGTGTGTGTGTGTGTGTGCGTGCGTGTGTGTGTGTGTGTGTATGTGTGTGTGTGTATGTGTGTGTGTGTGTGTGTCTGTGTGTGTGTGTCTGTGTGTGACAAAATTTTCTAATGCGATAACTCTAATACTACAATTCCAAAAATTATAATTCTTTCGTATTCCTCTTCGTTACATCCATGTGAAGAGCTGATTAGATTTTGGTTATAATTGTTCAACCGGAAGTACCCTCATTTGAAGATTTTAATAGTTTTTCTTGAAAAAACGATGTTAAATACCATTTTTTCACATGTAATGTTATTATAAATATTAAAGAATTATTTACTTTCTATACGATTTGAATGCATTTTATACTTCGTATTAAATGGACATAGAGTTAAAAAATTATAAAGAAATTAAATATCATATATATTAGTCAGCTTTGCTATAACTCTGGAAACAGCTGCTACATAAAGAAAATTCTGATTGAAAGGTGTCAGTGTCAAGTGCAGTTGACAGTATGTTTATGTTATAATTTTACTGGAAATATTGGATCTTTTGTTAGAAACTTTCTGTATGGAATTTGTATAAAATACATACAACTGCCTTAAGGTAATGTACAAGAAATATAATCTTTTGCAAAGAACTTTCTGTATGACATTTATACAAAATACATAGAACTGACGGAAGGTAATGTGCTGGCCACATCAGATTTTTTAACTCTATATCCATTTAATATGAAGTATAAAATGCGTTCAAATCGTATAGAAAATAAAATATTATTTAATATTTATAATACCTAACATTAAATTTGAAAAAATGATATTTAATTTTTCAAGAAAAACTGTAAAAATCTTCAATGTGGGTACTTCCGGCTGACCAATTATAACCAAAATCTAATTAGCTCTTCATATGGATGCAACTAAGAGGAATAGGAAATTATAATTTTTGGCATAGTTTTAGAGTTATCATAGACGAAAATTTTGTTACACTCGCACACACACATACACACACACATACACACAAATACATACACACATACCCCCCCACCACCCACACACACACACTCACATATATACAGGCATCATCGTAAAATAGTAAAATCGTATTCTAGGAACCTTAAAACGTGCTCATTCATTAAAAACTCACCACCGAATTTTTTGACCAAAAACAATACCTTCTTTACATAAAGGTGACGGAAGGTAAAAATTGTCATTTTCGTAATTATGGACGTAACGAAGAGAAATACGAAAGAATTATAATTTTTGAAATTGTAGTATTAGAGTTATCGCTGGGCAAATTTTTGTCACTCACACACACAAACTCACTCACACACACACACACACACACACACACACACACACACACGCACACACACACACACACGCACACACACACACACACACACACACACATACAGACATCATCTTAAAATTAGTAAAATCGTATTCTAGGGGTCCTAAAACGTGCTTATTGACTGAAAACTCATCACCGAATTTTTTGACCAAAGACAATACCCAGTATGTTCCTCACCTACGCTATTTATATAAATAAAAGTAGGCGATAGTTTGTCACATGTTAAACGTAGGTACTCTGACGTCACATTTTGTTTCAGATCACGTGACTTCTTCAAAATATTACACAAATTTCAACAATTAATTGTAAAAAATATATATTTTCAAATTTGAGGCTCAAGGACAATATCTTTAAAATTTAGTACATAGAAGTCATATAAAAATTCTTGCAACAGATCTATGGTTGTCGAAATATTGGTACAAAAACAACATAAGATAAACTGTAAGTAATTTGATTATAAGATTATTAAAGAAAGAAAATACTTAAAAGAATTTCGGGTGTTATTTAAAATTAGAGGTCATGTTTACCAATTCAAAAGCTGATAATAATATGAAATTAAGATGTTATTGAATCACTGTTATATTTTTAATCTTTAATTAAAAATTTCATTTAAAATTATGTTATAATGTTGAAATATTTAAAATAAAAATTAAAGATTTCTTTAAATATTGTTACGATATCAAGATAAATGAATTTTTAATGTAAGGAAAGTGGGCCAACTATCTGGACTGGGACTCGTGCATAATGTATAAGAAATCAGTGAATATTCTGCTCCATATTGGTAATAAAAGAGAAAAGAGTTTATGTACGTAATGAAGTTCTTAAAATTAAACAACCTAGATAAGAAAATTGAAGTCATATTGCAAGTTTCGAAAATAAATATTAGCTTTTATTAAGTATTGAAAATGTAAACAATTGATAGTAAAATATAAGAGAGAATATTAAACAAATTATTAAAAGTTCTACTAAATTTTTATTTTTAAAGATAATTTTATTATATTTTAAATTATTCAGAATATTATGAAAAATTAGACTCATCGCGCCCTAGTGGACAAAATGTAAGTAAAGTTTTTGTTTTCAAGTTTACATGACTTTAGAAGTAAGGCTAGATGCTAAAATTGATTAATGTTTATAGATTACAATACTCTGATGCTTTGATCTTGCGTCAAAGTCGTGCGAGTAGCGAATGAGTGACGTCACAAAAACCGTGGCGGGAATGCCTTTAAAGAAAATTATGATAAAAAGTATTATATTTTTCTGAATGATTTATATTGCGATATTCATAGTATAGGTCATAGATTCTATTAAAATAACAATAACATTTTTTGGAGATGAACTGATTATAACAATAATTTAAAATCACATTTTATATGAATTTGTTGTAATTAGTTCACATTCCTTGAAAGCAAAGGAGTGTAAAAGTGATTTAGAAAATATATGCTCACTTGGAAACTTCGTAATCGATGACTACCATTAAGTTCTATTCAAAAAACATCGCCGCAAACAATACAAAGAATCGCTAGTTTATACATTCAACTGTATGTAAATTCTTTAGTTATATTTTACTGCAGTTATTTATTACAGCAAATCTTTTTGCTACGGTTTCATAGAATACAAATGTTTAACTATTACATTTTTATTTCTCCACCATGATAACAAATATATATATATATATATATATATATATATATATATATATATATATATATATATATATATATATTTCAGTTTCCCATTTTTAGGCCATATCTCAATAAACGGTCATTTATACACCCCTAGCGATATCAGCATTAGATTCTACTTACGATTAAAATTTTATATATATATATATATATATATATATATATATATATATATATATATATATATATATATATATAAAGGGTGTTAATTAAAAAGCGGGCCATAGACGTTTAACATGGGAAATTAGTTTTTCTTTGCGCAAAACTTCCCATTTAATTTTAAGCAAAAATGTTTCAAATAAATGTTGTAGAGAATCACTAAACAGATTTTATTTTGCATATTTAGTAACCTGTAAAATCCAATTTCAAATTTTATAAATATTACTCATTTGTAGTGATAGCCATGAAATTTAAACAAAATTACAAAGAAATGCATATCGGTTGAATTGTCAGAATTTCAATTTTGCAGGTTACAAAATAAAAATAAATAAAATCTAAGCAACAATTTAGACGTAGATTATAAAAACAAAATATTTTTAAGGATATATATATATATATATATATATATATATATATATATATATATATATATATATATATATATATATATATAAGAATATAATTATCAGTAATTTTTATTTGAAAATCGAATATCTGACAGTTCAAACGATATGCATTTCTTTGTAATTTTGTTTAAATTCTATGGCTATTACTACAAATGAGCAATATTTATAGAATTTCAATTTAGATTTTACAGGTTACTAAACATGCAAAATAAAATCTGTTTAGTGATGCTGGTGTATAATTTTAATATCTACAACTTTTATTTGAAACGCTTTTCTGTAAAATTAATTGGGAACTTTTGCGCAAGGAAAAACTGATATCCCATGTTAAACGCCTATGGCCCGCTTTTTAATTAACACTCTGTATATATATATATATGTATACGAGCCCCGTCTCAATAAATTTGGCCCACCCGCTTTAATTTCATTTTATGTAGTTAAATTATGATACAAATAATAACTAACGTAAATTATCGCTAATTTTTATTTTGTAAACCATTTTATTTTTTAATGTAAAATGAAATAATAGTTCTTTTTACTAACAATTCAAAAAAACTGAAAAAAAATGAAACGTATTTAAGTCGTAAGGATGTTAGTTACATTAGTAATTTACAAAGCTATGTTAGCTAATAATATGAAATTAATATGCCAGTTGTGTTACAGTTCTATCGTTAAATTTTTAATCTTTAGCTAAAAGTTTAATTTAAAATTACATTATAATGTTGGAAAGTCTTAATTTTAAATGAAGAGTAAAGATTCATTTAATTTTTTAAATTTTTATTAGTTAAGTCATGATAAATGAATTTTTAAAAAGACATGTAACTAGGGAGATTCTGAATGTTGATTGGCGGAAAACATGTCATGTGACTCATGAAATATATTCGCAGTGAAATATAAAATAGACAACAATAGATACGACGTGAATATAGTCGGAAATACTGGAAGAAAGCTCCGCAATATCGTACAATACATATCTAATCGATTTTATGAATTCCTGAAACATTCAATCAAAATCATATTCCCTGTGACGATTCACGGTTCATTGAAAGTAATAATATACATTATTTGATATTTTATGTTTTTTGTTATGTTTCGCTATAATATAATCATACCAGTATGAATGAACATAACAAAAAACAAAAACTGACTGAATCAAAATTGATATTTAAATTTTACTACGAGAATGAATTGCAGAAAGTAAAAGCAAATTCAACATCATGCTGTTGCCTTATTTTTTTTAACTTCATATACTGAATTGAAAGGTATTGAAAGCTATATGTTGTTCTACCAAGAAAGTTTTAATTGTTTTATAATCGGTAATATTTTTACCTCTCGCTAAGAGAGGTATTGTATTCATGCTAAAAATCGCATATCCAGATTTTAATGAATAAGCACGTTTTAAGGTCCCTAGTATCCGATTATAACATTTTTACGATGATGTCCGTATGTGTGTGTGTGTGTGTGTGTGTGTGTGTGTGTGTGTGTGTGTGTGTGTGTGTGTGTGTCTGTGTGTGTGTGTGTGTGTGTGTGTGTGTGTGTGTGTGTGTGTGTGTGTGTGTGTGTGTGTGTGGGGGGGATGTGTGTGTGTGTGTGTGTGGATGTTGGATTCACTATATCTCAAATACTATGAGATTTAAGACATTTTTAACTACGGATTCCTCAATCTAACAATAATGGGAAGAGTCCAGTCGGTTTTGGTAACAATTGGACAACCGGAAGTAGTAGTTACAAGAAAAAAATCGTCTAAATATTATTTATCGGAAATTTATGTAAATACTTATATTAAAGAACGTTAAATTCTTTATTCGATATATATAAATTCATTATTATATCTTCTATAGATTTACAGATAAAGAAAGACATATAAAGTAATTTGATGTAAAAAATCTCAGATCAAACTACTACAAGGCAAGAAATTCAAATGTTTGTAATTGACATATAAATGTCACTGTCAAAAATATTTGTATGCCTCTGTCAAAAATATTTGTATATTATTATGAAGATTATGAAAATAAAAAAAAGTCAACAACGCAAAAGATATACGTAAAAAAGAATATAAAAGGAATTTGCGAAAAAATGACGAATATAAAGAAAAAGAAAAGGAAAGTAGAAAAAGAAAATTTCAGGATATTGAATATAAAGAAAATGTAAGTATTGTACACAATTTATTTTAAAATATCCCATAGATTTTGCAAATATATGTGAGAATTATTTTGTAGTGAGACATGAATATATGTATTTGTATTAAAAATATTTTTCGTTTTATGCGTACAACCAGGTAAAATATCTGGCGAGAGGTTATGTGTTGGCCACATCAGATTTTTTTAATAAGTACTCTATGACGTAAATGTTTTTACGGGTTTCAGGATATTATTCCATTGTTTACATGTACAAAAGTAGGCTGGTAATTAAGTAATAACTGTATCTGTATGGTAATATTATTACCATACTGACTTGTCAACAACGGTCTACAAAATGATAATAAAATTAAATGAAAATATAATGCTCTTCATTAATACATACAGATAATGATAGCGTATTGTTCTAAATACGGTCGACTTTACTCTAAAGTAATAAACAAGGTTAATAAAGCACACAATTTGAATATTTGTCATATTGATATATGTCAAAATAATTGTTCTGTTAATCATATAGCATTCTGAAAGTAGCATTATTGAGAAAATTTCAAAAAATAATATTTATCAATAGTCTTCATTTTCTGAAACCGATAAACTATTGAACAAACCACGGATGTTATGAATCATAACAAGACTTAGATGTCTTAAAATCCTCGCTCTACGAGCTCGGATTTCAAATCGACATCTGCGGCAGTTAAGTTATGCATAACATTCCTAGGTATATTAATAGCTATAATTTTGCTCTCAAACAATGGAGTTCATTAATAATAATGCACACGCACACGCACCCGTACCCGCCAGCCGCTTCAAAACCCGCTAGCGTGATACGGGCATAACAAACCTCCAAAAATTTCTATTTTCCGTATTTAAGATTTGTGCATCCATACAAAGAGTTGATTAGATTTTGGGTAAAATTGGTGTAACACGAGGGAGTGCGGAAGAGGATGATGATACTACTGACTTTTTACTCCAACGATAATACACTTTCTTCTAACTAACTGGTGAACGTTTGGATGATTGGCGTTCACGACTTGGTGACAAGAAGGATTTCGTGAGAAGGAAGAACACACATAACACTTTTCACTTGATGAACATTACTAGATATTTATTGATTACTGACTAAACGTTTTATTGATTAAACTAACTTTTTATTAACTATTGACTAAACTAAATATGTTTCATTCCGTAACCTAGCGGGCAGGCGTTTAGCACGCGCCCCAAAACTAAAAACACTACTACCGACACTACTACCGACAACAAAACGTCTGCACGACTCGACAAACTCATCTCGATTCTTTCGATGTTTACTCCATGAGTAACTAATGTCGACTCTCCAAAAACAAAGCGCTATCTTCAGGACAGGATTATCTTAGGGGTACAGGGTGCATAGGCTAGGGTATTCAAAGTCACGCACGTATATATAATAATTTCTAAACCAAATGATCAACAAATAAATGTCGTGACTATCATAATACGAAAAGAATTTCTAAACTGAATTTTGACATTTATAACTTAAATTGATAAACAGAGTTAAAATATGATTACTGAAACTAAACTTTAGAAAAGTTTGTAAAAAGTTATTTATCTGTTATTGCTCTTACCCTCGTCTTTTCACATTGGATAACCGGAAGTGATACTTTACTTGCAGCCCATGCCAGTTTTTAATGAAAAAGTAACTTTTACTATGTTAACAACTTCCATCTTAATAAACAATTTCATTGTTTCAGCAAGCAATGGGCTAAAAAACATCAAACGTGCTTACAGCGCTTACATAGTCTATTCTTGTGGGCGTGAGCAGTTAGTATGAAATGTTGACGTCACCTATGACGTCATACACCTCACAGCGCAAACTGTGAGCGTTGTAAATACAGGGTGCGGCAAACCAATTGAGCAGTTTTGAAGAGTTATAAAAAAGAAACCAGGGTATATTTGAAAAAAAATGTTTTTATTTTTGAAATCAGTAGGACTTACCATTTTATATATATTAATTTTTAAAAATAATGTCTTTAAGATGGCGGCCGTTAGCAGCAATACATTGCTGGAGCCGATTTCTGAAGTTTTGAACAGCCCGTTGACACATTTCGCGGGGTATCACGTTTACTTCTTCAACAATCTGCTCCCTTAGCTGTAGCAGGTTTTGGGGGCGACGTTTAAACACTTTTTCCTTTAGATATCCCCAAAGAAAGAAGTCGCATATGCTTAAATCGGGCGATCGCGCAGGCCACTCCACGCCACGACAATAAACGTCCAGGAAACATTTCTCTTAAAGCGTTTAGAGAATTTCGGGATGTATGGGCTATAGCCCCATCCAGTTGGAACCAAAAGTCCCCTAATCCCTCTTCTTCAACAACCACTTCCAATCGGGGCTGCAGAAAATTTCGCAATCACAGATCAATTGTTTTCATAAAACGCACGCACGACAAAGCCACGATGTATTCCGGTCCAAACCATGTTGGGTACTAAAATGGGGATGCCGACAGAACAAAAGGAGACCTTGCCACCGCCCGAACACCTGCTCCACCAAACTGCTCAATTGGTTCTGCCGCACCCTGTGTGATTCGGACCAACTGTTAGCTCGCTATGGGTACTCAAAGCGTGATTCGGACCGCACCATTACTAACTAACTTTACAAAGACAAAATATCTATAATAGTAATAAATTTGGCAGAAATTTAAGTTAGTTATTATTTTTATCATGTAAATTTCTCGTACGTCGTCCATGAAACACAGTCTTCATCGTCTAAGAAACTTCTCCACGTGTATTTTCACTTATGCTCCTACAATATGTGTTTTACGAGCTATTCTTGTTAAGCAGGCCGGCGAGCGTAACATTGACCTCTAGAGCGTCGGCGTATCGGCGCAAAGCGTCGTCCGGAACTAATGGATTCCCTACAGTTCCGGACCCGGACCCAGACATAAAGCTATTTGTTCGCCGGAAAGCGATTTGGCAGACTGTAACCTTTAACAGGTTACAGGGTTAATAAGTCACATTAGGATAGTTAGTTGATATTTATTTTTGTAATAGAGAATTGTCTAAGTTATGTTAAGTTTGCATGGAGCAGGAATTTCATTAGTAGCAATTTAGAGAATAGAAATTTGAAGTGGGGATGTACTTGCAAAAGTGCATCAATTTGAAAAGTGCAGACATATAGCGGTGCAAATCTGACTAATATTGCTTCAATTTGCTCAAACAAAGCCTTGTATAGTGCACGACGAGGCGAGAGTACTTTCGCATCTCGTCTCGTCTCGTTGCATTATACGAGGCGAGACGAGACGAGAAATATATAATATCGATCTCGTCTCGTTTTCGGATCTGTAATCTCGAACTCGCTCTCGTTCTCGCACATTTTTTTGGGTTTCGTCTCGCTCTCGCGCGAGAGTCTCGCTGTAAAAATAACTGTACGTTGAAAATTTAGAATCTACATGAAATTCTCTATAATATACATCACCAGACATATTTGTAAATAGACTGTTCCAAAAGTTACATACAGTTAAACATACACTTATTTTTGAATAATTTATATAATAAATGATGAATTTTTGTCTACCTTATTTTCTCTATTTTTGCCTGTAGCTACTAAACGGTTAATGCTAGCAACGTGTACGTTAAAAATTTTGAATCTACATGAAATTTTATATAATATACATCAGCAGACATATTCGTATACAGGCTGTTCCAAAAATTACAGTCAGTTAAACGTACACTTATTTTTGAATAATTTTTATAATAAACAATGAATTTTTGTCTAGTTCATTTTCTCTACTTTTACCTGTAGCTTCTAAACGGTTAAAGATAGCAACTTGTATGTTGAAAATTTAGAATCTACATGAAATTCTCTATAATACACAGGAGCAGACATATTTGTACATAGGCTGTTCCAAAAATTACAGGCATTTAAACATACACTAATTTTTGAATAATTTTTATAATAAATGATGAATTTTTGTCTAGCTCATTTTCTCTATTTTTGCCTGTAGCTACTAAACGGTTCATGCTAGCAACGTGTACGTTAAAAATTTGGAAACTACATGAAATTCTCTATAATATACATCAGCAGACATATTTGTATATAGGCTGTTCCAAAAGTTACAGTCAGCTAAACATTCACTTATTTTTGAATAATTTTTATAATAAACGATGAATTTTTATCTAGCTCATTTGCTATATTTTTGCCTGTAGCTATTAACGGTTAATGACAGCAAAGTGTACGTTAAAAATTTGGAATCTACATGAAATTCTCTACATTATACAACAGCAGGCATATTTGTATATAGGCTGTTCCTTATTTTTGGGAACGTGCCCACCCTAGAAAGTCTTGTGCCCACTTACTACATTATTTGTATTTACACTTTTTTTATAAAATTAATAGGGCAGAAGTTACAGCCATGTGAAAATTTCACCATTGTACATATTACCTGTAATTCATAAAAAAGTAAACACCAGGTATATGTAATTATTTAAATTTCGATGCCAGCGTCTTTATATCGTTTTATGTGTGTATATGAAAAAAACTATACAGGTAGGTATCTTTATTATTTAAAATAAATGGGTGCCCAATAGGCGCGTATACACGGGTGGGGAGATTAAGAGAGAAGTTACCCCTCTCATGACTTGATAAAAAAAAATCAAACAAACGAAAATATTATAATTTAAGATTAAGAATAAAATTTAATAATGTATTTTGCACAGCTAATATTTGATTGCTTGTTTTTCAAATATAAATTTAAATTACGTAGTATGGATGTCAGTTAAAATATAATTGCAGTAGTAGAAGTGCAGGTGATATTCAATTTTGACAGTTTATTCAGGTAAGTTAACAATCCGTTAAATATATTCACTTTTCTAATCTGATTTGGCAATTTATTTTTGTACATGAAAGGGGGAAAACATGCAGCTTCACATTCATTGAAAAAATGTAACGTTCAATAAGAAGGCATTCAACATTGGATGAAAAAAAATTGCCTGCGGCGCCTTTTTTTCTGGTTACCTTTGCATAACCAATTACGACCCCCCCCCCTTGAAGCCCAATCATCTTTTGATTGTGCCCACCCTACATTTACATCCTGGCGCCGCCACTGGTATATATAATTTATTTCAATTCTCAGGGAAATAATAAATTTGAACTGATTATTGTATTTGGTTTATATTGTGTAATACAAACGTATAAATTCACCGCATGGTCAAAGCATACAACACAAAAAAGTATTATTGGAAAACTTTTGATACGAGGGTTCCGCAATAACCGTAAATAAAAGATACATCTTTGTGTACCTCATATCTCTCTAAATGTCAAATCTAAATTAAATTTATAACTACACACATTTAATTGCATCTCCAACCCTTCATAAATAATTCCGTTTCATTTTCATTTGGCTCATAACTTAACCGCAAAAGCTGAATCCTTCATTGACGTAAACAACATAACCTATATTCGGTAATGAAGTTAAAACAGTCCAACAAAAATCTGTCCTGTGATTGTCCAACCATGTGAGATAATGTAAAAGTTAAACAAACGCGAAGCGTTGGACGGGGCAGGGTTGTTGTCAGCTCTTGGGAATACAGTGCAAGAGCGTGAAAGTAGCTACGATTCTCTGGCTAACTAAACCAAATCTAATTTCACGTTGCATAAATCCACCACCAATGCAGCTGGACCAGAGGACTACGAGAGAATAGAAATTATTCCAAGCAAATATAACCAGATTGTTTGTCAGGGTAAAGTTGAGAGCTTTTCTTAGGAAAATAGCATACATACAAACATGCAACATGAGTTTCAAATTGGCCTGGGGCAGTGCCGACTTAAGACATTTTGCCGCCCGGGGCTAACTTTTAAAAACCGCCATTCTCAACAAAGAAAAAATCGTTTTACCAACATCAAACTGTTTTAAATTATAAATGGTATATAAAGTCAACTAAGAAAAAAATGAAACAAAACCAAATATTTTTAAAAGGAAATAAAGACACTAGGTATTGTTTCACAAATTTTAATAAAATTCCTTTATTACGCAATTTCGGCAGTTACGCCATCATCAGAAGGTATGAACTGATTCAGTTCATACCTTCTGATGAACTGCCGAAATTACGTAATAAAGGAATTTTATTATAATTTGTGAAACAATACCTAGTGTCTTTATTTCCTTTTATAATCATGTTTCACCGAGTGCCAACAGCTTCATCAATTGAATTTATAAATATTTTTAATACAACTTTGTTAAAATACGATTATAGAGCAATATAGCATTACAACTGAATAAAAAAAGACAGAAGAGAAAGGGTATCTTTCTCGCAACATGGCAGCATACCGTAGTGTCCATTTTAAAAATAAGAAAATTATACTAAATTCAATTACTGTTCGATCTATTTCTATTGTAATCAGTTTATAATTCAAGAGCAAGAAGAAAAAACATAAATGTTACGAATTTTTTTTTTTTTCATTACGCGAATTTTGAAACATCATCTAATGTATTTGGAAGTGTATTAATCTTATTTCGAAACTCAGATTGGTCATTTCTTAAAATTATTATACTCACAGATGGGTCAAGTTTCAACTTATGTGGGACCTAACAGAATTTCTCCGTTATTTTTGCCGGTTTTCGATTCAGCTCCGGTTCGAAGTTCTGGTTTAATGACAGGTCTTGTGGAATAGACTATAGGTAAAAATTATGAAAGTCCATGAACTCCCAAATTTTTGAAATTCAATGACAAGTTATTTTCGAATTGGTTCTGAAACACTGGTTAATAGTATATTTCAAATGTTCACAGGAAAAATCTTCACTAGTTTCACGATTTTGCAGTCGGAGCTTTTTTGCTACATAAGTCACTCGTCCAAACGTTTTGCGTCATTTGGTGGTTTTATTAATTGTTTAATTCAGTGGTTAATATTTAGCAACTGGTTAAAATTGTATCCAATTGTTTGCTATATTATGTCAACATAGGTACTTAATTGGTTAAATTTTTAACCAGTTGCTAAAAATTAACTATACTGAGTTACGGAATTTCATCAGATAGCCACTGACATCGCTCTTAGCTTAACAAATTTCTGTTCAGTACGAGTACTAAACAGAAATCGGCTGACTAAGTTATAATTTGCGCATATCGCTGTCGAACATTCATCTTTTTATACCCTGACGCTTGGACCGTCATTCTTTTTAGATCTCGTCTTACAATTTCTGAGGCCTGTATCTTAGGATTGTTACCGTTTTGCCTCCTTTACATATACCATTTAAAAGCGCCCACCTTCAATCTATAATTACCAATCATCTCATATTGATAGAAAATGGACACTCATTATTTTTCCCCTGGCTCTTAAATTTGCTTTAGTTAAATTTTTTATTTAAAAAATTTAAGAACATACTCTTCTCGGTGTACCGCCCTTTAAGTGTCTACCGTCGGGGGCTATAGACCCCAAAAGTCCCCCCGTTAAGCCGGCACTGACCTGGGGCCTGTTTCTCAAAAATACGGAACTAGTATTACTAGTCCCTACACTAGTAAAACTAGTGAAGTTTATTAGTTTTTGTTTCTGAAATATGCAATACATAACATATGTAACTTGTACAGTAGTATTTTTTGAGAAACAGGCCCCTGAACCTGAAATATTAAATATTAAGTATAGTAAAGTATTAAAGTATTTTGAAGCACGTTAAATATCTTTCAGTTAAGTTCTAAGGAACTATTGTCAAAAATCTGACGTAGCAAGCAAAATGACCTTCTGCCAATTTAATTTGATTTTATAAGTATCATCTGAAAGATTTCTTACATCGCTGCTTAGAAATTAGCTATTTCTACTCCGGCGGCGTAGAAATGAAACTTCTACCTTGTGAATCAAGTCACAAAAATGCCATTTTTACAACGTTTGAAAAAAAATTATTATACCCAATAACTAAGTTCTAACTAACTTAACTTTCGAAACTTAATATCATTAATCATTATGATATAACACATGCATACCTATTTTTCTATTCTCAATAATTCTAGTTTTCAGTACATTCTGTATTTGTTTCATTGAATCAAAGAATTTCGTAATTTTCTCTGAATATGACTGATCCATTTTCATAGAATATTTACACGTTCCAATGATTATAACAAATTATTCCAAAACCGAAAAACAACTCCGAAAGTTCATCTGAACACCTTTTCCTTTCCACATTTTGAAAACGGCAGTGTTGATGATACGCTGTCAATCTGTTCGTGCAAGATAAGGGTCGGACGTTTACGTTTACCAGCAATTAAATCAATTTAAATAATTAAACCCTTGCAATTGAGGCATCGTCGTCAAGGTAGTAGTAGTTGTGGGAGGGTGCGACATGACTAGACATGTTACATGTGTAATACGCGGTTGCTCATGCATATTTGAGGTTAAGGTTGAGGAACATAAAGCTTAAAGGGAATACGAACAAGAGTAAATTATTAATGGGTTCATTGCACCCTATAAGTCTTGTGTTATACAAACAATATTTAATCTTATTAAAGTTCTTGGTCTGTTTTATGACTCTTTCTGAAATAGTATATTCTACAACAAGTAATGGTATATGTCATTTTAAACGTGTTGTAGACTATACTTCCTTCAACAAGATTTTAGAAATTATACAAAAAAATCTGATGTGGCCAGAACATTACCTTCCGTCAGTTCTACGGATTTTGTATAAATGTCATACAGAAAGTTCCTTGCAAAATATTCTATTTCTTGTACATTACCGTAAGGCAGTTGTATGTATTTTATACAAATTCCATACAGAAAGTTTCGAGCAAAAGATCCTATATTTCCAGTAAAATTATAACACATACATACTGTCAACTGCACTTCTTAACACTGACACCTTTCAATCAGAATTTTCTTAATATAGCAGCGGTTTCCATGGTTATAGCATAGCTATAGCTGCTTTATGAAATTTATGGGCCGATTCTGTTCACATCTGTAAGTCTTACAGATCTGTAAATCTGTAAAAACTTGACAAAAACGCATCTATTTTTGTTGATTAATATAAAATTATAATAGGAGTGACAGCTTTCGTTGCGATTTTGTTCACTATTTACAAATTTACAGATATGAACAGAATCGACCCATTAATTTCTTTATAATGTTTTAACTCTATATCCATTGAATATGAAGTATAAAATATAATCAAATCGTATAGAGAATAAAATATTCTTTAATATTTATAATAACATTAATTATGGAAAAATGATATTTAACAGTGTTTTTTCAAGAAAAACTGTTAAAATCTTAAAATGAGGGTACTTCCGGTTGATCAGTTATAACCAAAATCTAATCATCTCTTCACATGGATGTAAAGAAAAGGATTTTTTGAGTTGTAGTATTTGAGTTATCGGATCCGAAAAACTCGTCACACACGCATGCACGCACACACACACACACACACATACACACACACACACAAACACACACACACAAACACAAACACACACACACACACACACACACACACACACACACACACACGCACATACGAGATACATACAGACATCGTAAAAATAGTAAAATCTTATTCCAGGGACTTATTCATCAAAAACTCACAACCGATTTTTTTTACCAGACAATGCCTTCCTTACCTAAAGGTGACGGAAGGTAGAAATGTTGCTTATTTACTTAACTTCAAAACTGTTCAAAGCTTCAAAACCTCAAACGCGATTTCAGACATAAATAAAAATAAAACAGCGTGTGGAATTATATCTCACGGTTTATTGCAATGATATTGTTTCCAAAACATTTTTATTTGTGGAATTTAGTTTCTAGAATAGTGTTGGAGAAATGTCTTTAAATTAGATTTTTACTGATAAATAATTAAAGATATATTATAATAGCGCGATTTTGCATGTCTTTATTTTTGTATTTACTGAAATGTACTTATAGGTTTAAATAAAACTTTAATTCTAAATCGTAGATTGTTAATATTTTAATATATTTTCCTATTGTCTGATTAAATTTAAATCTTGTTATTCACAACCTAAAAATAATGTTTTAATTTTAATTTTTAATCCAAGTGATATCAGTATAATTAAAAACTGGTTGATTTTAATCTATGTATAGTGCAGATATTTTATTAACATTTGAAATTAAATATAAGCCCACTATACTCGTATCGCATGTACAAAATTTGGAATTTAATCTCCAATTTATTTTATTCCGCAAAATGTAGATATTATTTTTATGATAATAAAAGATATTATTTTCATATATTTGCTGTAAAAATATACAATACAACTAAACAGTACTTAATATAGTTTCGTTCACAAAAGATTATTCAAGGTCATTTAAAAGTCGTCTGATATTAATATTACTTACAGATAATTTTATTGCATTTCGTACCACTATTCTGTGACGAGCTCTGTGAATATGGGCCATGTCATTTAGTATTTTTCTGTAACAAAAAGCAGTATTTCAATAAAATTTTAATTATAGTCTACTTTTCTCAAAATTTCATGGTGGCTAGCTTATCTACTATATTTCTACGAAAACAATGCAAAATATGAACGTATAGGGGTAATATTCGCAGTGCTTATTAATATTTACCATGATGTTACATTGTTGTATGCATAGTGAAATAGTTGTAGTTTAAATTAAGAAAGTTCATAATGCATTTGATATAGTAGTAGCATTTATATGAGATAGTAGTGGTAAGGTGATGATGAGCTTTGCGTATTGCGTAGGCGTCTGATGAATACATATCTCCTTCTGATTCCTGGTATCGTATATTTAACAATAGTTACGCCAAAGTAATAAGAATAAAAGTGTAGGAATAATTACGTACTTTGTGACAATAATTGGGGTCTCGTGGCCGCGTGCCTGAGTGTCAGGTCGTGAATCTGGGGAACCGGGTTCGATTCCGACCGACGCCAAATATTTCCAATTTTAAATGGCACAAAATTGACCCCTGTGGTGCACTCTCCACGCCAGCAATGAGTGCCCGTGAGGTGACGCCTGGTAAGCGCCCGCACGGTACAAATATTTCATTATTACCGATATCTGTACAAAGCAGATTGGCACGCCCAGCAATGGGTAATAAGCTGTGATGATATATTTATTTATTTATTTATTTATTTATTTGTGACAATAATTTATTAGTAACTATTAATTAACTTGATTAGAAATCATTTCATTTTCAACTATTAAAAGAATTAAGAGTTTTAAGAAAGATCAAAACTCTAACACAAAATTGAATAGTTTTTTTTTTCAGTAATTTTATACTATTTTGTAAACTTTTTATTTTTGATACTGACATTTCTCTGTCAATTAAAAAGATTTGTAATTCTCAACTGGTTGCCAGAGTTTAATGATTTGAAACAACATACAATATACATAAGTATTTTTTTTAAGAAAAACGGTTTAATGTTTCAAGTATACTACTTCCGGTTGTTTGTTACCAAAAAACTTGTCAGTTCGTTTCATAAGATAAATAAATTAATTGCTAATAAAAATTTAATTGTGATAAATTTGTAATGAACTAGTTAATTGTTAAAAACTTAAAGGAAGTAAATTTAAAAAAATCTGATGTGGCCAGCATATTACCTTCCGTTCAGTTCCACATATTTTGTACAAATTCCATACAGAAAGTTTCATGTACCTAAGAGATTCTACATTTCCACAAACATGTCAATCGCACTTGACACTGACATCTGTCAATCAGCATTTTCTTAATATACTAGCGGATTCCATGGTTATAGCATAGCTAGCTGCTTTATGAAATTTAATTTCATTATAATATTTTAACTCTATATGCATTGAATATGAAGTATAAAATGTAATCAAATCGTATAGAGAATAAAATATTCTTTAATATTTATAATAACATTAAATATGGAAAAATGATATTTAACAATGTTTTTTCAAGAAAAAGTTAAAATGATGGTACTTCCGGTTGACCAGTTATAACCAAAATCTAATCATTTCTTCACATGGATGTAAAGAAAAGGAATACGAAAGAATTATAATTTTTTGAATTGTAGTATTCGAGTTATTGAATCCGAAAAACACACAAACAGACACACACACACACACACACACACACACACACACACACACACGCACATACATACAAACATACAGACATCGTAAAAATAGTAAATTCTTATTTCAGGGACAAAAACTCACCACCGAATTTTTGGCCAAAGACAATACCTTCATTACCTAAAGGTGACGGAAGGTAAAAATACTTTTGTTCTTAAATTGACTATCTAAACATAATAATTTCAAAAGGATCTCCTTAAGTTTATCATCATGACGAAACTTTTGTGAAAATATACATAATTTATATCGTTGTTCTTTATTTTTAATAAATTATTCAAAATGGTTGAAGAATTATTAAAATTTCAAACTTTACAGTTTATCTAATTAATATTTAAAGGATGTACTTGAAAGTGTTTTATTAGTTTTTTCTTCTCTTCTAAAACTATAAGTTTAGCACTTTGGTTAATTTCAAAACTATTCAGACAATATTTTTGGTATTCATATGCAAGATTCGAAGTTATTAAATTAAGTTTAATAAGCACGGTTAAGGTTAATAACCAGACATGCACCCTTTGTCTCGAAATAATAATTTCAACACAGTACACGTGTCTCTTTGACCACCTACTCCTTGAAAAGTTATTTCAAATTTCTCGTAAAACATTTAGGGCCGGTATTTTCACTTACGAATAAAGGTTTAGATAAATTTATTCTTCTGATAAATATTTTTGTTGTCTTTTCACTCGCAAATAAATTTATTCGAAAGGATAACATGTTTTATTCGAAGAATAAATTATTCGGTACTTGCGTAGCGAATAACCGTTTATTCGTAAGTTCATTACATTTCCACATAGTGCAGATTTATTAACAAAATGGATATATTAAATATTTTTGATGATTATGATGATAAATTCCAACGACAAGTTTTTAACCAATCATGATGCAAAACACTTGAAAATTCAACCAATGGGAACAGTATTATACTGATAAAACTCCGTTACCCCGATAATTTTCCGCTACCAAGTAAATACTGTTTTTATTGTTTATAACTGTCAGTGTGACAGTTAATTAATATTTCAAGTTTAAAAATTAAATGTTAATAATTAAATTGTTTCATTTTGCGTTGTCTTTGGAATTTATCTCACCAAATACCACACGACCTCTCTGATTTTCTCAGATAAACTTTTATTTTTAAACACTCATTCTTTTTGCTTTTAAGCAAAATCACTTAAGCAAACTGACATTAGGTAAAACCCCTCCTCATTCGGAGTCGGGATTTACCATGCAGTTTTCTTTCGTGTTTGTTGCTAAGCAAAAAACTTCGTGCAAAATAAAAATTTATCGATAAAATCAAGAGGTCTTGTGATATTACTTCTGATAATTTGAACTATGAATTAATAACGTGAGAAATCGATCACACACCATCAGACAGCGACATAACCACATACATGAAAGATTTTTTTGGCAGATTCCGATTATGAAAACAATTTATTATTACATATTGGGGATCGCATTTGATCTCAAACAGTAAATAGATAAATCATTATAATGAAATTTTTATTGAATTTTGGATACTTTTGTTGAATACATTGATAAATATTTATTTTGAACTGAAAGAAATATACAAAAAGTAGAAGGCCAATTTTAGAATATACATATGTATATATATATTTACCACATATGAGTGCTGCATTAGATGGTACACTTGTTAAATTACAGTCTTCCGAGGCTAAAATGCAGAAGAATATAGATGACATTGACATTAAAGATTCAAACAAAATTTTGACAATTAAGGATTCAAATGTAGTCGACATATTTCATCCTTGTCTGCTTAACGGGGCTACGCCAAACTCCGTCCTTCTCTACTGACACAAATTCACTCTGGAAGGCCACCAATTCACGAATGTTAAGTTATTCGACAGATAGCTGTTTGTTTCTGTAAAATGTGTGAAAAGGCGCAATGGAATTATTCGTTGGATAAATATATAGAATAAATTTATTTAGCGAATACTCATCCGAAACTTTATTCGGAAACGAAAATACTGGGCCTAAATGAACTTTGATCTTCTAGAATTACGAGTACATGCATTTATTAGATCACTGGTCAATGGTCTGTTTGTTTGTTTGTGTTTCGAATGAGATTTAAAATTGAATGTGTACCATTTTTTAGAAGTGACACACTAGTAGGATGATCTCATTAATAGTATAGTGAACAAATGGCAGACTTGTTGGTTTGGCAGAGCCGTAACTAGGGTTTTGAGCGCCTGTGGCAAAAATTTTATTTGCGCCCCTACGTATCAACGAAATAAAAACAAAATAAACTACTGATGAGTGGTTCGCGACTTACTAACAACTTAAACTTACATGAACATTTTCTAAAATTTAAATCAACTGCTAATCGGATTACTTCTCATATTTCCATCTAAAAATATGACACGATTAAAGATAAACAAGGATTTAATACGTGTCGAAATTTCAGATGAAATGAAATCTAAACTGATTTGCAGATGTTTAAAATTTTAGAGTAATTTTATATAAGTTTAAGTTGTTAGTAACTCGCGAATCGCTCAACGGCAAACTCTGTTCCATTTAAACCATTCAGCAGATGGCGCTCGCATTAGCGCCAGTTTTAATTAGCCGAAATTACATTGGGTAAACTTGTTTCTTGTCTCCAATTTAAGCCAATCATAGAGGTCAATACTATTTCCTATTTTCTAGAATACTGAATGGCTAAAATGAAACAAGGTTTAATACATGACATGAAGGAGAATTTCATGCTGAATTCAAATTTTCAAACTGCGTTATCGTATCTTTAACCGGGTCAGAGTTGTGGATGAATTTGTAGGAAAGAGTTGAAAAAAATTATTCAAAAATCATTAATAATAAACTGCTATACACAGAAAACCTATTACGACGAAATTACATTGGGTAACTCTTGTCTCCAATTTCAGCTAATCAGAGAGTTCAAAACTATGCTCAATTCTTTATAATACTGGATGGTTTAAATGGAACAAGATGGATACAAAGTATTAAATACCTAATATTGTTAATTTTTTGAGTAATTTAAATTTCTATCATAAATGTTATTTTGGTAAATGATTTTTTAACAACTCTTTGAGAGATCATCCTAGGCAAAAAATGTACGAATCCTATTATGTACAGGAAATTACGAGCTTTAATTTTATATTCCTGTAAAATTTTGACTTAAGATGGAGGCAAAATTCGAGCTCGCTAGAGGGTGAATAATTAGTCTTTTTGGAGGTCTCAATAAAGAGAAAAAAATTCATGCCAGCTTGTCACCAATTATTTTCACAATAAACACCTTGCCGACTGGCCTTTGTTAAATTTAGAAAATAGATTTTAGAAATATTTGATCTAAAACCATATAAATGATTAAAATTTTGCGCCACCTTTGCCACGCCCTAGTTACGGCACTGTGGTTTGGAGTGAGATAAATGGCCGATTTCACCATCGATTCCTAAAATTTGTACTGCATAAACATTACCTAGCAAAATTTCGTTTTCACCATTGACAAAGTATTGCCTATCTTGATTTACGAATTACTTAACTAGGTATAGTTTAATTTTATAAAGATGTCTGATCAAGGTCATCTTCGAATTGTATAAATTAAAATTTTGGCAAACTTAGTAGTGTTGTTTTTATGGGGGTACAAAATATCCTAATTTTATTTTGTTATAAACCCTCGCATCATACTGTGGGGTCCTAGAAATCCCAGTAAAATTCTTTTTATAATAAAGTTATTATGATTGAACACTGGTCCGTTCCCGTTCATGTAAATTCAATTTACATCTTTACTCATCAACTACCGAAGTATCGAAGTCATTGGTTCAGTACTCTACTCAGTACAGTATTGAAAGTGGCACTAGGGTACGCTGGACCCCACTGTGTCATTCATGTAAGTAAATTTTGATATATATATATATATATATATATATATATATATATATATATATATATATATATATATATATATATATATATATATATATATACCGTGTGTCTGTCTTAAAGGTGTACATAGGAGATTAACATGGGAAATCAGTTTTTTGAAATTTCCTGCTCGCCTAATTATTTTAAGCGTCAAATAAAAGTTTTAGAGCATAAAATTCTGCATCTAAATCAATAAACAAATTACCTTTACATTCTTTGCAACGACAGAAATTAATTATGAAAATCTCGAAAATTACGTTGAAAATATCAACAGCCATGGAATGGAACAAAAAATTAATAAATGCTTGACGTTTTATCTGTCACAACGTAAGTTAACTTATTTGACGTTTCTGACAATTTGATAAAACGTCAAGCATTTATTTATTTTTTGTTCAATTCCATGGCTGTTGATATTTTCTACGTAATTTTCGACATTTTCATATATAATTTCTGTCGTTACAAAGTATGTAAAGGTAATTCTGTTTATTGATTTAGATGCAGAATTTTATGCCCTAAAACTTTTATTTGACGCGTTTTTATTTAAAATAATTAGCGAGTAGGAAATTGCAAAAAACTGATTTCCCCTGTTAATCTCCTATGTACACCTTTAAGATAGACACACGGTATATATATATATATATATATATATATATATATATATATATATATATATATATATATATATATATATATATAGAGAGAGAGAGAGAGAGAATGCAATACCGTGCGAAAATTTGAATACTGGTTTTCCGGTATTTTTATTTTAAAAATCGGACTACCGGTATTAGTACCCGTATTGTTAAAATTATTGAAAATAGAACCAAATTGAAATTAATTTGGAGTAGAGGTAAGTTTTAAGTTAAACTCAATCAAAAATAATCAATTTATTTTTGTATTTTTTTATTATTACCTCCCGTCATACCGTAAGTAAGGGAGGTAATGTTTTATGTCCAAAAATTCGATGATGAGTTTTCAGTGAATAAGCACGAATTAGGGTTCCCACAACACGTTTTTACTATTTTTCCGAACCATCAAACTTTTTAATCGGGACATTTTTTAACCCGATACATATTTCTCGAGTTATTCGGGGTGGTACTCTTAAATGGAACGCCTGGTATGTATTTCATTGTGCTCGCAAACACTGAATAAAAATTTTCCTTGCGGCACATCACTAGTCACAATATTACCATCCGTCAATTTCATATACAAAATTATTTAATGTAAAATCTATTTATAATGTTTGACGCACCAGATTATGTATTCCCAGTGAATAATTTCACGACCCTACTATATAATTACTTATATAAATTGCACTTGACACTGACATCTGTCAATTACTAATATTTGAACATCTTCTCTGTATCCATTGTATAACACAGATTTCAAGATTTATCGAACCAATGACCGCATTTTATATAAAACTGTGTCTTACAGATCTATAATTATTGATAACTCTGTAAAAAAAACACAGCTATTTTTGTTAATTAATATAAAATTGTACATAAGGGTGGCAGCTTACGTTGCGATTTTTTTATCATTATTTATAGATTTATAGTTTTGTAAGACTCAAAGTCTGGAACAGAATACGACATTTTTTCTTTATCTGCTACTGTTTGGATAAAGACTAATTATATAATTCAATGACAGTTATTTGAGTTAGGTAATGTAGTTTATAATTTATTACCTTGATAGTTATGTAATGAAAAATTCGTTGTGTAATGAAAAAATGCGTCATATAATGAAAAACTGCGTTATGTAATGTACCTACTCATCACCTAACTCATTATTTTTTTTTTTAATAATAATAATCTTTATTTGCCCAACAGTTATACCAATAATAGGACAAAATATACATACATACATACATACATACATACATACATACATACATACATACATACATACATACATACATACATACATAAAATCACGCATTTCCCACTTAGTGGGTTAGTCCAAACCCGAAATAATAATAATAATAATAATAATAATAATAATAATAATAATAATAATGATAATAATAATAATAATAATAATAATAATAATAATAAAATCAACCACAAAAATAATCTCTCACTCTTTCAACAACATTCTTACTAACCTGACACCATACAATAAATATTCCTCTCTTAACATATTAAAGTGACCGATTTTCGGTAGCGAAATACCGCAACCGGACCACAGTAATAGTTACGAAACAATCACCCTTCGCCACACATTCCGGTCTAAGCACACTTCTTTCGCTTCGTCCACATTCATAATCGCATTCATACACGCTCTTCTTCTCACTCGGAAACTTTCTCTCTTTTAGCACCTTCTCAATCAGATCCATCCACTTACATACTGGACGGCCACGCAAACGAACACCCTCAATTTCACCAAGATATATGTATGCTTTACAAGTCGTTCACTCTTCATTCTCTCCACATGACTAAACCATCTCAACTGGCTCACTCCTACTCTCTTAACAACATTCTTCCTAACCATACATTCTTCATACACCAAATTATTCCTCAGGCGATCTCGTCATACATATCCACATACACCACGTAAATACCTCATTTCCACGGCAGACACTCTCTTTTTATGCTTTCCCGTCCATGCCCAACATTCGCTTCCGTACATCAAAGCAGGCACTAACACTCCATTATACACACTTAACCAAGCTTCTTTAGATACGTTTACGTTTCGAGCAAACGTACCCAGAGCACCCATTACCTTACACCCCGCACTGACTCTCCTTTCAATTTCTCTATCAATTCGACCATCCCTTGACATCAAGCTACCCAAATATACAAACTCATTAACTTGCTCCAGTTTCACTCCATCTACCAACACATTGCACACAGTTACCAATTTACTCCTTTCAAATACTAATACCTTGGATTTATCAACATTCAACTCCAGATTCATACTTCTTCCAACTACATGTATTCTCTCTATCATTCTTCTGAGTTGCTCTTCATTTCACCACAACTACATCATCCGCATACGCTAACGCAGGCACAATACTTTCACCAATATGTACACCATCCGTTTCACTCAATGCTCTCCGCAACAACACATCCACATCCTTTTAATTAGGGAGACATTGGGGTGTATTCTGTTAAAAAATGTTAATATTAACATGCTTTTAAAAAATTACATTTTAACATGACTGTTAAAAATAAATTCATTTTTTGGTATTCTCCACTCGAAAATTTGACGCTGCTGTTAAAATCATAAATTTTAACATGTCTATTAAACACGAGAATGAAGTGATTCACAAGACAGAAAAAATCTAATGTGGCCAGCACATTACCTTCCGTCAGTTCACGTCAGTTCTATGTATTTTGTACAAATCTCATACAGAAAGTACCTTGCTAAATTAAATATTCTATTTCTTGTACATTACCTTCCGGCAGTTGCATGTATTTTATGCAAATTTCTTACAGAAAATTATTATTTTGTGACGTTCTCTATATACAGTGTAATGTATCTGCAGAAATAAAAGATTTATTATTATTATTTCTTGTACATTACCTTAAACCAGTTGTATGTATTTTATACAAATTCCATACAGAAAGCAAAAGATCCTATATTTCCAGTAAAATTATAAGATAAACACACTATGTCAATTTCACTTGACACTGACATCTTTCAATCAGAATTTTCTTAATATAGTAGTTGTTTCCATAGCTATGGCTACTTTATGAAATTTAATTTCTTTATAATTTTTTAACTCTATATCCATTTAATATTAAGTATAAAATGCAGTCAAATCGTATAGAGAATAAAATATTCTTTAATATTTATAATAACATCAAATGTGAAAAAATTATATTTAACATAGTTTTTTCAAGAAAAACTGTTAAAATCTTCAAATGATGGTACTTCCGGTTGACCAATTGTAACCAAAATCTAATCAGCTCTTCATATGGATGTAACGAAGAAGTATACGAAAAAATTATAATTTTTGTAACTGTAGTATCGCAGACGAAAATTTTGTTACACACACACACACACACACATCCACACACACACACACACACACATCCACGCACACACACATACAGACATCATCGTAAAAATAGTAAATTCGTATTCTAAGGACCCTAAAACGTGCTTATTGATTAAAAACTCATCATCGAATTTTTTGACCAAAGACAATACCTTCCTTACCTAAAGGTGACGGAAGGTAAAAAGACACGTCTTTGCTTAAGTTAGTGGTTAGTAACCATAACACGCATAACACAAATAAATAAAAATAATAAAAAGTAAACAATTGTCAATTTGTTTGTCACTTTGAAGTTTTAGACGTTTTAGCCAACGAATCTGTCAATTTTTTAAAAAACGAATGGAAATAATTCTTCTGAAAATAAGTAAAAATCGGCTACATAATCATGTCTCATTTTTAGGTTCCATATTAAAAATGAATTATATTGAAATTGTAACAAATTATCATTAGGTATATAAAAATTTCTTCTTCTTGACCCTCAGAATTGGCGTTCTAAAATGTTAAGCTACGTTATGGTTTGACGACCAACACAGGAATAAACAATTTTAACTGCATTACATTATAATAAAGAACTTTGTTTAAATCTTGCCATCGTGCTCTCGGAATACCATTCAAAGTTTCAGTTATGAATATTACTTGAATTATGTTAATTAAATATTTCTACTGGTATCAAGCTGTGATACACAAAGACATACGATGGAACGGGTGACCGTATTAAATAAAATATTTCGTAAAACAGTTGCATATTGTACTAAAATATCACCTAGATATTTTTTATCATCATTAACGGTAATTTTCTTTCTCTTTCTATTACATTTTTATTAATTAGAAGTGCAACATATTCAAATGCCGTTATAATTTTATTGTACAAACAGATGTTGAAATTTTAAAGACATCGATTTGAATGATGTTAAAATATATAGTTTTGACACCTAATTTCAACACGTGTGTTAAAATTTTAACAAAATTGATAGTTACAGAATAGAAAATATATTTTTTGGCTTCCTAAAGTGTAAACATAACAATCACACATCGTTGGCGTCCAGGGTAGTTGCGATTTTACACATGCCATGACTTTACCGCACCGAATAAAGTAATACACACCCATATTTTTAACTTTTAATAGGCCACTAATAAAGAAATCTACTTTGTAATAATAAAGAGTGCCTACAAAAACGCTAGCTACCGCAATTTTCGTACAATAATAGTAAATAAATAAATAAATAAATAAATAAAACTGAATTTCTTTTAATTTAATCCGCCAGCGCCATCTTTTGGCATAAGTCTCAGTTGGCAATGTCAAAATTGTCAAATGATGAAATAAGTGGAATGATTGATGAGAATTATTTATTTTATTTCAAATGTTTGAAATTAATTTTAATGAAGAATGTCGAAAAGGGTAGGTAACATTAGAATCATTCATGTAGTCTGTATGAACTACGTATGTAGTAACTAATCTACCTAACCTTAATTTCCTTCCAGCATAGCAGCATAGACAATAGACATCCCTAATAAATAAAATAATCAAAGTGCAAATTCTTGGTCTTGTCCCAACCCAACCTCTCAATTGTTGACTTTTTTTCGTCACATCACCGTATCAAAACTTGATAATATCTCTTGTCACGGGCATTTGATTTTTCAGGGAGTAATTCCGATGAAACATTTTTTGCTTGTTCACGTAACTCTGGCGGAGTAGATGTTATAGATTCGTCACTGTCTGACATTTTTCTCTTTGATAGATATGATTACAAATATAACAAGAAATACAATTTTTTGATTATTTTGACGTTTCGTTGGTTTTCAAAGCGCCTTGATGCTGAGCCTATAATAAATTGTTTTGATAGCAGCTCGCTTGATGACAACAGTGGTTTAAGGTTAACAAGCAAAATTTATAGAAAATACATATTTTAGTAGATATCTCGGCCAAAAAATTTAATACATAATGTGTGCGTTAGGTATTTGTACAACGCTCGGTTTTATTGCAGCACTCCGCTGCGCGTCGTGCTTCAATATAAAACCTCGCGTTGTAAAATAACACCTACCGCACGTATAATGTAAATAACTATTAACACCAAGTTTATTTTTAACATACTGTTTAAAATTAACAGTTTCTTTACAGAATACACCCCATGCTTAAGAAAAATATTTTTTTTGGTGTTAAAAGCGTGTTTCCAAATAGGTTTATTTATTTATTTAGCAAATTTAACTATTCTCCCTATAATCTTTCTCACTGTTCGTGTAGTAAATTATATATCTGGCGAAACCGTACTTTATGGCATATTCAACTAGTGTTTACGGCCCGTGTCTGCCTTGTGCTGCGCTATGTATATCAGGTGCAACAGGTTAACTTGTAATCGCCGAGCACACTAAATAACTGTCAGATTACATGTTATTAATGTTTTATTTAGTTTGTTGTTTGTGTTTACACCTGTTAAGCAGGGTAATTTCCACTAAATATATCTATATTTATGTAATGGAATTTCAGGGTAAATTTAGAACTTATGTTTATTCTGAGTGGAGAATATTTATAGAAATAATGTTTGTTTTCCCATATGAGTTTTACACAACATTGTAACTTTGGATTTAAATTGGATATGAAATACTTTAACATAATTCCTCTAAGGAGAAGAGGTTGAAATTCCACGTGTGTAGCTGATAAATTTAATTTTACTGGAGCTGAAACGATGTTTCGGTACATTTTAAAAGGCGGAACGTGTTCGGCAACCTTCTTTCAAATATTTTTAATAAAAAATCTGATGTGGCCAGCACATAACCTCTCGTCAGATATTTCACCTGGCTGTACGCATAAAACGAAAAATATTTTTAAATACAAATACAGTCGAACTTCGATAAATCAAACCATGACTTGCCAAAAAAAAGTTCGAGTTATCAAGACTTCGGGTTATTAAATAAATTGCATATGTATAAATATTATTTATTTATGTATATATGTATTTATTCGACACAAAATCACTTACCTTATGATATATACAGACTGATATATGTATACAGATCAGTTATAAACATTATATTAGTGTAAAAAGTCAGTTATTTGTGACGGACGAGAGAATTTTTTATTTTGATTTTCAATAAAAAAAAGCTTCAATTAAACCATTATACAGGGAATCGGTTGTATGGTCATCGGTTTTTAAATACGAACGCAAAACGCTCAACGAATTTTTAACCAACTCGTTTGAAGGTGGTTGCTGCAAATCATCCTCCATCATATCACTTTCGCTGTCATCTGTATTGTCAAGCTCTACAAATTCGGATTCAGATTTGTAGAGCTCGACAATATCTTCATCTGTGGGAAACTCCGAAGTAACAGTATCATCATCCATATGTATAAAATCATTTAAGGTGGCACCTTCTGGTGTAATTTTGACATTTTTCCAAGCTTCATATTCCAATTGCAATTGAATTTCTTCCTCACGTTTTTCATTCATACGTTCACTTATGAAAATCAAAGGAATTTCATCCTCTTCCTCAGAATACTGACTAAAGCCGGCTTTTTCAAAACAATTAGAAATTGTCTCAGGCTTGACGTCGATATTCCATGTATTGATTCATTATCAACACAGTTCATTAATGTAATGTTAGTTTGTTTGTTTTCTTCAAAACATTTGATAGCTTTTTTCAAAATTCTGCGGCGATAATGACATTTTACATTTTGTATGACACCTTCATCAAGTGGTTGCAACTTAGATGTCATATTAGGAGGAAAAAAGCAAGTTTGATAAATTTTAATTTTTGTTGGATTAACAAAGCATATGTTTGAACTTCAGTAGTGCAGAAACCGAACTGCCTCCATTATTATGTTATAAAAACACCTGTTACAAAATCACGTAATTAGGGGATTTCCCCCAGAATTCGACTTATTGAAGCTGGCGCCAAATATTCTGTTCGAATCATAAAGATATTCGAGTAATCGAAGTTCAAGTTATCAAGTAAAAATTACCCATAATTCTCACTGTTGGCGCTATTGCCAACCAGTTTGATTCGAGTTATCCAAAATACGAGTTATCGAAGTTCGACTTACTGAAGTTCGACTGTACATATATTCATGCCTCACTGTAAAATAATTCTCACATATATTTGCAAAATCTATGGGATATTTTAATATAAATTATGTACAATACATACATTTTCTTTATATTCAATATCCTGAAATTTTCTTTTTCTACTTTCCTTTTCTTTTTCTTTATATTCGTCATTTTTTCGTAAATTCCTTTTATATTCTTTTTTACGTATATTCTTTTGCGTTGTTGACTTTTTTTATTTTCATAATCTTCATTTAATTATGCTTTTAATGAAGAGCGTGACAGATTTCTTCTTGAAGCATATTTTCATTCGGGTGAACATAAAGAAGACGGCTCTTGAGATTATTCTTATGACTGCTTCCAAATTAGAAAAGTACGCCCATGGAAATAGTAATGCTGTCATACTATCTAAGCGGCAAATGATGTCGAAAGTATGATTTTACATTTTAAAGTCCTATGTTCGGGAGTTCCAGTCACCAACCTGTATATTAACTGTCATATCAGTATCTCAATTTAATAACAAATATGTTATTATAATCGTACGAGTACATAAAACCAGTATTTCATTGTATTATATTTTCGAATTTATCGTATTAGCTTCCATTTGACATACTTTTATCTCTTTTGGGATGTTGTAAAACAATAAAACAATAAACATCCTTTCAAGCACAAAGCTTTTGAACAAATGTCCTCCATTCTTTCCAAGCGAGAGATAAGTTGAAATGCGCCTGAAACAATTGATCCACTTATCTGAAGTCGGAGGTCTGGGCTGGGGTCGATCTCAGGTTGTCAAAAGCAAGCGACGCACGTCATACAACAATGTAGCATCGTAAATCTAATTCCTGCTCCACTTACCGTACTGGCTCATGATATATTCATTTGTTTTGTCACAGAATGCAAATGTATTCAGGAGTGCATATAGACAGGGATCGGGCTGCATAGTGATAAGGGTTGATTGTGGGTGGCAGTTTTTATTATATATATATATATATATATATATATATATATATATATATATATATATATATATATATATATATTCGTTAGTGATGTTCATATGCCTTGCAAATTTAGTTATACGAATGTGTTACTCAGATTATTTTAACAAAGGTCACTGAGTTGAAACATTGAATTAGTGATGCACGCGAGGGGAGACGAGACGAGAAATATAAAATATCGATCTCGTCTCGTTTTCGGATCTGCAATCTCGATCTCGTTCTCGTTCTCGTACTCGCACATTTTTTTGGGTTTCGTCTCGTTCTCGCGCGAGAGTCTCGCTGTAAAAATAAGCGCTTGCGCACTACGTATTTACCTCGATATTTACGTATCAGTTGAACTACAAAAGACAAGTTCGCACCAATCGTTCCGTCTTTCGTGTATTTACAGTCGTATAACTATAATAAAGAGACGAAACACTAAATTCTAGTCACCAAATTATTTCAATACGAATATCTGTTAATGCATTCTGTCATGAGTAAAACTAATTAACCATTAAAAAATTATTTTTATAACTAAAAGTTTCTACACTTTATCATTAACTATATGCCACTATTTAAGTAAGATTTACTCATAAAAAAGCGCTACGCTGGGAACCCGCTGGCAACCAATCACTCCGCTTCACTCCGTGTTGGCTCCTATATAAGATCCTTTATTTTTCAGGGACGACAAGAATTTTATTAACCGTAGTTTTAACTGGGATGAATTAGGGGCTGAAATATTAGAGAAAAACTAGTTCTATTAGATGCACAACCGATTTAGTCTTTATTTTGCATTTCCTCGCTTGCAACAGATATTATTCGACTCTAGATAGACTCAAAAAAATAGAATCAATTCATATAATTTTTACATTCACCTGTTCTATGCTCGAATTAACATTGACTCCACTCCCTGTACGGTGCATTTTTCATTGAATTTATGAATGAAAGCTATAAATTTTCAAAAACTTTTTATTGCGCTTCTCGCAATTGTTATATCGATCTCGCCTCGAATTTTAAATTACAATCTCGCTCTCGTTCTAGTCTCGCACAATGCAACAAGACGAGACGAGATGCGAGAGTACTCTCGCCTCGTCGTGCATCACTACATTGAATGCAGGAAGATTAGAAATGCTGCAGTCAATTAGTGTAAGCACAGTTTTATTTCGAAAAAGTGAGAACCGTCTCAATTATTATACTATATACGTGTCGACTTTCTGCAAGATAGCAAGATTATTTTGAAAAATTTAACTTTATTATAAATTTTATTTACTCCTATTAATTATTTGTTATATAAATATAAAACATAAGTTACAGACGGCGACTAAAGGTGCATTCACAAATGAAAATTAGGTTTAGATTTATGGTTTATACTTTAGATTTAAAGACTTTGGCCGCATATTATGTAATGACTCCATTCACACTTCAGAATTTAGGGTCTCTAAATCCAAATAATAAAGCTAAACATTACAAGGTCCAAACTTTAGGTTTTTGATTTAGTTTGACGTCACGAACTTCACCAATGATAACGAGTCTGAAATGATATAGATATATACACCCATCTTTATTTAGTATCCACTTGGTGGATTCGGCTTTTTAAACAAATACGAGAAGAACATGGAGACTGTCATAACTTAATTGCTGAAATATAACCAATAATGCCAAGCGAATGACAGTTTCACGACGCACAGGTGTCTTGTTTAGTACTGCTCTACCGATATTTTAATCTTGTTTTTGAAGCATTTACACAGATGTCTGTACATATCAAAACTAATTTTCAGGTAATTTAAACTTACATTTATGAATGACTTACTTAAACCTAAATAAAAACCATAAACCTAATTTTCATTTGTGAATGCACCTTTACTCTAACATGAGTTAGAAGTTCGGACACGAGCTGCGTTCCGACAAGTGTACGAATGAATAGCCTTCTGTAACGAGGGTTTTATATTATTTTCTCTTTTTCGTCAATTCCATGTTTGAAATAGCGATAAGCTTTAAGTAAAGTATCACTTCCAGTTGATCGTTTGTAAACAAAATCTAATTTGTTGTTCCAATAAATAGAAAAGTCTGTAATACCAAATTTTGGATTATATTTTATTATGGTTTGTGTGTGCCTACGTATTTTTCTAACAAACATTAACTTCAATTAAGAATTTAGGTAATGGTCATTACAAGTTCCTGTGCCCCGTGAATAACCATAACTATATCAACAATTTTAACATTAAAACAGTAAATTAACAAATCCATCCTTGAAGTTTATTTGCAGGTAAAGTGAAATGGGATATACAGATATTTTGTGAAAAAGAATACAGCAAATAATATAATTTGAATTCAGAAAATAATGGCAATCATAAATAACTTTAGCGGAAAAGGAATGAGCATTAAGCGAATGATGCAGAAAAAGACCAGAAACACAAAAGACTTTGGAATGGCATTAAAGTTTAAAAGGAGCTTTACATTCGGGACCCTGTTGCACATTACTCGGCCAGAAATAAGATTTTATCTGCCAAACCGAGAAATGGTATGTAGATGCGTAGGTACAATGCTAACCAGCAAGGAATTAAATTCGCATTCTCTTTCTAAAACTACTTTGATCATTTCTATGAATTTTAATGAGAAACAATTTTCTCGGAACTTGATAATAACCCTTTCATTAACTGATATTCTTTATTACATTGACGTCTGCATATTACAAATATAGTTTTAATATAGTTTTTGATATGATTTTTAATGAAAAATTAATTTATAATTACAGGAGAGAGATTTTTGTGAAACTTCATCGGGACTTGAATTTTTCACAAAAATCTTTTTTCGGTGTTTATGTATAATGTATGTATGTATAATTTAATTCTGAAAAACCACAAACAGTTGATATTTATAATTACAAACATATTATGGATTTGTTTTATATGTAGTTGATTAACATTTTCAGTGAATATTAATTATAATAAAAATTGAAAATGTAAATTCAGGTAGTAATATATTTGCTATTTAATATCACATTATTAAAATATGTGTGTTCCATATAAAATTCCGTAAAACATGAAATTTAAATAAAATATTTGTACATTAATTAATTTAGAGATAAAAGTTGTTAAAATGAAAATTTGTAGTAGAGTGTAACAGAGAATTTTATTTATTTATTTATTTATTTATTGTTACCACTCAACAGGATCAAAGATCCCAATTATTGAGGGTTGAGTAATACATATATACAGGTAAACATAATAAACATACAGAGCAGAAAGATGCGAAAAATAAATATAAATATGTGTTCAATTACAGTAATATTGAATTTGCATATAAAGACTTTATAAAGGTATTGAAGGAGTCATTGAAAATGTCTAATTCAATTTTACTCTCACATAAACAAAGCATTCTAAGTGGTGCACGAAGTTCGTAGTTTGTTTTTACAAGACTAAGATTAAAAGTATACTTTTGTTTGCTGATTTTCATGGGTAGTCTTGGAATATTGAAGTTTATATGAGACAATCATCAATTATATTACGTACAAGCTTGTAGAGATATACACATGACAAAATACTACGTCTTGTAGATAAAGAGATAAGGTTAAAATTATTTAATGATGAGTTAAAACTAGTTTGTAGAATAACATTTTGTATTGTAACGTGAGTGAGTGATAACGCAATCGCGCTAGCAGCCGGGCTACGTAGACGGACAGGTTGCGACGTGTTTAATTACTTCCGATCGCCTGAACCTTTTGTGTTTATTGTTATTATGTGGTCGAACATTCTAGAGCTTTTCTAGAAGACAATGGCAGCTGTATAAAAGGGACGTAGCTATGCTCGGGAGTTAGTTCAGTTGAGTCCCTGATCACACAAAATTAGTTATGTGATCGGGGGTTGACTTACATAGTCAGCTGAGTTAATTACATAGTTCAGTTCCATTAGTGAAGTTAGTTAGTTAGTTAGTTACATGGAGTGTTACAGAGTAGAGTGTTAGTGAAGCACAGCAGTATCGTGGTGAGCGTATGCAGTATATTGTCAGGTGGAGGACTCGGGAAGTTACTGGTTAACTGGGATAGCTGTGGATGTGAATACTCGGTAGTATTGACGTCTATTGGAAAGCTATAGTGTACAAGGACAGTAAAGGCGAGTCAGGAAGTTACTGGTATACCGGGATAACTGTGAAAGAGAATACTCGGTAGTGTTGAAGATTATTGGGAAGCTAGGTATACGGGGACAGTAACGGCAAATGAAAGTGGATACTCGGCAGTAGTGGTGAAGAATTGTGGCATACGGATAATTGGTGATACTGAGGCTGTGGAAGGAGAAAGTTAGTTACATAAATAGACAGACAGTAGGTGACTTCTGTCCGAGCAGTTGAATATACAGACGCTGTTGAGTCAGTTGAGTATATAGACGATGTGGATGTCGGTAGGCGAACAGTTGAACGTGATATAAGTAAACAGTGACATAAATATAGTGATATAAATATGGCGTAAACAGTCTATAAGAGTCTGCAACAGATTGGCAGTCTAAGATCTCTGGCCAAGTCCATAAACGATGATCGGATTATAATGCCCCGGATGTTATAGATATGTTTATGTACACTGTATCCTAGTAATAAACAGTTCATAATATTTTAGTGAAACATAAAAGCTTTTTTGACGTGATTAAGAAACACATACCATATAAAGAAATAGAAACAATACAAGTTAATTTCATGTATGTATAATTTGTATTTCCGCCATTAAATTTGACAGCAAGACAAGCGAGAAGTTTGGTGCTTGGCTTGTTTGCAAGCAAATCAAAGAAATTCCTTCAACAAATTTTACTTCCGGTTGCTAGTTTTGCTGGGCTTATTGAGCGCACCTATTGTGATCGTTATTTTTATTGGGCCGAATTCAGCAATTTTCAGTAGTATAGTGACCGTCTCTAGTAACTATGGAAACAACTTGCATCTTTTTTTTATTAATGCATCGAAGCATATGTCTCTCTTTATTTTGTTATTTTTAGATAAGCTTCCTTAGTTAAAGAAGAGTGCTGAATTCGATCCATTATCTTTTAATATTTATTTATCGTTTTCCAATTAAATAAACGTTACAATATTCACGAATATGAAAGGTTTGCACAATGAGATCTTGTAGTCGTATTTCATTCTTTTTTTTACATTTATATTTATTTTAATGTTAGATATCTGCAATTCTTTTTGGAGAGAAAACATGCAATAGACGAATACGGGAGAATTATGTGATATGTAGGAGGGATGTCATTCCGTATTTATCTTTCAGCGTTTCAAGGAGTTTGATATATAGAGGTATTTTAATAAGCACAATAAGTTTGTTTGCATTTTACAAGTTCTCATTATTTAACTTATTTCAGTCGTAAAATAAGCTCATTATAAATAAATTATGAATAGAAAATTGTACCCACATATGTATTATTGTTTATTTTAAAAATGTTATACTTTAAAAATGTCAAACCATTATAAAAAGAAATTGTTTTGCATCACATTACTCATACACCACGCCCATACGCCTTCTCTTATTTTTGTGTACAAACTTTTCCATAAAAAATTCGCATACCTACCTAACATACAGGAAGATTGAAAAAATAGGGATTAATAGCTATTTTTATTAATTTTAAGTTTATAGTTTAGACTACAACGTTGGAGGCGAAGTTAAATGCCACTTTTTGCTGTGAAAAGATCCCGAATTCTACTTCCGGTTTCGTCGAAAGCGAAATCATCACTGATTTTTATATATTCGGAAAAAAATTATAACTAGCTTTACACTCTTTATAGTGAATGCTAAATACTTACATTTTTCTTAAAATAAAATATAGTTAATAATTTTTTCTACGACCACTACAGAAAATTGCACTTTTCCCATGCTTTATAAAGCCTATAAATTAATCATTTCTCACAGTCGTAGGTTAAAGTGTGAGAAATTATTTCTCACATATTTCCATGCTTTACAAAGACCGAAACTTATTCATTTCCCAGTCGTGGGTTAAAATGTGAGAAATTATTTCTCACACAAGTTGCTAACTGTAATATAATAATTCAGAGCTTCAAGTAAAGTATCACTTTTGGTTTATTAATTATAGCCAAAATCTAATATGTTGTTCTTTTTGATATAAAAGTCGTAAATACTAAAATTGAAAAGTTTTGGATTATATTTTAATATAGTTTTTCATTAATAACTGTTATGGGATTCAAGTAAAGTCTCACTTCCATTTATCCAATTTTACCCAAAATCTAATCAATTCGTTATATGAATGCAGGAAGCTTAAATACGGAAAATAGGTATATTTGGAAGTTTGTTATAAGAGTTATCGTGGACGAAAAAATCGTCACACATACACACACATTCACACACACACACACACACACATACACACACAAACACACACACACACACGCACACACACACACACACACACACACAGAGAGACATCATCGTAAAAATAGTAAAAACGTGTTGTGGGGACCCTAATTCGTGCTTATTTACTGAAAACTCACCATCGAATTTTTGGCACGATTACATTACCTCCCATACCTACGGTATGACGGAAGGTATAGCTACGTATTAACATACCTAGGAATGTTATGTATATCGTAACTGCCGAAGATGTCGGTTTGATTTTAAGACATCTAAGGCTTGTTATGATTAATAACATCCGTGGTTTGTTCAATAGTTTATCGGTTTCAGAAAATTAAAACATTATTAATAAATATCATTTTATGAAATTCTCTCATTAATGCTACTTTCAGATTGCTATGGTTAACAGAACAATTATTTTGACATATGTCAATACGACAAATATTCAAATTATGTGCTTTGTTCCACATGTTTATTACTTTAGAATAAAGTAGACCGTATTTAGATCGGTAGGCTAACGTTATCTGTATGTATTAATGAAGAGCATTATATTTTCATTTTATTTTATTTTAATTTTGTAGACCGTTGTTGACAAGTCAGTATGGTAATATTAGCCGTGTTCCTTCGGGCTGTGATTCGTGATCTAAATGATAAAAGTGATAATGATTAAGAAGAATAATGTTTTTACGTTTCCTATTCGTTATCCCCACTTTCTCATTTTGTGATCACTAGACAACATTCCCCCTTCGCTTCAGAATCAACCTTTTTGAGTGATTCACATGGATTCAGTTCAGAACAAATTGAAAATATACTATTTCGAGCGTAGAAATTTACGAATGTGGGGTTTGTGGCATCAAGGGAAATAAGATTTTTTTACAAAAGCGTGTAATGAACCACATAAAGATTTGTTTGATATAAACATACTTCATATTCCTTACCAATAACATTATTTTTTACTTCAATATAACCCATTTTTAATTCTGAATATAACACTAGACAGTTGATTATTTATAAAATAAAGCAGGATAGTTTGCATTAGTCTGCATATGACATAGACATTTGACACAAGATTGTGTTGTTTTCTTGCTATAATTTTTAAATCCTGTTTCAAAAGGATGACGATTAAATTAATCAGGATTCACAAAATCACAATCACAACCCGAAGGAATACGGCTAATATTACCATACAGATACAGTTATTACTTAGTTACCAGCCTACTTTTGTACATGTAAACAATGGAATAATATCCTGAAACCGGTAAAAAAAATAATTAAACTATTATTCACGAAAGATGACTATTCAAGGTCATTTGTGAGCCGTCTGATATAATATCACTTGCAGATAACTTCACTGTATTTTGTATGCATAGGCGTGTAACCTGAAATATTTATGGACACATTTTAACTGAAAAATAAGAGTTATTTAATTGAAAATTATGTTTCTTTCTAAATAATGCCTTTCTGAAAGATCTATGTTCTTCACTTATGTTTTCGCAAAATGCCCAAACATAGACTTAACTATAAACCAAGGAATAATAATTTGATTTAAACGGCAATGCCACTGGGTAAATACTAGCACAGAGGGCAGTGTAGTAGATAACTGGGTATCTGTAATTCTACGACATACGTCATTATTATTTATAGTGTATTAGAAAGTAATGCCGCTATTTACGTATATCTGTCACACCACATAAATTAAACAGACGTAGGTCAAATAATCTTTCTCTTTCTAATACAAAATGTTGTTAAGCTATTGTTGTAAAGTGATGTGTATTCTTTCTTCGAACAAATGACCTTGAATAGTCATCTTTCGTGAATAATAGTATAACTAAGTTTTATACCTAATTTAACTTTCGCAACGTAATTTTAAATGAAAGATACATCACTCTTAATAATTTTGTTTTGCAGTATCTACCTGATTTTTATATTTTCAATATTCCCGTAAATGAAAATAAACGGTGTATTTGTTAGGATAATTAAATGAGTTTAAATAAAATAAAAATTGAAATAGTGGGAAGTCATGTGGTGCTTCCATAATATTAATTAGGTTACAAAAAGGCGTATATAAATTTAATTTAGTTATGATTTCATTTGAAATTGTGAATATTCAACTAAACAGTTTTATAATTTGATTTCCATTGTTTAGAGCAGTTTATTCACACCGTGTCAATAAGTCTGACGTCATGTATAAACCGATAATTTCAATGGCTTCTCATTCTTCATAGCTGGATTCAATATCGACATCGACAGCAAACGCACGGATACAGGAAGTTGTCTGCTATTTAACTCGCGATAATACCATGCCTTCGCGGAACGTCGTCTATTTCACGATGTCAATTGTTACAGAAAAACAAGATTTTCCAAGCAAAAGCAGCTAAATATAGTCACACAAGTTTTAAAGTTTGTGAAAGAATTTATATGAAATATTTAATAACGAATATTTATAAAGACATCTTATCGTAGTAGTAGCCTATATCCATTGATAGGAGTACAGTAATGATGATCGAGAAATCATGATATTTTCTTTATTAACTTTTATCGTGTTATGGAATAAAATTGCGCCTTTGGTGACAGGTTGTCAAGTAAATTAATTAAATATTATAGAAAAACTGTATATATATGTCGCGGGGTAGTATCACTGGCAAACTCTATGTCGACCAACACTATTTCAAAACCACAACGATAATATAAACGTGATGATCTCAGTGAGGCAGACATGTCCTCACTCCTGAGCACCGCTACACACTGATTCCATCCAAGCATTGTAGCCAAGAATGCTTGACGTTTGGATTACGACAAAACAATTAAAAGATTATAAGTGATTCATGTAATACTTGATTCATTAAATGATTGTTACTACATGCTTTGATATTACAATCTCCGACATATATATATATATATATATATATATATATATATATATATATATATATATATATATATACAGGGAGTCTTACAACTCGCGTCCCAGAGCGAATGAGGAAACACGAGACTGCTCTCGGATATGTAATTTCGAAGAAAAAAATCTAGCTTAAAAGATATTCGAGAAAAGACGTCCTAAAATTAATCACCCAGAGACCTACACCTTTAACGTGTGTTTGCCGTAATTTTACATTACTATGGTTTTATGCAAATCAAATCTTCTTTAAAATGTGTGGGCGACTGTAGTTTTCGAAAAATGTCAGTGTCAAATTAAATTTGACAAGGTGAATAAAAAAGGCAAATTCTTACCATGTATTCAGCCGCTGATTACTTTGAAATGATTATGATTTTCGGAGAATGTGGACGTAACGCCAGAGAGGCAGCACGAGTCTATTCGGAACGTTTTCCGGATAGAAATCTTGTGGATCATAAAGTGATATTGAGAGCCATGGCAAGGACGCAAGAGACCGGTCAAGTTATGGCAGATCAAATGACAATAATATTTTCGCTTAACACATTTTACACAGCTGCTACAACACGTTACACTGTACGATATAAATGATGATCTTGGATGACACCTTCGCTAACCTAAATTTGTTGACAGTGAAAAGTCAACTCTAAAGTGTCAAAATTACAGTAAGTCAAACAAATTTTGTAACTCACTAGTAGTATTTTTAAAACCTAACAACCAGTTTTAATTTGTAATAATATTATCACACCTCAAGATATCCTTCCGGGATTGGTGGATTAAAAAGTCTTGTAACTCCGTTATGCAAGCAGCCGCAAATTATTTTCTTCTATTTGTGTGGCAACCTATTTTCGTCGGCAAGTGTCAGTTTCGTATGGGGCGCGAGTTGTGAGACACCTGTATATATATATATATATATATATATATATATATATATATATATATATATATATATATATATATCGTTTTAGAGTATTTTTCAGTAACTGCTTGTTTAGGTCGTCGTAGCTCTAACTAAATCAAAGCGCCCTAATAAAATGAGAAAATTGTGTGCCCCCAAAATCTGTGCGGCCTAGGCTGCAGCCTAGTCAACCTATCTGGTAATTGGGCACTGCAGTAATTCTGTAGCACAAGACACAACTCACAAATACTTAATGCAGAAGAAACTGTTGTAATTAGTACAATAGGTAGATAAACTAGAACGATATATTATTAGTATATTCCGTAACTTAACCGCGGTGACCAAGGTTCTGGTCAAGCGTTCCGTAATGTAACCAAAATATAATTTCAGGATCGCGGTTCAATTTCGGAATGTGGTTCTTGAAAGTTTTGGTTACTTTTTTGTGACCACGGCCACAATTTTTTTGTGGTTGTTGTGGTCATATTCTTATTTCTTATAATATAATAAATAATATTGTATAAACCTATAATTACTATATACTATATACTAATATGTATAATATTTACGTTAGTATAAGGATAGACTAAAGTTATGTTGTCACTTATTTTTAATGACGCTTTACTTACACAAATTAACCAAGATGTTCCGAATCACAACCACTTTTCAGTAACCATATCCTGACCACTTGAACCATAACCACGGTCGTGGTTAAGTTACGGAATATACTATATATTGATATATTTTATTGACAGCAAATTGACAGTTCTATATAACAATAATACATATCTATGTTTGATATTTACAATAATTTATATTAATTCAAGTCACTCGTGCCTGGAGGAGATGAGTTGACAATCACTGACAATCAAGTGACAGCGATAGGATCGATATTTGATCGATTTTATATTCAATGTAAACATGGACATTCTCAGTAGTGCTACCGTTATGATACGAAAATCAACTACAATTATTTCAAATAATTTTATATTCCCTAAAAGGAATAAGGATTTTTTTCAGGTTGATGACGTGCGTTTTCTGCTTATTCATTTTTAGTATAATAAAAGAATCCATGTGTATAATGCCTATTTAATAATTTTATTTTACTGTTGTAAATTTCATTAAAATATGAAATTATAAATATATGAATATATTAATTATTAATGTTTTGTTTACAATGATATACCTTACTGCTGTATATTTTATCATATATATTAACATTATTTCTGTAATTTTAATGTAAAATAAACAATTACTCGTATATTCGCAGCATCTTTGTGTAAAATATGTATAACTTGAGAAAAATGAATATTATATTATCATTTTACCTACTGTTTCTTCAGTAATTTACATTCACTCACAAGTAAAAGTTACAGTAACATTTTGCATACTAACTTTATAAACTATTTTTATTTAAGAGAAGATATGTAAGTTAATGGTTCTCAGATAATGTTTATGTGAAATAAATATTGTTTTCTTCTTGTATTATAAATAAATATATCATCACGGCTTATTACCCATTGCTGGGTGTGCCAAACTGTATTATCATAAAATTATATTTATATAATTTGTGGAACATTTTAAAATAAAATCATAATGTCATCTCCACCAATGCAATGAGAGTCTTTGGGTATAGAGGTTTTTACTAAAAATCGAACATGTCCAAAAATTTATATTTTCAATGTCCCGGAAGCACTTTGGAATGTTCTCCGAATTTAGCTACGCTTTTAATATGAATGAATTGAATAAGAACTCAACAAGGAAAAAAGTATAAACTAATAATAAAGATTGTGTTTCTTTAGTATTAGAACATTTTTTTGTCGTAACAAAATATTTTTCATCTCTCAATACAGAACAATAAAACTTGGTTAGTATTTCATTCGTTTCAAATATGACCAGTAAATGTAAATTTAGTTTAACAGAGAAAAAGGAACTGATATCTTTATCATTTGACTTCTGACAGTAGTTTAAAAATTAAACACGCAAATATATCTGTTACTGTTGATGAATTTTTGATATCTCTTCAACAGAATTTACTTTGTTGACTACTATACAAACAAAAAAATGGAATGGCAAATTTAAAAGATGTTTTGATTTAAAAACTTCTCATTTCAAACCATTCATTGAATGAATGTGATAATTTTTCTCCGAAATATAAGCATAATTTTTTTTATGGATCAATAATTTAATAAAAATGAAAAGAAAACATTTGGATTTGTTTTGTATCTGCAGGAATTTTACATTTATTCGGTGAAAATTATGAAAATGAACAAGGAAAATGATGTTTAAAAATAAAGTATACTGATATATTTCAATTTTTAATTAATTTGTTTAAAATATCAAATCCAATACAAAAATATTTTTAAATGCAGAGGGGTATTAATTTCATATTTGTATAATGACAAAGGAAATTTTTTAATCGTGCATAGATGCTACTCTCAGGTAGCATCTATGTACCCCAAAAAAAAAATTTAATCGTGCATCGATGCTACTTTCAGGTATCCTATGCACCCCAAAGAAAATTTTTAATCGTAATGGTGATATCGCTAGGGGTGTATAAATGACCGTTTTTGAGATATGGCCCAAAAATGGAAAACCGAAATAAGTGCAAGGGAGATAGGGCTTACAAACGATATATTTAAAGAAGGTAAAAACGGTAACAGGATGACGGTCCTTCCATTTTGCTTAGTAGATTCGCTTATTCGACTGGTAAAAATCTATTTAGATCCCACATAAGTTAAAACTCGTCCCATCTGTGGGTATAATAATGTTAAGAAATAATGATCAGTCTCAGTATTGGACTAAGATTGAATACATGATTTCACTACGAAAACGTTTCATAAGGTTTCAAATTTTAAAATTCGCATATTAAAAAAAAACATAAACACACTTTGATCTTTTCCCCTGGCTCATGGTTCTTCAAACTGAAAAGGAATTTCATCAGAGTTGCCAGATGACTGATACTGATTTCCCCCAAATGAAATCTAAAAATTTATACAAAAACAATAACAACCGCAAATCACTTAAATAATAATGAAAACTTACCTAACAGAGTAGGTATTAGTTACCGAAATTCACAGATAATTAGCATTTTTTTAACTATACTACTTGTAAAACAAATATACACCTAACTCTTTGTTAACTATTATTTAAATTTTAATTAGCAATGATAAAACTAGGCCTAAGTAAATAATAAATTTCAACAGTTTTGTTAGGTTATATTCTATAGGTCAATTCCGAACAAATCTGTAACCCTTACAGATCTGCAAAAACCTAACAAAAACGCATCTATTTTTCTTGATTAATATAAAATTATTCATAAGAGTAGCAGCTTTCGTTTCGAATTTGTTCATTTCTTATAGTTTTACAGATCTGTAGACTTACAGATTTGTCTAGAAAAGAGCCATTAACGTCCTTGTTTTTACATTTTCAGTAACATAGCAACAAACATATGTAACTTATTGAAAGAAAATAATAAAATATGAATAATTCTTTTGACAGTGACTACGTTTATTTCGACGTTTGAAGCCGCTTGAATTTAGTAAATCCCTTTTCAATCTTTGAAATATATGATCGAGATTAATATTTCAATTCGCTTGAAAATGTCAAGTCAAGCTTATAAAATAACAGGCTTGGACTTACGAAGCGGCTTGACTTCTGTCGAAATAAACAATGAATCTTCAAATAATGGAACTACGCATGCGCACATCCGCAATATGTTGGAGTGTTACTAAATTTATATAATTTGTTGGTTATTCGCATTTTACCTCATTTTATAAAAGTCGCGACATAAAACTTAGTAAAATAGTCCAAAAGCGAAATTTTTGGAGTGATGAAGAAACAAATATTTATTTAATGTTTTCGAAAAAGAAGACAAATAACAACATGACAATTTTTAGATTTTGGGGTTATATATCCAGGATGAAATTAGATCATATACCTCTCCCTGTCTGTCTGCATAATCGAGTATTACTATCTTTTTTTGGTCGATACGAATTTAAAGAAGTTTGGAAATAACTCAGTCCTATTTTCAATCCGCTGAGATAAACCAATAGGATTTTTCGAGTCATAATATACTTGAAACCACTTGAATTATCGAGATAAACGTAGTCATTGATGTTAAACAGGCAATATTTTATGAATATTTAAGCTTCTTTTATCGGTAGCGCATAGGTAGTAAGAAATACATAGTGACATTCCTTATAGCTTATAGGTACTATGTCCCTTTAGTTTTTGACCTCCTCTTGTAATCGTATATCACTCTCCCTCTAAAATTTTATATCTCTATATTCAATCCTCCATTACGCTACAAGTAACTTTAAGACCGCCGACAAAAACCCACTATTCTCTTTCTCAAATCTATCCATTAAGTTTTTTAGTTTTTCCACTGCAAAGTAAATACCACAAAATAAACTCATGAGAAAGTAGTTGGGCTGGCTAAAGCCGTGTCAGGTCGTAGGGCCTGAACAATTAATCAGCAGCATGTACTCGAAGCATGTAGGTTAGGTAGGCATTGCATGGTCAGTACAGCGGCTAATCACCGCTATTGTCGAGGGATAGTAATTAAATCAAAGGGCAATAGTTACTGAATGTGAGAGTAGCGAGAGTAAGATATGAAGGCAATATTCATGCCACAACGTAGGCTGGTAAATGGAGGATAGAACTATACTTATAGCTCGGAGTGATTGTTTATTGATCGAGGGCGTTCATAGAATATTAGAGAGGTTTTAACGTTAAAAATACGCTCAACTTCTTCAGTTCAATATTGATATTTTAGCACTATGGTGCGATACTAATAAGCTATTCCTAAATGTTGACAAATGTTGTTCTGTGTCATACACACGCCGGATCAATCGGTTTGATTATATATACACAATTTCAGGAACTTTACTCGAGCGCAAATCCACCTTCAAGGATTTGGGAGTTACATTTAGTCCTAATTTCACATTCTCAGAGCATATAAAAAGTGTATGTATCTCTGCTAGCAAAACATTAGGTTTTTTAATGCGTATATCTAGAATGTTCACTGATCCTGCTGTTTTAAAAACATTATATTTCGCATATATCGTCAGCAAACTTGAATATGCCATTTTAGTTTGGTATCCTTATTACGCCTTTCATAATATAGCCCTAGATAGAATTCAACGCGGATTCTTGAAATTTCTATCCTATAAGCAGGATGGAATCTATCCGGTTAGAGGCGTTGACCAGGATTCTCTGATTCAACGTCATAAAATAACACCACTATGTACAAGAAGAGATATGATTTGTGCTAAATTTTTATGGATGCTGTTGCACAATAAAATTGATGACTCTTTTTTATTATCACGTGTGCCTATTCATGTTCCTAGGTTAGAATCCAGGTATTCCCGGACTTTCCACTTACCATCAGCGCGCACTGATGTACTGTCGTGGTCGCCAATCCACATCATGTGTAACATTGCGGAGAGCAAGTATGAGGATATATTCCTGTAATGTTCTTTGATTTATTTTATTTGTCTGTGAACTTCTACACAGTATATATTTTCTATTTTTTTTGTTTTGTACCCTACATTTAGATTTCTTTATTCATATTATTTGTTTGTATGTTACATTAAATGTATTTATATATTATATTTTAACCCTGTAACTAGATTCTGTTGGGCAATAAAGTTTATTATTATTATTATTATTATTATAAACATAAAATCAAATTGTTATAGTTTATTTTTAAATTCGAATGATATGTATAAGACGATTAAACTCCCAACAGACTGAACTACAAAGATATCTCTTAGCAGAGTACTCCGCTATAGTAATAAATCAGGAAATTGATCATTCATAGTAAAGGTGAATTCAAAAATGAAAATTAGGTTCTGATTTATGGTTTATACTTTATATTTAAAGACTTTGGCCGCATATTATGTAATGAATCCATTCACACTTCAGAATTTAGGATCTCTAAATCCAAATTACACAGCTAAACATTGCAAGGTCCAAACTTTAGGTTTATGATTTAGTTGACGTCACAAACTTCACCAATGAGAACGAGTCTGAAATGATATAGATATATACACCCATCTTTATTTAGTATCCATTTGGTGAATTCGGCTTTTCAAACAAATGCGAGAAGAACATGGAGACTGTCATAAATTGATTGATGAAATATAACCAATAATGCCAAGCGAATGACAGTTTCACGGCGTCTTGATGAGTACTGTTCTATACCGATATTTTAATCTTGTTTTTGAAGCATTTACACAGATGTCTGTACATATCAAAACTAATTTTCAGGTAATTTAAACTTACATTTATGAATGACTTGCTTAAACCTAAACAAAAACCATAAACCTAATTTTCATTTGTGAATGCACCTTATAACTATACACTAGAGACTATTGTGACAAAGCGAGGGTAAGAGCAATAATAGATAAATAACTTTTTATAAACTTTTCTAAATTATAGTTTCAATATTCATATTTTAACTCTGTTTATCTAATTGCGTAGGCTTCCACAGTCTGAGTCATGAGAAATATTCGTTTTCCGGGAATGGACTGTGTCATATTTTGTGTCAGAGCTCAACGTTTCGCCCGCAATCGTATGGGGCATCTTCAGGAGCAAGGGGGATAGTACTGTCTAAAACAAGGTTACCCGACGTGTCAACCATGCTAGAGGCCGAGTTTAAGCAACAAGAAGGGGAGACTCGGTTTACAAGGTTACCCGACGTGTAAACTGAGTAAGCTGTCGTCTTACAGAGCTCTATAGCTTATAGAGTCTATAGAGTTACAGTCTTACAGAGCAAAGTTACAGAATAGCCCCATTAATATAAAGTATAAAGACAAATAAATTCAATTTTACATTTCAAAAATACTATGAATATGTATTTTAGAAGATATTTTTGCAGTTTCGGATATGTTTGATAAATGTATTCCGTCAGCTATATAAATGTAAAATTAATTTATGTACCTATCTATTTCAAATTAAACTAGGTAATTATTCAAATTCAACATGTTCAATTCTATTTCATTTCTAATAAAAGCTGGTCATTTTGATAATATTCCAATTATATGATAATATAGTTAGAATTAGAGCAAATATGAAACAGTGAAACAATCTACTATGAAATTAGTGCACCTTATTTAGGTTATCTATATTAATAGATGAATCTATCACATTGTTAACAATATTTATCTCCATGATATATACATTTATTAAAGAATACTGATTGGACTTGCATTGTCTTTATTATTTATATATTTAAAATATAACAACGTTTCAACTGTTACAGATCTACAGTTGTTATCAGGTTACAAAATAATAATAATAATAATAATAATAATAATAATAATAATAATAATAATAATATAATTATAAAATATAAAATAAATAATAAATATATAAATTGTATAATACAGACATTCATAAAACTATTCAATCAAATTTTGACGTCCTCTATAGAGTTTAAGCAACAAGATGGGGAGATAAACCAAGTTTATTTGGCCTCTAGCATGGTTTACACGTCGGGTAACCTTATAAACTGAGTCTCCCCCCCTTGTTGCTTAAACTCGGCCTCTAGCGTGGTTGACACGTCGGGTAACCTTGTTTAAGACAGTACTATCCCCCTTGCTCCTGAAGATGCCCCATACGACGGCGGGCGAAACGTTGGGTTCTGACTCAAAATATGACACAGTCCATTCACGGAAAACGAATATTTCCTATAAGAGTTATTGCGTTATTGATGAGGAAGAATTTGGAATTAGAAACGGTTTATGTAAAAAATTGTATTTGAAATCATTTTTAACTTTGTTCGGAATTATAAATCTTAAATCATTCTTATATTATTCATTCTCCAGACTATAAGAACATTATACGAGATATTATCGCTAGGTATTTTATTTGAACCTGCGAAGTCACAAAGCAGGTTGTCTGAAGGTACAACAAAAGAAGAAAAACCCTTTATATAATGCAATTTTTCCGCTGGGAAAATGAAGTGTTAATATACATAGTTGCAAATGAAATCAAAAGTGAAATTAACTGTGCACCGTAATATTCCTGCAACATTATTACATGTTATAAAAATGCAAATCACGAAGTTAACTGGTTAGTATTTCTGCAAACTCACATTTATACAGATTCCAGGAATGATAACAAAAATGTTGTAGAAAATTTTCTTACTGCTTTATGTGAATTGAGGTAGGTAATGATTTTCCATTAAAATATCAAGATTCTTGTTGTTCTGATATCAACATACGAGTACGTACGTGATACGTGAGCTTTGCTACCTTAGCACCGTTTAAATAATGCGTAAGCGTAACTAAGAAATAAATAAAGTTGTCTTCATATTTCGCTCTTATGCGCTTGAATTATTGAAAACATGAAAATAAAGTAGGCCGTGGAAAACAAAATTTGCACTTAATTTTACACAGTTAAGCCTCATTTCCACCGATTGTCTTAATGATTAAGAGATATAATTATTAACTAAGAACAATGCGTAAAAATGTTTATCATATTACAACGTTTACTACCATTTCCAGCTATGCATAAGGCTTAATGTTTAAGAACTAAGAGCAATGCTTAAGAACAAAAGTTTGTAAACTCCAAGGTTTAAGGCGTAGTGCCTAAGCGTAATTGTGAGACGGACATACATATCTGTCATCTGTATTTCTTTATTTTATAAACTGAACTGCCAACTGTCAGTCTATTTTATAATTATTACGTTTTTTCAATTTTTAGATGTGGATAAAGATACACTAAATTATGTATAAGAAATATTCGTTTTCCGGGAATGGGCTGTGTCATATTTTGAGTCAGAGCTCAACGTATCGCCCGCAGTCGTATGGGGCATCTTCAGGAGCAAGGGGGATAGTAATGTCTTAAACAAGGTTACCTGACGTGTCAACCACGCTAGAGGCCGAGTTTAAGCAACAAGAGGGGGAGACTCAGTTTACAAGGTTACCCGACGTGTAAACCACGCTAGAGGCCAAATAAACCAAGTGACGAAAGGAAGGCCGAGCAGACAGTTATATACTAATCTAAAGATACGGTAGATGAGCAAAGCTAATGAGGACCAATGGGAATCGAGTTCGTAATGGTAGATTGGGCGTGTCGTGTTCCGAGAATCACCGGTTTCCACATGTGGCTCAAGAAATAGCCATCATCCCGATTGATGTTATTAGGATGTTTCCATATTATGTATATATTATGTATATGTCATATTAAAAAAAGAAGAATTACTACTACAATGACAGTCTTCTACACTTTAAAATAAAAAGAATAAAAAAGGTGACATTTCTATCGAATTATTCACTAAACAAAGTAGCTGGAAATGGTATCCTAGTAAATTGTTATAATGCATTAAGCCTTATGTAAAAATCATTATGCATTAAGCATTAAAACATTCGGTGGAAATGAGGCTTTACTTATGTTATGTGAAAGTTTTTTAAAATATCTTTGCGAAATATAGAATTAACAGAGAGCACTTCTTCCAGTTTTTGGTAAAGAAAAATTGATAGAACACAAGATTTTCGTCAGAGGCAGAGAATGATGCTGCAATTCATAATTACTATTTTTCAAGTATTCTTCATTCCAAAAGAACATTGGTTGGGATATTTTAAGAGGTGGAAGAAAAGAATAGTGATGTGTATTAGTATTATTGATGAAGGCAACTATTTTGAATATATTTAAAATAAAATTCTAAAAACTATGAACAATGTGTTTTATAATAATTCTTCTAGCCCACGTAGGTATTATTATTAATTTTGTTGATAAATTAAAACCTCACCTGGAATTTTATGGCATTTATACTATTTCTAGAACATTGGGATTGGATCATAGAACTTTTTCATTTGAAAATAATTATATAGTTCAGTACACTCTTTGAAGTTAAATGTTTTATTTGGTTATAATTTTCATATTGAATGTGAAAATTAAATTAAATGTATAAAACACAGTACACAGTGTTAATTTTTATAATGTAAAACAATAATATTTAATTTTCTTACCTTACCTGCTGTTGTAATCTGCTTTTCCCGAAGATTTTGCCAATTTCCAAGTTCAGCACGCCACAAAACCCTGTAAAAATAAAATAAATATATGTTAAACAATAAAAATTATTTAATTTCGTTGAATTGTTCATGAATGTTTTGTATCTCAGTCACATGTTTCTTTGCCTCTGTCGATAATTAATTGAATATAACCAAAAACAGGATACTTTATATTGGGCAATACATTTTCATATATTTACAATGAATTTCTGACAAAAATCACGCCACAAACATTCGTTTAGCGTAAAAGCAAATTAATGATGCTGAAATATGAGAATTAACGAGCCTACTGCGATAATAGTACATTAAAAACAAGTATCATAAGGCAATCTAAGTACGAGTCCAACTTTGGAAAACGAGCCGCGAGGCTATAAAATGATTTTGATACAATTTTTTATTGAGGCAATTTTATACTGAAATTTTAAAAAAATGCCTCTTGTCAACGATATGACTTGGTGTGTTTTGTCAGCTATATTGGTAGCGCTCCCCGCTAAACAATTGAAATTTCACATTTTGAGATTTTGTGTTTTGCGTGTTGTGAATTTTGTCTGATTGTATACATTCATACATTGTACCAAACAGTGCGCTTATAGATCTTCTTAACGATGTGTTTGCAATGCTTTTATGGACTCATAAGAACACCGAAATAGAAAAAAGTATGTGCGTGTTCGTGTGCGTGAGTGTGCGTGCGTCCGTGTGAGCGTGTGTGTGTAATTTTGATTAAGATACATCCAAAATTACGTATAAATTTAAATTTATTTTAACTGAAAATATTAATTTATAGGCCAAACCTGTTGTTGTTGATTAAAATAAAATTTGTATAACAGTGGCAACTTCGTTTCGATTTTGTTCAATATTTACAGATTTACAGATCTGTAAGGCTTGCAGATTTGTTCAGAATAGAGCCATTAGTTTTAAGATATTTTTTAAATAAAATATTTTTTAATATTTATAATAACATTAAATCTGAAAAAAATATATTTAACATCGTTTTTTCAAGAAAAACTGTTAAAATTTTCAAATGAGGGTACTTCCGGTTGACCAATTATAACCAAAATCTAATCAACTCTTCACATGGATGTAACGAAGAGGAATACGAAAGAATTTTTGGAATTGTAGTATTAGAGTTATTGCATTAGAAAATTGGGAGTGGGAAAACATGTTTTGTTTATGTGGTAACCAAGGTGGTAACTATGATTTGACATCAACACTAATCACAATTTCACAATACACAGAAAGAAGAGAGTTGAAATTTTGTCTAATTATAAGTAAAAATTAATTTTTTAGGTAATATTCGTATGTCTAATATTTTAGTCTAATTTACGAATCATTTTAACTAATCTGATATTTTGAATTATTTTTTATAATTTATTTAATTTTACTATATTTTGGATCTTAATTTTTAATTATAATTTTTGGTAATTTATCTGAGAAGTTAGATCAATTGAATAGAAAATTTAAATATTTTTTAGTAAATTTCATGATTTATATTTAGTTTAATATTTATTACGATATAAATGTACCTAGTCATTTAATTTGGTATTTAATATTATTCAAGTTTGCTACTAAAAAATTTCGCAGCCCAATAAGCTACTTATTCGACCAAAAATGTTTCTTTATGTACCTTGCAATGTAAATAGCAACAAACTATTACAAAGTAGGTAGAAAAATAAATTTAACTCTTTTTGCGATAAACTTAAATTGATATTTCCGGCGCGAAAGTTCGATTTAATCTTTATATTTTATATCGGTCTTTTGTTGGTATAATGTTTTGTTTAAAAACATAAATCGTTTTGCAAACAAAAGAACGTAGCAAGAATTAGGTAGGTGGTGACAAAAACGTATCACAATGAGGGTAAAATAGGTTTTGTCCCAAGTTAAATATAATGGCTTTTGTGTCACCTATTAATTTATTATTAAATGTATATAACTAAGAAAAGTTAGTCTACAATTGTTTTTACATAATTATTTTTTTAAGAATTAATTTTTAAGAAAAATTATTTACATTTCTTTTACAAATTCTTGTTACTTGTATTATCTGCCTACAGAAAAACCTGGTGGGTGTATAGAAATGACCAAAATATTTATGAATAAGGCAGAAATAAAATAACGTCTATTTAAAAAAACTTGGGTGCATATTCATGTTTTTGAAAAAAACTTCAATGACTTTAGTAATTTCTTTCCCATTCATACTGTTATACTTTTAAAGTAGTATTCTGTCTTTTAAAATGAGCATGGATAAAATTTATTTAATCATTTACACGAAGTATATACACAGTGCTGACAGCAAACCCCGGAACGTAGGACTTTAACATGTAAAATCATACTTTCGTAATTTCCTGCTTCCTTAATTATTTTATGTAAAAAAGCTTTAAATACGGCTTAATATTCTGCATCTGACTCAATAAGCAAAATTAATTTTGCATTCTCAATAACGGCAGAAATTAGGTATGGAAATGTGTAAAATCACTCCAAATGGTTAGAGCAACGCCTCATGTCATGAATGGCCTCGGGGCTCTGGGTTTGAATCCCACTAAGGCAAGGATGTGTGTGAATGTGAACCCACTCTGTAATTGGGATTTAATCCTGTTGAAGGGTTTAAAAAAAGGAAGTAACTTGGATTAGATTAGCCTATATTTTAAGAAATAAACTGTCAAAATTAGAGTAAAATTCGCTAATCCAAAAATAAGGATTGACTCAATCTTTTTTGTGACTCGGGCTGTAATGGCGGGAGGTTTTGTGTTGGCGACACTAGATTTTTATAATTCAAAATCGATCGCACTCATAGAATTTAATAAATAAATATATTAAAACTCAGTTGGCTTATCTACCATAATTTAATCCTAACCTGTGAGAATTTTTGGAAAAACAAAAGCACATCTACGATGGCCACCCAAAGACCCACCACATGTTTAACCGAAGTCGTATCTGTTAGGCCCGGGCCACACTATGCGTTTTGGCGGGACCGGTAAAACCGCATCCGGTTAAACGGGATGGATCGTACAGCGTCCACATATATCCCGCTAAACAGGACGGCAGCAATGACAACCCGATTCGGACACAGTCGGACCAACATCTGATCAGTGCAGAGTCCAAATAGTATACGTTGTCTATTAGAAAACAAAACTAGACCCTTGTGAACGCTCGCAATATCTCTAATGTGTTGTAGTTGTCATGAGGCAAATTGACCGTCCCGCCAAACCGCAACATGCTGCGGTAGTATCCGGCAACCGGACCGCAACCGCATCGGTGTGAACGCATTCATTTAAAACAATAAATTGTTGTCCTCCCGGTCAACCGGTCCCGTTAAACCGGTCCTGCCAAAACGCATAGTGTGGCCCGAGCCTTATAGTTTTAGTTTCCGAGATCCCAGTTGTAGTCTTCGAAATCCGGACACCTGTATAAGAACATTTTTTATTTTGTTTTAGTATCCACATAAATAAAACTCGTATTTATAGCTTGTTAAATGAATTATCATCTTTTTATTGTATTAAGATTGTTTTTGAAACAAAACCTTTATAGCTCCGATAACTGAACAACCCTTAATACACATATCGAATTTCGAAATTCATTTTGCTGGTTTTCCATTAAAATCTTTGTAATTTTTAACGTAATTACTATACCTTTTGCATGAATACATATTGTAGCTGGTAAAAGAAAATCCATATTGAGCTTCTCTGACCATTCTAGCAAATTGTGATTCATAAAAACTCTAAATTGACCCTTGTTTACTCAAGGGCTTTAGTTACAATGTGTGTATGGATGGAATACACCAGAGGAAGTTCTATACGGAAATAAGAACAAAAATATGAGATCTGGAATGTTGAAGCTCTCAATAAGCGTTGATTGTCAATAACGTGAATAAATATTTTTAAATTTAAATATTTACCTAACAGTGTTATGTTATGATGATGTGACGGAGATTTTGTCAAGACATTACAACTTTTATTTCGTGTTAAAATTGACTGAAATTTACAAGAAACGTATAAAATTAACTAAAATTCATTTATTTGTGCACAAAATTTGTGAAAATCTTTATTTTAGATGAAAGTATTTACGGTATGTTTTCGTTTTTGTTCCCGGAGCCGAACGCGTAAAGTCATTTGCCCGTACATTGTTTAAATTAATATGTAGCAATGTAAATAGAGAAGCGATCTTTAAACAAGACAAATTTAACATAAACCTAAACCTAATGTCCAAAACTTGAAGCTGCATAAACTGTATTCCGCCCGGGTTTTGCAGACATGTTTTATTTATAATGTTAGGTATGTTAAGGTATGTATATTTAGAAAAGTCAAGGCTACTGTGTTACCAATTTATTTTCTATGGTAATAGAGGAGCAGGTATACAATGACGGATTGACGTACTTAAACCAATTATTATTATTACCTATTCATTTCCAAATCATACACAATATACATGATAGTATATTAAGTATTAAGAACGATAAAAATAGTTTACCGATCGAAGACAATGTTTGGGGACTGAGCGAACGGAAAGTCCCAGTATTGTCTGAGATCGGTGATTCCTTAACGTTCATGATGCTTATACTATTTTTTTGGTTATTTATGAAGTAAGCTTTGATTTTTGTTTTTATTTATTTACCTCGCTTCCTGAACGGTAAGTGAATCACATCACTTACCGTTCAGTAATTTGTAAATAAGACCTACTGTCTTGGAAACACTATCGGTAAACATAAAAAAATAACCCGATCGTGCAAAAAATATGTAAAAATACACAATAAATATATAATACATTACAATACATTTACCTTACACCCCGCACTCACTCCCCTTTCAATTTCTCTATCAATTCGACCATCCCTTGACATCATGCTACCCAAATATACAAACTCATTCACTTGCTCCAGTTTCACTCCATCCGCCAACACATTGCACACAGTCACCAATTTACTGCTTTCAAATACTAATACCTTGGATAAGAATGAGTAAAAATTATAAGTGTAACTAAAAATATTCGTTAGGTAGATAGGTACTGGATTTAAATTGCTATCAGACCACAACATTGTCAATTAAAATATGAAACCGAATATTATATTGTATATTAAATTGAAAAATATATCGAATTTCAATTAATATTATTATTAAATTTGCAGATAATATTATACTCTGCGCTGTTCCACGGTTCTGTCTATACAGTAAGTATTATTATTATTCGCAAATAACATTTGACCATTGTTTACTGATTTGTTAAATTGAGGTGTTCCATTTCAGTTCGTAGAAGGACGGGTCAGATTTCCGTTTACAGTTCCGGTGTGACCCAGTCCGATTTAGAAACAGTGATAGATGTCGAAGATACAAATACTCGTGGGATTCAAAGAGAACTCAATTCTATACCCTTTAAAATAAAACGGTGACAGTATTACTCGTCACTTGTGTTGGAAACTTATATGTATTTTTATTACCTTCCGTCACCTTTAGGTAAGGAAAGTATTGTCTTTGGTCAAAAAATTCGGTGGTGTTTTTAATGAATAAGCACGTTTTAAGGTCCCTAGAATACAATCTTACTATTTTTACGATGATGTCTGTATGTGTGTGTGTATGTGTGGATGTGTGTGTGTGTGTGTGTGTGTGTGTGTGTGTGTGTGTGTGTGTGTGTGTGTGTGTGTGTGTGTGTGTGTGTGTGTGTGTGTGTGTGTGTGTGTGTATGTGTGTGTGTGTGTGTGTGTGTGTGTGTGTGTGTGTGTGTGTGTGTGTGTGTGTGTGTGTTTGTGTGTAACAAAATTTTCGTCTGCGATAACTCTAATACTACAACTCTAAAAATTATAATTCTTTCGTATTCCTCTTCGTTGCATCCATATAAAGAGCTGATTAGATTTTGGTTATAATTGGTCAACTGGAAGTACCCTAATTTGAAGATTTTAACAGTTTTTCTTGAATTACGATGTTAAATATCATTTTTTCACATTTAATGTTATTATATATATATATATATATATATATATATATATATATATATATATATATATATTAAAGAACATTGTATTCTTTATACGATTTGACTGCATTTTATGCTTCACATTAAATGGATATAGAGTTATAAAATTATAAAGAAATTAAATTTCATAAATTAGCCAGCTATACTAGAAACAGCTACTATATTAAGAAAATTCAGATTGAAAGATGTCAGTGTCAAGTGCAGTTGACATAATCGTAGTATATTTGTGTTAGGATCTTTTTGCTCGAAATTTTCTGTATGGAATTTGTATAATATACATACAACGGTCGAAAGGTAATGTACATACAAGAAATTTAGAATCTTTTGCAAGGAACTTTCTGTATGGATTTTATAGAAAATACAAATGCATTTACGAAAATTCTACCGGTAGATACCGCATCTACCGACTGTGTTCGAAAACACGAGTGGTAAAAAGTCACCGTATTCGAAAATTGTACAATATCTACCAAGATTCATCTACCGGATTCATGAAGAATCTAATCTCAAAAAAAGGTAGTGATGCAAAGCGAAGCATGCGCGATAAAAGTTTGTTAACTACGTCAAATTTCTAACCTGTTTTAAATATTTAAATTTTTTCATAGGTTATGGATCTACCCTGTTTACCACTTGCGTTCATAAAATATCGCTTCCGGTAGCTATAACCTGATAAAAAGCTGCTTACCGGTAACAGTTCACCGGTAGAATTTGCGTAAATACCTCATATAACTGACGGAAGGTAATATGCTGGCCACATCAGATTTTTTAATAATAATAAGAAACGACTTTTTCTGTATGAAATTTCTTGAATAACACACATGGTTCAAAGTTTTTAGAATTTTATTTTAAAAATGTTCAAAATAGTTCCCTTCAATAATAAAAATGCATTTCACCATTTTTTCCATCTACTTCTTAAAAGCTTTCAGACCAAACTTTTTTTGGAATGATTCCAAACTAACTTCTGGGGGAAAGTTGTCAAATTAATTACTGGCAGACTTAAAAAAAATTAATATCAGCCTGATTTAAAAACTATCAATATATTGTTCCTAGAACTGCCGTTCATGATTCCTGTTAAATTAATATTTTTTTATCATACATGTCACATGAAGTAAAGGTAAAAGTTCATTCTCAATTTGAGTGAAATGTGTCACATCACAGTTTATCGAACGGTCGACATTCTTTTCAACAAAGCATTTTCGAAAAGCGCACAACAGTAGTGCAATAATTAGTGTACTCCTATTGTCAGTAAAGGTTCAACTAGAATTCAATTTACATACAATCTAGTTTCTAGTATCAAGCTAACAATTAAAAACACTAGTGTAGGCGAGTAATTTGAAATTCGCTGTAGGCTATAGATGTTTTGAATCGACACAATGACAAAATGAATAATACGGTTGTTGCAAGAATTTTTATATGCCTTCTGTCCTACATAAGAAATTTTTTTTCTTTAAATAGCCTCAAATTTGAAAATATCACGAAATATTCATTAGATAAAATACAATTAATTATTGAAATATGTGTAATATTTTGAAAAAGTCCTGTGGTCTGAAACGGAATGTGACGTCAAAGTTCATACAGCTTAAAATGTGACAAACTATCGCCTACGTTTATTTCTATACGAGTAAATGATGGATAAACTGTTTTCCTATTGGCTATGAATGACGAAGGTGCTGCATGTCACAAGACTAGGAGGTTGTTTTACATGACGAATTCTGATGCCAATATTTTTATTTAATTATTTACGAAAATATCAACAAATTATTATTATTACTACTAGAGAGCCACTTTAGCAATAGAAGAATCTCGGTAGTAACAGACAGTCAAGCCGCACTAAAAGCACTAGAATCTTGTGAGACAGAATCTGGACTTGCTCTAGAATGCATCCACAGATTAAATGCACTAGGAGCGAGGAACAAATTGAAATTAATATAGGTACCCAGGCATTCAAATATTGCTGAATCAATGGCACAAGAATCACTGGTTGGAGTTACCAGGGCAGAGACACTCAAAGCTCTTCCTAAATGAACCAACCAAGAAAAGAACGGAACGTTTATTCCTAATGAGCAAACAAGACGTTAGATTAATAACAAGATTCCTACCAGGACACTGTCTACTAAACAAACACCTACACACGATGGGACAAACACAAGAACCAACATGCAGGGAGTGTGGTAAAGAGGAAGAAACCCCTCAGCACCTTATTTGTCACTGTGAAGCCTTTACGAGCAGCAGATATAATATCCTGGGGACAGAAAAGATCCAGCAGGATATGCTAAGAGATTTAGATCTGAAGAAAACCCTGGAGTTTATTAAACAAATAGGACTCCTAGAATAGGAGTAAATCTGGAGTGTACAATAGATCTACAGGTCGCAGTACAGGAATCCGTAGGAGACCACCTCTTGTAATATAAGAATAGGTTATAACAAATTGTGACAGATAAAATGTCAAATATTTGGTTATCCTTAATGGCTAGTTGCACCAACAATATTGCTGTCACAATTTCTATTTACATTTTTTTGTTTGTCACTTGAAATTTAAGCCTTGTTGATGCACTGGGCATAATACGAAATAAATTTAGTTATAAATTTATAGGATTAAAACATAATTTATGAGTATTTGGTATTTTATTATCTTTGTTCAATAGTTATGTTCGCTCCAAATTAGAATATGGAGCATTAATATGGTATCCAATTTATGACCGGTACATTACTAGAGTTGAAGCTGTACAAAAACGTCTCCTGAAGTATTTAGCATTTAAATGTGATCATATCTATCCTGCACGAGGTTCATTAGAAACACGTAGAATCTGTCAGTCAATTATATTTTTGTTAAAATTGCTGCAATGCAAAATTAATTGTCCTGCCTTGTTAGAGAATATTGAAATTCATGTACCACGTCTAACATCAAGACATAAATTATATTTTCAATGTCCTAGAGCGAGGACAAATACACAAACCAGATCTCCGATCTATATAATGTGGAACAACATCAATAAAATTGTTAGTGATATAGATGTATTCACAATATCACCATATTCCGTTATAAATGTATTTTCGAATTTGGAAAAAATTTAGACATTTATTATGTATTTATATGTTATATTTTATATTTTTTATTATCTCTGTATGTATATTCCTTTCAAAATTTACTTTGATGCATGTAACTGTACTTTGTCCTTTATATGGTGTACACTGTTGGGCAAATAAAATAAATTATTATTATTTATACCACTACCACAATCATTGATGTCAGTTAAAACAGTTTATAAAAAACTTATTTCTCATGTCAATTTTTTATGTACACCTTGATAAACAAAAACACCCGATACAAACTCCGGAATGGTGGATAAAATTTTCACCACGCAACAGCAGCTGTCTTGTTTATATTGTGCTTTTATAAAAAATCATTTTTTCATTAACTTCGAAAGAAAAAAATATATCTTCTCTCTGACTGAGTGGACACCATTTATTTGTCGCCGCTAATGTTACACATGTCCACGTATGTAGGCGGAAGTCCTTTTTCTATGTTCGGTGTGCTTTTCCATTTCCACCGTTGGTCGATTGTTCGCAGTCGCTGGCCGCAGCAAGCGTAGGGGCTAAAATAGTGTGATTAAGTTTACGGAAGAATTAGGAAAGTTACCAAGTTAAGGGTTCATTTCTAAGACCCAAATTGTTTAAAATCCAATTTTGTACCGATGTCTTATAAATTATTTATACAAGGATTAAATTTAAAGGTAGTAATGAATTTATTTTCACTCAACGTGAGTGTAGTTTTAAAGTTTTTATTGATTAAATTAAATAATTATAAATACGAGATCTAATAATTGCGTAGGCTTCCACAGTCTGAGTCATGAGAAATATTTGTTTTCCGGGAATGGACTGAGTCATATTTTGAGTCAGAGCTCAACGTTTCGCCCGCAGTCGTATGGGGCATCGTCAGGAGCATCTATCCCTTACATTAAAGGATTTTCGGATAAAATACGTAGAATTCTTAATAAAAACAATATTAAGGTCTTTTTTAAACCTCCACAGAAAATCTCAGAAATACTCCCCCCAAACTAAAGATAAACGCGAACCCTTGTCGTCACCCGGTGTTTATAGTATTCCTTGTTCTTGCGGCACAGTATACATAGGTGAAACAGGAAGGAGTGTTCACACTAGATTGTCAAAACACAAACGCTTTCTGCGTAATGGTATAGTATTAACATCTGCGGTCGCAGAACACCAACACAACACAGGACATAACATCTTATTTGAAAATTCCCGCATTTTAGCTCCTGTCCCTTAATTTTACAGACGTAAATACAGGGAAACTTTAGAAATATGGAAACATCCTAATAACATCAATCGGGATGATGGCTATTTCTTGAGCCACATGTGGAAACCGGTGATTCTCGGAACACGACACGCCCAATCTACCATTACGAACTCGATTCCCATTGGTCCTCATTAGCTTTGCTCATCTATCGTATCTTTAGATTAGTATATAACTGTCTTCTCGGCCTTCCTTTCGTCACTTGGTTTATTTGGCCTCTAGCGTGGTTTACACGTCGGGTATCCTTGTAAACTGAGTCTCCTCTTGTTGCTTAAACTCGGCCTCTAGCGTGGTTGACACGTCGGGTAACCTTGTTCAAGACAGTACTATCCCCCTTGCTCCTGAAGATGCCCAATACGACTGCGGGCGAAACGCTGAGCTCTGACTCAAAATATGACACAGTCCATTCCCGGAAAACGAATATTTCTCACGAGATCTAATGTTATTATTTGACATTTCAAAGAAAGCAAAAATAAACAGTAACAAAAATAAACAAATAAGTTAAGTTTAATTATTGTGTTTTATAACTTTCATTAAGAACTATGAGAGGGAACTGAATTGAGTAGGTACTGTATATCTGTATCTATATAAAAAAATCTGATGTGGCCAGCACATTACCTTCCGTCAATTCTATATATTTTGTACAAATTTCATACGGAAAGTTCCTTGCTAAATTAAATATTCTATTTCTTGTACATTACCTTCCGGCAGTTGTATGTATTTTATGCAAATTTCATACAGAAAATTATTATTTTGTGACGTTTTCTATATACAGTGTAATGTATCTGCAGAAATAAAAGATTTATTAGTATTATTATTTATTGTACATTACCTTAAAGCAGTTGTATGTATTTTATACAAATTCCATACAGAAAGCAAAAGATCCTATATTTCCAGTAAAATTATAAGACACTATGTCAATTTCACTTGACACTGACATCTTTCAATCAGAATTTTCTTAATATAGTAACTGTTTCCATAGCTATGGCTACTTTATGAAATTTAATTTCTTTATAATTTTTTAACTCTATATCCATTTAATATTAAGTATAAAATGCAATCAAATCGTATAGAGAATAAAATATTCTTTAATATTTATAATAACATCAAATGTGAAAAAATTATATTTAACATAGTTTTTTCAAGAAAAACTGTTAAAATCTTCAAAAGATGGTACTTCCGGTTGACCAATTGTAACCAAAATCTAATCAGCTCTTCATATGGATGTAACGAAGAAGTATACGAAAAAATTATAATTTTTGTAACTGTAGTATTAAAGTTATCGCAGACGAAAATTTTGTTACACACACACACACACACACACACACACACATCCACACACACACACATCCACACACACGCACACACACACACACACACATACAGACATCATCGTAAAAATAGTAAATTTGTATTCTAGGGACCCTAAAACGTGCTTATTGATTAAAAACTCATCATCGAATTTTTTGACCAAAGACAATACCTTCCTTACCTAAAGGTGACGGAAGGTAAAAAGCTTACGCTTAGTTCAGTTACGACTTCGAAATCACTACGATCAAACAGCAGTAACTAATGATTGCTCATAATTTTTTTTCAATTTCACCTGTGTATTTTTAGACATTATATTTCAGAAGTGCTTTTCTTGGAAATTATTTATACTAGGATTAAATTTAAAGGTTTTACTGAATTTATTTTCAACATAACTACGGTTTAATTGAGGAAATTTGTAAACGGATAAAATGACAAATTATTATAACGCCACAGCACTATTTATTTTGTTTTGCAATTTGTTTAACAATTCGATTATAAATGTAACAGATATCATATCCAAAAAGATCCTTGAAATTTTGTGTACGTATTAATCATAGGTAATTAATTGTTGCCTTACGGGAAAAGTTAAATTAAGATAAAGCGTTTTTTTTTTGTCAAAGCGGCTTCGTAAATGTTCCTACTGGCTTCATGGTAACCGCATTTTATTGAACATTGCGAGTACATGCATCGTCAACAGGACCGAAGATAGAGTTTATACCGCTAGAGCAGCGTTACTTAACCTTTTCAATGCGCGACCCAAATTAATCTATTGTATTTGTTTCGCGACCCACTAGAAAATTATTTAATAAATAAAAAACAAATATCTTATTATAAACTATAATGTATTAAAGAAAATGAATATGTACGAATATCACATACCTACCTATTTATAAACAAAATAATATAAATTTAATACCATAATAAGACCAACAATTTTTTCAAAATTTAAAATAAAAATCTGATGTGGCCAACACATAACCTCTCGCCAGATATTTTACCTGGTTGTACGCATAAAACGAAAAATATTTTTAAATACAAATACATATATTCATGTCTCACTACAAAATAATTCTCACATATATTTGCAAAATCTATGGGTTATTTTAAAATAAATTATGTACAATACATACATTTTCTTTATATTCAATATCCTGAAATTTTCTTTTTCTACTTTCCTTCTCTTTTTCTTTATATTCGTCATTTTTTCGCAAATTCCTTTTATATTCTTTTTTACATATATTCATTTGCGTTGTTGCCTTTTTTTATTTTCATAATCTTCATAATAATGTACAAATATTTTTGACAGAGGCATACAAATATTTTTGACAGTGACATTTATGTGTCAATTATAAACATTTGAATTTCTTGCCTTGCAGTAGTTTGATCTGAGATTTTTTACATCAAATTATTTTATATGCCTTTCTTTATCTCTAAATCTATAGAAGATATAATAATGAATTTATATTTATCGAATAAAGAATTTAACGTTCTTTAATATAAGTATTTACATAAATTTTCGATAAATAATATTTAGATGATTTTTTTCTTGTAACTACTACTTCCGGTTATCCAATTGTTACCAAAACTGACTGGACTCTTCCCATTATTGTTAGATTGAGGAATCCGTAGTTAAAAATGTCTTAAGTCTTATAGTATTTGAGATATAGTGAATCCAACATCCACACACACACACATCCACACACACACACACACACACACACACACACACATACGGACATCATCGTAAAAATGTTATAATCGGATTCTAGGGTCCTTAAAACGTGCTTATTCATTAAAATCTGGATATGCGATTTTTAGCATGAATACAATACCTCTCTTAGCGAGAGGTAAAAATACAAGTAGCTTGGAAAAATTAATGTTAATTTATGTGCACCCTGAGTTTGCATAAGTTGTTAAAGTTCTTCAAATTCGCACATGTAGATAGGTAGTAGCAAAAGGTAATAATATTTTCAATTATTTATTTCCCAAGATTGTTTTTTTTAACCAAAATGAACTCAATGCCTCGGTGGGGTTATTAGGAGTAAGAATTCTGTATTGTATTGCTAATATAAATAACATTTTGGTGAAATTTTATATTATACGTTTTAGAAAAATATGATTAGCATTTAGTAATCAAAATTATAAATTTTTAACAGTTTACGCGACCCACAGGTTAAGAAACGCTGAGCTACAGGCACCCTCTGTCATTTAAATGACTTTTGAAAACATGTAACAAAATCTACAAACATGATCAATTTTTAACATGGTGTCTAGGTATAAAATATACATATGTACATATGTCAAATGCAGTGGCGGATGGCGGACGAAGAACAGTTAACACCCGGGTGGAACTTTTTTTGACGATTAATTAACTATTTTTTTATTAACAAATATATTTGATTGGAAGATTCCACAACTTTTTTTTTGTATTTTTATCTGAAGAAAATCCTCCAAAGTTTGAAAAATAGAAGTGATATCACAAAATTTTCATATCAAACTGTTTTCTTCGTGGACCTAAATGTTCTTGAAGTATATTTGTACATTAGGTATATGCTACATGCTATTTCTAAAAAAATATATATATAAAAAGTAAATTAATATTATAACACTGTATAATCCTACATAAATTATAATTTAAATTTATATTCTAATAAAAACTTTGAGGATTTAGTGCTGGAGTGATGGTCACTCCTCTGCTCTTTCATACTTTTTACTTCCATTGGTAGTACCAGTGCCGGATTACCGAATAGGCTGACTATAGGCTACTGTCTAGGGCCCAGGGCGCATAGATTTTAGGGGGCGCAATTTAATATATTATTAGCAATCGGGGCGCATTTATCAATTTTTTTCAATTGCCCCCCATTATCCAATAATCAAAAATTATAACTTAATTTACATTCACAGCTAGTTTTTTAATGCGTAATGATAATGCATAAGACATAATTTTAATAGTTAACGCGTAAAGTTAATAAAAGCATTTTCTGAAACAAAATTTAATTGATATAGTTGACATTTGTACTTATAAAAAATTACCTGTCACAGTTGAAGATTATCATGGCAGGAAAAGATTGCTACCGCGAATTTTCTTATGTGCATATATTTTCACATTTTTAATTAAAATAGTTGAATTATTATTATAGGGTAAAAATAATATTTAGAAAAATGAAATTAATAAATTTATCCTGGATATCTGTATATTTTTAATAAAGGTGAACGTACTTTATTTGTGAATGTTAGCGTTACAAAAAGAAGTAACAGTAGTCTATGTCCAACCCTAATAGAATTTAAAACCGAATTAAACTTAAGTGCTGTTGTTCTTCTTATAAACTGCAGCAAATTAAGTTTTGTATAAATTTTAAAGTTTTAAATTTTAATGCTGTTTACTAAGGTTCCGAAGAGATAAAGACTTTTCCTTTGCTTCAATAATTTTTTAAATATTGTTAACTTGCAACAAAACCGATGGCCCGTATATTTTATCATATTATTATTAAGCTCAATTTTTAACAAAAGCACTAATAACAGCAAATCCACCCAACGGACCATTAATTTTTACTTAGCTAAAAAGTTTTGAATAATGAATTGATTAATGGAAAAATCTAATTTATTTCATTTCCTTTACACGTAATATAATTATAATTCTGATTTTGTCTGCAAACTTATTAAAATTTCGTTTTACATCCGACAATGATTTAATAAGGAAATATTCAGAATGATGAAAATATTATTCAGTTTCAGATATAAATACATTCCTATGTTTTTGTATTTGTTAAAATAAACAATGGAAAATGTATTCACATAAAGTATATTTCTTGTTTTTGACATACAAAACAACTAATACGCATATTTATCTACGTTTTATTTCTAATGTATTAATATTTATTTTGGCAATAGGTATCTATAGCTTTTAGCTATCTAAAAACCGTCAAAAGCTCGTAAAATTTTGCGCCCTTTTCGGATATAAATTTTTTGTTTTTAGATGTAATATAGATACTTAAATGCTGTAAAGACACAAACGTTATTGCATCATATGAAAGTATGCTAATTTTAAAACATAGTTGGATATGTAGTATAATCAAAATGTGAACATAGAAAAATTAAAAATTATTTCATTATACCAGAGGTCCATCTAACCTATGCATATTAGCGACTATACAACTCTTCGGAAAATAGACCAATCAGATAGCTCAATTTTTCTTAGTTACGTTGTATAACACTGGTTATTTGAGTTGCTAAGTTGTGTCTCAAGTATATTTTGTCTCTTTCTACGCCATTGAAACATGGTATAACTGGGTATCTCTGTATAATTGCTAACGCTTGTCAAGCTATATTTACATTCATACGCATATTATAGGGCCGCATACTTCCCGTAACCTATTCATTTCATTTCTCTCTTGTTCTTTAATGTAGATTAATACATACCGTGTGTCTGTCTTAGGGCCGGTTGTACAATCACAGTTTAAACTATGTGTATTGCAAAACCATGGTAACGCGCAAAAATCTAGTTGTACATCAACGGTTTACTGTTTATACTTAGTTTAAACCTCTACACTTGTGTTAAATGATCGTGATCGACCGTTTAAACCACAGGTAAACTTAGTTTAACTTTAAACTGCCGATATTTTAAGCTGCAGTTTAAACTGTAATTGTACAACCCTTAAAGGTGTACGTAGGAGATTAACATATTTTAAGCAAAAACGCGTCAAATAAAAGTTTTAGGGCATGAAATTCTGCATCTAAATCAATAAACAAAATTACCTTTAGATGCTTTGTAACGACAGAAATTAATTATGAAAATGTCAAAAATTACGTTGAAAATATCGACAGTCATGGAATTGAACAAAAAATAAATAAATGCTTGACGTTTTATCTGTCAAAACGTAAGTTAACTTATTTGACGTTTCTGACAATTTGATAAAACGTCAAGCATTTATTTATTTTTTGTTCAATTCCATGGCTGTCGATATTTTCAACGTAATTTTCGACATTTTCATAATTAATTTCTGTCGTTACAAAGCATCTAAGGGTAATTCTGTTTAATGATTTAGATGCACAATTTTATGCTCTAAAACTTTTATCTGACACGTTTTTGCTTAAAATAATTAGGCGAGCAGAAAGTTGCAAAAAACTGATTTCCCATGTGAATCTCCTATGTACACCTTTAAGACAGACACACGGTATCTATATGAAATTTTAAAAAACTTGTTATACTTCCTTTTTAATGGCTGTTATCTTGCAACAACAAAAATTATATTAAATATTTTTCTTAATAAAATAAATATAAAATTAAAAGCAAAGGAAATAATAACAATAATAGAAGTCAATTCTGAAATACAGCACGCCTAATGTCACAGTACAAGATGTCCAAAATGTCGAGAATTATAAGAGGCACGAAGTCGATTAAATCGGACTAAAGTCGTAATTGGACTTTCAAGTACTTATGACATAATAATGGATTTTGATTTGTACTTTAGCCTAGGACACTTTTCATTCATCTTCTTTTAGATTTTTTTTTTAAATCCTCAACAGGATAAATATCAATGACAGAGTGGTCTCATATACATATATTTGCGTGCGAAAGTATTGAGCCAAATTTATCGTTTCTTTTTTAAAAGAATTTTTTTTGTAAAACATTTATACAGGTTTTTATTTTTAAGTGGCTATCATTGCGATCTCGAGAACTGTAAGAAACAAGGCGTTGGTTAAATTAGCAAAGAATCTCTATTTCAATGATAAACTGAGAAAATAATATATTCTTCAACAAGTAATGAAATGGGCCATATTCCACACTAGCAAAAAGTTTGTGGTCCGCGCCGAAGGCGAGGATTACGGTTTCCGAGTGTGGATTATACCATTCCAAACGTGTTGTAGACTATACTTTCTCCAACAAGATTTTAGAAATTATACAAAAAATGTTGATTGGTTATAACAATTATCATAACCATCAAATAATTTTTTAGGCGCCAGTATATAAATTGCTTATAATAAGAATATTTATATCTTTCTTTTGTTTTTTTTTTCGTAATAACTGGCCCACTGAATATATATATATATATATATATATATATATATATATATATATATATATTTTCAGTATATATATATATATATATATATATATATATATATATATATATATATATATATATATATATATATATATCTTCATTGCCACTTGACATTTTTCTCTATAAAATGTTAGTTAATTTCTAAGTAATACATTATTATTTAGATAAACTTACTGCTCTAGAGATGTCCAAAAATCTGTAAAAGTTAACAGAAAACTCCAAAATGTCCAAAACTTCAAAACGTCAAACGCGAATTCAGAAATAATTAAATATAAACTAACGAGCCATAACCATAGAAACCGAACCAAGATATTTGATATTCCGCGCTAATATGCGACTAAACAGATTCTGATTATTCGAAAACCGTGTGGAATTATTCCATACGGCATACGGAATTATACCACACAGTTTGTTCGAATAATATTGATTCCAACAAAATTTTTGGTTGTGGAAAGTGTAGTTTCCAAAATAGTGTTGGAGAAATTTTCAACCAGTGGTTCTCAAAATATGCAAACAAACATTTTTATTTTAAATGGATACATACACTTTTTATTTGGTCATTTAATGGTCTATTACATAACAAAATTTTTGAGAATTTTTTTTATAAAGTTTTAAATTAATTCCCCCAAATATGATATTAATAAGATTGCCATGACTGAAAAAAGTGAGTATATTTAAAAAAGAACTTTTCGTTGTGTGTGCATTTTATTAAAAATGATATAAAGGGGACAATATCTCATTTGACAGAAGTAGCAATAAACAAAACATTCACTTTTTTTAGTCGTGGCACTCTTCTTAATATCAAATTTTGGGGGAAATAATTCAAAACTATATTAGTTTTGTTTCGAAAATTTTGTTATGGTATGAAAATTGTATATCGTTGGATTCAAATAAAGAGCTCTATTGAAAGAGCAAGTAAGAAATATATGTTCTTATTTAAAATAAAAAAGTTGGTATCCATATTTTGAGAACCACTGGTTGAAACTTTTTTTTTTCAGTTTATCATTGAAATCCCCATGTAAAATAGAGATTCTTTGCTAAATAATCAACTTCGTATCTTTTATAGTTCTCGAAATCGCAATGGTAGCCACATCAAAATGAACATCCTGTATACACTACTGTTATGAATATTAATTACATTATAATTACAATAGTTGAAATGTTTTAATTTTTTAAAAATTTTATATGCTCAAATGAAATTGTTTCTGCTTAAAAATATCAAGCCACCTTGTTGTTAAAAGTTTAAACTGGTATACTAGGGTTTTCTACACTGATAAGACGTCGTTAAGAAAATCTATAAGCGCACTGTTTGATACAATGTATTTATTTATTTACTTAATCGTGTCGAGCAAGTAACAAAAAGTAAAATAAGTCATTCATACAAAATCGTCGTTTCAGACCGTGAAACGTTCAAATCTGATGTAAAAACTGTTTCTCAAAACATGTCTCAAAATCACTTGAAAACGCGTTTTCTAAGCGAATTACGTGTTTTAAGAGTGTTTTGCAGTAACTTCCATAGTTCATATCGGCACTCTAGCTGCGCTGGGAAGTGCACTACGGAGTAATTCTACTATCGTATAAAAATTTTCTGTATACTCAACTGAAAGCAAATTATTTAGAATAATTATTATTATTTACTCAAAGCGTCGTGTTTGTTTTCAACAAGTTTGTTGTGATGCGTTGTTAATGTAAAATTTGTTAAACGCATTTTTTTAAAAATTTATATATAAATAAATATATCATCTCGGCATATTACCCATTGCTGGGTGTGCCAATCTGCTTGGTACGCAGGTATCGGTAAAGATGATGACATATTTGTACCGTGCGGGCGTTTACCAGGCGACACTTCACGGACACTCATTTCTGGCGTGGAGAGTGCACCACAGGGGTCAATTTTGTGCCATTTAAAATTCTAAATCTATGGTGTCGGTCGGGATCGAACCCGGTTCCCCAGATTCGGAATCAGACACTCAGGGACGCTGCCACGAGACAAATTTACAAATTATTTAATAGTCAATTTTAAAATACCTACCGGACGTAGACGTAAAAATGGAGCTGCCAGACCCGTTGTTAAGAAGGTAGATTGTAATTTATAATTGAGTTTACAGAAAAGTATATAAATTGTGTTGGTTGCCACAAAAACATCCAGTTAAAAATGATGTAGGTATAACATTTGGCATATTTGACGTCATCATGCACACATCCCCACTACCATCCACCCAAAAATTTTCCCATCCTATCCCTATCACCATCCAAATCCTCCCACACATAGCTACTTGTACCTGCCTACCCGTACCATCTTCAGCCCCTCCCCTTGCCCCGGTGGGTATGCAGCTACAAAACGTGGGTGTCTCGCTGGTGGCGCGCACTCCGCTTAAACTCTCAGTGGTGGCGCGAATGCCGGCAACACATCGTACGCAACTGTAGCGCGAACACCACACGCCAACGGATACAGCCGACAACGAAAGACGACGACGCAAGACACAGGACACGGGACAGGAGATTTTAAGGTAGGGTGCATGATACTTGGCGTTTTATAATTGTTCTATATTATAAGAATAATCAGTAGGGAATATTGAAATGATTTACTTGAATTGCTGAAAGTTTTAAACTTTGCAAAGTTTTTATTTTCATATGAAGATTTGAAATTGAATAATTTTTAGTATTTTGCAATTTATAATTTCTCAAACTAATTATTTCAGACATTATATGTTCTAATAGTAGAATTAAGATGAATGTAAGTGCTATTTTATATTAGATTTTTTAAATCAAAGAAAGAAAGAAGAGAATGCTAGCCGGCGGGATTTGAACCCACGATCTCAGCATTTGTACTGCTGCGTGTTACCAACTACAGTAGTTGGTAACACACAGCAGTACAAATGCTGAGATCGTGGGTTCAAATCCCGCCAGCTAGCATTCTTTTCTTTCTTTCCTTGATTATATGTTCTATCTGAAAAAATTCAACGAAATATTATTAAATGTTTTATAAATATTACTCGTCGTTAATAAAATAAATGTATATTGTGTAAAATTAGTAATGGTTAAAAATTTTAGAATAATTTTTTCCAACGCCTACTTAATACATTATAAAAATAACTATCGGGGAAGTTTTTTTGTTGTTGTTTGAATTATTGAATGTTTTAAAGTTTGTAAAGTTTATATTTTCCGAAAAAAATGTAATTTTCTATGCAATTGAAATTTATAATTTCTTAAATAAATTATTATTAAATATATATATATATATATATATATATATATATATATATATATATATATATATATATATATATATATATATGCAGAGAATTTATTTTAAAATGAAACATATGGTTTATCACTTCCATGGTTACACACTACTGTCAAAAAATGACAGCAATGTAATATTTGTCCATTTTAAAATGCAACATTATAAATAGTATTGCACCACATGAGATACCTCCAGAACACATCACAAATGGTGTCAATTCTTTCTACGAGCGACTAGGATATTGCCTCAGTGTGAATGGAGGTATTTTTGAACATTTATTACATTAAAATTTTGAATTTTTGTATGACAAAGTTTCTTAAGATGTGCTACATTAAAATTTTGATTTTTTGTTAATAGTATATAGGCTAATTTCTTGGAAATTTGCATTGATAATACATAACTACAAATTTTTGTATGTTGCATTTTAAAATGGACAAATATTACATTCCTGTCATTTTCTGACAGTAGTGTGTAACCATGGAAGTGATTGACCATATGTTGCACGTTAAAATAAATTCTCTGTATATATATATATATATATATATATATATATATATATATATATATATATATATATATATATATATATATATATATATATATATATTTTATGTAGTACGAATTACGTTCATAAAAATAATTATCGTGTAAAATAAAAACAACAATCGTATATTATTAAAATAACTAGTTTTTGGAAATTACTTTCTTGAACTATTGAAAGTTTTAAATTTTGTAAAGTTAAAATTTTCTGAACAAATGTTGAAAATTAAAAAAAAATATTTTATATTTTGCAATCTCTAATTTTTATAATAAATTATTATTAAATATTTTATTCTGACGTAGTAGAGCACGTTCCTAATGTTCTTTTTCAGAAATTTATATATTCCAACGTCTACTTATAATGTAGCACGTTCAAAATTTTGCGAATAAAAATAGGACACTACTGAAATTATTTCTTTGAAATTCAAAAACTTTGCAGTTTATATTTTTCACTCGAAATGTTTTGAAGAAATGTATTTTTTTATGCAATTCCCAATATTTTATAATGTATAATTTTTTCAACAAATTATTATGAAATATTATAAATAATTACTTGTCCTACAAAAAAATATGCATTTTGTAAAATAAATAATAGTCAAATTTTTTAGAATTTATATTGTAGGTAAGTGAATTCTTTTTTTAATTCAAGTTATTTAAAGTTTTTAAGTTTGCAAACTGCATACTTTTTGGAGAAGTGTTGAAAATTTTAAACAAATATAATATTCTATTTATTAGAAACATTTTACAATATATAATTTTGTGAAGATATACGAGTAGATATAATTAATCGAACACGTTCTCAAAGTTCTTATTTAGAATTTTATATATTCTAACGCCCATTATATAAAATAACACGGTCTAGATTTTGCGATTAAACAATAGGGTAGTTTACTGAAATTATTTAATTGGAATAATGACAGTTTTAAAGTTCATGTTTTCACGCTTATTGAACTACAGACTACAGTGCAGTGAAAGTATCAGAATTTTTGGGAAATGACAAAAGACAAAACACACACATATGGTAGAAATATTATAATATGTAGTCCCTATGTTAAGGGCGAAAATTTGCCTCCATCCCACATTTTGTCACGCGAGCATACCGTTTGGTTCACATGTTACTAGGACCATGCCCTAGCGGTTAAGATATAGTCACCCGGAAATGCCCCGCAGGCACGAGTTATTCAATTGTATTTTAAATAATTATATCCCACATTAAATATGAAGTTATAAAATAAACTGTGGACACATTTTTAAACTTTTTCATATTTGATAAACCTAGGGTAAAGTCGAGTGAGATGGCTCGGTTGATAAGATGGCGCGGATGAATTATTTCTAAATTATAATTACAAATGGCACGTAAGGGATGTGTGATGTGACGGGATTGAGTTTTATGTTAGTGGTGTATTGCTATCAACGTTTCCCGGTTACTTTAAAAATAAGATATGTTATTTCATTTTATTTATTTTCATATCTCTTAAAATTTTTCGTGCATTTATTGAATATATTGACTAAAATTATATATATACAGGGTGTAAATAAAATAAGTGCATTAAATTTAACCAGTAATGTAACTCGACGAGAACAACAATATTTCTTAATAACTTTTTTTTCTAAGTCTTTTAGATTTTGAGTTAAAATTCTTTAAAGATTCGTTGCATATTTCGTTACCCGCCCATGGAGAACAAATGGTTGTTGCCGTATTCAAGTGGGATACAAACAGCTCAAAAATTGTCGGTTATCGGTTACACTTACAGTCACAGTAATTAATAAACTAATCAACGGAAAAAATATTTATTATTAATTAATTCGTAATAGTACAATTTTTAAAATAAAGAAATTTAAATTTTGGATAACAAAATTATAAAGTTGTGTATTAAACCAGGCTTTGAATCACCTGTGAATAGTGTGCATAGAGGATGACAAGGAGGAACGAGGGGAGGAAGAGCAAAAGCATAGTTATTAGGTTATGAGATGATTATTTATCGTCGACAAATCATAATAGTTTAAATACGTTATTCAAAAATTGTAAGTACAAACCTTTGTCATTTAAACGAGGTCCATGAGTACCAATAATTAGTCGTCCATTTATTGTTCCCGCGCAAACATTTTTTAATGAAAATTTTTACAGCATTTTCGTCTGTTGAAATGCGTATTGTGCATAATAAATACACCTTCCCAAGTAAATTCAGTCTCATTAATGAACATTATGAGCCATTCCCAAAATCGAAGTCTGCTAAAAACATTGATCTTTTTGCACATGATATGGATACAACTGTTGCTTTATTTAAAATTGTCATATGTGACACTTCGTATTGTGATAAAGATGTACAAGATTAACAAATGTGCGAATATTAGGAACAGTATGATTTGGAAACGCTCTGTCTAAATGCGTTGGCAACTTTATAATACTGTCTTTATATCAACCACAAATTAAAATGTAGTAAAGATACGAATAAATAAATAAACCATAGGTAAGTAATTACAATATCTGTGGACTGGCTATTTGTAAACGTAAGCATTTTGACAGAATTTTGCCTGATAAACAAGTTTATTACTAATGCCAAAATATAATTGCAACAACTGACAAAATTTTTCATAGCTATTGCTACTGCATTCAATTATTAGAAAAATATGTGGAACGACTCGTTAATTTACGGGGTGGTAAAAATGCTAAAAAATATGCGATTTCGAGAAAAAGTTATTAAAAAATATTGTTGCTCTCGTCGAGTTACATTACTGGTTAAATTTAATGCACTTATTTCATTTACACCCTGTATATATATATATATATATATATATATATATATATATATATATATATATATATATATATATATAAATATTATTTCATTACCAAAATTTGCGAAAAAAGCAGATTGGCACACCCAGCAATGGGTAATATGCCGTGATGATATATTTATTTATTTATTGCAACATATGAAGGAAGTAAAATATGTAAGCTTCAAATCCTATATTTTATTGAAGATTCGAGGGTATCAACATGTACGCCATCTCTCCCGCAACGAGCGGGAGAATTGGCATACTATTTTGTTGTTGTTAATAATACATATTATTCTCTTTGCGCATTAAGAATGAAAAGGAAATTGTAGAAGAAGAATATGGACTGAAAATGACTTCGGCCATAGAAAAACAAATGTCAATGTAAATGAAACATCTAGATATAAATAAATTACTTAAATTACATTATGAAGACGACAGAGTCATGGAAATAGTGCTAAAGGAAGTTTGGGCCCAATATCCTTGTTTGGGAAGAAAACCGAATTAAAATGAGTAAATCATAAAAAAATGCATGATGCGATAACTCCTCCCTACATGTCGGGGTTTTTTTTTTGACAAAAAAATGAATTATTTTTTTAGTTATATTAACATTAAATAATTTAAGTTTTGTTAACATGTTATTAATATATCCAAAGTTTACTCTATGCTTTTTACTTCCTTGTACATAGTAAAGGAAGTATTGTAATCGCAAAAAAATTCGGTTTTCAGATTTCAACGGAAATATCCATTTTGACCATTTCTGAATCCATTTTGACTAATTTCGTCGTGACGTCTGTACGTACGTTCGTATCTCGCATAACTCAAAAACTGTAATCTTTAGAAAGTTGAAATTTTGTATTTAGGACTACTATAATATCTACTTGTGCACCTGTGGAACTTTACTTGAAGCTTATAATAGATTTTAATGAAAAACTATTTTATAATGTAATCCAAAACTTTTCAAATTTGGTAATGGGAATAACATAGTAGATTTTGGATAAAATGGGCTAACCGGAAGTGATATATTACCTGAAGTTGTTAATAGTTTTTCTTGAATAAAATGGTTTTATTTTGATTTTAGAAATAAATGCTTCAAATAATAGTTTTAGAGAATTAAATTCTGCGTCTAGCACACATAATCACCCCTATTCTGTAACTCAATCGATAACTTTTATCGATCGATAATAAATTGTAGCCAATAATTATAGTGGACACTGAATAAAAAATGATGCTGACAGATGATACATTTGTTTCTATTTGTCAAAAATTGTTATCGATCGATAACTATTATCGATTAAGTTACAGAATAGGGGCGAATATGTAAATTTAAAAATTATATAGTTTTTGGTTTTCGTAATAAAGTTTGCTATGGATAAGACAAAAAAGTACAAAAAAAATAAAATATTAATGTTAATGTCAAATTACGTCAAATACATGCAATTTTATAATTGGGTCTATATTTCATGTTGGTCGCATACAAGGAAGTCGTGTGGTATCCATATTAGATATTTTTAAACAGATTTGTATACATACATAAAATTTTAGAGAGCGTACAAAGAATGTGCGCCATTTCCACCGACTTCACCTTATGAAATATTACTTTCATTCAAAATTTGTTTATATATATATATATATATATATATATATATATATATATATATATATATATATATATATATATATATATATATATAATTTCAAATTACTGTGATCGTAATGTTATTTCTACAAGAATATTTTTTTAAAAATATCTTTTCTGAAAGAGAAGATTGAAATCGAAAAAAAATGTTGTAAGTACTCGGATATGAGTACTTTATGACAAGTACAGAAATGCAGAATAATTTGTTCAACTAATTTAATATTATTTTCCTTTTTAACTTGCAAATAATTTGCATATTTATAATGGAATGTGAATGTATTCACGTTTAAAAAATATATGAGCCTCTGAAAATTGGAAAAAAAGTAGTCGCTACGTTACGAAAACTTTGTATAACGTTACACTTTTATATTAAGAAAACTAAGAATTTTTAAAATAATATATACGTTTAGTAGCGTTCAAAATTATAAGTAGTTACTGATAATTTATTGTTCTGATGTTCTGACGCCATTCAATGAAACACTAATTTTTCTTGATATGTATATAATGTTTATTCATTAACGGTCACTAGAAAATGTGATAAGTTGGTAAATAATTTAATTTACCTGTAAAATATCCAGTTTCTCACCAAATTGTGATCTTTAAACTATGTCAATACAAACATCTGTTAATACATTCTGTCATCGGTAAAACGAATTAAAACATTAAACAATTCTTTTTTATAACTTTGTAAATCGCCGGCAACCAATTACTCCACTTCTCTCCGTATTGTCTCCCATCGACGCTTAACTTAACATCCTTTACTTTTTAGGGACGGCAGAAAATGTTAACCGTGGTTTTAATTGGGGTGAATTAGGGATTGAAATATTGGAGAAAACTAGTTCTATTGAATGCAAAACAGATTTTGTTTTTGTTTTGCATTTCCTCGCTCTGGGACCAATACCAATCGACTCTAAATAGACTCAATATTATAGTGAATTAATATAATTTTCACAGTCTCGTATTGTATGCATGAATTAGCGTTGACTCCACTCCTTGTACGGTGCATTTTTCATTGAATTTATGAATCAAAGCTATAAAGTTACAAATACTTTTTAATGCGTGACTCTCGCGAGAATCTCGCGAGATTTCTCGCTTCTCGCAGTTGTTATACCGATCTCGTCTCGAATTTTAAACTGCAATCTCGCTCTCGTTCTCGTCTCGCATAATGCTACGAGACGGGACGAGATGCGAGAGTACTCTCGCCTCGTCGTGCATCACTAAATTCGAAGATTATTTTAAATTAAACCGTACACTGATTTATATAAATCTGCAGTACCCATATATTTGAACAGTTATGTACAAAACATAATTAACACTTTGCAACTTGTTTTAATTTTATGAAACATATGTTTGAAATTTTTGTAAAAGGTATTTAAACTTTTTTCATATATAGTAATGTAAAAGACGTTACACTTACTTCAGTATAAAATGAATAAAGTTTTCCGGTTTCTTCTTTTTACAGAAGTTTTTATATTTTAATCCCCGAGATAAACGAAAGATGTAGAATTAATAAGGTTATACATATCTGTTTTGCCATACTACTATTACAAACACAAAATTCTTTGTGTTCAAATCGTGTACAACATATATTTTATATTTAGTTAATTTATATATCAATAAATTTTAATTTTGTATTATCTATTAAAATTACATTTGAACAATAGAAAATTGTACAAATTAATTTATTTTTAATGTTTACACGAATATATATATGCGCAAATTAAATAAATTATAAATATAAAATATGCGGAATAATTATTTTTCTCTCTATTTTAATTTGCATACAGCAATCGATAGTTTGTATAATAAATTATCAGAAAATGACGAGAATTATTATTATTATTAATATTATTATTTTATATCAACTGGGATTTTAGAAAAAAAATTGTGGTTTAAGATAAAACAGGTAAGAATGAGTAGAGTAAAGATTTGACTTATGGAAATCACTTTAAATTTTTCATTGTATAAAGTTATTCATAAATGAGATTTGTTTAAAACTTTTAATCAAAAAAATGAAGGAAATTTGACTTAATTGTTCTGCGCATAATTTGAGCAATTAAAAGAATGTAAGATAAAAGAAGAACAAGAATAAAAATTTGTTTTATGAGATATATATATATATATGTATATATATATATATATATATATATATATATATATATATATATATATATATATATATATATATATATAATAAATTAATGAATTTAAAATGAAATAGAATAACGTTCAACTAGTTTTATCTGCACACATTTAAAAATTATATTTTATGTAAATTGATATACAAACAAATAATATTATTTAGATTTATGTTTTCAAATAACCATTTGAACAAATGTCAGATATATTTTATACTATAATAGTCTAAAAAATGATTTACTTTGTGTACATTTACTATAGTGATCATAACATAAACAATCCCTACTTTTTGTATAAACAAAATAGAAAATACGATTTTTTTTTTCGATATCAGAAATGAAAAGTTAATATTACATCACTACATCAAAAAAAATTGATGTGGCCAGCACATTACCTTCCGTTAGTTATACTCGTATGAGGCATTTACGAAAATTCTACCGGTGAACTGTTACCGGTAAACAATTTTTTATCAGGTTATATCTACCGGAATCGATATTTTAAGAACGCAAGTGGTAAACAGGGTATATCCAAATTTGACGTAGTTAAAAAACTAAGCAGAGTCCTATTTTGAACACATTTCCACTTTTAACGCGCGCGCTTCGCTTCGCATCACTACCTTTTTTGAGATTAGATTCTTCATGAATCCGGTGATATTGTACAATTTTCGAACAAGGTACTACTTTCAGGTAGCATCTATGCACCGCTAAAAAAAATTTAATCGTGCATAGATCCTACTATCAGGTACTTATAAAATTATATAAATAGCTATTGTTAAAATAACTTTTCTGATCAATAATAAAAAATATTCATGGAAAATATAAGCATTTTAATAAAATTATTAAAAGTCATAACACTACCATTATTCTCTCTGTATGTGTCTACTTCTACTCGTGTATTTGTATCTATTATATTCTACTTCTCACTCTGTAATTAGAACTTATATTTTGCTGAGTGAATGATTTAAATTAATAAATAAATATCGAGATAAATGTTAATAAAACAAGAAGTTGAAGTGATTGTTATTGTGTAACGGAAAATGTTTGAATAAATTTAAAATATAAAAGTGCTACTTAGATCCCCTTGAATTTAATTGCTTTAATTTTAAACGTATAGTTTCATATAATCATGTACAATTTATGTACCAAAAATAGGACTGAAGTTGTAGGTACTTGCTTTACTATTTATTTTACTGGTATTAAATAGAGTGGATTGTTAATTTTCATCCGTACAAAGGACTTTCAACTTGTAGTTTGTAGTGATTTCCGATACATTTAGTAAATCCTTGTAATTATTGTTTTATAGTTATTGAATTTGAACTTTACATCTATGATATGTCGTTTATTAAATACGCTATTTAATGCTCATGAAGAAAAGCTTCAATAATGCAGATCTGTCAAAATTATCAAGATTTTTTTTTGCTACCATTGTGAAAAGAGAAACATTAGTAACTCTCAAAGTATTCGTTGAATTGGAAATCTCATACAATCTGAATGCAGTGGTCTAGCGCTCGAGTCGAGTTCCTGTACACTTACTTGATATTGAAAATGTTTAAAATATTGAATTGATCTGAAAAAATATGTTGTGGCCAACAAAAAAGATTAAGTTAATCCTTATTTTTAGATTAGCGAATTTTATTCTATATTTGACAGTTTATTTCTTAAAATATAGTCTAATTTAATCCAGGTAACTTCCTTTTTTAAACCCCTCAACAGGATTAAATCCCAATTACACAGTAGATTCACATTCACACACATTCATGCCTTAGTAAGATTTGAACCCAGAGGCCCGAGCGCACTCATGACTTAGGAGGCGTTGCTCTAAACATTGAGCCACCGGAGATATAATAAAATGAAGATTAAATTTTAAATACCGGGATAGAATAGAATTCTTTTATTCAAAAAGGAGGATTAGTTTAAACATATTTGTGAATCGTCAATTTGTATTAATCTAAATACATACCTACAAATATATATATATATATATATATATATATATATATATATATATATATATATATATATATATATATATATATATATATTCCTTTTCTATTGGTCTACTTACTTTTGTCTTTTTAAAACGTTATTAATATTATTTTGAAATGATTAGTTCTTTGATAGTGACATTTATCTGTCAGTTACATACATATGAATAACTGCGTTTTGTTTGTTTAAAGCTCTGGGATTAAAATTATAGATAATTTTATAAATTTATCAATAAAATATATAGAAAAAGTATTAAAGCAAATCTATAGAACATTTAATAATCTTTAATTTTTATAATAACATTAATCTCGAAAAAATAACATTAAGGGCCACTTTTACAATTGATGGATAAACTATGGTATAGCTATCAGAGGTATAACTTTATCCTAGCAACTATACCTTCGATAAACAAGACTGTCTTTTACAATGCATTTTTATCTATCAGATAGTTATACCAGGGATTACGTTAAATCACTTTAGGTTGGTATTGATACAATAAAATTATCTTCTTGTTAGACAATTTTTCTTCAATATTGTCATTATTTCTGCCTTCTAATTTGCATTTTTCACGATGTTAGATGATATAAACGATGTTTTTGATTCTGACAGTGATGATGAAATACTTTATTGACATCTGTCAAACGTATGAATAACAGCACATCGTTTGTGTTTACGTGGTAACCATAAAAACCAGGGATAAAGTCATCCGACGTTTATACGACCGATTTCCATGGGATAAGAAATACTGGTGTTTATTCTATCTGAGGTTTATCCGAGGTTTGTAAAATACAATTTCCAATTTTATACCTGGTATAGCGTTATACGAGGTTTATCTAATGATTGTAAAAGTGGCCCTTAATGGTATTTTCCTAAGAAAAACTATTTTGAGCTTCTAGTAAAGTGCCATTTTCGGTTATCCGATTTTCACCAAAATCTAATGGGCTCTTTCCATTACAGAAAAAGTTCGAAATACAAGGTTTCAAAATTTTCTGAATGATAGTATTTGAGTTAGAGTGGAGGATCTACACACACATATACGCAGACATCATCGTGAAAATGTTAAAATTGGATTCTAGGGACCTTAAACGTGCTCATTTACCTAAATCTCGATATGCGATTTTTAGCACGATCCCTATACCTCCCTTACCAAGGGTAGCGGGAGGTAAAAATAATAAGTAATTAGACAAAAATTATGGAATTAGCGGGTCTCCATTTCATAATACTCGTTTTTAATTTTCCTGAACAGTTTTTCACAGTATGATATTTGAGGAAGTAATATTTACAATTAGATGCAAATATGATAAAACACCTATGTACTACATCCATATAGAGTGCGTGTTATTGTATGTAATATGTAGATAATATTTTTACATGGAGAATAATTTAATTATCCTTCAACGTGTTTCGTTGTTTGTGATGAAGAAAGTAATCAATACTTGGTTTATACTCACTATATTTAATAAAATCGTGGTGAATATTACAAAGTTTTATAGATTTAATTATATTTTTGATCTAATTTTTAATGTAATTTAATTACTTTTTACTAATGAATCGGAGGTAATATTTTTTTGCACGATCGGGTTAATTTTTTATATTTACCGATAGTGTTTCCAAGACAGTAGGTCTTATTTACAAATTACTGAACGGTAAGTAATGTGACTCACGTCGGTAAGTGATGTGCTTTACGTACCGTTCTGGAGGCGAGAAGGTAAATAAATAAATACAAAAATCAAAGCTTACTTCAAAAAAGACAAATAATTTTTTTTAATATGTCTAAATAATTTTCAAATCTTATTTTTCTATTAATTTTTGTGCGTCGATCGTGCAAAAAATAGTATAAGCATCACGAACGTTAAGGAATTACCGATCTCAGACAAAATTAGGACCTTCGCTTCGCTCAGTCTTTGTCTTCGATCGGTAAACTGTCCTTACCATTCTTAATACTAAATATACTATTAAATGTAACACCATTATATAAATCTATAAAAAAATCCTTTAATACAATACATTATTTGCCAATATTTAATAGTTATTTATTATGCAAGTGAGTAAAGACATTAGACATTTAAAAAATGATGATTTTCTGTAACTAATTTGAAGTACATTCGAAGTAGTATCTATCTTTTCCTTACGCTGTCATTGTAGTTTTTCTGATTACATTTTTTTTCACTTCATTATGTCATATTGGATTACTCTGCTAATATATCTGTGGCTTGATATAAGAAAACGAAAATGAAGCTAATTATTTAATCGACTAAAAACAAAAATAAATTTATATATACAAGAACAACCAAAATTTAATTGTACATCCATTGAATTAATAACTAATGCCATGTCATAAAATAAAAATAATACAATATTTATTGAGCGTAAAATGTAGGGTATATTCACTGAATTTTTCACAATTCTTTCGTCGATTAAATAAATTTCTCCTGGATCCTGAAGCTCATTTCTACGATGTAATAGATAATATGTAAATATAAAATTGCCAAATACTCGTGAGAAATATTCGTTTTCCGGGAATGGACTGTGTCATATTTTGAGTCAGAGCTCAACGTTTCGCCCGCAGTCGTATGGGGCATCTTCAGGAGCAAGGGGGATAGTACTGTCTTAAACACGGTTACCCGACGTGCCAACCTCGCTAGAGGCCGAATTTAAGCAACAAGAGTTGGAGACTCAGTTTACACGTCGGGTAACCCTGTAAACTGAGTCTCAGAACACCAACACAACACAGAACATAACATCCCTGAGTTTTACAGACGTAAATACAGGGAAACTTTAGAAATATGGAAACATCCTAATAACATCAATCGGGATGATGGCTATTTCTTGAGCCACATGTGGAAACCGGTGATTCTCGGAACACGACACGCCCAATCTACCATTACGAACTCGATTCCCATTGGTACTCATTAGCTTTGTTCATCTACCGTATCTTTAGATTAGTATATAACTGTCTTCTCGGCCTTCCTTTCGTCACTTGGTTTATTTGGCCTCTAGCGTGGTTTACACGTCGGGTAACCTTGTAAACTGAGTCTCCCCCTCTTGTTGCTTAAACTCGGCCTCTAGCGTGGTTGACACGTCGGGTAACCTTGTTTAAGACAGTACTATCCCCCTTGCTCCTGAAGATGCCCCATACGACTGCGGGCGAAACGTTGAGCTCTGACTCAAAATATGACACAGTCCATTCCCGGAAAACGAATATTTCTCATAACTCAGACTGTGGAAGCCTACGCAATTATTGCCAAATACTCGTACACATAATTAAATTTAAACATGTTTTCAATCCCTTTTCGTTAATATAATATAGGATAATTCATTAGAAATGTAAATAGAATATTATATTAATACATGTAATTATCCAAATATTACGAACAATTATTGATTTATAATAGTATAACCTATTGACCTTGTTATTAAGTGTTAATAATATATAATTATTATTAATGTATATCAAATTACAATTTATTTAGTGAAAGAGTATACGTACAGTGATAAATGAATCAAAAACAGTATCAATTTGTAATACATTAACTTTTCCAATTAATTATTATTGCTGTCAGTAGCTTTCACATAGTTTGGATTAGGTAAGTGGTTTACATTTTAATGCTTTAATAAAATTTTACTATAATTCATTACATTGTCATAACATGAGCCAGTATAATGTATTTATATTTTATTTTAATGCGGATCGCTATTAAAATTTTAATATATGTTTATTTCATGTTAATATGTATTAATTTTAATATTCTGTAAATGGGACTTTTAATCCTGTTGAGGTAATAATAAATATTAAATAAATAAATAAAAACGCTCTATTTATAAACCAAATCACAATAAATAATGATATAATCATTACGAAATGTCTGTTTGTGACACAATTAATATAAATTAGTATCTCACCTACAGGGCCGTTCCTAGGGGCACTGCTGCCTACGTGCAAATATATAATTCGCCGCCGCTGGCAACTAAGGCCCGGGCCACACTATGCGTTTTGGCGGGACCGGTTTAACGGAACCGGTTGACCGGGAAGACGACAACTTATTGTTTTAAATGAATGCGTTCACAGCGATGCGGTTGTGGTCCGGTTGCCGGATACTACCGCATTATGTTGCGGTTTGGTGGGACGGTCAATTTGCCGCATGACAACTACAACACATTGGAGATAATGCGAGCGTTCACAAGGGTCTAGTTTTGTTTATTAATAGACAACGTATACTATTTAGGCTCTGCACTGATCAGATGCTGGTCCGACTGTGTCCGAATCGGGTTCTCATTGCTGCCGTCCTGTTTAGCGGGATATATGTGGACGCTGTACGATCCATCCCGTTTAACCGGATGCGGTTTTACCGGTCCCGCCAAAACGCATAGTGTGGCCCAGGTCTTAGTAATAACTGTAGTGACAGCACGCACTTTAGAATTCTATCAAATGAGGCATTTGTTTTCGCTTTTCGCCACGAAGCGAAAAAATGGTAGCATGCGTGTCTAAAAATATTCGCCTGCAAGCGTACGACTCGAGGCGAAAGTATTAAACTAACGTTATTATTATTTCACAATTCAATTCAAAGCCAATTTATATATTTATTATATACAAATGTCATAATATTTTCTATTGTAATAGAATAAAACACGAAAATTTCCAGAATAAAAAGCGAATATAGAATTCTAAATTGCATGCTACCAAGATTCGTAAAAGTAAATTCGCATTCGCCTGTTTTCTATGATAGAATTCTAAAGTGCTTGCTGTCACTACTGTACCTTTATGGTAATATTACCATACTGACATGTCGACAACAGTCTACAAAATGAAAATAAAATAAAATTTAAATATAATGCCCTTCATTAATACATACACATAACGTTAGATGCTAAGTACTTTATTCTAAAATAATAAACATGTGAAATAAACACAGTCGAACATAATTTTTTGAATGTGAAATAAAGCACATAATTTGAATATTTGTCACATTGACATATGTTAAAAGTTAAAATAATTGTTTTGTTTTTCATTGCATTCTGAAAGTAGCATTAATGAGAGTATTTCAAAAAATAATATTTATTAATAATTTCTTCATTTTCTGAAATCGATAAACTATTGAACAAACCACGGATGTTATGAATCATAACAAGCCTTAGATGTCTTAAAATCCTCGCTGTACGAGCTGGGATTTTAAACCGATATTTGCGGCAGTTATTATATGATACTCATTCCAATCCTAGGTATGTATGTATGTATGTATGTTAATAGCTATACTATAACGCTGTTATTTTAATAACAATTATATATGTTTTTGGTACAAATATTCTGTAGATATGACGAAAACAACATTGTATCATTGTAATACACTAGTTCTAGTTCTGAACCTCTATAACTACACATGTTGGAGCAAATTGCGCTTGTGCTTTGTTGATAAAACTACTACAATGTGCAAATTGCCTAGTTTTGGGACAATATAGAACCAACAATAGGATATGAATCTCTCTGGAACACATAAGTCTTCGCAATAGCAAAGTTTAAGTTAAGTGCCGAATAATTTCAGAAATGGTTAAAATGTAAAATAACAGTTGGAATAGAATGAAGTAGCAACAAATATCAACTCTTATGATATACTTTAAAAAGGAAAAAGTAAATAGAACAATAGAAAAGGAATTCAATATAGTTTACACCATAAGTAAATATGTATGTATTTAGATTAATAAAAATTAACGATCCACAAAAATGTTTAAGCTAATCCTCATTTTTGGATTAGTGAATTCTATTCTTTCTACCCCTGGTATTTAAAATTTAATCTTCATTTTATTATAGCTCCAGTGGCTCAATGATTAGAGCAACGCCTCATGTCATGAGTGCTCTCGGGGCTCTGGGTTTGAATCCCACTAATATGTGTGAATGTGAACCCACTCTTTAATTGGGATTTAATCCTCATGCGGGGTTTAAAAAAGAGGTAGTTACTTGAATTAGATTAGACTATATTTTAAGATATAAACTGTCAAAATTAGAGTAACATTCGCTAATCCAAAAATAAGAGCTAACTTAATCTTTTTTGTGACTCGGGCTGTAAATGGCGGGAGGTATTGTGTTGGCCACACCAGATTTTTACCTCTCGCTAAGAGAGGTATTGTATTCATGCTGAAAATCGCATATCCAGATTTTAGTGAATAAGCACGTTTTAAAGTCCCTAGAATCCGATTATAACATTTTTACGATGATGTCCGCATGTGTGTGTGTGTGTCTGTGTGTGTGTGTGTGTGTGTGTGTGTGTGTGTGTGTGTGTGTGTGTGTGTGTGTGTGTGTGTGTGTGTGTGTGTGTGTGTGTGTGTGTGTGTGTGTGTGTGTGTGTCTGTGTGTGTGTGTGTGTGTGTGTGTGTGTGTGTGTGTGTGTGTGTGTGTGTGTGCGTGTGTGTGTGTGTGTGTGTGTGTGTGTGGATGTGTGTGTGTGGATGTGTGGATGTTGGATTCACGATTTCTCAAATACCATAAGACTTCAGACATTTTTAAGTACAGATTCCTCAATCTAACAATAATGGGAAGAGTTGATTAAGTTTTGGTAACAATTGGACAACCGGAAGTAGAAGTTACAAGAAAAAAATCATCTAAATATTATTTATCGAAAATTTATGTAAATACTTATATTAAAGAACGTTAAATTCTTTATTCGATAAATATAAATTCATTATTATATCTTCTATAGATTTAGAGATAAAGAAATGTATATAAAATAATTTGATGTAAAAAATCTCAGATTAAACTACTACAAGGCAAGAAATTCAAATGTTTGTCATTGACACACTGTCAAAAATATTTGTATGCCACTGTCAAAAATATTTGTATATCATTATGAAGATTATGAAAATAAAAAAAGTCAACAACCAAAAGAATATACATAAAAAAGAATTGCGAAAAAATGACAAATATAAAGAAAAAGAAAAGGAAAGTAGAAAAAGAAAATTTCAGGATATTGAATATAAAGAAAATGTATGTATTGTACATAGTTTATATTAAAATATCTCAAAGATTTTGCAAATATGTGTGAATTATTTTGTAGTGAGACATAAATATATGTATTTGTATTTAAAAATATTTTTCGTTTTATGCGTACAACCAGATAAAATATCTGGCGAGAGGTTATGTGCTGGCCACATCAGATTTGTTATTTTATGAATTATGAAATCACTTTTTAAAGTATCGATCATTTACTCGTATTTATTGGCATCCGGTATATTCATTACGGAAATGTTGTACAAGAAATATTCTGGTCTACTCATAGAAGCTGTATAAGAAATCTAATATCGCTTATAAATCCTGGAATATATAAGGCTTCAGATACAAATTATAGCTTCAACTTATCAAACAGTTTGAAGCAATTAATAAATGTTAAATTCTGTAACAGATGGCGAAGGAGTAGGAATTTTAGTCATATTGGATTGCTTCTTTGAAATGATATTGGAAATTCAAATTAACTTCTCCATAATTACAAGTAATTATTGTCAGTCAAGTTTCTCATACGAGTACTGCACATTTGAAGAAGTATTCCTACATCTTCTACTATCGTTATATTAAAGAGAAAGACGTAAATGATTAATTAACGTGACACTCGCGACAGAATATGTTGATTTGTACAATATGTGATAGTATAAAATCAAGTAAGACTGTGTGTTGTTAGTAACTGGATGAGTACACGCCGAGAATTATGTGTACCACTGGAAAGTGGTACGAGATGCGTTCGATTGTTCAGTTCTGTGCACACATTTTTAATGAATTGCACAGTAAAGGTGCATTTACAAATGAAAATTAGGTTTAAATTTATGGTTTATACTTTAGATTTAGAGACATTGTCCTCTTATTATGTAAGGACTCCATTCACACTTCAGAATTTAGTATCTCTAAATCCAAATCATAAAGCCAAACATTGCAAGGTCCATACTTTAAATTTATGATTTAGTTTGACGTCACAAACTGCACCAATGAGAACGAGTCTAAAATGATATAAATATATACACCCATCTTTATTTAGTATTCACTTGGTGGAATTAGCTTTCTACACAAATGCGAGAACATAGAACTGTCAAAATTTAATTGCTGATATATAACCAATAATGCCAAGCGAATGACAGTTTCACGGCGCACGGGTATCTATTAAGTATTGATCTACCGATATTTTAATCTTGTTGTTGAAGCATTTACATAGATGTCAGTACAATCAAAACTAAATTAGAGTTAAATTAAACTTGCATTTATGAATGACTCACTTAAATCTAAACAAAAACCATAAACGTAATTTTCATTTGTGAATGTACCTTAAAGGTACAGTCACAAATGAAAATTAGGTTTAGATTTAGGGTTTATACTTTAGATTTAAAGACTTTGGCCGCATATTATGTAATGACTCCATTCACACTTCAGAATTTAGGGTCTCTAAAGGTGCATTCACAAATGAAAATTAGGTTTAGATTTATGGTTTATACTTTAGATTTAAAGACTTTGGCTGCATGTTATGTAATGACTACATTCACACTTCAGAATTTAGGGTCTGTAAATCCAAATCATAAAGCTAAACATTTCAAGGTCCAAACTTTAGGTTTATGATTTAGTTTGACGTCACAAACTTCACCAATGAGAACGAGTTTGAAATGATATAGATATATACACCCATCTCTATTTAGTATCCACTTGATAGATTCGGCTTTTTAAACACATGCGAGAAGAATATGGAGACTGTCACAGCTGAATTGCTGAAATATAACCAACAATGCCAAGCGAATGGCAGTTTCACGGCGCATAGGTATCATGTTGAGTATTGTTCTACCGATATTTTAATCTTGTTTTTGAAGCATTTACACAAATGTTTGTACATATCAAAACTAATTTTCAGGTAATTTAAACTTACATTTATGAATGACTTACTTAAATCTAAACAAAAACCATAAACCTAATTTTTATTTGTGAATGCACCTTAAATCCAAATGATAAAGCTAAACATTGCAAGGTCCAAACTTTAGGTTTATGATTTAGTTTGACGTCACAAACTTCACCAATGAGAACGAGTCTAAAATGATATAGATATATACACCCATATTTATTTATTATCCACTTGGAGATTCAGCATCTTTAAACAAATGGGAGAAGAACATGGAGACCACTGAACTAAATATAAAACATTTAGTTCAATGATGGAGACTGTCATAATTAAATTGCTGAAATATAACCAATAATGCCAAGCGAATGATAGTTTCACAACGTACCGATGTCTTGTTGAGTACTGCTCTACCGATATTTTATTCTTGTTTTTGAAGCATTTACATAAATGTCTGTACATATCATACTAATTTTCACCATACTACCATACTATTTTCTTTGAATGCGATCGACAGTTGCAATATCAACGTCAATGAACTAACATTTCTTAATATAAATAGATTCTGACAAGAGCAGAATCGTCTGACGTACCAGAACAGGGAACATGAAGGATTTTATTTCTTATTAGTTAGCAATCCATTAATTAATTCTATTAATATTTTACGTTCATTATCTGTAATGATTTTTACATTAGAACCAACCTGACTGCACATTTAGCAACACTCAAGGTATTCAGAACTACCAACTGCAATTAATGATGACCGCGGCGATTGTACAATTATCTATTTAAATTAATATTTAAATAAATAATACGACTTGGTAATGTAGATCTCGTTATAGTTATTCGTAGAGCAAGGCGGCGAAATCATTCTTTAGCGTTCCGAGAGAGAAATTGTGACCGAGGCCGCTGGTGGTCGAGAGCGCTCAACAATTTCGCGGATAAAGTGTACACACTATTAGTTTTGTAAAAATCGTTGAAAAGAAGAAAGTTATTTCTAAAATACCTAACTATTTTACAATATTTATTGTATTTATTTAAAAAAAAAAAACAATAAATTTATTGTTGTCTTATTTTAGAAACGTCACTGACATTTACTACATTTACATGCAGTTTTGAAAATGGTTTCAGTTTTCAGTCAAAATTACACGAGACTGTTTACATGCAGTTTTCAAAACAAGTTTAAAAATTGATTTGAAAACAGTTTCGGCGCATGCGCATTTAGCTGCTGTAAGTGATAGATCCTCTTCACTCCAAATACTTCGTTTTGCCATTATTCCAAATTTTTTTTTTCTCCGTACTACTATGCACTAAAACTACAAAACTGTCAGTTTATTTGTAGATTAGTTACACAAAGCGGCAGAAACGTTATGCTCTGTACGCATGCACAGTATTGAAACTGAATTTTAAGTGTTTACATGAGTAGTAAAAAAAAAATAGAACCGGGTTCGATCCCGACCGACGCCAAATATTTCCAATTTTAAATGGCACAAAATTTACCCCTGTGGTGCACTCTCTACGCCAGCAATGAGTGCCCGTGAGGTGACGTCTGGTAAGCGCCCGCACGGTTCAAATATTTCATCATTACCGATATCTGTGTAAAAAGCGGATTGGCACACCCAGCAATGGGTAATAAACCGTGATGATATAATTATTTATTTTATTTATTTACATGAGTAGTTTTGAAACTAGTTTTCAAGTCAAACCTATGAATTTTAGTTTTGGTTTGAGATAACTCAAAACCGTTTTGACATTGTATACATGGCGTTTTCAAAACTTCATGTAAACTTAGTAATTGAAATATTAACTTTCAAGTCAATTCTTAAGTGTCAAAGTGATTTTAGGTTGCATCCAATTTCGCGGCCGTTGTTATAGTATTCCGGGGCCTGTATTGCGTCTGAGAAATGAATAGTTCACGTCCGGTCCATAAAAATTATTGGACGTTACCGTGCTTCAACGCCACCATCATCAGCATTAGATAGTTTTACAGAATATTACAATAATATATTATATTACATTTTAACATTCAAATTAATACGTTTTAATTTGACACATTGTCTACCAAAACTTGTGACTGGTAGAAGACAGGAACTTTAAACATAAAAGAAACTATTGTTAAACGATGAAAATCACTCCCAACTAACACCACTCGTCTTTAAACAATAGTTTCATTTATGTTTAAACTTTCAGTCTTGTGCCAGCCGTGGTCTGGCAAACAAGTTTTGGACGACTATGTGACAAATTAAACGTATTAATTTCAACGTTAATATGGAAAATAATATACATTATTGTAATATTCTGTAAAACTACTTGAAGTTGGTGATAATGACGTTACTACCGAAACGTATAATAATATTTTTTTTCTTCAATTATATTATTACAATATACATATATTGCTACTGTACACACACTATAGAAGATAAATATAAAAATAACTGATTTCACAAAAAATACAAGAAATCATAGCTTTGCACGTAAATAACAGACCATTTTCAAATTTTGATAATCAGGATACTTTTATAAAATAAAACTTTGATACCTAATTTATTAAATATTAATTCGCCATTGTTGCACCTTAATTATTAACATATTATATTCTTATTTCACATGAATGAGTTTAGTGCTGGTGAATATGTAGATATATTTATGAATTTTGTAATGGTAATGTGTGTATAAGCTCTAAAACACGGAAACTTTAATCTTTAATCTTTGCTTAAAATATTGCCGATGGTTATTTTGTTATCATTATCTGTATGTTTTATTCAGTTATTTTGTGTGTTGTTGCTTATATTGTGTTTTGTTTTCCCAGTTTTTGTTCAAAAACAACTGTTATTTATTTATAAACTTTTGGCAATACATTTTTCACTCAAAATAATTTGAGGAATAAATTGATAAAGTTTGTTACCATTGTAGAATGAAAATTAAATTTAAAAAGTTATAAAAATCCATAGTACAAATTTTGTTTAAAAAAACCATATGCAAGGTGTTGAAAAACTAAAACAAAACAGATTTTTTTAATTTCTTTTTAAAATTGTGAAGAAACCAAAAACATAAAATGTGGGTTTTATTTTATTATTTCTATATTTACTTTATATCTGTGGTACACATCAAGAGAATTTATTTATTTAAATAAATATATAATCTAAAAATGCAATTTTTAATTCTGAACAACTTTAAACCCTGCAGTTTTGTCGTAAAATGAATAGAAGAACAAGAAATCGCCAAAAAAAAAAACTAAAATCCCATGTTAAATCCCTATATTCGCACCTGTCAACACCTAGTATAACAATATTCGAAAATGTTTAAAAATGAGTTTTAAATATTTTGTAGGCAATTATACCTATGTAACCAAATTTTTATTTTTACATAATATCATACTAGTCAAAAAAATATACGTATTTTTTAAATCGACTAATTATTCGTAGGAGAAAATAATTATTAAAAATTTGGGAAAAGGATATGTGACGTGAGCATAGTAGAAGCGCGGAAGAAGACGGGTGACTGAGAAAGAACGAGATAGTTATAGCCATCTACCACAACATAATCGTGACACTCATCCAGGGCCGTAACTAGCTATTCTTGCGCCTGAGGCGGAATATAAAATTGCGCCCTTTCCTCTTTATTTTTAGCAAATTATTATTCAAAAAAATATAACTACATAAAAAGGTAATTTCGGCTCCAAAACTATCCTCTTTTGACCAGCATAACGATTTGTGTCTGTTCAAGAATGAGTTCCATATTCTCTCGTCTTAGTTCCATATTCTCTCGTCTCGGCAAATGGACTATATAGTTTTAGTATTAATTAACAGTATTTAATGTATATTTCAATTACAATAATTATAAAAAACAAAATAAAGACAACATTATGTCTGACGCATATCAATTGGACGCAGAATTATAATTAAATGTTTATATTTTGATCAACACAAAGATGCATTTTTTTCTTCAAATATATTATTGATTTTGCATTAAGAAACCAATTAAAACTTATTGTTAACATGTCAATGCAGTACGAATGATAAAAAAGTAGGTTCGCGGAAAGTTTTTATCCTTTAGTATCCGAAATTCTATTATTATTGCGCATAAACTGGGCTTTCTGGGCAAAAAAAATATGAAAAACTTAAGAATTCACCAGGAACAACGAGAAACTTAATTTTGCAGTTTAAAAATACAGGAATTATTGAGACAAACGTTAAAACTGGGCGTTTTTCGATGATTGCAAAAAGGGATGACCGTGCACTTCTGTCTATCCCAGATTTACCTGTCAAATAGGCAAATGTGATTGGCAAATCGATCTTTAAAGACACTTGTCTGAGAAGTATGAAAAAACTGAGATACGGGTTCTACAAGGTAAAATAAATCATCATAATACAATCCAAACTTGTAATTTTTTCATCTAAGCGATGGAAAAATCTCTACTCGCACAAGCCCGATTTTTAGTCCTGGGATTCAATCTCTGTATTCTTTTGCCGATACATTCTCTGACTGGACTGTCACGCGCTGGGGGTACCTTGCACGCGAATTTTAAAAGACACAGTGCACAGAAATACAGTATTAATTCGCAAAGTGTGCAATAAGAAAGCCAAGAGTGTGCTTGGCTTATATTTAAGAATTTTTCTGAGAATTATCAAATGAAGAACTTATTTCTGCGCCCTATAAACAAATGCGCCCGGGGCAAGAGCCCCGCTCGCCCCACCCTAGTTACAGCCCAACACTCATCGGCTGATCTATATCTGTCTCTCTCCTTCCTGCAGTCTAGCTATCTTCTTCCAAGATTGTAACATGCTTACGGCATATATCCCTTCTCCAAAACATTAAATTGCTAATAACCATATTATTACAAATTAATGTTTAGTTTTTATTATTATAATAAGAAGCTATAGTGAATAGTTTTTATATTTTATGACATATCGAAATTCGAATATGGTCACATACCTCATTTGGAAAAGCGAAAGTTTCGCTATCTCTGCGAATATTACGCGTAGGTTTTGAAGAGCCTGAATACAGATACATATGTGTCAAAAGCTACGTACGATATATTAATTATTCATATAAAGGATTTATATTTTGGAATTTTTCTGTAAAACATAAAGCAACATTTTGATTAAAGGCCTATTATTCAGAATCCAGTTATCGAAGATGACTAAAATCCAGATATTAGAGCCGACACTTTGCGAAAATTAGTTTAGTTCTTGAGAGTTAAGTCCCTACACCGATACATAACCTCTCTTCTCTAAATTCATGCTTTATGAAGTTCCTAACCAGTCTCCTGGAAACTTCAGACAGACTTGTATAATTCAACAGTTTAGTGTGGGGGCACTTCCAACAAAAGCAAGATGATCTGGACAGCTTCCACTAACTGTCAAACGCCAATATTCAACTCTCTCAATCATGAAATTATGTTTGGATGTACGAAATAGATTACTCTATAATACGCCCATAAACCGTTTCTTTTTATTTCTTTATGAAACTTTGTACAAAGATATGACTATTAATGAAAACCCGATTTGGAAATTCTTTAAACAAGATATGATTTTTTTAAAATTGTGGGATGAGTTTTGACGTCACGTGTGCGAACCAGTTACATTGTAACAATATTTTTTCATGAAAGATTCGGTATCTTTCTCACCAATGGGAATGGAAAATGCATAGTCTGTGGGCAGGCTCCATAGAATTATAGGCGTCATTCTCGGCTTACTTATTTTTGGCCAATAGAATCAAATCCATAACCGTCATGTCACGGGCTAACCGGAAGTGATATATTACCCGAAGTCGTTAACAGTTTTTCTTGTATAAAATGGTTTCATTTTGATTTTAGAAATACATGCTTCAAATAAGAGTTTTAGAGAATTAAATTCTGCGTCTAGTATTATTAAATTAGACCTTTGTATAAGCGAGATATGTAAATTTAAAACTTATATACTTTTTGGTTTTTATAATGAAGCTTGCTAAGGATTACGACAAAAAATATCAAGAAAATAAAAAATAGATGTTAATGTCAAATACGTGAAATTTTATAATTGGGTCTATACTTCAAACAACGATGGTATCTAACTTTATAATTTAAACTATAGATAAGTGTAAAATTATAAATAAACAAAATGGACATTTTGTATCTCTTTTTTCACCTGTATAGAATATTATTATACGAGTAATACGAAAACATTTGGTAGTGAAATGTAAATATTTATAAATTCAATTATATGGATACATGATACGAAATACAATTATTATAATGTAAATAATAGAATAGTAATTGTATTTAAATCAATGCAATCATAAATATACAACATAAAACATTATAATAAACCATTAATTCTAAATTCGAATATATGATTGTAATTTTAATCTGGTACTTAGTTCTCAATTTAATTATGGAATAAATATCTATTGCATTTGCTGACAGATCAAATATGCTTTTAATTCTGACAGTTGTTTGATTATAATTATAATAATTTATGTTAAATAGCATTCATCCAAAAAATTGCACAGTTTATAGCAGCTGATGTTGCCTTAGTCAGATCTTCTCTCGTGCATTCCTCTCGTAAATTGGCGCACGCGAGCAGATGGGCCATTGTTTGTTCTTTACCACAATGACATTTAGATAGGCCACTTCTCTGCCAGTTTTTGCGCACGGTTTTTCCTCTGGCATGAAGGAGAGAATCTTCGGAGAAGATGCATCCTCTCCGACCTAGTTCATGCCGGGCGATGCATAAAGCCTATTTCCATAATTTTCAAATAAGACTATTTATATGGTTATAACAACAAGCTCAGCTAACTCACTACATGTGATCCGGATGCGGTATTTCGCTACCGAAAATCGGTCACTTCAGTATCTAAATATTTATTGTAATGATAACAACTTTTAATTTTCAAATGGAAAATTTCATATATTTTATTTAAATTTGTATGGTGTAATGTAAAATGAATGAAAGACAAACCTTCTGCAACGTAATATTTTAATCATTCACCAGTGCATTTTTTAATAATATAACATATGATTGTTATTGTGTTATTGGACAGTAAACTTTATGTACTTTTTAAATTTGAATAAATATATAGGACGTTCTTTTTAAAAATTAAAATAATAATAATAATAAAAATTTATTCATCGACATGTTGTGTACATGTATTGAATACGTCAAACAATATTATAAAATTTATATATTACGTACATTGGTATAGAGTATTAGTAAATAATAGGAGATGTTTTTAGCATTGAGCCAGATCATTATTGTCTGTAAAAAATTCATTTAGTGTGTGGTAGCTTTTCTCTATAAGATAATTTTTAAGAAGTTTTTTAAATTTAATTTTATTGCATTCTACCTTTATTATGGTGGGTAGTTTATTGAAAACCTTTAACCCTTTAACATCCGGTAAAGAATTTAGAGAATTATGTTTTATATTCGGAATATAAAATAGCTGTTTTTGTCTAGTATTAAAAGTGTGAATACTGGAACTATAAGTTTAAAATTATTTTTGTTGATAAAAATGTATAAACAAACTTCAAATATATAAAAGGATGTAAGAATTTTAAATTTTTTAAAAAGAAGTCTACAAGAGTCAGTACGGGGACACCAGCCATGGTTCTAATAATTTGTTTTTGGATGATGAACACACTACATGCTGACGATGACGCTCCCCAAAAGCAGATAGCGTAACGTAATCTTGATTCTACTTGGGCATAGTACAGTGTAATGAGTTGTAGTTTCGTAAGAATACTACCTAAGTGCCAAAACTGGTAACATATAGGTCCGAGTTTTGAAACAAGTTTATCAGTATGATTTTTACCATTTAAATTTTCGTCGAAAATATAACCGAGAAAGTTACCATTATTAAATCTTTTGATTTGATTCTCATTAATTTCGAAAATCATATTTAAGTTTTCTCTACATTGAGGAAAATGAAATCGTAGGTAATGAGTTTTTGATAAATTAAAATAAAGATCATTATCACAAAACCAACAATACATTATCCGCATCAGAAACAATTATGGAAGTATCGTCCGCATATAGAGTTATATGACATTCATCTCCAATATATATATATATATATATATATATATATATATATATATATATATATATATATATATATATATATATATATATATATAATAAATAACACAGGTGACAGGACACATCCCTGTGGTAAACCGGAAGAAATAATAGTAACAAACATCTGAAATTATATAGAGGGGCTATTGTACATTAATTTATGTCATGTAGTTGAAGTCATTAAAATTAGTAATAAAAGAGATAAAAGGATGTATCCGCTTCCTCAAACACTGTATATTTAATAAAAAATATTCTAATTGGTGCATCAGAGGGAATAATGGCTATTATTCCCTGGTCATTATTCCCTGCGGGATTAATATATGGTATTATATAGCAAAAGCCACATATTTAACATATGTGTTATTTATTAGTCGTAAATAATTTTATCCATTCGCAGACATTAACGGTTTATAACTCATATGCTAAAATTTACGATAGAAGAAAAATTATGTTTTTACACACTTATACGCTTGTATTCTGTAAATGTAAAAAATTAAATATTCATCTCAAAACATTACTAAAAAGTTTATTTTGAAATAAAATTTAAAATTTTCGAGACGAAATGTTTTTGCGCCTTTATATTATGTTGTTTTGATGTTTGAAAAAGAAATATTCAACACTTCATGGAATTGTGGAATGAAAAGATACGAGTACTTTTTTGGCTCATATATCCCTATCATATTTGTTCAATGCAGTTAGATTTTTTCGCAAATTCATTTATCAATATCTGAAAGCTAATAAAAAACCAAAACAATACGATAATGACAATAGACTTCACAGAACTCATAAACAATGTTATTATTATTAAATTATCGATGATATTATCCTGAGTTCTACGTTTGTTTTAGATGTAGATTTTATATCTTATTACTTTGTCAACATAATGCAATTTTTTCAAGAAATATAAATAAATAAATAAATATATCATCACGGCTTATTACCCATTTCTGGGTGTGCCAATTTGGTTTATACACAGATATCGGTAATTGGGATTGGTAGTGGGAATTTTGACAGGAAGCGAATAAAACAATTGAAGATCGCTAACGTTTCGATGTATTTGACATCATCATCAGAGCTGAGTTTACATGAAATAAGAAATTATATTTATTTTGATATTTGGTAGAATTTATTTTTTGTCATAAAATATAATTTCTTATTTCATGTAAACTCAGCTCTGATGATGATGTAAAATACATCGAAACGTTAGCGATCTTCAATTGTTTTCTTCGCTTCCTGTCCAAATTCCGATTACCAATCCCAATTAAGGTTTTTTCTGGACACAATCACCAGTATATGATATCGGTAATGATGAAATATTTGTACCGTGCGGACGCTTACCAGGCATCACCTCACGGGCACTCATTGCTGGCGTGGAGAGTGCACCATAGGGGTCAAGAACACTTTAATTTTATTTTCAATCTGTGGTATCCGGACACACACGGGATTTTTTGCAGTAACCATTCATGGTTATCTATCTAGAATTTGAATTGTTTGGATTCGTTCGTTATTTTTGCAGTTTCAAAACACAACACATGATGAGTCGATATCGATAACAAACATACTGAACGCATTGATAATTTAAAACTCTCTACTCTAAACTATTCTCAAACTAGCGTTTTGTGCATTTATTAATAATTATTAAGAACACAGCACAGATCACAATGTTAGGAGAAAATGACAACAACAAAATTTTACATAACCTATACAAATGGGCAGTTTCTTTTGATGTCTTCAATCTGACACAATATCCACCATACAAATGTCAAGCCTTGAATGATTAAAGCAAAGTTGCGTGATAAAAACCGGATAGGAACTTTTATTTTTACCGGACATCCTTGTGAATAATCCCCGGCTCAAAAATGTTACTGGCAATGTCAAGTATATTAGAGTTACTATTACTATACTTTAAGTAAACAGGCTGGTGACTTAGACAACGCAGCATAGGGGTTTCAATGATAAAACCTTTATTGTAGTTGATGACAACAATGTAATGTGATCCTTAATTTATTTAAATGTTCAAACAAACCTCCATTTACTATTTAAAAAAAAACCCAATCTGTGGTAAAATTCTTGTCTGACATTTGCTAATTGTTTATGTGATATTTGTTTAAATTTTTATTCCATAGCACCAATGATTTTTGCAAAAATGTTATAATTGTTTTCGACTATTTTAACTATACTGCGTCGTCCAAGTCACCACCCTGTATAAAATCTTATAATTATTGGCAGAGCTGGTCAGTACTTGCAAAAAAAGTACTTGATTAGACTCGCTAGTACTTTGAGTACTTCAAGTACTGTACATAAGTACTTTTTATTTATAGTACTTTGTAGGTACTTGACGAAGTAAGTCTATTCACATGTACTTGGTACTTAATACTTGGAAAAATATTCAACCAGTAATCGAGAAAAATGTTTCAAATAAAAAAGTTAGATATTTTCATTGTCTATCCAGAGGCGTACGAAAATAATTTTTTTATCGCTAAATTTTCGAGATATAACACAAAATTACATTTTTTTTAAATAGAACCCATATTTGATTTTTACTTTAAGAATATACTTATTTATTTCTCTTGCGTTTTAAATAATTTTTTTATATTATACCTGGTATCCCTACTTATGTTAACTTAAAAATATGAAATTAAAATTAATTTATGTAGCATTAAGTAAGTAAAATAAAATAATATATAATAATAGTATTTGAGTCAGAGTGGAGGATCCACACATACATACATACACACACACACACACACACACACACACACACACACACACTTACACACACACACACATTATCGTAAAAATAGTAAAAACGTGTTGTGGGGACCCTAATTTGTGCTTATTTACTGAAAACTCACCATCGAATTTTTGACACGATTACATTACCTCCCTTACCTACGGTATAAGTGAACAATTTGGTTTTCGTAAAGATTTAAGTACAACAACTGCATTGTCAAAATTATTAAGTTATATTTACAATTATGTTGACACTGGAAAACCTGTTACAGGAATTTTCTTTGATCTATCTAAAGCTTTCGACTGCGTAAAGCATGATAAATTAATTACCCTTATGTCGAACATGGGTTTTCGAGGTGTTTTTGAAAAATGGTTACATAGTTATCTAACAAATAGACGGCAGCTCATTGTTTACAACAATACTAAATCACAATATAAAACATTACAGTATGGTATACCCCAGGGTGGTATACTCGGTCCCGTTTTATTTATTTTATACGTAAATAATCTAAAATCAATGTTAAGTAACCATGAATTCATTGCTTACGCAGACGATATTTCAATTTTAATTTCACACACAAACACACACACACACACACACACATATACACAGACATCATTGTGGGAATGTTAAAATTGGATTCTAGGAACCTTAAAACGTGGTCATTTACCAAAATCTTGATATGCGATTTTAAGTACGATACCTATACCTCCCTTACCAAGGGTAGCGGGAGGTAAAATGATAAAAACTCGGTTACTTGATTTTTAAGTAGTACGCGATTTTTTTGCAAGCCAGTGTCCTTTCGGCTCTGTTTAATAATTTTTTTTTCGCAGCAAATGATACTTTACAGAAAAAATAAAAAATACGTATCTCCTATTTGTTTATGTAGATTAATATAAAAAAAATTCAAAAATTATGATACTCCCCTATTAAAGCTATTGACTAAATATTAAAATGCAGTTTTATGTGTTACATAATTTTATAACTACGAGATTCCAGCACTAATACATAAAGTAAATTAAACATTTTTTCAAAATTTGAAGACTGTCATTTGAATCTGAATATTATAATTAATTTTTTAAGTAAATTTATTTTTAGAAAACTATTTTACATTTTCTGATAAAATTAAGTGTACGAATAATTTTGAGAGTCACTATATATTTCTCTGTTTACAACCACATAATTAAAAAATAATTTTGATTTTAATAAAAAAAAATTAATTTAAACAAAAAATAATGTCAATACCTAAAACAGTGGCGAATCACATAAAAAATGGTTATAGGTAATAACTGTTGTTCTATAAACGAGTGTATGTTCTCAAAAAATAAATGTTAGAATTTAGATGAGTATTCACTACCGATGAATAAAAACAACACATAAGACCGATGGGATCTGTAGTACCTATAAATTTTAATTTTCAATTTTTGTGGCTTTCTGAACTTGCTTTCCCTAGGCAATACCTGTGTTGTCTAAGCATTAGACTTTAATGCATTGTGGCTTACCTGGTCACTGCTCTATTGTTTTTGTTTATTGCTTATATATGATTGTTTAAAACATTATTTATAACAAATTGTTCCACCTTTGTTAGTTACCAAACTTAGAATGTATACTTGAGTGTCAATTTTACAAAACTTATTTCCTAGCCATGCATTGAAATTTCACTTTACTTCCTGGAATTATATAATAATTGTATCTGGGAGCTATCATTACTCGCAAATGGGATTAAAACCTCTAGAAAAAGAAGTTGAAAATAAATAAACTAAAGGGAATTAAAAAATATAAATAATCAGTATACAGGATGTTCATTTTTAAGTGTCTACAATTGCGATCTCGAGAACTATATGAGATATGAAATTGGTTAAATTAGTGGTTCTCTATATATGGATACCATCTTTTTTATTTTAAATGGAAATATACACTTTTTATCTGCTCAGTCAATAGAGTTCTTTATTCTGAATCTAATGATACCTACATAATTTTCATAACCTTGCTTAACAAAATTTAGGAAAAAAAAATCTGATGTGGCCAACACATAACCTCTCACCAGATATTTTACCTGGTTGTACGCATAAAATAATTCTCACATATATTTGCAAAATCTATGGGATATTTTAAAATAAATTATGTACAAGACTTACATTTTCTTTATATTCAATATCCTGAAATTTTCTTTTTCTACTTTCCTTTTCTTTTTCTTTATATTCGTCATTTTTTCGCAAATTCCTTTTATATTCTTTTTTACGTACCTATATTCTTTTGCGTTGTTGACTTTTTTTATTTTCATAATCTTCATAATAATATACAAATATTTTTGACAGAGGCATACAAATATTTTTGACAGTGACATTTATGTGTCAATTACAAACATTTGAATTTCTTGCCTTGTAGTAGTTTGATCTGAGATTTTTTACATCAAATTATTTTATATGCCTTTCTTTATCTCAAAATCTCTAGAAGATATAATAATGAATTTATATTTATCGAATAAAGAATTTAACGTTCTTTAATATAAGTATTTACATAAATTTTCGATAAATAATATTTAGATGATTTTTTTCTTGTAACTACTACTTCCGGTTGTCCAATTGTTACCAAAACTGACTCGACTCTTCCCATTATTGTTAGATTGAGGAATCCGTAGTTAAAAATGTCTTAAGTCTTATAGTATTTGAGATATGGTGAATCCAACATCCACACACACACACACATCCACACACACATACGGACATCATCGTAAAAATGTTATAATCGGATTCTAGGGGCCTTAAAACGTGCTTATTCATTAAAATCTGGATATGCGATTTTTAGCATGAATACAATACCTCTCTTAGCGAGAGGTAAAAATCTGGTGTGGCCAACACAATACCTCCCAGGATTAAGTAAATCCTTATTTTTGGATTAGCGATTTTACTCTAATTTTGACAGTGTATTTCTTGAAATATAGAATATAAAAAAAATTATTAACGCAAATCTATAGAAAATTTAATAATCTTTAATTTTTATAATAACATTAATCTCGAAAAAATAACATTTAAAAGTATTTATCGAATAAAAACTATTTTGAGCTTCTAGTAAACTGCCATTTCCGGTTATCCGATTTTACCAAAATCTAATGGGCTCTTTCCATTACAGAAAAAGTTCGAAATACAATGTTTAGAGTGGAGGATCCACACATACATACACACACATACATACACACATACACACAAGCATCATCATTCATAATTTAAATAAATTATATGTCAGTAATAAAATGCACACTCATTGAAGCACAAGTCCATATCCAAATCCAGTCAAGAAATTACTTTTCCATACCAATTTATATTTGTGAAAATCAGCCTACATCCTTAAAACTACGGATTATTCTCTCCAGATTCCAAAATAAAGATTTTCTACTATCCCACTAACCCAGAAAAACGTTAGTAAAAATCTCCCTTGAATGTATTTGCATAATGTCAAAGGATTCCATTCTCATCCTGGTGTTTTGCCATTGAGTGCATAGTAAATGAGTTAACAGTGGCGCGAATACAAAGGGGCGTCACTGCCGCAGTCAGCCTACCCCGTTGTTATCTGACGAACGCCACTGAAACTGGATAGTGTTTGATGCGCTGTTTATACTTGAGCAGCTTCGAAGCTCGATAAATACTTGTGAAGTTGGCTGCACTTTCACGGTCATTAGGTGTTAGCTTACGTACGGTGACAATAAAGGTTAATTTGAAGCTATACTTTGGCCTAAGTTGCATTTCGACACTACACGTACTAGACTCATTAAATAATAACTATAAAAGTGCAAACAAACTATTGGTGAATGTTTATAGTTTATGTTACTCGATATTTCACTTTTTACCTCTCGTAGTAGTAATATACAAATTATTGGAAGTATAAACTAAACACGTTAAAAAAAAAAATGGTTTGTCTATTTTGATTCTTTAATATGTACTCTATGAACCCCACTTGGATGTCATATAGTACTTCTTTATGACATTACATATTAAACAACCGAAATTGAAATTCCTGGACATGAAATAACGTACATTTTTTTGAAAAATGACCAAAATAGAAAAAATAGTATAAAATACACGTTTCATACGATATTTCAGCGCACTTGTCCCCTTAGAAAACTCGCGGCAAGCCGCTCGTTTCTAAGAATGACGCGTGCGCTAAAATCATGTTTTATGAAACTTGTAACTTAATTTACTACTTTTTTTCACACAAATAATGCATTTTAAAAGTTTCTCAACTATATTATGTACGAGATTTGATAAAAAATAAGGAGAATTTTCATTTATTTCAAGTATAGTGTGTTAAAAAAATCCTAACTTGGAGTAGGCAATGAACAAAGAAACGTATGTCAATTTAAAAGTATTTACGTTATACTGAATTGTAAACGTCTTATTACCGAGCTCTGTCCCTAGTTGTAAAGTTATTTACCGGCTGTTAAAACCATAGCAACATTTATACAGATTTATTTATTCATTATTTATCTTCGCCATATGTTTCCAAAAACTATTTCGATCAAATAGTTTAATGTATTGTGTTGTATAGCTTCCAATATTTTTTTTCAAATTATTTACGATTCAGTATGTCATAAAACATTGTACAATGCTCAACCGTTACCCGAAATTTACGTGTTTGCACGGATATATACAATAATGTTTTTTCTTTTATTTCGACTAATCAGCACGGTTTTATGCGTGGACGCTCAACGGTTACAAATCTAGCATCCTTTTCTCAGTTTGTCTCTGAAACTATCGATGAATGTAGCCAAGTTGACGTAATTTACACTGATTTTTCAAGTGCCTTCGATACTATAGATCATGGTTTACTCTTAAATAAAATTAGTGCTTTAGGTGCAGCCCCATCCTTAGTCAATTTATTGCACTCATATTTGAATAATCGTCAATGTTATGTTACTTATAATGGTTTCTCATCCTGCCCCTTTCAATCAACCTCTGGCGTACCCCAAGGATCTAACCTAGGCCCACTCTTATTTATTTTATTCATTGATGAACTTATTCCATCTTTTACTTGTGAAGTACTTGCGTATGCGGATGATATTAAAATATTCACCAAAATTAATTCTTTCAACGATTGCTCACTACTTCAAAGTAATATTGATAACATGGTTGATTGGTGTAATAAAAATAAATTAAAATTGAATACCAGTAAATGTTGTTCTGTAACCTATACACGCCGTATCAACAAAATAAGTTATCCGTATATAATGCAGGCAGTTAATCTTGTTCATAATTCTTCAATAAAAGATCTTGGTGTAAGTTTTTGCTCTAATTTTGTTTTTCTTGAACATACAAACAATGTGTGTCGTTCTGCTAGCAGGACTATAAACTTCATTATTAGAATATCCAAAATGTTTAAAGATATTACTGTATTAAAATCTTTATTCTCTGCCTTAGTTTTGAGAAAAATTGAGTATGCTGGCTTAATTTGGTTTCCTTCCACTTTAAATCAATCCATGGCCTTAGACAGGATTTATCGTAGATTTTTAAAAATTTTATCGTTCAAAATTGATAATGTTTATCCAGATAGAGGAATTGATCAGCAGGCTCTCCTACAGCGTCACTCCATGCCCACCGTCAGTTCTAGGCGTGAAAATTCATGTGCCAGATTGCTGTGGTCGCTGATCCACAACAAGGTAGATGCTCCTTTTCTCCTATCTCGGATTTCGTTCCATGTCCCAAGGATGGCCTCCAGATATGCTAGCACCTTTTACCTTGCCGCTTGCCGTACTGATGTCCTTCAACGTTCACCTATTTATATAATGTGCCGATATGCCAACCAAATTTATGAAGATATATTTATGTAAACACATCTCATCATTATTTTGTTTTATATATGTATATTTAATATTTTCTAAATTTTTAATTTTATTATTATTATTATTATTATAATAAGCACGCTTCTCTCGCTCGTTAGGTACCGTACACGCCCGTAAAGTTCTGAGTAACGGTCTTGTAATGTAAATTACTATTGATTAAATGTAAATTTGACACGAGAAATTGTCAAAAATGTTATCTAAAGAAATCAGAGTTTTTCTTCTTGAATCTTATTTTATTTATTATTTTTTCTAATTAAAATTACATTTCAAGATCAATTTTGACTACTTGACTTTTCAATTGAATCATGATCAGACACGCGTTTCCCTGTACATAGCCTATCCCGAGTTAGGATTTTTTTTTTTTTGAACACACTGTAGTAATAATTTATTCATTCATATTTATATTGTCTCCTTGAAGGTAAGGATGCAAAGCAAAGCGCGCGCGTTAATATTGGAAATGTGTTCAAAGTGGGACTCTGCTCAGTTTGTTAACTACATTTAATTTTTAACTTGTTTCAAATTTTCAAATGTATTTTGTGGATGGTTATAGATCTACCCCTGTTTACCATTTGCGTTCTTAAAATATCGATTCCGGTAGCTATAACATGATAAACAGCTATTTACCGGTAACAGTTCACCGGTAGAATTTTCGTAAATGCCTCATGTAACTGACGGAAGGTAATGTGCTAGCCATCAGATTTTTACCTCTCGCTAAGACAGGTATTGAATACATGCTAAAAATCACATATCCAGATTTCAGTGAATAAGCACGTTTTAAGGTCCCTAGAATCCGATTACAACATTTGTGTGTGTGTGTGTGTGTGTGTGTGTGTGTGTGTGTGTGTGTGTGTGTGTGTGTGTGTGTGTGTCTGTGTGTGTCTGTGGATGTGTGTGTGTGTGTGTGTGTGTGTGTGTGTGTAGATGTGTGTGTGGATGTGTGTGGATGTTGGATCCACGATTTCTCAAATACGATAAGACTAAAGACATTTTTAACTACGGATTCCTTAATCTAACAATAACGGGAAGAGTTGATTAAGTTTTGGTAACAATTGGACAACAGGAAGTAGTAGTTACAAGAAAAGAATCATCTAAATATTATTTATTAAAATTTTTTGTAAATACGTATATTAAAACGCTAAATTCTTTATTCGATAAATATAAATTCATTATCATATCTTCTATAGATTTAGAGATAAAGAAATGCATATAAAATAATTTGATGTAAAAAATCTCAGATCAAACTACTTCAAGGCAAGAAATTCAAATTTTTGTAATTAATACATAAATGTCACTGTCAAAAATATTTGTATGCCACTGTCATAAATATTTGTACATCATTATGAAGATAATGAAAAAAAAAAATTAACAACGCAAAAGAATATACATAAAAAAGAATATAAAAGGAATTTGCGAAAAAATGATGAATATAAAGAAAAAGAAAAGGAAAGTAGAAAAAGAAAATTTCAGGATATTGAATATAAAGAAAATGTATGTATTTTACATAATTTATATTAAAATATCCCATAGATTTTGCAAATATATGTGAGAATTATTTTGTAGTGAGACATGAATATATGTATTTGTATTTAAAAATATTTTTTGTTTTATGCGTACAACCAGGTAAATTATCTAGCGAGAGGTTATGTGCTGGCCACATCAGATTTTTTTGTATGTGTTATATTCAAACAAATGCTGCTAAACAGTTAAATATTGCACATGATGCTATGTAAAGTATTAAAAAATCTGTTTAACGTCCTTTTTATGTAGCTACAATATTGATTGTCAATGTGTATATAATCATTTCTGTGTTTTATTAATTTTTATTCAATACAAACATACCACGATACATATTGTATCAATCAAAAAATGTTTACAAAAAGAATCACTTTGGCAATGGATTTCACATTACGTAGATAAAATCTATGAGTTTAGAAGTCAATATAGAGTCGAGTAACATGAATAAAAAATTAATATCAACTAGATACTCAATATTTCAAGTACCTGAAATATGTAAAGCACGTGTCATAAGGTAAATCTTCAAAGCTGTTAACATCATTAAAACACAAGTTAGTGAAATGGAGAAAGTTTGTAAATAAGTCATCTAGTCGTAGTCTCCAGTCACTGGTGGATTTATTAATGGTGGTTAATGATTCCGTTGCGACGGGAAATTTATCAAGCTTTCCATCGAGCTTTCAAGTGAGCAGCTTAATTAATACATCTTTCACCCACGCATTAACATCAGAATGTATGAAGATGTGACATATTGTAATAGGCAATGATAAACTGATTTACGTAATTTTCGTGTGTTGCTATACAGTATACAGGTAGTCCCACGACGAGATAAAGAGACTTTTATTTTTTTAAAGTTTATATTTATTTGATCAAATTAAATGCTTAAGTTGCGGTTAGTTTAGATTAGATCAGGTTAGAGTAGCTAAATTAAGTTAGATTAATTTAAATTAAATTTTTATTATAAGTTACAGACCGTTTATTTCTAATCATTTATTTAAAATACTGATCCAAGAAATACCAGCTTTTAAAAATTAATTAACATTATTTTGTAAAATTTCCTATCTAGGGGTTATCCGAAATGCTCATTTCAAGTAAAATATTTTCAATGCGGTAGTTTTAGCTTTTTTTGAAAGAAATTTTATATATTTAATTTTGCCATTGAATTCAGCAGAATTTTATACATATGAAACATTAAAAACATTTAATCATGACCCTATATCAGATCAGACGTAAATCAACTTTTTACCTTCCATCAGCTTTAGGTATTGTCTTTGGTCAAAAAAATCGATGAGTTTTTAATGAATAAGCACGTTTTAGGTTCCCTAGAATGCGATTTTACTATTTTTACGATGATGTCTGCATGTATGTACGGATGTATGTACGGATGTATGTGTGTATGTATGTATGTATGTATGTATGTATGTATGTATGTACGATCTTTTTGGATCGCATAACTTCAATACCACCTATCCAAAAATTATAATTTTTGCGTATTCTTTTTCTTTACATCTATATGAAGAGCTGATTAGATTTTGGTTCCAATTGTCGACCGGAAGTACCCTAATTTGAAGATTTTTATAGTTTTTCTTGAAAAAGCGGTGTTAAATATTATTTTTTCACATTTAATGTTATTATAAATATTAAAGAATATTTTATACTCTATAAGATTTGATTACATTTTATACTTCATATTTAATGGATATAGAATAATAAATTTATAAAGAAATTAAATTTCATAAAGCAGCAAGCTGTGCTATAATCATGGAAACATCTAATATATTAAGAAAATTCTGATTGACAAATGTCAGTGGCAAGTACATTTGACAGTATGTTTGTGTTATAATTTTACTGGGAATATATAATCTCTTACAAAAAACTTTCTGTATGGAATTTGTACAAAATACATAGAACTGAAGGTATTTAATGTATTGGAAATATGGAATCGTTTACAAGAAAATCTCTGTGTGGAATTTTTACAATATACACAGATCTGACCACGATCTGACGGAAGGTAATGTGCTGGCCACATCAGATTTTTCGAATTTAATCTAAAACTGGCCATATGTTGTAAAACTTGTTTTGTTAACAAAGTTTCTGTTTATATTATTAAAAATTTATAAACGAAAATTTCTTACAGGTATTGTAATTTCTACGCCAAAGTAAATTTAAGCTGAGAAAATTAAAAAATACTTTTTATTTAAATATCGTTTTAAAATATATAAAATAAAAAAATATATCATGGCATATTACCCATTGCTGGGTGCGCCAATCTGCTTTGTATGCAGATATCGGTAATGATGATGACGTTCATTTCATTGGAAAATAGGGATACATACCCGAATATATACATATTTAAATTATGTTGTTATGAGCTGAAATTTCAGAATAAACAGATGAATATTATAAATATATATTATCACGGCTTATTACCCATTTCTGGGGTGTGCTAATTATCCTTTATTTGTACATTTCAATACTGACAATTATTATTGATGATATATCCGTATTGTTGAGCGCGCTTATCAGGCGTCACCTCACGGGATTTCAAAGTTCAATAGGTTATTTAACATACTCAGCCACGCCATATCAGATTTTAGAAATCATATCAAATTCTCTTTGAAGAAAAAACTAAGGGAAACACAGATGTGTGACGCATTTAGGTATATAAGGATTAGCAAGATAAACAGAGAAACAAAAAACAGTGAAATCTGAACTCACCAAAGGAAGGAAAAAACGAACTTGAACATTGTAGCCAATCTGAAAAAAAAGAAAATTAATCCTATTACTTTTTGAAATCTTTATAGTAAACAAAATTTTATAAGTAGAAAAAAAAGCAAAATTATCTCTCGTATATCACGGTTCTATTACTATTACTATTTTAATAACACATGTATATTCATATAGCTCGATATCAAGATTTAAAAGTTTCGAAAGGTCCCGAGTTTTACTCGTATACAATATACAGTTATTATTAGTTTGAATAATTTTTTTTGATATTTTAGGTTAGTATGTTGTTAATATTGATAATTTTGATGTCAAGAGTATAGGGCGAAAAACAATTTAAAGTTTATACATATATTTACATATTTGATATATTCTTTCAACCAATATGAAGAAGAAGCGCGAAATCTGTAATCATCTAAGCTCTAAGATAATTTTCCAACATAAATTTTTGCTAGATATTGTAACATGAATTACGCATTGATGTTGTATTAACATCAACGTAATACTGAAAATAATAGCAAAGCTTGCAGTATATTTTTAAAATTTATACTATTTCTATTTTCGTATTACACAAGCTTGGTTGTCATATTTGTTATATTCATATTTTATGCCCAGTTTTATAAAAGATGGATAAGTAAATTACTAGCAAAGTAAAATTTACTCTTAAAGTAAAATAGTTTATTCCAGAGATTTTCGTTTTATAAAGCAAGAATAAAAATACTAGCTAAGTAAATCTAGAGAATAAATTACTCCACCGATCTTCGAGGAAGTAAATTTTATTCTGTAGAATAAATTTGACACGTCAACATTAATTAAATTATATTTATTATAGATTTCATCTCTTGCATTATTTCTGCATTTATTTTTATATATCCAATATATTTGCTTTGTCTATTTCTATGTAATTTTTCACCCCTTCTCTCTTTTTTCCATGTTAGTTGACACCTGGCACTTTATGACACACTTTATTTTCTATTTTGACTTTTGGATTTATTTCGTGTCAGGAACATACAGAATACAATATTATTCAAACATTCTGCGGCACATTCCTTGGAAAAGATCCTCTTCAGTTGGCGATTAACATTATGGTCAGTAGTGGTTTTAAGGGATACCGTCTAGTAATGTTTTATCCTGGTTTTATCAATCTCTCTTATGCTCCAGTAGTGGGATGATTAGCCGGTATAAGAAACCGTAGCCTGAGTGTACAACGGTATTCACACACTCTTCATGGAGGCTCTTTTCTTTGTCCCCAGTTAAAATTGTAGTTGCAAATTCATAAAAAAGTAAAAATTTATTTCCACTTTGGGCTATAGGTTCTTAATATAGTGAAAAACAATATTAAATGTATATAATTATAGAAAATATTGCAATATTTATATGCAAAAATCACAAAATAATGACAGATGTCATGTCTCTGACGGTAAATCACTAGGATAAAATATTTTTCATAATACCATACTGTTAAATGTGCTTTAACAGTATTGTATGCTCAACCAATATATGCGCCAAAACAGCCACGGCCGTTATTTTTTATAACAGTACAATTATTAAAAATCATGTATTCCCAAAAAAAATCGCAGCATCATGAAATTGTCATGAAGAGCTGTCACCTGTCAATATGCCATAGAAAATACAATTTTCAGAAGATATTTTATGTTATTGTGAAAAATACTGAACGTCACACGGCTGATATGCAAATAAGTGACTCGGTTGATTGTAAAATCTCGGCTGTCACCTGGATTTTACAATCTTCAACCGCGTCTGTTATTTGCTTTATATCAGCCTTATAACTATACTCTGCAAGTAGTTATTTTACTCTATAACTTGTTTTATAAAACAGACATTTTTGTTTACTCGTCGATTAAATTTACTTTCACAGTAATAACTCAGCAGTTTATTTGATGTTTATAAAACCGGGCATTAATTAAATATTTTTTGTATGTATTATAAAAGAAAAAATCGGATGTAGCCAGCACATTACCTTCCGTCAGTTCTATGTATTTTATATAAATCCCATACAGACTGTTTTTTTAGAATTTATTCTATATTTGCAATAAAATTATAACACAAACATACGTAAATATCCTATTCCCAATAATTTTAGCATGACTCTCGTTCCGAAATTAGTCTAAAAAGTATAATGTGAAACTGGTTTGAGTTTTAGTGATATTTTTAGTGTCTATAAAGAAGTAATAATAAAAACAATGCTCAAGCAATTTGAGAAACTAACTTTATTTTAACTTCCTCGTTATCTGCGACATTACTAGTTTTGCTATGGGCGTGATATAAAAATATATGGCCTTTTTAAAACTTCATGATTTTTATTAGTTGTGGTAGAATTTCAAGTTTTACGGACTTTGCCGCTTGTAAAAAGCGTGTATAATTGCATTACCGCCTTTTTTGTACCCAAGAGAAGCTTTTAATTTTGTCTTTGTTTTTAAATTGTTCTTTCAGCGTCAAAACTCTTCAACAAAATATGAAAAATAATTAATAACTTGAGTGTAATTACTTGTATTACGTGAAGCTAAGCAACGAAGTATTAAAAATAAAAAGTATTAACAAATAATAAACTTAGACATAAAACAATTTTTTAATTAATAAATAAAAATAAGGTCATTTACCACTGAAATTTGACAAAAAATATATAGATTAATGTATTTCACACTACCCGTTAGTCGTTAGATTTCTTGGTTTCGCCATGCATTTATGGTTTAGCACCTTATACTTTAGTGAGTGTTCATTTGATCTAACAGCTACTGGAAAGTTACTAAACATGCGTTCAGCCGATGTCTACGGAAGCGCTGGAGGGCCACTATATTTCATCTCTTTTTTAAGTCGACTAATAGTCAAGTTAAAAACGACTGTTAGTCGAGATAAACGCAACTATTAGTCGAGTTTGCAAATAGCGGCTGTTAGTCGCATTTATCTAACCAGCGCTAGCCAACTAGTACAATGAAAATGATTCGAAAAACGGGGAAGTACATGAACTGCTACGTACGGAAGCGCTGGGGGGCCACTATATCTCGTCTTTTTTTAACTCGACTAACAGGTATGATAAACACGACTAACAGTCGAGTTTATAAATAGCGACTGTTAGTCGCGTTTATCTCGACTGTTAGTCGCGTTTATTTCGACTGTTAATCGTGTTTATATCGACTGTTAGTCACGTTTATCTCGACTGTTAGTCGCGTTTATCTCGACTGTTAGTCGTGTTTATCTCGACTGTTAATCGTGTTTATATCGACTGTTGGTCACGTTTATCTCGACTGTTAGTCACGTTTATCTCGACTGTTAGTCGCGTTTATTTTGACTGTTAATCGTGTTTATATCGACTGTTAGTCACGTTTATCTCGACTGTTAGTCGCGTTTATCTCGACTGTTAATCGTGTTTATATCGACTGTTAGTCACGTTTATCTCGACTGTTAGTCACGTTTATCTCGACTGTTAGTCACGTTTATCTCGACTGTTAGTCGCGTTTATTTTGACTGTTAATCGTGTTTATATCGACTGTTAGTCGCGTTTATCTCGACTGTTAGTCGTGTTTATCTCGACTGTTAATCGTGTTTATATCGACTGTTAGTCACGTTTATCTCGACTGTTAGTCACGTTTATCTCGACTGTTAATCGCGTTTATTTCGACTGTTAATCGTGTTTATATCGACTGTTAGTCACGTTTATCTCGACTGTTAGTCACGTTTATCTCGACTGTTAGTCGCGTTTATTTCGACTGTTAATCGTGTTTATATCAACTGTTAGTCGCGTTTATCTCGACTGTTAATCGCGTTTATTTCGACTGTTAATCGTGTTTATATCGACTGTTAATCACGTTTATCTCGACTGTTAGTCACGTTTATCTCGACTGTTAGTCGCGTTTATTTTGACTGTTAGTCGTGTTTATCGCGTAGCAGTTGAAGTACTTCCCCATTTTTCGAATCATTTTCATTGTACTAGTTGGCTAGTGCTGGTTAGATAAACACGACTAACAGTCGAGATAAACGCGAGTAAGAGTCGAGATAAACGCAATTAACAGTCGAGATAAACGCGACTAACAGTCGAGTTAAACGCGACTAACAGTCGAGATAAACGCGACTAACAGTCGGGATAAACGCGACTAACGGTCGAGATAAACACGACTAACAGTCGAGATAAACACGATTAACAGTCGAGATAAACGCGACTAACAGTCGCTATTTGTAAACTCGACTAATATCCGTGTTTATCTCGACTAACAGTCGATTTTAACTTGACTATTAGTCGACTTAAAAAAAGATGAACAGTGAAGATAAACGCGACTAACAGTCGAGATAAACACGATTAACAGTCGAGATAAACGCGACTAACAGTCGAGATAAACACGATTAACAGTCGAAATAAACACGACTAACAGTCGAGATAAACGCGACTAACAGTCGAGATAAATGTGACTAACAGTCGATATAAACATGATTATCAGTCGAAAGAAACGCGACTAACAGTCAAGATAAACGCGACTTACAGTCGAGATAAACGCGGCTAACAGTCGCTATTTATAAACTCGACTGTTAGTCATGTTTATCATAACTGTTAGTCGAGTTAAAAAAGACCAGATATAGTGGCCCTCCAGCGCTTCCGTAGATGTCACACTGTCGTTCATATGTAGTCATACAAGTTCAATGTTTATGATCAAAAAATGTGATCGAGAACTCGGAACGATTTCTAGCATCGTGGACTAGTGATGCACGCGAGACGAGACGAGCCGAGAAATATAAAATATCGATCTTGTCTCGTTTTCGGATCTGCAATCTCGATCTCGCTCTCGTTCTCTCACATTTTTTTGGGTTTCGTCTTGTTCTCGCGCGAGAGTCTCGCTGTAAAATAAGCGCTTGCGCACTATGTATTTATCTCGGTATTTACGTATCAGTTGAACAAGTTCGAACCAAATCGTTCCGTCTTCCGTGTATTTACAGTCGTATAACTATAATAAAGAGACGAAACACTAAATTCTAGTCACCAATTTATTTCAATACGAACATCTGTTAATACATTCCGTCATCAGTAAAACTAATTAAACATTAAAAAAATTCTTTTTTGTAACTAAAAGTTTCTACACTTTATCATTAACTATATGCCACTATTTAAGTAAGATTTAATCATAAAAAATCGCAACACTGGGAACCCGCTGGCAACCAATCACTCTGTTTCACTCCGTGTTGGCTCCTATCGACGCTTAATATAAGATCCTTTACTTTTCAGGGACGACAGGAATTTTATTAACCGTAGTTTTAACTGGGATGAATTAGGAGCTGAAATGTTGGAGAAAAACTAGTTGTATTAGATGCAAAAACGGTTTAGTCTTTATTTTGCATTTCCTCGCTCGGCGACCGATATCATTCGACTCTAGATAGACTCAAAAAAATATAGTCAATTCATATAATTTTTACATTCACGTGCTCTATGCACGAATTACCGTTGACTCCACTCCCTGTACGGTGTATTTTTCATTGAATTTATGAATTAAAGCTATAAAGTTACAAATACTTTTTATTGCGAGACTCTCGCGAGAATCTCGCGAGATTTCTCATTTCCCGCAAATGTTATATCGATCTCGCCTCGAATTTTAAATTGCAATCTCGCTCTCGGTCTCGTCTCGCATAATGCAACGAGACGAGACGAGATGCGAGAATACTCTCGCCTCGTTGTGCATCACTATCGTGGACACAGGCCTTTACGAATGAAGACTTACTAAAACTATAGATCGCTTCTAATTTAAAATGAATTTTTATAAAAATAAAACAAAAAAATAATGGAGGATTCCATCGCGTACAAACTTTACCTATATAGTACTTGTAATATGATGGTTTCCATTTTAACTGAAGATACAGGCTTGTGTTAATTTCTTTATCTTATACGTCATCTAATAATAATATTCATAATTTTTCGAACCGGTCCAAGCTTAATCCTATCAAATCCGAATAAATGGGTTACATTTCCATTGTATATAACTTTTGTTATTCTTCCATTATAATATTTATAAACATATTTGGTAAACATTAAAACTTTTTCAAATCTTGTAATATTAAATTTCAAAATAAGTCTTCCGAGAATATTTAATTATGAAATAAACTGTCGGAAAATTTATTAAACGGTTTAATTTGTTTGTAATTATCTCCAAGTTTATTAGCTTTGATTGAAGATAAAACTTTGTTAAGTATGAAAAGGTCGAACTTGTAAAGTTTTCTTTTTTAAATCTTTTCTGTATCTCACATCTAATCGCTAATTAAATTTTCTTCTTGAAAATACATATTGTTGTAAACGGGGTAACCTTTGTATTTCTTAAAATTATTTAAAACATAAAGAATATATATATATATATATATATATATATATATATATATATATATATATATATATATATATATATATATATATATACCGGGTGTTCACTTTTTTTATAGGACATAGGCAATACAATGTTAAAATTTTCATTATGCGATAGTTCGTTCCCTATGAATTTTAGAACAAAAGTGTGAATACAAAAAATGTTCAGCATTAAAAACTGCATCGAACAAGCTTTAATTTATTGATATAATTCGTTCCTGTCATGAGATAAACGTAAAATAAAATTTATAATTTTTAGCTATTTACAGTGTGCCATGGAAAACGAAACATTTGTCATTGTCATTAAGTTATTACAAAGAGGAATAACACTTCCTATTTCATTAAAAAGGTTTATAATTCTACTAATAGTCCCACGTGCATGAATAGGCCAGGCCTGATATAATGCACTAAATAAATCTCTCACTTGATTTAACCAATTTCCAGCCAAATACCATTTTATCCATTGAATTTTTTCAGAGATAGTAAATGTATCCATAATTACTGATAAATAATATAAATGAAGGCAATGATTAAATCTTTATGACAATAACAAATGTCATCTGTCAAACTTAAACAGTACGACTGTTTGAATTGTATGTCTTGTTTTCCATGGCACACTGTAAATAGCTAAAAATTATAAATTTTATTTTACGTTTATTTCATGACAGGAACGAATTATATCAATAAATTGAAGCTTGTTCGATGCAGTTTTTAATTCTGAACATTTTTTGTATTTACACTTTTATTCTAAAATTCATAGGGAACGAACTATCGCATAATGAAAATTTTAACATTGTATTTCCTATGTCCTATAAAAAAAGTGAACACCCGGTATATATATATATATATATATATATATATATATATATATATATATATATATATATATACAGGGTGGTGACTTCGACGACGCAGCATAGGGCTTGAAATGGTAAAATCTTAATGTGCGGTTATTTGCTCCCCTAATTATTTTAGAGCAACCTTGTATTTAGGTTTTCGCTACAGAAAAAAATATTGCATCCGAACATGCTATTGTTTATAGTTTTTCAATTTCCGAAACCGTAAAAATGGTTGAGAAGAATAACATTTCTGCAAATATCATTGATGCCATGGAACAAAAATTTAAACAGAAACGCAAACATCTGTCATAGATTCAAGACATTTAAACTTATTTTCAAAACGAGGAATATGAAAACATTTTTATTGTAGTTGATGACAACAATGTAATAGTTGATTACAACAATGTAATTTGACGAGAACTAAATTTAGGATTTCTTTAAGGTTTAAAACGTGAAGAATCTATGACAGATGTTTGTGCTTTTGTTTAAATTTTTGTTCCATGACATCAATGATTTTTGCAAAAATGTTATTATTGTTTTCGACTATTTTGACGGTTCCGGAAATTGTAACATTATAAACAATAGCATATTCGGATGCAATATTTTTTTCTGTAACAAAAATCTCAATAAAATTTTGCTCTAAAATAATTAGGGGAGCAAATAACTGCACATTAAGATTTTATCATTGAAATCCCTATGCTGCGTTGTCCAAGTTACCACCCTGTATATTTGACATGTTTCACAAGATTTCAGTCTCTGACTCTCGGTCATTTATCAGAGACTGTCCCACTCAACAAGAACCACGCGTTTCGCTTAGTGATGCACGACGAGGCGAGAGTACTCTCGCATCTCGTCTCGTCTCGTTGCATTATGCGAGACGAGAACCAGAGCGAGATTGCAATTTAAAATTCGAGGCGAGATCGATATAACAAATGCGAGAAGCGAGAAATCTCGCGAGATTCACGTGAGAGTCTCACAATAGAAAGTATTTGTAACTTTATAGCTTTGATTTATAAATTCGATGAGAAATGCACCGTACAAGAAGTGGAGTCAATGTTAATTCGTGTATAGAACACGTGATTGTAAAAATTACATGAATTCACTATATTTTTTGAGTCTATCTAGAGTCGAATGGTATCAGTGCCAAAGCCCTTAATTCATCCCAGTTAAAACCATGGTTAATAAAATTCTTGCTGCCCCTGAAAAGTAAAGGATGTTATATTAAGCATTGATAGGAGCCAACAAGGAGCGAAGCGGAGTGATTGGTTGCCGGTGAGTTCCTAGTGTAGCGTTTTTTATGACTAAATCTTACTTAAATAGTGGCATATATTTAATGATAAAGTTAGGTACTTTTAGTTACTAAATAGTTATTTGTATCACTAGGCCAGAAACTGAACATTTGCGAGAACGAGTTTATTTTGACAGGCCGAGCTGAAAGCGAGGCCTGCAAATACGAGATCTCGCAAAACAGTTTCTGGGCGTGTGATACACAAGATTTTTTGTGCCGACATCTCCATAAATTCTTCGTATATTTCTCAACACTTTATTCTATTTTACATAAAATAAAAAAATTAACATATATTTTTATCGGTTTTGCATTGCAAGTTTAAATATAATTACTTAAATTGAGCTTAAAATGCGTAATTATTTTATATTTAATGAAAATATATCATACATAATTTTAGTTATATATATATTTTATATACATTTTCAATGACAGATAGCGGTAACTCAATTGTATTACGTGAAGTTAGTTGTAGTTACAAAACAAACGAAACAAATAAGTTCTAAAGTTGGAACTTATAATTAATCTATACGAGATGACAGCAATGGCAGCATATTATTATTTTTATGACAAAATTTAGTTATTTAAGTTACAATTAAAGATTTAGCCCTAAAATTTGTAAACATTTTGCTAATTCTTTTGTTGAAAGTAATCTTAAATTGACATATCACCAGAATAGTAATGCCAACTCCTTTTGCCGGCCTAGGTCAGCAACAGCGCATTTCTGGACGATTTTGAGTTCTGTAATACTAGTCAAAATGGACGGAGGTACGAAAAATATTTTTTAAATGTTTAATTCGTTTTACTGGTGACAGAATGTATTAACAGATATTCCTATTGAAATAGTTTAGGGATCAGAATTTGGTGATAAATTAGATATTTTAAAGGTAAATTAAATTGTGTACTAACTTCTCAATTTCTGGTGATCATAAATGAATAAACATTATGTTTGTATTGAAATAATTTGGTGACCAGATTTTAGTGTTTTATCTCTTTATTATAGTTAGATAAGAATACGACTGAAAATACAAGGAAGATGGTACGATGTCTCTTGTAGTTCAACTGTTACCTAAATACGTAGTGCGCAAGCGCTTATTTTGTATAGCGAGACTCTCGTGCGAGAACGAGACGAGACCCAAAAAAGATTGCGAGAACGAGAGTGAAATCGAGATTACAGATCCGAAAGCGAGACGAGATCGATATTTTGTATTTCTCGTCTCGTCTCGCCTCGCGTGCATCACTAGTTTCGCTCATCAGTGTGGTGCACTTCTGCCTGCAGTAGGAGGCAATGACTAGGTTGAATAAGAGCAAAACGCTTCCGGGATTCTGGTTGGGTGAGCCAGTCTCGAATAAATTACCGAAAAGTTGATTTAGACACTGAAATATTGTGAAAAGTGTCAAGTCTATATTTTTTTAATTATTATATTAGAACAGTTTCATCAAGTATCGCAGTTGTACTTTATTGTACATTTATTATAAGAAAGAACAGTGTATAGAAAAATATTCATAAAATCTACATAATTTAGTTGATATTATTGTTGGAGAAATATTTAATTATATATTTGCATAATTAATCATTTTTTATTCACATAATGTTGCAGATAAAATTTTAATTAATTAACTGGCTTCACACATATATGTTCCGTTAACCACAATGACAAATGACTAGTCTGATTAATAATTTCCGGAATTTTGTTAGGATTATTTAGGGTCGGCGCTATACGGTAAGCGAAGTATGCCTGGCAAAAGGGCGCCAAGATGTAAGGGGTGCTGAAATAATAATAATAAAATTATACAAATCGAAAAAAAAATCCATTTCAAAATGGATGTTATTTGCAAAAATATATTTTTTTTCCCAAATAACGATAAGTTAGTACTTCATTAAAATGGTCTCTTGATGAGGCAACTTTTGCAGAGCGCATTATATGTAACCCTGTGTATATCAAAAATTACACCTGTTTTTTTTTTCAGTTTACTTAAGTACTTAGAATTTTTTATGTCTCCGTTCCCGAATATACGCTATTCAACAGGTATAATCCAATTATTTTATTTTTACAAATTTTAATTATTCTACTGTGTCTAGTTCAAAAATAGAACAATTGTTACAATTACATTCAAAGAGATTGTCGTCAATTGATCCCTTTTATTTTAAAAGCAATTACACATAATCTGATAAATGAAAGTGGATATTTATAGTGTAGTAATTTACATTACCGTCCAAAAAGATGGATACACTTGCAGATTTGGAAAAATCAATGTACCTAAGTACCTTTATTGTTTCCCTCACAAAATACTCTTCGCTAAACTCCCTGAGTTGCTCATACTAAGAGTCAATAAATAGGACTTACTGTAATTTTGACATTTTAGAGTTGACTTTTCACTGTCAACAAATTTAGGTTAGCGAAGGTGTCATCCGAGATCATCATTTATATCGTACAGTGCAACGTGTTGTAGCAGCTGTGTAAAATGTGTTAAACGAAAATATTATTGTTATTTAATCTGGCTTAACATGACCGGTCTCATGGGTCCTTGCGATGGCTCTCAATATCACTTTATGATCCACAAGATTTCTATCCGGAAAACGTTCCAAATAGACTCGTGCTGTCTCTCTGACGTTACGTCCACATTCTCCGAAAATTATAATCATTTCTAAGTAATCAGCGGCTGAATACATGGTAACAATTTGCCTTTTTTATTCACCTTGTCAAATTTAATTTGACACTGACATTTTTCGAAAACTACAGTCGTCCACACATTTTAAAGAAGATTTGATTTGTATAAAACCATAGTAACGTAAAATTACGGCAAACACACGTTAAAGGTGTAGGTCTCTGATTAGTCAATTTTAAGACGTCTCTTTTCGAATATCTTTTAAGCTAGATTTTTTTTCTTCGAAATTACACATCCAAGTGCAGTCTCGTGTTTCCTCATTCACTCTGGGGCGCGAGTTGTGAGACAGTCTGTGTAATATATATATATATATATATATACCAACAAAGTAACGATTTTACAGAATTCCCAGAACTAGTCTAGTAAAATAAGAATTTTCTGGCATTGTTACTTTTTCAATAAGAATTGCCAGGAAATTCTATTTTCCAGTTGGTTACAAATAAAAATAATTACTTTCCAAATTCCATTGTTTCCAATAAAATAACCTAGAATTTCTTGACAATTTTATTTATAATAATAGAACTTATAATCTGTTTTATATATAAAAATAAAACATTTGAAATCTATGTCATTATTTTATATTTTAGTTGTATGCTGTATTGTCTATTATACCTACGCTTTTAACAATATGGCGTTACATCAAATATTGAACAACCGGAACTCTACTTCGTATATTTACAATTAAACTTTTTCCGGATAACACATTTTTATTTTCATTTATTACAAAATAGTTCTGTACTATTTTTATTTTTAGTCACGAGTGTGTTAATAAAAGAAGATTCAGATATCGTTATTATTTCTTGCAGAACACTTCTCTAAAATGTTTTAAAATGTACCATTTATTGACTGTATAAATCATACTCTGACATTTCGCTTAATACAGAAGTGTGGTTAAAAAATTACATTTTCCATTACGTACATATTTTGAAATTAAATTTAAATTCATAAGTGGCAATAAAAATTCTATTGCATTAGTCGAATGGAAATGAAAATAATCATGAAAACTGTTAATTCCATTTTACGAAACCGTTATTGTAAGCGTAGGAGATTAAAGATTAAATCTTAAAAAAGCAATAAAAATTCTACAGTAATTTCGGATGAATAAAATAACGCAAATGACATTGGAATTTGAAGCGTTAATAAGCGGCTATTTGTCTGCGCTGTGCGTATCACAATTTTATTGTGGACTGTGGAAGCGCCATAGGAGAGCATGCAAAAATTTAAATGAGCTTGTTTGTGACTATTTTCGTATTCTATCTTGTACGCCTCGATTGCACGTTTATTACAAACTGCAGTTTTAGTATTTTGTCTGTACCTAATACGTTTCGTCTAATTCAATTACTATATGGTAAAATTAAATTCAATATTAGAAGGACACGGTGTGTTTCAAATGAATTTTTACCTCATTTTACTTCGGTAATTAGTAAGTCGAAAATGTATCTCCAAACGATTTCTATACATTTTTGCTCAATACTAGGTGTTTAACAACTTCGGGCGCCAACTTTAAGGGCATATAGTACTGACCAAAATTATGAAAAAATCTGATGAGGCCAACACAATACAGCCCGAGTCACAAAAAAGATTAAGTTAATCCTTATTTTTCGATTAATCTAATTATGACAGTTTATTTCTTAAAATATAGTCTAATCTAATCCAAGTAACTACCATATATTAACCTCTCAACAGGATTAAATCCCAATTACAGAGTGGGTTTACATTCACACACATCTATACCTTAGTGAAATTCGAACCCAGAGCCCCGAGGGCACTCATGGCATGAGGCGTTGCTTTAACCATTGAGCCACCGGAGCTATAATAAAATGAAGATTAAATTTTAAATACTGGGATAGAATATAATTCACCCGTGGAATTCATTAATCCAAAAATTAGCTTAAACATTTTTGTGAATCGTTAATTTTTATTAATATAAATACATACCTACATATTCACTTATGCTGGAAACTTAATTGAATTCCTTTTCTATGGTTTTATTTACTTTTTTCTTTTTAAAACGTTACTAATATTATTTTGAAATGTTTAGTACTTTGATAGAGAGATTTATCTGTCAGTTACATACATTTGAATAACTGCGTTTTGTTTGTTTAAAACGTAGACTCTGGGATTTAAACTATAGATAATTTTATAAATTTATAAATTTTATAAATTTATCCATAAAATATATAGAAAAAGTATTAATGCAAATCTATAGAAAATTTAATAATCTTTAATTTTTATAATAACATTAATCTCGAAAAATAACATTTAAAGGTATTTTTCGAAGAAAAACTATTTTCAGCTTCCAGTAAAGTGCCATTTCCAGTTATCCGATTTTCACCGAAATCTAATGGGCTCTTTCCATTACAGAAAAAATATCTGAATGATAGTACTTGAGCTAGAGTGGAAGATCCACACACACACACACACACACACACACACACACACACACACACACACACACACACACATACACACACACACACACACACACACACATACACACATGCACTCATACACACATACACACAGACATCATCGTGAAAATGTTAAAATTGGATTCTAGGGACCTGAAAACCTGGTCATTTACCAAAATCTCGATAGCATTAACACTATGTATTAAAGTTATATCTTATGCATTATCATTACGTATTAAAAAAAGAAAATATAAATGTTATCAAAGAATTTGATTTTACCATCCCAATATCTTAGAAATAGCACAAGGCACAAGTAGCATAAAATTCCAGTTATATTTATAAATCTATATTATTTTAATTCAAATTTTCTACTGTAATCAACTTAAAAAATTCCCTAGTAGTAAATATTTGGAAAATTTAACAAATTTAAGGAAAAATCGGAAACAACAATCTCCTGAATTACGTCTATAGAAACTGCTTTTTACATAATCGGCCAATGAAATTAAATTAAAATACAATATTGTTATGAAATTTATTTATATTTATCTATCATAAAATTCATAACAATAAGCATATGTTTTCATTTTTATATTAATATTTAATAACAAAAAATGACTATTTTATTATTTCGTTTAAAAATTTAAAAATGTCAAACATATTATCTGTTGTATAAACATGCACTGACATATATGTATGTAACCTAGTTTTCATTTTAAGCGTATTTGCGTTCAACAGGTTTTGAAATGAAACTGTTTTTGCCTCATACTTTATTTTTATGTTCCATTAATGTAATACTGTAATAAAACCTACACAGTTACCTGGAATTCAATGTATATTTTAAATTACGAATATTTTTTAAAAAGTATAGAATCGAGGGGTGTTTCACTAGCGTAATCAGGTGTACAAACAAACGTAATCAATTATGTAATCAAGTAATCATTTGTAATCTCGTAATCATTTTAATATTCATAAGAAGGTATTGGAATCATTCTAAAAATCGAATATCCAGACTTTGATGAATAAGCACATTTCAAAGGTCACTAGAATTCGATTTTTACGTTTTTTCGATGATGTATTTTTTGAGTGGGTATGTGCGTGCGCAATTAAAAACGGTTACTACGTAACCATAATATTTACTGGTAAATAACCCGTCGTATAGATATACATTATTTCTACAATTTAACATTTGTTATGGCCAATTTGAAATCTACAGACAATTCAGTTTTATACTGAATTCGACAATAAAACCGGAATTTTGAATTTTCAGAATATTTTGCCAGATCATTAAGAATATAATGTTGTCAATAATTTTGTTGAATATGAAAATATCGAGCCAAATATTATAAACTCGCGGTAAAACGTTGTTAAAACAATTATATAAACAAAATTCAACATGCATACATACATAAAATCACGCATTTCCCACCTAGTGGGTTAGCACGAACCCGAAAGAATACTCAGTCTCTCTTTCAACAGCATTCTTACTAACCTGACATCATAGGTACAACATATATTCCTCACTCTTAACATATTAAAGTGACCGATTTTCGGTAGCGAAATACCGCAACCCGACCACAATAACAGTTTCGAAACAATCATCCTTCGCCACACATTCCTGTCTAAGCACACTTCTTTCGCCTCGGCTACATTCATAATCACATTCATACAAGCTCTTCTTCTCTTCCCACTCCGAAACTTCCTCTCTTTTAGTATCATATCAATCACATCCATCCACTCACACACTGGACGGCCACGCAATCGAACACCCTCACTTTCACCAAGATATATACGCTATACAAGACGTTCATTCTTCATTCTCCCCACATGACCAAACCATCTCAAGTGGCTCATTCCTACTCTCTTAACAACATTCTTCCTAACCATACATTCTTCATATACCAAATTATTCCTCACGCGATCCCGTCTTACATATCCACATACTCCCCGTAAATACCTCATTTCCACGGCAGTCACTCTCTTTTTATGCTTTCCCGTCCATGCCCAACATTCGATTCCATACATCAAAGCAGGTACTAGCACTCCATTATACACATTTATACGAGCTTCTCTAGATACGTTTACGTTTCGAGCAAACGTACCCAGAGCACCCATTACCTTACACCCCGCACTCACTCTCCTTTCAATTTCCCAATCAATTCGACCATCCCTTGACATCATGCTACACAAATATACAAACTCATTCACTTGCTCCAGTTTCACTCCATCCACCAACACATTGCACACAGTCACCAATACCTACAAGACATCAGAAAAATTATGGCTATATTCTTATCAACATAATACACAATCTTTTTTTTATGTCCATGGCTATCTGATTTTTGAGGAAAATGTCGTTTTATTTTCTAAATATCTAGTGCTACAGATTTTTTATGGCAATAAATGAAAATTTTTAAAAGTAAAAATTTGTTTTAAATAACTTTTCATTCTTGTACTTTTGCTCTAAAATGTATGTAAGAGCCCACATATTTTAAAAATCCTATTTAAACTTCTATGTTCCGCGTATCGTTGCACACCCAGTATTTAACCATTTACCAAATCGATTCTACATAGCTAAAATTTCTTAGAGTTAATAACATAAAATGAACATTTATTAACTAATTCGAACTCCATTATCGCCCATGTTTAGTACCACATTATTTCCGTTTCAATGACCAAATCATACTGTGTAGAAACAGACTAATTCGTGCGATTATTGGGTATTGTAATCTGTACTAAAGAGGAGATATTCTACTGCAACTACTAGGTATAATGCGAAACCCGAAACCCTGGCCTTTAACCCAAGTATGCTTGATTTAATATTTACTACAATTAATAGCTGTCTTCCAAATCCAGGAGGGGTATTTCAACAATATATTATTATAAATGTCGGTAACTCGTCTGAAAAATATAGAGCAGAAATTTATTGTACATGATGCAATTTTGTGGTTTCAAAACATAGCAGTCAAAGGTATTTTGTGGATAATGGTTGTTAAATATGTTTATTATTAAAGGTAAATAAATTAAAATTGCTAGTGACAATTTTGATAAATATTTATGATTATTACATTACTTAAACGTTTATAATTTATTTATATACAAGTTAATTGATTTGTTATCGATTATGGCCTATTGTTTATTCATGATAATTTTATAAATTTATTCATTAAATATATCTGTAATTTTTATAACATAAATCTCGAATAAATTAAATAAAATAAATATTTATAGGTAAACTTTGTCTCACCAAAACCCAAAGGATCGCCATAAACCGCTTAAACGCCCATATACTATAAAAATACAAAGAAACAGTTTAGTACGGTGTACCGCTAACTACTTTGGGTTTGTCATAATATCTGCAATTCCCAGGATGTTAAAATTGAATTCTAGGGACGTTAAAACGTGGTCATTTACCAAAACCTCGATATGCGGTAACAGGAGATGAAAAATAATGGATTAATTTGGAAAAAAATCTTTATCTTCTTTTAGTTTAAAAAGAAGGTAAAACTAATATATTATCTAAGTATATTTAAAGTACTTGAATAATAAAATAAATACAATACGAATATTTTTTTCGTAAATAAAGAATAAATTAAAATTTAAAGCACATATTTATTTTGTTTATCGGCTTGAAATCAAAAATATCACGAGCTGTTTGTTTCGAATTTCACCGTAGCAACGATCACAATACAAGAGTATAGTTACCTGTCAACCAGAAGATTAAATTCTTCCAGAAAGACGTCATCACGAGAACAGTAACATGATTGTTATAAGTACAAAAAAGAAAGAAAGAAAGAAAGAAAGAAAGAAAGAAAGAAATTAATATAGAATTACTTGAAAGATAGTATTTCATCCTATAATTAGGTAAACTAAAGTATTACAGTTTCAATTCAGAATAAGATCTTAACAGATAAATATCTACAGGCACTTTTTATTCAGACCGCTTACTTACATAAAAATTACTTATGGTTACATGATATCGCAGATAACTGAGTTCCTAGTTAGATGCGGTTACATCAAATAATTAAACCTCCGTCTGTCGGGTGTGGTCTGTGAGTCCACGGCAAATTGAAATTTTTAGGTAATTTGTTTATTAAGTCTTTTAAAATTTCTACTGCCACAATACCTTATCTAAATAGCAACTGCTTTACCTATACAAAACAGTTTTTCAAAATTTCAAACAGTTGCCGCATGTCATTTTGTCCTGACAGACTCCACCCGATTAAACGATATATATATATATATATATATATATATATATATATATATATATATATATATATATATATATATATATATATATGCATAGAATTTTATTTTTTAGTTTTTATATATTTTTAAATAAATATTCTTATGAGGCAATTTTATTTTGATTTATTTAGGCGTATAAGTCCTGATTGTGTTTTAAATTTGTTTTACCTTTCATTTGAATTTTTCATTAGTTTTAATGATCAAAGCAAATCGTATAATAATGACAATTTCAGAAAAATATTATGTATTATGCAAACTCATATGCATTTAGTGTTCATATCTTAGAATATTGTCTAGAACTTTTCAACTTCAAATTCAGTTTAGATATTCCGCATTCTGTCTGCGTAGGTACCGCATTCTGACAATTTTTATTTGCACTTGACATGCAATTGTCAATAACAAAATTTCTATCTTACTACGGATACAAGAATAAAAATCTATAAGTACTCGTACTGTACTTTCAAGTTTTCCTTTTAGTTTTACCTACACTCTATACCTTCAGTGTAGACTTTAGGTTTCATATTGTATTGTAACGTTTATTTATATGGGTGAAGTGTAAAAATCAGAAAATTGTTATTAATTAAAATAAAAGTTTATGAAACGATAAATAAATATTAATTAGACAATAAAAATGACGATTACTACGGTTACACAAATATTGAATACAAATTAAAAACTAAAACTATTATTAAATACTTAAACACTAAGATTATTTATTTATTTATTTAAACAAATAGCACAAGTCTATGTATTTACACGCTATTTATTTTACTTTTCATTTATTTTATACGCGTTCTAATTTTAGACTGCCGATCGGTTGTACACTGTTGTAGACTGTCTACGCGATTTTATATCACTATTTATTTGTCACTATTCAACTGCCCAACTTCCTTCAGGGCCCTGCCGTCAACTGTCTTCCACTGAATCACTGGCCACCTGCTTCCAACTCTACTAACAGAACTCAACTGACTTTCGCAGCGTCTGTATACTCAACTACTTCCACAGCCTATGTATACTCAACTGACTTCCGCAGCGTCTGTATGCTCAACTGACTTCCGCAGCGTCTGTATACTCAACTAACTTCCGCAGCGTCTATGTACTCAACTGTCTTCTACAGACTCTGTATGCCCAACTGACTTCCGCAGAGTCTGCATATTCAAAAGTCTTCCACAGCCTCTGTATACTCAACTGACTTCCGCAGCGTCTGCATACTCAACTACTCTTTGCTTTCCGCTGACTAACTGTCTTTGATTGACTATCTATATAACTGCCCCTAACGCCATCGCTTCTGGGACTTTCGCTTAGCAGCTTCGAGTTCACGCACGCTACAATATTATACCAATTTTCTTCGATTTTAATTATTTAATGTAAATGTAACGAGGGCGTTCCGTTAATCTACTAATACCCTAGAACTAGAGAAACTCGGAGAATATCAGCGTTTCATATCCGTTTAACCCGTTATACGAGTAATACAATTTCTTATAAGCTTTAGAAAACGCTGTCTTATAGAATAAAAGGAAATTCATATATTGTTAGATTACATATTTATATTTTATTGATCTTGTAGGAACACTATATTTTCATTGTACCTTTGTGATACATTTCATTTCATAATAGTATAGTGTGCTCAAAAAAAAATCCTAAATGGGAGTAGGCTAGAAATAAAGACACGTATGTTAATTTATTTTTTTTTAAATAAATTTCAATTAGCCACGATATATTGTAAAACATGTTATCTAAAGAAATCAAAGATTTTTTTCTTGAATATTGTTTTAGAAATGGAAACAAATTAGGAAACTGCGATTGGCAATACACTGTATCCTTCTTTATTATCTTTCAAGATTAATTTTGACAACTTGGCTTGTTGTGTTCATAGCCTACGCCGGGTTAGTATTTTTTTGAACACACTGTATATTAAAGAACGAATGTCATAATTGTAATTTTATTTCCTGAGATGAAAGATTGTTTCACGACGCATACGCGTACTGGGTGTCGTAAAAGTGATACTCGTTTTTTGGAATTTTTTTTAGGGGACTAATGCCCAGATGTACCCATAGGGCTAAAAAATTTGTGACATCAAGACACAATGCATAATAATAAATTCTGCATTGATCGATGTTTATTTACATTTTTGCAAATAAGATGATTAAAAAGGACACTAAAAAAAAAGAATGTAACAAATTTCAAAAATAGAACGTATACCTAAAGTATCTTTGATTATTGATGTACATGAAAAAGGTATTATCTATTTTTAAAAATCTGCTATGCTTATTATTAATTAAATGAAATAAAAATATCATCATTATATATACGTATCGGTAATCATGAATTGTAACGTCCGGGCGTTTACCTATATCACCTCATGGGCACTCATTCACAAAAATGTTTAAGCTAATCCTCATATTTAAAATGTAATCTTCATTTTATTATAGCTCCGGCGGCTCAATGGTTAGAGCAATGAGTGCCCTCGGGGGTCTGGGTTCGAATCCAACTAAGGCATGGATGTGTGTGAATGTGAACCCACTCTGTAATTGGGATTTAATCCTGTTGAGGGGTTTAATATATGTTAGTTACTTGGATTAGATTAGACTATATTTTAAGAAATAAACTGTCATAATTAGATTAGTCCAAAAATAAGGATTAACTTAATCTTTTTTGTGATTCGGGCTGTAAATGGCGGGAGATATTGTGTTGGCCTCACCAGATTTTTTCACAATTTTGGTCAGTAGTATATGCCCTTAAAGTTGGCGCCCGAAGTTGTTAAACACCTAGTATTAAGCAAAAATGTATAGAACTCGTTTGGAGATACATTTTTCGACTTACTAATTACCGGTGGCTCGATGGTTAGAGCAACGCCTCATGTCATGAGTGCTCTCGGGGCTCTGGTTCGAATCCCGCTAAGGCATGGATGTGTGTAAATGTGAACTCACTCTGTAATTGGGATTTAATCCTGTTGGGGGTTTAAAAAAAGGTAGTTACTTAGATTAGATTAGACTATATTTTAAGAAATAACTCAAAATTAGAGTAAAATTCGCTAATCCAAAAATAAGGAATAACTTAATCTTTTTTGTGACTCGGGCTGTAAATGGCGGCAGGCATTGTGTTGGCCACACCAGATTTTTTAGTTTGAGCTTCTGAAATATATATACAGGGTGGTGACTCGAACCCCAGAACATAGGGATTTGACATGTAAAATCAGTCTTTCGTAATTTCCTGCTTCCTTAATTATTTTAGGTAAAAAAGTTTCAAATAAAAGTTTTGGAGCATAAAATTCTACGTGTATCAATAATTTTTTTATTTTTTATTTTGTAGGGCAGAAATTAGCTATGTAAATGTCGAGAATCACCTTGTATATTATATTTAAATTATATATTTTAGATCACCCCCCTTCCTTTCAATAAAAATAAAATTATTGGCGACTTGTAGCGGAATTTACCCAGTAAGTAGCGACTTTTACTAAAACTTATCTGGAAATACTGTCTCCATGTCTTGTACACAGATAATTGAATTATTATAGTAAAAGAACAACATCATTTATATAATTAAAAACCTAGTCAATTAATGTTTAACTAAAAAGACAAACTGATCTTAACCTCAAATACTTTTTAGCTGTTTAGGCTTCATTACTGAAATACACAAGTTCTTCACGTAAGTTTCTAACCTAACTCAATTTTGCGGGAAAGTCCGTTTCATCCACGTGACAAGCGCCGATCGCCCATGGCACACTACTACACGAACGCACAAACACGTAGAGGGTTAGAATAAAATTCTGCAATTTTTGTTTTTCCTTTTTTTACGAACAAGATTGAGTTGGATGGAAATAGGAAATATTTTCTTTTTGTTTTATACGTGGCAAAAGAAATGTGGATATTTTCTACTATAATATGTAATTTATGCATGCAGAAAATAAAATATAGAGAAATAGTTGCAATATGGTTCAAGTATAATTAAGTTTTTCTTATGCTGTTTTAATATGTTGAATATTACTTCATTAACATTATTGCAATACTTTTTTAACCATTTATAAATTGCACTTATAGCAATGGATTTAATGAGTATTATATTGAATGGAAAACGCTATATGTATTGTTTATCAATGTTAGCTTTAAATTATCATATTTTCTATTTTATTATTACATACACAACTTTTCAAATAAAACTTTTTTTGCAAAATGAAGATCATTTTTTCGTTATTATTACATTAACTATAGTTTAATCTCCCGAATTTAACATCAAAAAATATTGAAAAAAAAGCTTATATACGGAATCCCGTACTGAAAAATACACAGATGCAACTGCCACTCGCCAATTTGGAAAAAGGCGGTCCTTGACATTTTTCTTGAAAACATTGATCCGTATCGAAATTTTATACAAAACAAGATTATTATATTTTTTACCTAGGATGAACCGTTATAGAGTTAAATTAGATTTTCCAAATTGCAAAATAACGAAAAGTACTTATACAGAGACTTATACCTACACTGAGAAATATTTTTTCTTTCCCTATATACAGAGTTAGTCACGGAAGAGTTATTTTGAAAGTCCGTTTGTTTGCAACCCAAAATACTAATGACAACAGACCATATTTAATTGTTTAATATCAAAATGACAAAACCATCACTAGACAGGCAAAGCAATCGTGAATTAAATATTCAATTTTTTTTTAAGGGATGAAGCCAGACGCTGTTGTAAATTGTATTTTGGGTTGCACACAAACGGACGTTGAAAGTAACTTTTCCATGACTAATCCTGAATATGGTATTAGACAAAAATAAAGCGAATCTGTAGAACCCAAAAGAAAAAAAATTCTCTGTATTTTAAATATCCAAAATATTTTCAAAAAAAATTCATTCAGATTAAGATTCTGTGATTGTTCGCGAGTTATGGAAACAAATCGCCTCATTTCTAATTTTTCTACATATATAATCTAAACAAAATTGTAATAAATGAGGGGCGCAACTTACAATTTTCGCCTGGGGCGCTCAAAAGTCTCAGGTCGCCATTTATTTGTATATAAGTGCTGAAAGTGTTTCTTTGTCGAACCAAAACGTCAAAAGACTTTCAACACATGTTATACATATTATTTTTTCTATTCCTGCAAGATAAATAAAAAGAAATATAAGGAAATAATTTGTCATTTATTATCAATGTTTGTATTTTGATGCGTCTCTATGACAACAACAAGTATTGTGGACAACATCCATAAGTAAAATCCAATGCTAGGATATCGAAGCGTGCTGCAAAGAATCGCTTTGAGTATGAAAAACAAACCACAAAATGTAGAACAGAGGAAGAAAAGCAATTTTTTTTTACTGGTTGATCATGCTGTTAGGTGGTTCTTCCTCCTTGATCGTTATATCTGTACTATATCAAACCCAGTTACATATTCTAATTATTTGGTACGTACCTAATACATTTTGGTAGACTATTATGTAGGTAGGTACATACACCATAACTCGGGAGTACATTGAAATATCCATTTAAAAATTTTATCTCTTGCAATCTAACGAACATAGAGTTTGAAAAGTATTCCTAACAAATTTCAAACATTTATATAGAAAAACAATTGAATAGCGATTTGTAAAATTTGCCATTCAAATCTACACAGAACTTTATAAAATAATAATAATGTAGTATAGAAAAAAATGTATTCATGTACTGTACTGTTGTAAGAAAAATTCTGTAATTGCATTTAACCAGTAATTCAAATTTATCAGCTCAATTTTATAATCCTGTGATATAGAAATTATTGTAAACCCTAGACCTGGGCCACGAATCAGAGACGGAAACATATTCTCCTTTCTTATTTTTACCTGTTTACTTACATTCTATAAATAGTGGTCTGTGAATTCAGGCCATTATCTTTAGAACGCAAATAGACGTTCCAAAACATGTTTATTCTAAAGGTGGAGAGAAAAGCTTTTTTTCTAATGCTCATTGTAATTCTGAAGTGAGCGAATTTAAATTTAAATGAAATTTCTTAGAATGAATTACGAAAGGGTGTGACTTAACACTTTCAGTAAATGACACATATAAAGTGATCATTTAAGTTTAGTCGAAAGCAGCATATTTACTGTAGTTTTTTTACAAAACATCCATAAATATATTTTGTCTATAATTACCGAGAAAAAAAAATATTATTTTGTTGGTTAGTGTTAATAAAAATCACGTGGCTGAAAGTCTAAATTCTAAATGAAAAAATCTATGAACCGAGCTCAAGTAACAAAAATTTGAGACGCGGAAAGATTTTTGTACAAGTAAATACATATATTTTAATAGTATATTGTGTAATTAGTAGAAAAAGTAATGCATTCCTGGACGACAGTAGACAATGTGGTCCGGTACTATTTTTTTTATTTTTCTGATAGATTTAATAAAATGATGAATTTTAGCGTTTATTACTTTCCAAATGTGTACCTATAGTTTGTGAAATATATATTTTTTTAAATTTAATTATTTTTGTGTGAAATCATATCTGCAATTTTACTTCGCCTACTGACTAAAGTTGTTTATATCTGTCAAATGTCATTAATTCTGCCAAAAATTGATGTCAAGAAGAGTTAACTAGTGACAGCTGTCACTTTCAGAAAACTATAGTTGTACCTTGTCAAAGGAAAAATCTGTTATTATAAAGATTTTAAATAAATATGTTTTATTTTAATAAAAATTATAAATGTTTCATACATTTTCATGTAAAATAGAAGTAGATATAAATATATGGATTTTATTTTCACAAGTCGTGAATAATATAAAATTATATTCTTTTCGCTTGGTACACTGATACAAAAATACAGTTGTGACATCATATCGTCAAAGTGCTAATCGTTTTTATTAAAATTATGAATGAAAAGTTTAATATTTTAAAAAGATTTTGGTGCACAATCATTTAAAATTAGTCATATTTTCATAATATAACAAAATATAAGCAACTTTTTTTTAGTACCGCACCCCATTTTAGACCGAGGCATTAGCCGAATCTAGCACCCACAGTAAACCATGAAATTCACTTTCCCACAGGAATACAGAGAATTTATTTTAAAATGCAACATACGGTTTATCACTTCCATGGTTACATACTACTGTCGAAAAATGACAGCAATGTAATATTTGTCCAATTTAAAATGCAACATTATAAATAGTATTGCAGTACAGGAGATACCTCCAGAACACATCACAAATAGTGTCAATTCTTTCTTCGAGCGACTAGGATATTGTCTCAGTGTGAATGGAGGTATTTTTAAACATTTATTACATTAAAATTATGAATTTTTGTAAGCCAAAGTTTGTTAAGATGTGCTACATTGAAGTTTTGATTTTTGTTAATAGTATATATAGGCTAATTTATTGGAAATTAGTAATGGAAATACATAACTACAAATTTGTGTATGTAGCATTTTAAAATGGAAAAATATTACATTGCTGTCATTTTTTGACAGTAGTGTGTAGTAACCATGGAAGTGATTGACCATATGTTGCACGTTAAAATAAATTCTCTGTATATTCGCGGACGGGTCGGAAATATATTCCCATCTAGTTATTTCTAGTTGCCTTGCAACGACTTAACATACGCATTTTTCGGAATGAAAACATGTTATAGTTATTAACGTCATAATATGTAGCAAATAACAGATGAGGTTGAATGTTGTAAAATCGAGGCGATAGCCGTGTGACTTTCAGTATTTTTCATAATAACATAAAATATCTTCTTAAAATTCTATTTTCTATGACATGTTGACAGGTGACAGCTCTTCATGACAATTTCATGATGCTGCGATTTTTTTTGGAACACATGATTTTTAATAATTGTACTGTTATAAAAAATAACGGCCGTGGCTGTTTTGATTCATATATCGGTTGAGCATTCAGTACTGTTAAAGCACATTTAACAGTATGGTATTATGAAATAGCTATTAACATACCTAGGAATGTTATGCATATCATAACTGCCGCAGATGTCAGTTTGAAATCCGAGCTCATAATGCGAGGATTTTATGACACCTAAGGCTTGTTATGATTAATAACATCCGTGGTTTGTTCAATAGTTTATCGGTTTCACAAAATTTAGACATTATAGATAAATATAATTTTTTGAAATTTTCTCATTAATGCTACTTCCAGATTGCTATGGTTAACAGAACAATTATTTTGACATATGTCAATATGACAAATATTCAAATTATGTACTTTATTCCTCATGTTTATTAAATTAAAATAAAGTAAACAGCATTTAGAACGATAGGCTAACGTTATCTGTATATATTAATGAAGAGCATTATATTTTCGTTTTATTTTATTTTCATTTCGTAGACCGTTGTTGACAAATCAGTATGGTAATAATATTACCATACAGATACAGTTATTACTTAGTTACCAGCTTACTTTTGTACATGTAAACAATGGAATAATATCCTGAAACCGGTAAAAAATGATCACTTTCTACGATCAGAAAAAATATTTTATCTCGTCAAAGGACCGTAAGTGTTTAGCAATATAAAATAATCGTAGGTAGGGATATTAACAGAATATGAATTTATAATTATTGTTATTGTTCCATGCAAAACACTTTTTGTTGAATAATTTTAAAAATTTAAATCAAAAATAAAAATATCCTTCAGTTTACTTTGTATTGAAAACAGTTTAAAAGCTTTCGTAATTTTTAATTAAATATGAAAACCATTTTTGTACTATAAATATGTATGAGTACAATCAATAAAATTTCTAAATTTTTTTATACATAATAAGTATATTGTATATTTTGTCTATTATTTTAAAATGTATTAACAACCAAAACAATTTTTATTTTCAAACAGAGATATATTTAGAACAAAATTATTTAATAAGCTTTACGGTTCTTCATAAATGATTCAATTTGGAACATCTGTAATATTTTGTACTTTCTCATATTTTTAAACACATTTCTTTCTTTATTTAGAAATGAAAAATTAAGTGAATAATATAAGCAAATAAAAGTAATGGGCGAACGTTTTCTTGACGGATCCTTGAGTAGCAACAATAATAAACAGAGCTGAAAATGAGAACGCAAGCAATTTATGAACTGAACTCGTATTTCGAGTACTTTGTCCTTTATATCCCTTGGAATGGGATCCAAAATTATGAAAATGCGCTCATATTACAGCGTCATAAAAAATAATTCAAGCTAATATAACTACGTGATAATAAGGGCGGGTATAATGAAAGTTTTGATGAATTTTCTCTCTAGATGTACATTTCTTATGAATGGTTTAGAACAGATTTAATTTGAAAATTTATATTTATGAATTCACTGTCACTGAGAAGCAAATTATAATTTAGATATCTTTACCATGAATAATTGTCATGATTGGATATAATCGTAATTTAGAAATTTACATTAAATGTAAAAGGTTTTCAAATTAAGAGGAATACATTTCTAATTCTCCTAGTATGATCGGATCCTGATTTGCTAAAGTCTGTTATGCATTATATTTGCTTTAAGTTAGTATTTCTGTTTGGTCAGAAAGTATACTACAGGTAATTTATTTCAGCAGATGGCGCTTGAGAGCTGATCGTTTTTGCACAGTGGCGTAACAATGCAGCCATGGGCCTGTGTTCCCGAGTCAATCCGTGCTTATATATAGATAAGAAAATAGTTTTTTGGCCTCCTAAAGTGTAAACATAACAATCACACATCGTTGGCGTCCATGATAGTTGCGATTTTACACATGCCATGACTTTACCGCACCGAATAAAGTAATACACACCCATATTTTTAAGTTTTAATAGGCCACTAATAAAGAAATCTACTTTGTAATAATAAAGAGTGCCTACAAAAACGCTAGCTACCGCAATTTTCGTACAATAATAGTAAATAAATAAATAAATAAAACTGAATTTCTTTTAATTTAATCCGCCAGCGCCATCTTTTGGCATAAGTCTCAGTCGGCAATGTCAATATGTCAAAATTGTCAAATGATAAAATAAGTGGAATGATTGATGAGAATTATTTATTTTATTTCAAATGTTTGAAATTAATTTTAATGAAGAATGTCGAAAAGGGTAGGTAACATTAGAATCATTCATGTAGTCTGTAGGAACTACGTATGTAGGAACTAATCTACCTAACCTTAATTTCCTTCCAGCATAGCAGCATAGACAATAGACATCCCTAATAAATAAAATAATCAAAGTGCAAATTCGTGGTCTTGTCCCAACCCAACCTCTCAATTGTTGACTTTTTTTCGTCACATCACCGTATGAAAACTTGATAATATCTCTTGTAACGGGCATTTGATTTTTCAGGGAGTAATTCCGATGAAACATTTTTTGCTTGTTCACGTAACACTGGCGGAGTAGATGTTATAGATTCGTCACTGTCTGACATTTTTCTCTTTGATAGATATGATTACAAATATAACAAGAAATACATTTTGACGTTTCGTTGGTTTTCAAAGCGCCTTGATGCTGAGCCTACAATAAATTGTTTTGATAGCAGCTCGCTTGATGACAACAATGGTTTAAGGTTAACAAGCAAAATTTATAGAAAATACATATTTTAGTAGATATCTCGGCCAAAAAATTTAATACATAATGTGTGCGTTAGGTATTTGTACAACGCTCGGTTTTATTGCAGCACTCCGCTGCGCGTCGTGCTTCAATATAAAACCTCGCGTTGTAAAATAACACCTACCGCACGTATAATGTAAATAACTATTACTGATCCCATAATAGGACACCTTAAAAAAACAGTTTCCACCCTAACAATTCTAATTATTATTATTATTATTATTATTATTATTATTATTAATACATTACCCAACAGGCTAACGCCCAATTCTAGGGTAAGAGAACAACGCATTTAGAAGTTAGTAATAACTTTCTTTATATTACTAATAGCATCATGAAATATATCAATTTTGTCCTCGATTATGTTGTAAGAATTAATCATATGATGAATGGGGGATTTAGATAATATATTCGATCTGGCAGTTTTTAAATAAAAAATGTTTTTATATCTGGATGCCTGTCTATTAACTTGAAAAAAGATTCTATTCATAATGAATGTACAATCCAAAGCATTATCAATTATTTTACGTAAGGTTATTACAGCGGAAATATGACGCCTTTGTTCGAGTGAAGTTAAGTTAAATGTTCCCAGTAATGCAGACTGGGAGACACCTCTGGGTGGATAGTAGCCTTCAAGAATATAGGCCGCAAATTTTAAAATTTTTCTTTGTATACGCTCTAATGCTTCAGACTGATTGCGATAAGGCGGATTCCATATCTAAGTGGGGACGAACTAAGGACACAAATAAAGAACGTAAGGCGTATGAACTGTTAAACATCTCAGAATTACGTATTATGAAGCCGAGGCACTTGAGTGCAGTCGAGATTTTGACCTCAACATGTGTTGAAAAAGACAATTTCGGATCAAAAATAAGTCCCAAATCAAGTGAGGTATCCGGCCTACTTAAAGTACAATTGTTTAAGGAATATTCAAAACATATTGGATTCAACTTTCTTGAGAAAGTCATACAGTGGCACTTAGTAATATTTAAGAGTAGTTTATTATCTCTACACCAATTAAAGATGGAATCCAAGTTTTTTGGAGATTTAAGCAATCGTTGATTGAGGATATGTTACATAATAGTTTCAGATCGTCCGCATATAGTAAGTGCTCAATGTCGATAATAGTTGTAATATCGTTTATAAATATGTTAAAAAATAAGGGCCCCAAAATTGACCCTTGGGGAACGCCAGATTTCTGAAGAAAATACTCAGACTGAATTGCAAGTTTAAGTTGAAAACGAGACCATAAATGAGTGCAAGTCTGCGATCCTGCTAGTTTTGGCGCGTTTTTCAAAATTATGTATGAATTTCAAGGAAGTACTCCTTTGTACCTGAAAAGTAACTGAAAACGAAAATTTTATTTCAAATACTCACATGCGTTTACATTCTTACTTTTTTATTTGTATATTTATGTACAACATAAAGTTTTATTATTTGATTTAATAACTCTTCACTATCTGACATAGAACTTTCTATAATTTCTGGCAATTGTCAATATGATTTTATTTTTAGAAGCCATATTATTTACACTGATATTCGTGAACTTGCTCTTGTAGTAGGTGCACAAAAGTGCGCACTTACTGCAAACTGAGTGCAATTTCACGACAAGCCGAAAACGCTACGACGAAGAAAGTGTAAAGATATAAGTATGATGAAAACAAAATGAGAACTCAGTGTACGTTAGTGCGCACTGAAATCAGAAGCTGAAAAGTTTATATCTTGGATACTTCTATTGTACTGGAAATTTCGTATTCTATTAAAATGTCTGATAATGATAATCGTTATTGCCCTGTAGTATCCCTTAATTTTTTTTTATTAATTATTATTTTGAAAAGGATCTTTCGGCTGAAAGATGTAAGGTAATTTAATATATTTGGAACATGTGGCTCTATTAAAATAAAAATATTTTATGGCGTGCCTGTTGGGCCCCTTGAGGCACCGGGCCCGTGTTCCTCGGAACACGCGAAACACCGGTAGTTACGCCACTGTTTTTGCATCCATTGAATAAAGCATTTAAATTCTTAAAACCAGACTTTGGTTCATAGTACATATTTTTTTCAGTAAAGATGTAGTATACCTGCCAACTATTTTCATATTACATCGCGTAGAATATTTATTTATTTATTTAACCAGTCCTACAGAACATAAAGTTCCAGTTACAGGAGGATTTTACACCAAAAAAGAATGATACAATAATAAACCTTGCATAGTAACGGTACACAAAAACAATAAAAAAATACATGTTAATAAAATAATTAAATAATATGCTTTTTTAGAACATAATATTAAGATATAAACATTCAACAACTAATAATAACAAATAAGAAATAATATATACGAAAATATAAAACATTATTCATAACGAAAAAAGTTTGAAACATTACGTTTGAACACCCTAAATAAAGAAAAAAATACATCAATGTTAAATGGAATACTATTAAATATAGAACACATTTGATAAATTGGGGATTTCATTTCATAATTAGTACGTACAATATTAAGTTGAAAAGTCACCTTATTTCTAGTTGTTAACCGGGGTACTTTTATAGGAAGATTACCAAGCAGTGTATTATCAAAAATAATATTATTTAGCAATTTATACACAAATAAACATGACTGTATTTTTCTCCGAGAGTGTAACGAAATTAAGTTAACTTCAGACAAAAGTAAGTTATAGTTAATATCGAAATTAGGGTACTGTTTAAAAGTTTTGAAGTAACAGAATTTTGCAAATCTTTTTTGTACTGATTCAGGTTGTAATATGTATTTGTTGTAAATTGGGTTCCATACTTGAAGACAGTACTCTAATTTAGATCTCACAAGAGAAAAATATAAACGTTTTAAAGTTGTTATATTATTGAAAGATTTACATGAGCGTATAATAAAACCCAGAGTTTTAATGGATGACTTAGTGATGTAATTAATATGTAAGTGAAAACTTAACTTACAATCAAAAATAACACCAAGGTCTTTGAACATAAATACACGATCAAGATAAGTATTTTCCATAATATAAGAATAAGTATAAACAAATTTTTTCACTAAGCAACTCATTAACTTACACTTACTGAAGTTGAAAAATAATTTAGAATTTTGAGACCAAGATAGAAGATTTTCAATATCTTTTTGTAAAAAAAAACAGTCATGTACAGAATTGAACGAATAAAAAGGAAAATAGAACAACGATTATTACTGAATCATTATTAGGGACGTATTTATATATAAATTTCTTGTAAAACAAAAAGAAAAGTTTCTAAACTTGTCTCTACGGTTTATTTTGTGTAGGCGTATTTCAGATAATCGAAAGTAAACATGTGTATTTCCCGTTTGACTTTCCATTCAAAATTCCCAACAAATAAAAAAACAAGAAACTGAATATAGTTCTCATACAAGTTCATTCAGATATGCAAATAATCATTTTATTTGTTACTTTTCTTCATGGTACGTAAAAAATTTCAAGTTGTTGCATTGAAAATCAAATTATCCATGTTCAATAAAATAAATAATTCAGTTAAAAATATTTGATTAACCAAAAGAGAAAATATTTCATGTGACAAATGTAAGCACTGTTTTATTCATTGCAGACGAGCTCATTAAATATTCAAACGGCAGAATGTTTTAAAAATGGAGCATTAGTCATTCAAAATTTAACATTAAAATTTCAGTTAATGGAATTTTTCTTTAAAATTATGAAAAATAACATAATATTTTTTTAGAAGAAATAAAAATTTATCTCTTTGAAACTTTACTGACTGTTTAAAAATGTTTGACAGATGACTGTTTCAACTTTAAAAGAGTAATTTAAACTTGTTCGTTTTGTTTCGTAGTTTTTGTTTTTACAGTTTTCAAACAAGTATAAATAAGACATTGAGAGAAAGTATTTTGACATTTTATAGCTGATTTATAACTACATATCTTTGTATCGTTGTTTCGTATATACTCCATACTCTGTTTAATTAGTGAATTTAATTTTTTTTACTCGAGAAAACCTTCTCTGATTTTAATATCGGCTTGATAAATTCTAGATATTAATTGTATTAGATTTTTAAAACCCTACTAGGAACTGATTTTTAAATGTTTTACAAATTTCGCCACAATAGATTAAAAATTGATTTTTCTTTGAAGATATGTATTTTTTCATCCTACAGAAGTTCGACAGGTTTCAAAGAAACAGAACATAAACAGAGACGAAAATAACATAAAATGTTAATTTTTATTGGGTTTTGTATCTTTTATTAAGAATGAGGTAAACAATTTGAGTACACTGATTTTACAAATCAGTAGGTACATGGTATAAACCCATATGTTTGGACGGTACTGTATGTACCTACATATGAATAAAACGTTATTTAGAAAGTGTTTCCGGTGTATGTAATATAATTTCAAAAATATCAAATGGTTCTGAAATATGGGGTAAAAGGTCAATTATATATCATATTACTTTTTTCAATGGGCTCGTCCAACTTTTTTTGAATTTTTTATATGTTACGAAGAATTTAAAAATAAAAATTCCGTATTTTTTGTTTTCTTAAAATTATACTTAATAACATCTAAAATAATTATTAAAGTTTTGGCGCGAAAGTTGTGACGTTAGGGTCACTCCGTCATAAGTAGAGAGAACCGACATACGTTACCATTAATAATAGTAATATAATATATAATAAATGTTTTAAGAATAAAAATATGTATCCATTACAAAAACAGTGATCAAAAATCTTTAGAGCTAATAGTAATAAGTAAACAAGATAGTTATTATATCATTTCAAAATATTTATTTGTTTGATTTACTTACATGAACTGGTATAGGAGTAGTGTTAAATGATAATTTATGAAAAACTTCTCTAGTACATATTATACATAAATAAAAATCTGGTAAGTAAAATGGATAATTTTTGCTCGTTTTCATCATCAGGTTAATCATTCGCTTTAATTAATGTGACTTTAAGTTTTTCTTTAATATAACATTGAAGGTTATTATACTCACCAAGTGCCATTATTATAATTAAAACAGTATTTAAATTATTTTCTATTTATAACTAAATTCAACAATGATAGTATTGATTACAATAATCTAAGCATATTTCATAATAAAAAATAATCCAACATTTACATTCCTATTTACTAAATGATTACAACAATGACAAGTATGGAGATTACAATAATTAAAACATAAATTATAATATAAATAAAGTAAATTTTCTTTTGATCTTAATAAAAAATTACTCGAATATATTAAATATGTGTATGTTAGAGTATGTGTAAAGCTAATCGCGAATTTATGGGCAAAACATGCATGGTCCACTGTATAGTGACATTTTCACAGGGTAACTGGACGACTGTAATGACGCTGACGTCACAACATGGTCATGGTACGCTAAAAATTTTAATTACATTATTATTGGTTTAAAAATACAAAATATATAGCAATTTTTATTTCGTTTTCATTTATTTATATTCAAAATTCATATGCGACATGTAATTTCTAAAAAGTCAAGGACTTGGACGGGCCCATTGAGTTAACTATCAGTTTTGAGAGTCAAGAAGATATTTATTTTAACATTCTGGTTAAAATTTTCACAAATAACAGTAGCAAACACTAAATAAACATTGAAAATAACATAGGTAATAAAATTAGTTTCTTTTGGTAACAAATTTTCGCGGAGTTTAATTTAACATACTATAACTCACCCCTAAGATTATTAAAAGGCATAGTTAATACATTTATTAATATTTTATAAAAGGTTTAACAGAAGTTGGAAACGTTACAAATTTCATCCAAAAAAAGTTTAACGTCAATCATCAATCATTAGTTTTGTGGGTGTACGAATAGGATTAATGATTGATTAAAACAACGTATTTATTTGAAGGTAATTTATTTACAAAAGAATGAAATAGCGTAGGAAAGCAGAGGAGAAACTATATGGAGGAAAATTATACATGTCTACACGACGAAGGCTGTGGCTTCTAGATAGTTAAACAAAACACATGCAACATGCAAACAGATGTTTAAACACTTGATAGGGTCGAAGACTAGAGAGACACAGAGAAAATTTACAAGTTGTAAGAAGCGATCTATGAAACTCATTATAGAATCTGCCAATTGCCCCTTATAAAGTTTTATGGGACTTGCGGTAAAGGTTTCTGGAGACACGTAGATTTTTCTGCCTGGACCGTAACCGAAAGTTGCGTTCAAAATGTTGTCTAATAATTCGAATAATTTATGAATCCTGACCGCGAAAATTTCCAGCCCTCCATAAAAGTTTATAAACCCTGCGTAAGAAACATAAAGAAACAAGAATTATATACCTACATATATACATCAAAAAGACAATCTTTATAAAACACATTATAAAACATATTTACATTATAATATTATGATTATATTGATTTATACGTACGTGGCTGTACTGGCCACAGTTTATTTGTCAAAAACATCAGTGGTAGTGACAGAACGAGTGACAGTAGTATTTCGAATGACAAATAAAAATTAAAATTATGTAAATTATAGAGATTGACAGCAGCAAAATATAACATAATATATTTTCATTAAAGTCGTTGATGAATATAAATTTCCCAAAGTTTCTTTTTAATAAGTCCATGTTTCGAATACGTACAATACATCTAATTCGTAGCATAATGAGGGGCTGGACTGTATCTTACGTTAATTTCGCATTACTGTCAAAATGAAAATGTTTAATGGTTCATTTCTTACATCCATCTAACGTACGAAGTGTTGTTTTTTATACGATACTTACGACACTACTTGCGTCATCCATTCGTTTTATTTCTATTGTTGGCATTAAACGCTCTTTAACTCAACTCATTTAGAAAATGTTCACTATTTCATGTGATTTATTATGTATTAACACCTTTTTTTTGTAATAAAGAAACAAAAACGCACGGCTATGAATTAAAATAGTATATCTGAATTAATAAATAAACTTACGTTACAGCGATAGTATTGTCAATAACGAGCATCGTTTAAAAAAAACATTTTGTAACTTAGTCGAAACATTATGAATTTTTGAAAGACAAGCGTTTTATATTCATCCTTATAGCACACGGTTTTTGTCATTACAAATGAGATGTTTCTTAATTTGTTAATTCTTTTATGACACAAATGACCTTGAAAACAGCTAGCAGCTAGATTTCAACACGACATAGCAGTTGTCCTTGTGCAGTATATTTATACAATAGTGCTATGCATGTTTCCTTTTGTGTGGAGCACTAGCACAAAATAGAAACTGTATTTGTTATAATAACAATGTTATTTTAGGGTGGCCCATCGGGTACGCCGGATTTAATTTTAAAATGAAACACAGTAAATTATTATTTATTTGGGCAATTTTTATTGATTTATAAAGTAGACATGTTGAGATCAATTATGGAATATGATGTCGACCAAATGGCCACCGCGGCTATGCTGGCATACCCTGCCACTTTTAATCAAATTTTCTAAAAAAATTTCCAAGGCTCAATTTCAGCAATAACGTGTTCAATTTCAGGAATTGTTTGTGGTTTGCTAGCATAGACCTTACAAAACCCCAAAGGAAAAAATCGCATGTCGCATGGCATCAAGTCAGCATTTCTGGAAAACGATGTGTTAAAAAAATCGATGTTTTTTTAATGAAACCATATTATTTCGAGGTCCATATCGCCCAATTGATCCCACAAAAACATTAAGATACCCAACTTAAATTATATAAAAGAAAATTGTGAGAAATTGAAATCCGTCGTACTCGATAGGCCATCCTATGTAATCAGTGGTGCAACGGGTACGGTGGACACGGACCGATGGACCCATGAGCCACTAGATGTAGTAACGAAAATATTTTCTGTCTCCTAAAAGTTGTAGACACAGTGACTATTTTTTTTCGGTTTTGCAGATGTTCCATTCGCTTTTGCTTCGCCACCGCTGTAATGTTAAAAAAATCTGGTGTGGCCAACACAATACCTCCCGCCATTTTCAGCCCGAGTCACAAAAAGATTAAGTTTTTTGGATTAGCGAATTTAACTCTAATTTTGACAGTTTATTTCTTAAAATATAGTCTAATCTAATCCAAGTAACTAGTTTTTTTAAAACCCCTCAACAGGATTAAATCCCAAATACAGAGTGAGTTCGCATTCACACACATCCATGCTTTAGTTGGATTTGAACCCCGAGCCCCGAGGGCACTCATACATGAGGCGTTGCTCTAACCATTGAGCCACCGAAACTATAATAAAATGAAGATTAAATTTTAAATACCGAAATAGAATAGAATTTACAAATCCAAAAAATGAGGATTAGCTTAAATATTTTTGTGAATCGTTAATTTTTATTAATCTAAATACATACCTACATATTTACTTATGCTCGAAACTGTATTGAATTCCTTTTCTATTGTTCTATTTACTTTTTGCCTTTTTAAAACGTTACTAATATTGGAAAATTGGGAAATGATCGGACACGCAGTCTAATGTAAATAATTTATTTCCTGGCCTACGTTTCGACTGTTACTACAGTCTTCCTCAGTCGAAACGTAGGCCAGGAAATAAATTATTTACATTAGACTGCGTGTCCGATCATTTCCCAATTTTCCATCCTGCTACCAGTTGATCATCATACTCCATAGTTACTAATATTATTTTGAAATGATTAGTTCTTTGATAGTGACATTTATCTATCAGTTACATACATTTGAATAACTGCGTTTTATTTGTTTAAAGCGTAGGCTCTAGGATTTAAATTATATTTTATAAATTTATCCATAAAATATATAGAAAAAGTATTAATGCATATTTATAGAAAATTTAATAATACTTAATTTTTATAATAACATTAATCTCGAAAAAATAACATTTAAAGGTATTTTTAGAAGATTAAACTATTTTGAGCTTCTTGTAAAGTGCCATTTCCGGTTATCTGATTTTCACCAATATGTAATGGGCTTTTTCCATTACAGAAAAAGTTCGAAATACAAGGTTTCAAAATTTTCTGAATGATAGTATTTGAGTTAGAGTGGAGGATCCACACATACACATACATACACACACACATCATCGTGAAAATGTTAAAAATGGATTCTAGGGACCTTAAAACGTGGTCATTTACCAAAAACTCGATATGCGATTTTTAGCACGATCCCTATACCTCCCTTACCAAGGGTAGCGGGAGGTATAAATAAGAAAATAAGTTCAGTTTTACTGTGTTTTGTACTTTCATTAAGAATTATATGAGAGAAACAATTTGAATACTTTGATTTTTACAAATCAGCAAGTGTACTAATGGATGGTACTCTAGTTATAATTTATGTCAGTTGTATTTTATGGAAGTTGAAATGAGAAATATAATATTTTTAGAATATTTAGAATATTATCTTTCAATTAAAAATGTATAAAGTTAGTACAAAAGAACATTTATCAATTCTAATATAAGATATATTTTAAACAATAGGAAGCGCCGATGAATGAGCCAGCTTGTTGATTGTAAATCCGTCGATTTTCAGATATAAAACATTCGTTGTTCTTTTATATCTGGCGCTTTCCATTATCTTTTCAAAGTTTAAATCATTCTACAGAGTGATAATAAATTGGGGCAGTAGAATCAATATTGACAGTCCCCAATTGTAAACTTTAATAAACTAAGCTCAATTTCGACCTAATTATCCTATTAAATATTTATTAGGTGTATTTAAGTGACCTCTTGATATTCTGGCAAACAATCGTCGTATATAACTTTTTCTAATTATAGAAAAAAGTATCTCTGTGCTGTATTGTTTACACAAGTTTTTTTTTTATATTTTGAGTTAGTCTACCAATATTCGAGTAGGTGATCGGTAATCCGTAGGGAAAATATGTGATATGTGTTTGCCTATTCGTATATAACAATAAAAATTATTTTAAAACGTCTTCTCTTTGGTCCATTTATTCCATGCTAAAATCAACACTAGCAGTTAAAAACGATATTGATATCAGCAAATTCAAGAAACTAATTGCTTTTTTGAAACAAAAATCAGTTGGTTATAGACCAAAAAAATCTAAATCTTTAACAAGAGATGAAATAAATAAATTCCCGACTGAAGCCCCAGACGATCATTTCCTTATGATGAAAGTAGCTCTTATATTGGGTGTTGCTGGAGCATGCCGACGCGACGAATTAGTTAGGATGACTGTAGATGATATTGAGGATAATGGGTCCATTTTAATTGTGAAGATTCCAGACTCAAAAACTAATGTGCAGCGAACATTTATTGTTGATGATCATAATCTTTTGTCAATGTACAGAAGATATGTTGCTCTACGACCCTCTAACATATCATCTCGGCGATTATTCATAAATTATAAGCATGGCAAATGTACCGCACAATTTATTGGAATGAACACTATAGGAAAAATTCTATTTAACATTGCACAATATCTGAATTTACCTGATTCGAAATCATTTACAGGCCATTGTTTCCGCAGATCCTCTGCTACATTACTAGCTAATTCCGGAGCTGACATTATGACTCTAAAACGTCATGGTGGCTGGCGTTCATCAGCTGTTGCAGAAGGTTATGTTGATGAAAGTTTGAAAAATAAAATTGATACAGCGCATAAAATTTTAACAAACAAGGAGAATCAAACTTCTGCCTCTGCCACACTAACTGAATATTCTAGTGAGAATGTCACAGTCACAGAATCTAATTTATCCTCGTCAGCTGTTTCAAGCTCTGGAATAAATATACAAAACTGCCAAAACTGCACATTCAATTTTAACATTGTCGGTCAATGATTAAATCCACTAAGTTTGTTAATTATGAAATATATTTATAGTTGTAAATAAATATACATTCACCAACAGAATAAAGTTGTAACTTAATAAATAAATAAGTTGGTAGCGTATTGTTTGTAGCACATTTGTAGTGTAAAACTGAACCTAACGTATATTTTAGATTTCGTAAGTATTGTTTTAATAAATTAAAATTTCAACAATAATATGTATTTATCTAAGCGAGCAAATTAAGTACTTTACCGAGCGTTGCTATGGGAGACGCACCGTAAAGTATTTTTTTTTTTCGTTCCTAAGTAATCATTAACTTTACGATGACAAGAGAGAGCATAAATATCAACTTTTCATGGTGGTCGTAGAAAAATATATTTAATAAGTTGCCAAAAAATATTAGAGAAGCGAAAAGTAAAAGTAAATTTAAAATTTTACTTAAAAGCTTTCTTTTGGATAAAACGTTATATTTGTTAAATGAATATTTAAGTAGTTCATAATGAAGTCTCCTTTTTATTATTATTATAATTATTATTATTATTATTATTATTATTATTATTATTATTATTATTATTATTATTATTATTATTATATTATCATTTTTATTGTTTGTTAAAAGAAGTATGTACGAATGACGTATTCTATACATATGTATATATGTCGATAGAATAAAATTAATATTATTATTATATTAAAGACGTGAAATGTTTTTATGTTATTTATTTAGGAGTTTTTACTGCAATATTAAAAGATTTTTCACCCGTTGGACAAAATACAAGAAGTTATTTCATAGTAATTTCTTTATAAATATGAAGAATAGTTTTTAAATAAAAATGAATGTTCAATATATGAGCAAAATTTAAATCTATTTCTGCACTAAAGAAAAATAAATTTCAATTCACTTCATGTGGGAATAAAAGAAACAATGTTTTCCTAGAAACGAAGTTGAAAGAAAATTGTAAAGTATGTTCATATTTTTTTGTATGATTTCACTATAGCATTACAAAATTTGTAAGAATTTATTACAAGAAATATACAAAATTATTGAAGAAAATTAAATAATAACTTACAGTCTTCTCTCCGTGGTTCATGACCCTTTGTGAATCCTGTAAAAAACAAAATTAATTAAATGGACAATCAAATTTAATATCCTAATAAAACATCGAACAAAGTCATATTCAATTTTCTCAACAAGAAATTATTCGGAAACGGAAATAAAATATTAGTTACACATGAACAGAACTGCATAACATCGCGTACTTCCTTTTCTTTCTATTATTCCAATTCATTTCTTTTCGGATATTTTATCGATTTTACAAGAAAATTTAAACTTATTTTATTCCTCGTTTTAAAACTTTAGCGACTTAATATAAAAAGAACAAAATGAAAAAATTAGTTTTCTTGACGTTGCGATTATAAGATTAATTTCTTTAGAAATGCAGCTAAGGACTTCAATGTTATCATCATATTTGAAACGAAGAAATATTAAAGAAGGACGACTATATTATAGTTATGATCAACTGCGCCAGATCAAATAAGAATATGATTAATTACCTCTCGCTAAGAGAGGTATTGAATTCATGCTAAAAATCGCATATCCAGATTTTTTTATTTATTTATTTATTTATTTATTGAAAGTAACCCATCCATCCCACACGATCAAGATCCCAATTACGGGGTGGATGCAAAATATATACAAATACAATTACAATCAATGTTTCCACACAAAAAAAATGTAGATTAAACATAAAAAAATAACAATGAAATAACACTATAAAAACATATTTATCAATGCTTGCTTGAAGCGTCTTGGAGTTAAATGAAAAATATCTATTTCCACAGATAAACTATTAAAGATGTAACATAAATGCCTGATGGGCGATCTAGCTTCATAATTAGTACGTACAAATATACATTTTAGTGAATAAGCACGTTTTAAGGTCCCTAGAATCCGATTATAACATTTTTACGATGATGTCCGTGTGTATCGATGGGTGCCTGTGTGGATGTGTGTGTGTGTGTGTGTGTGTGTGTGTGTGTGTGTGTGTGTGTGTGTGTGCGTGTGTGTGTGTGTATGGATGTGTGTTAGTGTGTGTGTGTGTGTGTGTGTGTGTGTGTGTGTGTGTGTGTGTGTGTGTGTGTGTGTGTGTGTGTGTGTGTGTGTGTGTGTGTGTATGGATGTGTGTTATTGTGTGGATGTTGGAACCACGTTTTCTCAAATACTATAAGACTAAAGACATTTTTAACTACGGATTCCTCAATCTAACAATAATAGGAAGAGTTGATTAAGTTTTGGTAACAATCGGACAAGAAAAAAATCATCTAAATATTATTTATTGAAAATTTATGTAAATAATTTGATGTAAAAAATCTCAGATCAATCTACTTCAAGGCAAGAAATTCAAATGTTTGTAATTGACACATAAATGTCACTGTCAAAAATGTTTGAATGCCACTGAATAAAAAAAATTATTGTTTAAAAAATTATACATGAATATAGATTAACAGAATCGTACCCCAACCTCGAAGTAGCTTTAAGAATTTATCTATTGATTCCCGTTACGGTTGCTTCGTGCGCAAGATCTTTGTGAACTTGATTAAAAATTATCTAAGATCGACGCTCAGTCAAAAGAGATTGTCAGATATGACCATTTTGTCGATTGAGCAAGGAATATGTAAGGATATAAACTTTGATAAAATAATTGATGACTTTGCAATAATTAAAGCCAGAAAAGTAATATTGTAATAATAATTGTGAGAAGTTATACGTTCTTATTTTTTTGTGAGTTTCTTGTCAAAGCTTATATTAGTGTATATTTATCTATTGTGGTTCATATAGAAGAACTGTTTGTTTATCATTAATATTCTTTGTTTTTTTTTTATTGTTGACATTGTATGCGCCTAGATAATAAAATTTACTCTAAAAAATATATATTATTTTTTTCTATTTACATATATATTCCTACATAGGTATATTTTGTAAAACACATATATATTTTTTTCGAAACACTTGGGGAGGAGGGTGTCGCAATTTTTCCTTTTGCCTCAGGTGCTAAAATATCTAGATCCGGCTCTGGGTACGTCTTCTATCATGTATACATAAAACAAAATTTAGTATCAATGCATCAATAAACAACTTGTTTTCAACCAGAACACCAAAACATAACCTCATCTACTGTCACTCTCAAAACAATAAGCTAGTTACGTGAATTTCCAGAGTAATAGTGATGACTGTGACGTCACTAGCTCTGGTTTTGTATGTAATTCCTCTCCCCCACATGAGTAGAGTATCATGTATGGCAATCACATACGGTAATCTGATTCCACAGAATATAATTATTCGGCTATTTAATAGAATGATAGGTTTGACAACATGGCTTGGTTACGGTTAAGTTGATGAGAGAATACATTATTATTAGAATATACTAGTAAGTGTAAGCGTAGGGTGCTTTTAAGATAGTATCTATTTCATTAATGAAAATGACACAGAATGATAAAGATATTGAATAATTTAAACAGATATACACCGACTTTTATCACAAAATAACAAATAATTGAATATTTATTTCTGTCTTACTAATGGTGCCCTTCATTCTTTCTTCGATACGTATGTATAATAGCTTCATCTTTGTCCTACTTATACATTTAGGAAGAGATATGGTTATAAGAAATTTGAATATGAAATTTAGACGCAGTAGTTCTTAACATTTTTGCAGGCTCATTAGCATGGCTCATCCAGTTTACGTTAACTGTCGCGAAATTCGAGAAGTATGAATTTCATTTTGCATAAAAAATAAGTAAAATATCTGAATTTTAAGTTTCACATTTTAGATGTCTGAATGGCATTGTTGTGTTTATAATTTATTGGTGATATTTGCCTTTTCTTACAATAATTTTTGTTCTTGGGTAAATATAATCTTGGATCCCTATACTGCGACCTGTAGATCTGTTGTACCCTCCAGATTTACTTCTACTCTAGGAGTCCTGTTTGTTTAATAAACTCCAGGGTTTTCTTCAGATCTAAATCTTTTAGCATATCCTGCTGGATCTTTTCTGCCCCCAGGATATTATATCTGCTGCTCGTAAAGGCTTCACAGTGACATATAAGGTGCTGAGTGGTTTCTTCCTCATCACCACACCCCCTGCAAGTTGGTTCTTGTGTTAGTCCCATCGTGTGTAGGTGTTTGTTTAGTAGACTGTGTCCTGTTAGGAGTCCCGTTATTAATCTAACGTCTTGTTTGCTCATTAGGAGTAAACGTTCCGTTATTTTCTTGGTTGGTTCATTTAGGAAGAGCTTTGAATGTCTCTGCCCTGGTGACTCCAGCCAGTGATTCTTGTGCTATTGATTCAGCAATGTTTTTATTTCCAGCTTAACTGTCTCCGCTTAGATTCCGAAAGCCGGTTCTGGTCCTGTGAAAGGAAAGATACCGCCTTTTGTGTTTATAATTTATTGGTGATATTTGCCTTTTCTTACAATAATTTTTGTTCTTGGGTAAATATAATCTTGGATCCCTATACTGCGACCTGTAGATCTGTTGTACCCTCCAGATTTACTTCTACTCTAGGAGTCCTGTTTGTTTAATAAACTCCAGGGTTTTCTTCAGATCTAAATCTTTTAGCATATCCTGCTGGATCTTTTCTGCCCCCAGGATATTATATCTGCTGCTCGTAAAGGCTTCACAGTGACATATAAGGTGCTGAGTGGTTTCTTCCTCATCACCACACCCCCTGCAAGTTGGTTCTTGTGTTAGTCCCATCGTGTGTAGGTGTTTGTTTAGTAGACTGTGTCCTGTTAGGAGTCCCGTTATTAATCTAACGTCTTGTTTGCTCATTAGGAGTAAACGTTCCGTTATTTTCTTGGTTGGTTCATTTAGGAAGAGCTTTGAATGTCTCTGCCCTGGTGACTCCAGCCAGTGATTCTTGTGCTATTGATTCAGCAATGTTTTTATTTCCAGCTTAACTGTCTCCGCTTAGATTCCGAAAGCCGGTTCTGGTCCTGTGAAAGGAAAGATACCGCCTTTTGTGTTTATAATTTATTGGTGATATTTGCCTTTTCTTACAATAATTTTTGTTCTTGGGTAAATATAATCTTGGATCCCTATACTGCGACCTGTAGATCTGTTGTACCCTCCAGATTTACTTCTACTCTAGGAGTCCTGTTTGTTTAATAAACTCCAGGGTTTTCTTCAGATCTAAATCTTTTAGCATATCCTGCTGGATCTTTTCTGCCCCCAGGATATTATATCTGCTGCTCGTAAAGGCTTCACAGTGACATATAAGGTGCTGAGTGGTTTCTTCCTCATCACCACACCCCCTGCAAGTTGGTTCTTGTGTTAGTCCCATCGTGTGTAGGTGTTTGTTTAGTAGACTGTGTCCTGTTAGGAGTCCCGTTATTAATCTAACGTCTTGTTTGCTCATTAGGAGTAAACGTTCCGTTATTTTCTTGGTTGGTTCATTTAGGAAGAGCTTTGAATGTCTCTGCCCTGGTGACTCCAGCCAGTGATTCTTGTGCTATTGATTCAGCAATGTTTTTATTTCCAGCTTAACTGTCTCCGCTTAGATTCCGAAAGCCGGTTCTGGTCCTGTGAAAGGAAAGATACCGCCTTTTGTGTTTATAATTTATTGGTGATATTTGCCTTTTCTTACAATAATTTTTGTTCTTGGGTAAATATAATCTTGGATCCCTATACTGCGACCTGTAGATCTGTTGTACCCTCCAGATTTACTTCTACTCTAGGAGTCCTGTTTGTTTAATAAACTCCAGGGTTTTCTTCAGATCTAAATCTTTTAGCATATCCTGCTGGATCTTTTCTGCCCCCAGGATATTATATCTGCTGCTCGTAAAGGCTTCACAGTGACATATAAGGTGCTGAGTGGTTTCTTCCTCATCACCACACCCCCTGCAAGTTGGTTCTTGTGTTAGTCCCATCGTGTGTAGGTGTTTGTTTAGTAGACTGTGTCCTGTTAGGAGTCCCGTTATTAATCTAACGTCTTGTTTGCTCATTAGGAGTAAACGTTCCGTTATTTTCTTGGTTGGTTCATTTAGGAAGAGCTTTGAATGTCTCTGCCCTGGTGACTCCAGCCAGTGATTCTTGTGCTATTGATTCAGCAATGTTTTTATTTCCAGCTTAACTGTCTCCGCTTAGATTCCGAAAGCCGGTTCTGGTCCTGTGAAAGGAAAGATACCGCCTTTTGTGTTTATAATTTATTGGTGATATTTGCCTTTTCTTACAATAATTTTTGTTCTTGGGTAAATATAATCTTGGATCCCTATACTGCGACCTGTAGATCTGTTGTACCCTCCAGATTTACTTCTACTCTAGGAGTCCTGTTTGTTTAATAAACTCCAGGGTTTTCTTCAGATCTAAATCTTTTAGCATATCCTGCTGGATCTTTTCTGCCCCCAGGATATTATATCTGCTGCTCGTAAAGGCTTCACAGTGACATATAAGGTGCTGAGTGGTTTCTTCCTCATCACCACACCCCCTGCAAGTTGGTTCTTGTGTTAGTCCCATCGTGTGTAGGTGTTTGTTTAGTAGACTGTGTCCTGTTAGGAGTCCCGTTATTAATCTAACGTCTTGTTTGCTCATTAGGAGTAAACGTTCCGTTATTTTCTTGGTTGGTTCATTTAGGAAGAGCTTTGAATGTCTCTGCCCTGGTGACTCCAGCCAGTGATTCTTGTGCTATTGATTCAGCAATGTTTTTATTTCCAGCTTAACTGTCTCCGCTTAGATTCCGAAAGCCGGTTCTGGTCCTGTGAAAGGAAAGATACCGCCTTTTGTGTTTATAATTTATTGGTGATATTTGCCTTTTCTTACAATAATTTTTGTTCTTGGGTAAATATAATCTTGGATCCCTATACTGCGACCTGTAGATCTGTTGTACCCTCCAGATTTACTTCTACTCTAGGAGTCCTGTTTGTTTAATAAACTCCAGGGTTTTCTTCAGATCTAAATCTTTTAGCATATCCTGCTGGATCTTTTCTGCCCCCAGGATATTATATCTGCTGCTCGTAAAGGCTTCACAGTGACATATAAGGTGCTGAGTGGTTTCTTCCTCATCACCACACCCCCTGCAAGTTGGTTCTTGTGTTAGTCCCATCGTGTGTAGGTGTTTGTTTAGTAGACTGTGTCCTGTTAGGAGTCCCGTTATTAATCTAACGTCTTGTTTGCTCATTAGGAGTAAACGTTCCGTTATTTTCTTGGTTGGTTCATTTAGGAAGAGCTTTGAATGTCTCTGCCCTGGTGACTCCAGCCAGTGATTCTTGTGCTATTGATTCAGCAATGTTTTTATTTCCAGCTTAACTGTCTCCGCTTAGATTCCGAAAGCCGGTTCTGGTCCTGTGAAAGGAAAGATACCGCCTTTTGTGTTTATAATTTATTGGTGATATTTGCCTTTTCTTACAATAATTTTTGTTCTTGGGTAAATATAATCTTGGATCCCTATACTGCGACCTGTAGATCTGTTGTACCCTCCAGATTTACTTCTACTCTAGGAGTCCTGTTTGTTTAATAAACTCCAGGGTTTTCTTCAGATCTAAATCTTTTAGCATATCCTGCTGGATCTTTTCTGCCCCCAGGATATTATATCTGCTGCTCGTAAAGGCTTCACAGTGACATATAAGGTGCTGAGTGGTTTCTTCCTCATCACCACACCCCCTGCAAGTTGGTTCTTGTGTTAGTCCCATCGTGTGTAGGTGTTTGTTTAGTAGACTGTGTCCTGTTAGGAGTCCCGTTATTAATCTAACGTCTTGTTTGCTCATTAGGAGTAAACGTTCCGTTATTTTCTTGGTTGGTTCATTTAGGAAGAGCTTTGAATGTCTCTGCCCTGGTGACTCCAGCCAGTGATTCTTGTGCTATTGATTCAGCAATGTTTTTATTTCCAGCTTAACTGTCTCCGCTTAGATTCCGAAAGCCGGTTCTGGTCCTGTGAAAGGAAAGATACCGCCTTTTGTGTTTATAATTTATTGGTGATATTTGCCTTTTCTTACAATAATTTTTGTTCTTGGGTAAATATAATCTTGGATCCCTATACTGCGACCTGTAGATCTGTTGTACCCTCCAGATTTACTTCTACTCTAGGAGTCCTGTTTGTTTAATAAACTCCAGGGTTTTCTTCAGATCTAAATCTTTTAGCATATCCTGCTGGATCTTTTCTGCCCCCAGGATATTATATCTGCTGCTCGTAAAGGCTTCACAGTGACATATAAGGTGCTGAGTGGTTTCTTCCTCATCACCACACCCCCTGCAAGTTGGTTCTTGTGTTAGTCCCATCGTGTGTAGGTGTTTGTTTAGTAGACTGTGTCCTGTTAGGAGTCCCGTTATTAATCTAACGTCTTGTTTGCTCATTAGGAGTAAACGTTCCGTTATTTTCTTGGTTGGTTCATTTAGGAAGAGCTTTGAATGTCTCTGCCCTGGTGACTCCAGCCAGTGATTCTTGTGCTATTGATTCAGCAATGTTTTTATTTCCAGCTTAACTGTCTCCGCTTAGATTCCGAAAGCCGGTTCTGGTCCTGTGAAAGGAAAGATACCGCCTTTTGTGTTTATAATTTATTGGTGATATTTGCCTTTTCTTACAATAATTTTTGTTCTTGGGTAAATATAATCTTGGATCCCTATACTGCGACCTGTAGATCTGTTGTACCCTCCAGATTTACTTCTACTCTAGGAGTCCTGTTTGTTTAATAAACTCCAGGGTTTTCTTCAGATCTAAATCTTTTAGCATATCCTGCTGGATCTTTTCTGCCCCCAGGATATTATATCTGCTGCTCGTAAAGGCTTCACAGTGACATATAAGGTGCTGAGTGGTTTCTTCCTCATCACCACACCCCCTGCAAGTTGGTTCTTGTGTTAGTCCCATCGTGTGTAGGTGTTTGTTTAGTAGACTGTGTCCTGTTAGGAGTCCCGTTATTAATCTAACGTCTTGTTTGCTCATTAGGAGTAAACGTTCCGTTATTTTCTTGGTTGGTTCATTTAGGAAGAGCTTTGAATGTCTCTGCCCTGGTGACTCCAGCCAGTGATTCTTGTGCTATTGATTCAGCAATGTTTTTATTTCCAGCTTAACTGTCTCCGCTTAGATTCCGAAAGCCGGTTCTGGTCCTGTGAAAGGAAAGATACCGCCTTTTGTGTTTATAATTTATTGGTGATATTTGCCTTTTCTTACAATAATTTTTGTTCTTGGGTAAATATAATCTTGGATCCCTATACTGCGACCTGTAGATCTGTTGTACCCTCCAGATTTACTTCTACTCTAGGAGTCCTGTTTGTTTAATAAACTCCAGGGTTTTCTTCAGATCTAAATCTTTTAGCATATCCTGCTGGATCTTTTCTGCCCCCAGGATATTATATCTGCTGCTCGTAAAGGCTTCACAGTGACATATAAGGTGCTGAGTGGTTTCTTCCTCATCACCACACCCCCTGCAAGTTGGTTCTTGTGTTAGTCCCATCGTGTGTAGGTGTTTGTTTAGTAGACTGTGTCCTGTTAGGAGTCCCGTTATTAATCTAACGTCTTGTTTGCTCATTAGGAGTAAACGTTCCGTTATTTTCTTGGTTGGTTCATTTAGGAAGAGCTTTGAATGTCTCTGCCCTGGTGACTCCAGCCAGTGATTCTTGTGCTATTGATTCAGCAATGTTTTTATTTCCAGCTTAACTGTCTCCGCTTAGATTCCGAAAGCCGGTTCTGGTCCTGTGAAAGGAAAGATACCGCCTTTTGTGTTTATAATTTATTGGTGATATTTGCCTTTTCTTACAATAATTTTTGTTCTTGGGTAAATATAATCTTGGATCCCTATACTGCGACCTGTAGATCTGTTGTACCCTCCAGATTTACTTCTACTCTAGGAGTCCTGTTTGTTTAATAAACTCCAGGGTTTTCTTCAGATCTAAATCTTTTAGCATATCCTGCTGGATCTTTTCTGCCCCCAGGATATTATATCTGCTGCTCGTAAAGGCTTCACAGTGACATATAAGGTGCTGAGTGGTTTCTTCCTCATCACCACACCCCCTGCAAGTTGGTTCTTGTGTTAGTCCCATCGTGTGTAGGTGTTTGTTTAGTAGACTGTGTCCTGTTAGGAGTCCCGTTATTAATCTAACGTCTTGTTTGCTCATTAGGAGTAAACGTTCCGTTATTTTCTTGGTTGGTTCATTTAGGAAGAGCTTTGAATGTCTCTGCCCTGGTGACTCCAGCCAGTGATTCTTGTGCTATTGATTCAGCAATGTTTTTATTTCCAGCTTAACTGTCTCCGCTTAGATTCCGAAAGCCGGTTCTGGTCCTGTGAAAGGAAAGATACCGCCTTTTGTGTTTATAATTTATTGGTGATATTTGCCTTTTCTTACAATAATTTTTGTTCTTGGGTAAATATAATCTTGGATCCCTATACTGCGACCTGTAGATCTGTTGTACCCTCCAGATTTACTTCTACTCTAGGAGTCCTGTTTGTTTAATAAACTCCAGGGTTTTCTTCAGATCTAAATCTTTTAGCATATCCTGCTGGATCTTTTCTGCCCCCAGGATATTATATCTGCTGCTCGTAAAGGCTTCACAGTGACATATAAGGTGCTGAGTGGTTTCTTCCTCATCACCACACCCCCTGCAAGTTGGTTCTTGTGTTAGTCCCATCGTGTGTAGGTGTTTGTTTAGTAGACTGTGTCCTGTTAGGAGTCCCGTTATTAATCTAACGTCTTGTTTGCTCATTAGGAGTAAACGTTCCGTTATTTTCTTGGTTGGTTCATTTAGGAAGAGCTTTGAATGTCTCTGCCCTGGTGACTCCAGCCAGTGATTCTTGTGCTATTGATTCAGCAATGTTTTTATTTCCAGCTTAACTGTCTCCGCTTAGATTCCGAAAGCCGGTTCTGGTCCTGTGAAAGGAAAGATACCGCCTTTTGTGTTTATAATTTATTGGTGATATTTGCCTTTTCTTACAATAATTTTTGTTCTTGGGTAAATATAATCTTGGATCCCTATACTGCGACCTGTAGATCTGTTGTACCCTCCAGATTTACTTCTACTCTAGGAGTCCTGTTTGTTTAATAAACTCCAGGGTTTTCTTCAGATCTAAATCTTTTAGCATATCCTGCTGGATCTTTTCTGCCCCCAGGATATTATATCTGCTGCTCGTAAAGGCTTCACAGTGACATATAAGGTGCTGAGTGGTTTCTTCCTCATCACCACACCCCCTGCAAGTTGGTTCTTGTGTTAGTCCCATCGTGTGTAGGTGTTTGTTTAGTAGACTGTGTCCTGTTAGGAGTCCCGTTATTAATCTAACGTCTTGTTTGCTCATTAGGAGTAAACGTTCCGTTATTTTCTTGGTTGGTTCATTTAGGAAGAGCTTTGAATGTCTCTGCCCTGGTGACTCCAGCCAGTGATTCTTGTGCTATTGATTCAGCAATGTTTTTATTTCCAGCTTAACTGTCTCCGCTTAGATTCCGAAAGCCGGTTCTGGTCCTGTGAAAGGAAAGATACCGCCTTTTGTGTTTATAATTTATTGGTGATATTTGCCTTTTCTTACAATAATTTTTGTTCTTGGGTAAATATAATCTTGGATCCCTATACTGCGACCTGTAGATCTGTTGTACCCTCCAGATTTACTTCTACTCTAGGAGTCCTGTTTGTTTAATAAACTCCAGGGTTTTCTTCAGATCTAAATCTTTTAGCATATCCTGCTGGATCTTTTCTGCCCCCAGGATATTATATCTGCTGCTCGTAAAGGCTTCACAGTGACATATAAGGTGCTGAGTGGTTTCTTCCTCATCACCACACCCCCTGCAAGTTGGTTCTTGTGTTAGTCCCATCGTGTGTAGGTGTTTGTTTAGTAGACTGTGTCCTGTTAGGAGTCCCGTTATTAATCTAACGTCTTGTTTGCTCATTAGGAGTAAACGTTCCGTTATTTTCTTGGTTGGTTCATTTAGGAAGAGCTTTGAATGTCTCTGCCCTGGTGACTCCAGCCAGTGATTCTTGTGCTATTGATTCAGCAATGTTTTTATTTCCAGCTTAACTGTCTCCGCTTAGATTCCGAAAGCCGGTTCTGGTCCTGTGAAAGGAAAGATACCGCCTTTTGTGTTTATAATTTATTGGTGATATTTGCCTTTTCTTACAATAATTTTTGTTCTTGGGTAAATATAATCTTAGGAATTATCGTAATATATGACGTTATTAAATTACAAGAGGTGGTCTCCTGTGGATCCCTGTACTGCGACCTATAGATCTATTGTACCCTCCAGATTTACTTCTATTCTAGGAGTCCTGTTTGTTTAATAAACTCCAGGGTTTTCTTCAGATCTAAATCTTTTAGCATATCCTGCTGGATCTTTTCTGCCCCCAGGATATTATATCTGCTGCTCGTAAAGGCTTCACAGTGACATATAAGGTGCTGAAGGGTTTCTACCTCTTCATCACACCCCCTACATATTGGTTCTTGTGTTAGTCCCATCGTGTGTAGGTGTTTGTTTAGTAGACAGTGTCCTGTTATTAATCAAACGTCTTGTTTTCTCATTAGAAGTAAACGTTCCGTTCTTTTCTTAGTTGGTTCGTTTAAGAAGAGCTTTGAGTGTCTCTGCCCTGGTGACTCCAGCCAGTGATTCTTGTGCTATTGATTCAGCAATGTTTTTATTTCCAGCTTAACTGTCTCAAATGAGATTCCGAAAGCCGGTTCTGGTCCTGTGAAAGGAAAGGAACCGGCTTGGGTAAGTATAATCTTATATAATCTTAGGAATAATCGTAATATATGTCCATCACTATCAATACCATTTGATTTATACAAACATCAGCCTATGACGTGAAGCTCAAGTGATCGTAATCTGTGTCATCATTATTTTTAAAGTAGCAAATACTGGCCAATAATTATAACGGCAATAAAAGATCTAGGTTCTTATGTTTATTATGACAATTGTTAACGACGAAAATAATAAAGTTTTTACAGATTATAAAATGTTTTTATTATCTTAACAGAACTTTTAAAATTGTACATTATTTTACTTCTTGTGGCCAATATATTACCTTCTGTCAATTCCATATACATAAGGAAGGGCGTTTGAAACGATTATTTAAATTGCTAAATTGGGAGTAAACAAATGCCACTTTTTGTTGTGCAAAGATCCTCAATTATATTTCCAGTTTCACTGGAAGCGATATCAATGTTTATTTGTTTAAATAACGTTCGAGGGGCACTAAAATGTGCGTGTTAATTAAAAACACAGAAACTTTTGACCAAAGACCAAGACCAACTGTAGTGGAACGTATATCGTCATTAGGGCCGGTATTTTCACTTGCGAATAAAGGTTTAGATAAATTTATCCTTCGGATAAATAATTTTGTCGTCTTTTCACTTGTAAATAAATTTATTCGAAAGAATAACGTCTGTTATTCGCGGAATAAATTATTCGGTACTTGGGTAGCGAATTACCGTTTATTCGTAAGTTCATTACATTTCCACATAGTGTAGATTTATTAACAAAATGGATATATTACATATTACGATGATATTTTCAACTATGAATTAATAAATAACGTGAGAAATCGATCACACACCATCAGACAGCGACCTAACCACATACATGAAATAATTTTTGACAGATTCCGATATGAAAACAATTTATTATCGCATCTGTTATTTGACGCTGGTAAAATATTTTCGAATTTTGGATACTTTTGTTGAATACATTGACAAACATTTACTTTGAACTGAAAGAAATAAACAAAAAGTACAAGGTCAATTTTACAATATACATATCGTGTTTACCACATATGAGTGCTGGGGGCTTAAGATGCAGAATATAGATGACATTGACATTAAAGATGTCAAACAAAATTTTGACAACTACGGATTCAAAAGTAGTTGACACATTTCATCCTTGTCTACTTAACGTGGCTACGAAAAACTTCATCCTTCTCTACAGACACAAATTCACTCTGCAAGACTACCAATTCACGAACGTTAAAGTTATTCGACAGATAGCTATTTGTTTGTGTAAAACGTGTGAAAATACGTAATGGCATTATTCGTTGGATAAATATATAGAATACATTTATTTAACGAATACTTATTCGAAACTTTATTCGGAAGTGAAAATACCGGGCCTTAATGAAATCTGCGAATAAAAAGCAGAATGTTGGTATAATAAATAAATAAATAATAAGCCTTAATAATATGTTGATTTGTCAAAACATATAATTAATTCACTCTCAAAGCAAAGACTGAGGTCACTGGTACGACACTACCTTATACGTGTGTATTTGAGTTTGGTGACCTTCAAGAGGCTCGCTTTACGCGCTATCATAGGCGTACGTAAGATATCTGCCTAAGGGTCTAAATCTAAAATGAAAGATGATTTATTTTGATATCAATGTTAGTAGTTAGTACTTATAAAAAATTTTAAATAGCATTCGTTTAAAACGTTTTCTGGTTTAAATTAAAATGTAAACATACAGATAATATCTAAAACCTAATTCAACTTTAAATTTAAAAATCCATTTGATAAATAAAAAATATAATAATTGTTCTAAATTAATAAAACTTCTTAAAATTACATATAAAATTTAGTGTAACCATAATATACTGAGGCGGTCGATAGAACTGTAAAATAAACATAATACTTTTTTTATTTATTGCAGTCATGCGAATGTCAAATAACAAAATATCACCAAAAATTGTAAGAATGAAGTTCCTTCTATAACATCAATATGCGTGCCAGAATGTGACATTCTAATTCCGAAACTCCTTTTCAATAAATTGTGATTACTTTGTATTAATTGGATTTGTATAGATTTTTTAGCATTTTTTATAAAGCTTGGTTGGTGTTTTTGGGTTCAGAAAAAATGTAACCAGAGCCCTGTTATTTCATTTACCGGTTTCAGGATATTATTCCATTGTTTACATGTACAAAAGTAGGCTGGTAACTAAGTAATAATTGTATCTGTATGGTAATATTAATACCATACTGACTTGTCAACAACGATCTATAAAATGAAAATAAAATAAAATAAAATGAAAATATAATGCTCTTAAATAAATAAATAAATAAATAAATATATCATCACGGCTTATTACCCATTGCTGGGTGTGCCAATCTGCTTGTACACAGATGCGGTAATGATGAAATATTTGCACCGTGAGGGCGCTTACCAGGCGTCACCTCACGGGCACTCATTGCTGGCGTGGAGAGTGCACCACAGGAGTCAATTTTGTGCCATTTAAAATTGGAAATATTTGGCGTCGGTCGGGATCGAACCCGGTTCCCCAGATTCGCGACCTGACACTCAGGCACGCGGCCACGAGACCCCATAATGCTCTTCATTAATACATACAGATAACGTTAGCCTATCGTTCTAAATACAGTCTACTTTATTATAAAGTAATAAACGTAAGGAATAAAGCATATAATTTGAATATTTGTAATATTGACATATGTCAAAATAATTGTTCTGTTAACCATAGCAAATGAGAGAATTTCAAAAAATTATATTTATCAATAATGTCTTAATTTTCTGAAACCGATAAACTATTGAACAAACCACGGATGTTATTAATCATAACAAGCCTTAGATGCCTTAAAATTGACTGACATCTGCGGCAGTTATGATGTGCATAACTTTCCTAGGTATGTTAATAGCTATAATTTGAAACGTACATTGATATAATATTAAAAAATAAATTTCCTCATTGTTACCTACAAATTACAAGCTAGTACTAAGGATGTATAGTGCGTACAACAACCTAAAAATATAATATAATAATTGCATGTAACTCTCAAATAACTATGGTCTATAAAGGGCTAAGAATAATTATTTCCAGTCTGTTAAAGAATACATCAAATTCATTCATGTTCAGTTCGTTTCACAAGCATTTATTTCTCATATATTTCACAAAGAGCAGACGTACAATAACCCCAAATATTCATACCAGAAAGGGAAACATCAATCTTGCTGCTTTATTTACCATTAAATTATATTATTCCTGAAAACACCTTTTCAAGAACACAACAATTTCCTTTTGATGTAACGGTTCGTGGGATTTAATTCTTCGCCCTTAGGTTACATTTCACCGTGACAGCTGGGCATTTACCTTCAATTTAATAAATGCGCAAAGGTATGGTTATAATGGATACAAACTTATTCTGCTAACTTATGATGCAGGATATACGATGCTATTTACAACTGCTTGGTTCATAATCATCCTGATATTTGGGTACAATAACCCTAATTACGAAAGCCGTCCGAAAATTAAAGATACAAGGGCACTGATGGCTTGCTTAAATTTTGTTTCGGAAAGTTGGCACCACTGTCGTGTAAGGGAGGCACTCTCTTTCAAACGAGTGGTTCAACAGCTCTCTAGGGTGAACAGTAGCAGCCGTTTGTGATGAAGCATCTCCTTTACTTATCCGCCAGATGTGAGATCCGCTCGATCATATCTTTTCTGCATGGGTCTACTGTGAATGCAGAACACTACTGTAAAATCCTAAAGACACGTCAAAAGGCGTTTCAAAACCGAATGCAGGCAGAGGCGTAAACTTTTAATTTTGGCTGTGGGTGCACTATTTTTATTTTAGATATGGGTACCTATATGTTTTTATAAATGCAAATAATACAGTAAAAATAACATACTTATTTTATTATACATATATTAAATTATGTGTACATTTAACGTAAATAAAATTAATATCTATTACAAAAAAATATTCCTAATATTTATATTCAAGGTATCTATAAAACACGTAGACATGGCTTAAATACAGATTCCTGGGTCCAAAGTAACATGATTTAACTTAATTTACCAATATCCGAAACACCGAAAGTGTACCGTTTAGTAAAAAAAAATAATTTTGCTTATAACTACAGAACGTTTTGTTCGGTTTGAATGAAATTTGCTTTGATAATCCATAGGGATGTTTTTTAATATATTTGTTATTATTAGTGACCAATAGTGTATGACACGTTAAGTAATGTCAGCTTACTCTTAAACAACTTGAAAAGATTGACAACTCATTTTTACAATGTGTGAAATATATAATTAAAATTTTAGGCCGAAATTATTGTGGGTGCTGTGCACCCACACTTTTACTTTCTGTGGGTGCATGTGCGTCCGTGCACCCACGTAGTTTACGCCCCTGAATGCAGGGAATGTTAACTTGCGGTGTGTGTCTGTTTGTTCGAAACGTAAACGTATCTAGAGAAGCTCGTTTAAGTGTGTATAATGGAGTGCTAGTGCCTGCTTTGATGTATGGAAGCGAATGTTGGGCATGGACGGGAAAGCATAAAAAGAGAGTGACTGCCGTGGAAATGAGGTATTTACGTGGAGTATGTGGATATGTAAGGCGGGATCGCGTGAGGAATAATTTGGTGTATGAAGAATGTATGGTTAGGAAGAATGTTGTTAAGAGAATAGGAGTAAGCCAGTTGAGATGGTTTGGTCATGTGGAGAGAATAAAGAGTGAACGTCTTGTAAAGCGTATATATCTTGGTGAAATTGAGGGTGTTCGATTGCGTGGCCATCCAGTGTGTAAGTAGATGGATGTGATTGATATGGTACTAAAAGAGAGAAAGTTTCCGAATGGGAAGAGAAGAAGAGCGTGTATGAATGCGATTATGAATGTGGCTGAGGCAAAAGAAGTGTGCTTAGACAGGAATGTGTGGCGAAGGATGATTGTTTCGTAACTATTATTGTGGTCCGGTTGCGGTATTTCGCTACCGTAATTCGGTCACTTTAATATGTTGACAGTGAGGAATATATGTTGTACCTATGATGTCAGGTTAGTAAGAATGTTGTTGAAGAGAGACTGATTATTTTTTGGATGATGTTATTGTTATTCTTTCGGTTCTGTGCTAACCCACTAATTGGAAATGCGTGATTTTATCAGAGCCGTAACTAGGGTATTGAGCGCCTGTGGCAAAAAATATTTGCGCCCCTTCATATCATGAAAATAGAAACAAAATAAAGTTCTGATGAGCGGTTCGCGAGTTACTAACAACTTAAACTTACATTAACATTTTCTAAAATTTAAAACATCTGCAAATCGGCTTAGTTCTCGTATTTTCATCTAAAATGACAGGATTAAAGAATTATGTATTTAATATGTGTCGAAATTTCAGATGAAATGAGATCTCAACCGATAAAATTTTAGAATATAAGTTTAAGTTGTTAGTAACTCGCGAACCGCTCATCGGCAAAAATCGTCTATACTCTGTTCCATTTAGGCCATTTAGCAGATGGCGCTTGCATCAGTGTCAGTTTCAAGTAGCCGAAATTACATTGGGTAAATGTGTCTCCAATTTCAGCCAATCAGAGAATTCAAAACTATGTCCAATTCTCTACAATACTGAATGGCTTAAATGGAACAAGATATATACTAAGTATTAAATACCTAATATTGTTTATTTTTTGGGTAATGCAAATTTCTATCAGAAATTGTTATATATATATATATATATATATATATATATATATATATATATATATATATATATATATATAAACCATGAAAAGTTACATTTTAACATAACTCTTTGAGAGTTTATCCTAGGCAAGAAAATGTAAGAATCCTTTTATGTACAGGAAATTACGAGTTTTAATTTTTTATTCTTGAAAAATGGCCAAAAACTCAGTTTCTGCACCTTTGACCCAAGATGTCGGCAAAATCCGGGGTCGCTAGAGGGTGCAAAATTAGTATGTCTTTTTGGAGGTCCTAATAAAGAATAAATTTCAAGCCAGCTTGTCACCAATTATTTCCACAATAAACACCTTGCCGACTGACCTATCTGTAGATAATTATTTGTTAAATTTAGAAAATAGATTTTAGAAATTCGTTCTATAACCATATAAATGATTAAAATTTTAGCGCCCCTAAGAATTTTGCGCCCGTGGCATGTGCCACCTTTGCCACGCCCTAGTTATGGCACTGGATTTTATGTATGTATGTATGTATGTATGTATGTATGTATGTATGTATGTATGTATGTATGTATGTATGTATATTTTGAATCCATCGATATATATCCTGCATTATGAAATTATAAATCTGGCAACCCTAGACTATGTAGAAAAAAGTTGGGATGTATACATACTCCGTCCTAGGTATCTTTAATGTATATCTGTTTTATTATTATATGCGTATCTGACAAATAGGTAATCAAAAAAATCTCTAAACAGAATTATATTTTTAAGAGGTTCTGCATTTTTATTGATTTTGTTAATACATAATAATATTTTTTCAAAAGTAAGGCGGCAAAAGGGTAAAAATTGTCAGAAATACAAATGATTGCTACGCGTATACCGTGGTATAAAATATTTGCTTCCTATAGCTTCAAAATTGTTGTAAAACTTAAAAGTTGGTAAACTTTACTGATAAACAGCACAAGTTAACACCATATTCCGTGTCATTGCGATGTACAACATGAAAATGCCTATAGTTTAACTTTAAAGTTTATAAAATAAATCACCGGTTACATCCATTACCTGTAAACCATCCCTAAATTCGTTCCTGATGTCAAGTGCTTTAATTAGAGTAATGCATTAATACCAGTGCAAACCGAAGAGTGTTAGTGTTAAATTTAGAACATGCGGTGAATGTGTTTTAGGAAATGTGGTCATGTAAAATGGGTTGAAACCGATCTGTCTCAATTCAATATCACTTCAGTCACACACAAATAACCAATGGAGCGTGATATGGCCATAGAATACAAATAAATTAAACACAAACATTTTGTGATACATATAATTGAATAACATATATTACTAAACCGAACCAAGTGACAAAAAAATATGAGAAAGCTCTACAATACATAACAAAAAATCTGATGTGGCCGGCATATTACCTTCCGTCAGTTCTATGTATTTTGTACAAATTTCATACGGCAAGTTCCTTGCTAAAATAAATATTCTATTTCTTGTACATTACCTTCCGGCAGTTGCATGTATTTTATGCAAATTTCATACAGAAAATTGTTATTTTGTGACGTTTTCTATATACAGTGTAATGTATCTGCAGAAATAAAACATTTATTATTATTATTATTTCTTGTACATTACCTTAAAGCAGTTGTATGTATTTTATACAAATTTCATACAGAAAGCAAAATATCCTATATTTCCAGTAAAATTATAAGACACTATGTCAATTTCACTTGACACTGACATCTTTCAATCAGAATTTTCTTAATATAGTAGCTGTTTCCATAGCTATGGCTACTTTATGAAATTTAATTTCTTTATAATTTTTACCTTCCGTCACCTTTAGGTAAGGAAGGTATTGTCTTTGGTCAAAAAATTCGATGATGAGTTTTTAATCAATAAGCACGTTTTAGGGTCCCTAGAATACGAATTTACTATTTTTACGATGATGTCTGTATGTGTGTGTGTGTGCGTGGATGTGTGTGTGTGTGTGTGTGTGTGTGTGTGTGTGTGTGTGTGTGTGTAACAAAATTTTCGTCTGCGATAACTCTAATACTACAGTTACAAAAATTATAATTTTTTCGTATCCATAGGAAGAGCTGATTAGATTTTGGTTACAATTGGTCAACCGGAAGTACCATCATTTGAAGATTTTAACAGTTTTCCTTGAAAAAACTATGTTAAATATAATTTTTTCACATTTGATGTTATTATAAATATTAAAGAATATTTTATTCTCTATACGATTTGACTGCATTTTATACTTAATATTAAATGGATATAGAGTTAAAAAATTATAAAGAAATTAAATTTCATAAAGTAGCCATAGCTGTAGAAACAGCTACTATATTAATGCCCGGTTTTATAAACATCGAATAAACTGCTGAGTTATTACTTTGAAAGTAAATTTAATCGACGAGTAAATAAAAATGTCCGTTTTATAAAACAAGTTACAGAGTAAAATAACTACTTGCAGAGTAAATATTTTATCCTAGTGATTTACCGACAGAGACATGACGTCTGTCATTATTTTGTGATTTTTGCATATAAATATTTTAATATTTTCTATAATTATATACATTTAATATTGTTTTTCACTATATTAAAAACCTATAGGCCAGAGTGGTAATAAAATTTTATTGCTTTATAAATTTGCAACTACAATTTTAACTGTGGACAAGGAAAAGAACCTCCATGAAGAGTGTGTGAATACCGTAGTACACTCAGGCTACGGTTTCTTATACCGGCTAATCTTTACACTACTGGAGCATAAGAGAGATTGATAAAACCAGGATAAAACATTACTAGACGGTATCCCTTAAAACCACTACTGACGATAATGTTAATCTCTAACTGAAGAGGATCTATTCCAAGCAACGTGCCGCAGAATGTTTTAATAATATTGTATTATGTATGTTCCTGACACGAAATAAATCTAAAAGTCAAAATAGAAAATAAAGTATGTCATAAAGTGCCAGGTGTCAACTAACATGGAAAAAAGAGAGAACGGGGAAAAAATTACACAGAAATAGACAAAACAAATGTATTGGATATAAATGAATGTAAAAATAATGCAAGAGATGAAATTTATAATGAATTTAATTTAATTAATGTTGACATGTGTCAAATTTATTCTACAGAATAAAATTAACTTCCTCGAAAATCGGTGGAGTAATTTATTCTGTAGATTTACTTAGCTAGTATTTTTATTCTTGCTTTATAAAACGAAAATCTCTGGAATAAACTATTTTACTCTAAGAGTAAATTTTACTTTGCTAGTAATTTACTTATCCATCTTTTATAAAACTGGGCATAAGAAAATTCTGATTTAAAGATGTCAGTGTCAAGTGAAATTGACATAGTGTGTCTGTCTTATAATTTTACTGGAAATATAGGATCTTTTGCTTTCTGTATGGAATTTGTATAAAATACATACAACTGCTTTAAGGTAATGTACAAGAAATAATAATAATAATAAATCTTTTATTTTTGCAGATACATTACACTGTATATAGAAAACGTCAATAATTTTCTGTATGAAATTTGCATAAAATACATGCAACTGCCCGAAGTTATTGTACAAGAAATAGAATATGTATTTAATTTAACAAGGAACTTTCCGTATGAAATTTGTACAAAATACATAGAACTGACGGAAGGTAATGTGCTGGCCACATCAGATTTTTTAACTCTATATCCATTTAATATTAAGTATAAAATGCAGTCAAATCGTATAGAGAATAAAATATTGTTTAATATTTATAATAACAACAAATGTGAAAAAATTATATTTAAGATAGTTTTTTCAAGAGAAACTGTTGAAATCTTCAAATGATGGTACTTCCGGATGACCAATTGTGACCAAAATCTACACACACACACACACACACACACACACACACACACACACACACACACACACACACATCTACACATACACAGACATCATCGTAAAAATAGTAAATTCGTATTCTAGGGACCCTAAAACGTGCTTATTGATTAAAAACTCATCATCGAATTTTTTGACCAAAGACAATACCTTCCTTACCTAAAGGTGACGGAAGGTAAAAATTCAATATTGTGCGATATGTGATTTTATCTCCTGCCACCGTATATGGTAAAGGTAGTGATTCCTAAAAAAAATTATAGAACTTTTCTTTTGTTTTAAATAATAAGAGCAGTTTAGCACACTGAGAAATGGATAATAATGATACATATATTTATTTATTTTATACAATTTATTGAAATACTGGCATTTGGCTATTATGCACTTTTGTGGAAAAATAATATTAAAATTTAAATTAATGCAAATGAACACAGCGTACAATGTGATTAAAATTTTTGTATCAAAGGACTATATACATATAATTAAATAATACTATTACACACTAAAAATGAATAAAAAACAAACATACCGGGTGGCGCTGGAAATCCGTTACATAGGCATTTAACATGGTAAAACAGTTTTTCTTGCGCGTTGCCCTCCAAATTATTTTGGAAAAAAATCCTCAAATTCTACTTATAAATTCGTAAACAAAATTCAGTTCGTATGTTTAGGAATAAATAAATAAATATATCATTATGCCTGCTTTGTACGCAGATTTCGGTAATGATGATGACATATTTGTACCGTGCGGGCGTTTACCAGACGTCACCTCACTCATTCCTAATGTGGAGAGTGCACCACAGGGGTCAATTTTGTGCCATTTAAAATTCGAAATATTTGGCGTCGGTCGGGATCGAACCCGGTTCCCCAGATTCGCGACCAGACACTCAGTAAATCTAGAAATCAAATATGAAAATTTTGAAAATTCTAATTTAACAGCGCTAGCCTGTGGAATTAAAACAAAAAGACAAACAATTGATTGATGTTTTAATTGTAAAATATTGAGAGTTTTTAGACAGACTATTTCACTCATAAATTTAAAAGCCAATCCAAATTCAGGATTCTACATAGTTACCAAGTCTCATTTCGACAAAACACCTTCACAAAAAAAATCGCACCCTTTAAGTCAATAAGGTGTCGAATTTTTACAAGTGAGTTTTGATAAGCGAATATTTTGTGGTTCTTGTGTAATACAGCAAGATATGTTTTCTGAAATACTTTGTTGTTTTAATGTGAAACGAAATATATATATATATATATATATATATATATATATATATATATATATATATATATATATATATATATATATATATATATATATATATATATAGCTTTACCAACAAAAGAAGAAAAACAAATTTAGTTTGAAAAGAATTGACGTCATAATGTTTGACAGAGTTTAGAAATAAGATGCCGCAAAAAGTACGGCAATTGTTAAGAATAAAAGGCGATTTATTCAATTATGATAATATACATTTACTAATAAATTTGTAATAACAAAAGTACAATAGCGATCTTTCAGTGAAACAATGTCTAATAAGAAATTAGAAAAACACTCGCTATGTTTCACAAGATCTTAGCAACCGAATCAACCTTTTGGTTATTTTTCAGCTGCTTGCTGAACCCAGTTAGTAACCACAGACGCGTTTCGCTTTTATTGGCGCTCATGATGTGGTATGACTGTCGTCTTTTTCCAAAGACAATAACTATGGTTACACAACACTGAATAGGCTCCAATAAGAACGAAACGCGTTTGTGGCTACTAACTGGGCTCAGCCAGTATCTAAAAAATGACAGAGAGGTTGATTCAGACGCTGAAATCTTATTAAACATGGCGAGCGTGTTTCCAATTCTTCAATAAACTGGTATTATTTTTACATTGTTAAATTTTTAACCTTTTCCTCAACTTAAAAATTAAACATTCGTTATAACGGGGAAAAAATTTCGTTTTAAATAAAAAATAAATATTTCTTCAATTATTATTACGAATAATACTATACTCGTTTTTTCTATTGAGGTAATTTTACACAATAGGGCCCTTTGAAAACGAAATAAATTTTGACAAAAAATAGATAATGCCTAATATGTCTGGAACTATAGGGCGCGAGCAGACACGTGACTCGAGCGACCTTAATGTGTTTAGAATCAGCTGATTTGTGTGCGCATGTCATTTTGACAAGAACAATGTCACGTTGACAGTACCAATGTTTTGACTTATTTTGATTTTGAACTGCTGTAATGTTATTATTTTACAATTTTTAGGTAGTATAACATATGAAATTAAAATAATAACATTTTAGCAGTTAAAAATCAAAATAAATCTAAACATTGGTCTTGTCAACGTGACATTGTTCTCGTCAAAATGACATGCGCACACGAATCAGCTGATTCCAAGCACGTCAAAGTCACTCGAGACACGTGTCTGCTCGCGCCCTATAAGGATTTTAGGAAAAATAAATCAAACTTATCCCCCTGCAGACTTCCCTGTCGTGTTTTGGTGTAAAACATAACATATCAAAATTTCAAACCATTCGAGCTCTTTGAAAACGAAATAAATTTTAACAAAAAATAGATAGTGCTTAATTTCTCTGAAACTATAAGGATTTTCGAAAAAATGAATTAAATTTTATCCCCGCAGACCGCCCTGTCAGGTTTTGGCTTAAAATAACAATAAAATTTCAAACCATTAAGGCTCTTCAAAAACGAAATAATTTTTGGCAAATAGCAAGCAATTGAAATCTCACATTTTGACAGTGTTGTGAATAATCTATATAGGTGGCTATGACCAAACAGTGCGTTTATTGAACTTCTAAACGACGTGTTTTCAGTCATAAATAGTGCTTTTATAGACTCATAAAAACACCGAAATAGAAAAATGATTTAAACAAATTACTCAAAGTATAATTAAATATGCAAACAATCATTAGAATTATTAAAATGTATTTTTGAAATACAATTTGTAACTGAAAAGTTTTGTTGGTTATTTTGTTACTCATGGCATACCTACATAATTTTCGTATTTAAAGAGAGAACATAACATTTAAATGTGAATTTGTTTTTGATTAACTTTTATGAAACTTTGAACATTTTTAATTTATCAACCTACATGGAAAAGTATTATATAAAATTGATTAAATTGAAAATTCAAAACTTCCTAATATGAGCATATGATATACATATTTACAAAAAAATTAATTTTGTTTGTATACTTTGTAAAAGTTGTGCGGGAGTTTCCATTTTTAATATAAATTAATTGACAAACTCAGTTGGTGGTAATTACTCTCATTTGAAGGAGAAATTTTCGTTAGAATTTCCCAGAAGAGTGGGAAAATAATTTATTAGGTATTTAATTACACACTGGCCAACAGGTGTTGGCAGCTGCTGACATTGACATATATTTTTTCGCATGTTCCGCTATAAATAGTTAAACAAATGAATACAGAAACTCAGTATGAAAATTAATCATATTGCACACTGTCAAATTTTTAAATTGGGTTCATTTTCAGGCACCTTTGATCTGTTTTTTCATCCATTATTATTGGAGTGTTTGAAGATATAATGGCCTATTCAGAGAAATATAGTCATAAAAAAGGTTGCTATGCATATAAAGATTGTTATCATAAAGACATTTGTAACAATCTATGAATTTGTCAATTCAGAACCTACGTCGGTATTATTAACAATCTTTACAAAATCATGCTGGTGAATGAACCAGATTATTTGACAATAGCTAACTTCATTATACATATATGAACCTTAAGCCCAGTTGCATAAAGCATTGTTAACTTTAATCACGTTGTTAACTTTGACAAGGCTTCTTTTCCAATGTATTTTTGATACGTATCTATGGTTACAATGTGTAGTTAAACACATAATCAGCTAACAATGTTTTATGCAACTGGCCCTTAATCTTGCTTGTCAACGCTTTAATTTTTTTAAAAAATAATGAATTGTCAATTATATTTAGTATGCAAACGCTTTCCCAAAACAACTAAAGAACAATATGATATTTATGTCATATTTGAAAACGTCTACATTCTTTAGAACGGATTTGTTAATTACTACAAATGATCTCAACGTGATTGAAAATTTATGGGAAGATTTAGTTTTTTTATTTTGACTGAATATGTAACAGAAATATCACACAGAGTTTTCACAGATTGTCAAAAGCAAATTTCTTTTACCACAGACTTCAACGTTCTTCTGATCATTATTCTAGTCGACGCAAAATCTATACGTATAATAAATTGCTAAAATATAAAAACACCAATATTTGGCAGAAAGGTCAATATTAATAATATTTTAATGATATAATAACATGTCACATGTCAAATAACAACGTGATAACAACCATAAATACGTTTTTGCAGTCGTTATGATAAATACTGTCAAAACGCTTAACAATTGTTCACAATAACCACTTTCAGTACTGAGAATACCAAATTTGATTTTAACAATCTTTATAGTACATAACAACCATAAAGACCATAACGACTACACAAATATTGAGTTCTGAATAGGCCCCATAGTTGATTGATTATATTATTGGACTTTCACAGCAGGGTTCAAAAAAAAGGTACTCGAATTGTCTAATTTTATTGTGTTTGTCGTTTTTGTTACTGTGCTCTATCTTTAATGTAGTATAGACTAACCAAGTACGGATCGTCGCGCCACTCGCGAATTTTTTAAACACTAGCGTTGGGTTGTTTAAACAACAGTTCATAAATACGCGTAAATATGAGCACGAAAACCCTGTTAAAAGCTGTCAAATTTGTTGTGTCGTGAGTGCAAATCTAAATTTAATAGGGATAATAAGATTCATTTTACTCCCTCCCTTATTATCCTTGGGAACAGGCAAAGCGACAAAAATGGATAGCATAGATTCGTCGGATGTCGTACAGTACTGCTGAATGTCATTAAAAATCTTATTACATATTTCTCAAGCAAATAACATTTTTTTATTGAAAAATAACATAAAATATCTTTAAAATATACATGCTATTGAATGTAAAATGTTTAATTGTACAATATTTGACATCTACGATAAATTATTATTGACCTCATTGACTGCCCTATAACTAGTTGAAAGATTAAAATAATATTTGGCAAAATTATTTATATTTTTAACCTAAACATATCTAATCTAATATAACAAATTATACCTGCCACCTGCACTGTCTGCTAATACTTTAATTTAAAAACTATTCTGTGTTATAGTATAGTTCTAACAATTAAATCAACTTCGAACTAATAATACAATAATTATCGCTACTAACTGCTAAACTAAACAATCAATCACTCAATCACAATCAAAAACTTTATGACTATTTCCGCATAGCTTACAGGCAGTCCGTGACATAAAAATATTATCGCAATCTGTGTTACCGACAGTACGCAGAATTCAACACTTTACAGGCGTACTGGCGTACAGAACTTGTTTACATAGAAAGGACAGTGAAACGGAGAGTAAACATAATATATGTCATGTTCTAATATAATTTAATTGTATCACGGATGAGTAGATGATTACGATGCAAATGGCATGCGTGATGCTCGCATATTTTTAAGATTCTTAGAAAATCATATATCGATGTTATTGTTTTCATGTTCAAAACATATTTTATCTATGAGTAATACAAAATTTAAAATAAATAAATTGTATGGAATGACATATTCTGTCCATAGATTGGGGTCGGTTTTTTTTCGAATTAAAAATTGTATTGATATCCAAGCATGTAGTTATTTAGAGCAAAATATTTACTGTTCTTTTATGAGGAATATTTACATACCTATACCAAAAAATCAAAAATTTTGATGACTCCATTCACACTTCAGAATTTAGGGTCTCTAAATCCAAACCATAAAGCTAAACATTGCAAGGACCAAACTTTAGGTTTATGATTTAGTTTGACGTCACAAACGTCACCAATGAGAACGAGTCTGAAGTGATATAGATATATACACCCATCTTTATTTAGTATCCACTTGGTGGATTCGGCTATTTAAACAAATGCGAGAAGAACATGGAGACTGTCTGCTGATTGCTAAAATATAACCAATAATGCCAAGCGAATGACAGTTTCACGGCGCACAGGTGTCTTGTTGAATACTGCTCTACCGATATTTTAATCTTGTTTTTGAAGCATTTATACAGATGTTTGTACATATCAAAACTAATTTTCAGGTAATTTAAACTTACATTTGTGAATGACTTACTCAAACCTAAACAAAAATCATAAACCTAATTTTTATTTGTGAATGCACCTTTAGAGTGTAGTGAAAATTTTTGTTTGTTTATGTATACGTAATTTGATATTTCTAAAATGTAAATGCAGATAAATGCTAAAAATTTCTTAAAAAGTGTTTTGCTTGAAGAAGTTCTAGGCACTTTCGCTATAATGCGAATTATACGTTTCTGTGCAATAAAGACTTCTTTAGCTGCGTCCCTGTTAAACCCACATGACTTGAAACATTCATTGTGCCCAAATCCCAAATAGGGTCACGCGGTCTCTGCAAAAAACAGAGTGTGCACCAATATGGTGCAAATATTCGTTAACGTGTTAAATTCAACATAAAGCCTTAAGGTAACTTTAATTAGATCTTAATATGTACCTGAATATGAAAATGGCATTTAGTTTTTTTTTATCTGATTACTTATACAACCACTCTAATTTTAATTTAAAATGAATATGACTGGCTTTCTTGCATTAAAAACCAGATTCCATATAACTCTACCTTGTTCCATTTAAGCCATTCAGTATTGCGGAGTATAGGGAATAGTTTTGATCTCTCTGATTGGCTGAAATTAGACACAAGAGACAAGTTTACGCAATGTAATTTCGGCTACTTCAGATTTGCGCTGTTGCCAGTGCCATCTACTGAATGGCTTAAATGGAACAGAGCATATATGAAAATTTTATTAAAAATTATCTGTATTCTCTACCTACAGACTATTTCAACTATTACTACTACTAGGCAGTAATTATTACAGCTGCTAGGTAGTAAATTTTCGAGCCACGAAGACTACAGTACTAATTAATTTTAACATATGCAAAATTTGAAAGTTCTATCTGAGTGAATTCGAGAAATGCATCCCTATGCAAATGATATTTGTCAGCAAATCAGGTAAAATTTTTGCTTCTTGTTCTGCATTACGAGTAAAATGAAATCATATTATTTACGCAACGTGATTTCAACCCTAAAATAATATTCATTTCAAAATCTTGCAAATGGAAAAGTTTTTCATTATTTGAGTCCCAAGATTTCGAAGCATTTATAAAATAAACGATTTCAATTTATAATTGGTGTTATTTAATTAAATAAAATTATAGAGCCACTCAAAATCTTGTTTAAAATGAAATTAGATTGCTTTGATATTGGATGCGTAAATTTTGCGATTGTGCAAATTTGTTCTTTAGTGTTTCAATGATGAATAAAGAAAAAAAAAACAATAAAATTAAAAGTGTCCTGAAATAAAATAATCAGGAAATAAAACAGATTTTGAAAATAATTTGAATTTAATTTTTTTAATCGATAAATTAATCGGTTTACTAATTTTATTTTTATAACGCTCTTGATGTGAGTGTGTGACGATTTTTTCGTCCACGATAACTCTTACAACAAACTTCCAAATTCTATTTTCCGTATTTAAGCTTTCTGAATTCATATAGAGTTGATTAGACCGGAAGTGACTGTTTACTTGAAGCCCATAACAGTTTTTAATGAAAAACTATATTAAAATATAATCCAAAACTTTTCAATTTTAGTATTTAAAACTTCTATATCAAGGGGAATAAAAAATTAGATTTTGGCTAAAATTAATAAACCAGAAGTGGCACTTTACTTGAAGCTCTGAACAGATTTTCATGAAAAATATACCATGATATACTCCAAAACTTGTCAAATTTAGTATTTAAGACTTATATATGAATAAGAACAACATATTATATTTTGGCTAAAATTGATAATCCGTAATGATAGAACAAGTACCCTCAACTACGTTTCGGGTACTATTTGTCAAATTACTATCAAAGCAAACTTATCTAGTTTCTAGGCAACACATATTTTCATATATAATATCATAAGTGGTAAATTTTTTCCGGAAAAATTTTCTGATTGTTACGAGAGCTGGTTGCCTAGCAATTTATTGAGTGACATTTTCAAAAAGATCACGAGTTGTCAAACGAGTGATTTTTGATCAATGTCACGAGATAAATTGGCAACAGGCTCGAGTAAAGCAATCGGAAAATTTTTCCAGGATAAAATTTAACCACGAATGGTATTCGGATGACTATTTCCAAAATAAAAATCAGATAATCATTTATATATTTTTTTTTTCTTGGCAAAAATCTTCTAATTATTATTGTGTTTTGAGGTGTTATATTTGTTTGCTTTTTCAACATTTTAAATAGATTCCTGACCGAATCGACTCGTTTCTAATAAAAACTGATAACACTGAAAATATAAACACTTTGACAGGTATGTAAAGAATATGTTTCTAAAACGTTAAAAAAATTTCGCTTATCAAAACTTACTTACTTGTAAAAATACGACATCTTATTGGCTTAAAGGGTGAGATAAAATTTTTGTGACGGTGTTTTGTCGAAATGAAACTTGGTAACTAAGTAGAATCCTGAATTTGGATTAGCTTATAAATTTATGAGTGAAATAGTCATGCAGAATTTTCGATCATTTTCAATGAACTTAATATATTACTACAGAAAATGCAAATTTTGTTTGCCACAACCTACCTGAATTTCTTATTCTCAATAGTTGTATGTCCCCCTTGAATAAAATTTGAAATACAGCAAAGGTAAGCAGTGACAAAAATACGATAAAATGATAAGTTTTGTTGTGTTTTGCAATATTTATTAAGAATATCTAATTATATTGCAGAAACACTTTGAGTACATTGATTTTTACAAATCAGCAAGTGTACTCATATTTTTGACGGTATTGTAGGCTGACAATAAACTAATTACAACTATTTTTACTTCTTTCTATCTGAAATCGAATCGTGAATTACCATTACAAAAATACAGTCTAATATTTAAATTTTCTGATTAGAATAAAAATTTCTCGTTGAAATATTCCATTCATATCATCAGCTTCTATGAAGTTAGTTACACATGCATGAACTCGCATGAAGAATAGGAAGAAAATGCAGGAATAGACAAGATAACTGCCCACATATACTGTCTGAAGTTCGTTCAAAATTTCATTTATTCAAGGTCGATTCGATTCTATGCTGTGAAGGAAAAATAAAAATATTTGACTGCAGAGGAAATATAAAAAAATCTTGTATTACGAAAAGAGAAGACTAAAATTTTGATTCGAGCTATCAGTTTTTATAGACGAAAAGTATTTTATTTGTTATTGCGTTTTCAATTTCGAACTACTAATGTACTAGATATTACTTTTACATCCATATATGTGAGTAGTAGTTCAAATGTTTTTACATCCATATATGTGAGTAATTCAATTGAAATAAGAGAAAATATGCAATAAATTCAAAATTTCAGTTAATTAAATGCAGTTTTTGAGTTTGTTATTTGAGTAGCAAAAACGAGCTTTATGTCTGTAAAGTCCAAACGTTTTTCAAATTTAATTACCAATAAATGGTTTTTTAATAACGAACAAGTGCTATTTTCTCAAAAGTGACAGTTTTTATTTACAGAATATGAACTGAACTATAATTATGCTTCAACAAAAAATTAATTTTAAAAGCCAAAATATTTTTAAAACAAAGAATAATAATTTTATCATTAGGCGCTTTCTTTTTAGGGGGAAAATGAACTGATCTTACCTCGTACTGAACTGAACTGAACTACTCTTAAAAAGAACAGTATATTTTTTTAAAATAGGAATTAGAAGATAAAAACATATATAGCATTATATTTATAATATAACAATATGCTGAATTTGCTTGTGGTTATAGTCCGTTGTATATGTGATTTCTTTTTGAGATATTAAATTCTTTTACCTTTGAGTATTTAAATATAGATGTATTTTTTATAGCAATAAAACATGGTATAACGTTTCAAACTATTTAATTTCTTCTATTCTTGTCATTTAATATCAAATACTTACAAAAAATACAAAATACATAGCAGTCAGTCGTATTGACGTGACGTGGGATTAGTTCAGGATCTATATGATTCTGTTTCAAAGGTGGTGCTTTGCGGGGGCGGGGACGAAGAAAATGGGTAGTACATGATCATTTATCCCCTTTTAAAAAGAACGATTTAGGATAGATGTGTGCTACTCGGAGTTGATCTTCTTGATAAAAAGAAAGCGGCTATTGTGTCGGTTTAGAACTCGAGCATGGCTTCCTATATTAAATATGTTAACATGTTACCTTGGTTACTTGTTGCTGTTGTTTTGTTATTGTTTATTTATAAATGTTTTTCTCTGAAGAACGTAGTAGATGCTGCCAAAACGTTGAGTTTATATAAAATTAACAGAACATAAACTAAAAGTTAAATAAATTTAATATTTCTTTTTTATCGACGTTCTGATTTTTAAATATTAATCATGAATCAAATAAAATACATGAGAAATACAAATTATTTTAGTCTATAATGATCAGCCAGCAATTAAAATTGAAAAAAGACTTCATATTTTATGTTACGCTGCTAGTTTTCTTACAATAAACATAGTGATGTGCAAATTTCGGAAACTTATATTTTTGAAAGTTTCCCTGAAAATTTTATTAAAAGTTTTACAAAATGTGTCACTATGAATTTCAATAAAAGTTTCATTCAGATTAAGTAAAAAATCATAGTATGTTGTATTTAAGGTAAATTTAACTTTTTAAAATTTTTGTTCATTTTTCTACCTCCTATTTTAATCATTGACTCACTGGACTCTTAGATTAAGTAAAAAATCAGGTGTATGTCGCTAAATCCCTAGCAATACATACAAAGTTTACATAGTTTACGCATTGTCTTCATTTGACATCATTCTTTACATTTTTTATGCATGTAAGTAATTTATCATAGTTTACGCGTAGACGCACAACCCTGTAGACTATTATAGGTCGATTCTGTTCACATCTGTAAGTCTTACAGATCTGTAAATCTGTAAATAATGAACGAAATCGCAACAAAAGATGCCACTCTTATGTATAATTTTATATTAATCAACAAGAATACATGTGCTTTTGTCACTTTTTTACAGATTTACAGATCTGTAAGACAGATGCGAATAGAATCGACCCATTAATTTCATCTCCACTGAACATTCAAGTGTTACTGTAGTAACGATATTTGAGTGGATAAAGTGCCGCTCTATAAATAGGTTGGAAAAACAAATAAATCTATACTTTTCAATTTAAAAAAATTAAATGAAAAAATATTCTAAAACTTTCAGAAAAGTGTTGATTAACTTTTAATATAATTAATGACCGTATGTGTTAATTTCTAATTACTATCAACTTTAGCCACTGTCTTTTTATAAAAGACTTTCCCGCTACCCTTGGTAAGGGAGGTATAGGGATCGTGCTAAAAATCGCATATCGAGATTTTGGTAAATGACCACGTTTTAAGATCCCTAGAATCCAATTTTAACATTTTCACGATGACGTATATGTGTATGTGTGTGCGGATCCTCCACTCTAACGCAAATACTATAATTTATTCAATACAGTTTCCACCAAAAGTAAATATGTAGGTATGTATTTAGATTAATAAAAATTAACGATTCACAAAAATATTTAAGCTAATCCTCATTTTTGGATTAGTGATTTCTATTCTATCCCGGTATTTCAAATTTAATCTTCATTTTATTATAGTTCCGGTGGCTCAATGGTTAGAGCAACGCCTCATGTTATGAGTGCCCTCGGGGTTCTGGGTTCGAATCCCACTAAGGCATGGATGTGTGTGAATGTGAACCCACTCTGTAATTGGGATTTAATCCTGTTGAGGGGTTTAAAAAAAGGTAGTTACTTGGATTAGATTATATTATATTTTAAGAAATAAACTGTCAAAATTAGAGTAAAATTCGCTAATCCAAAAAACTTAATCTTTTGTGACTCGGGCTGTAAATGGCGGGAGGCATTCTGTTGGCCACGCCAGATTTTTTTTGTTTTAGTTTATATGTGAATTTTTCGAAACACTTGTTTTTAATTAAACGCTACAATTTTATCAGTAAAACAAATTATTTTCTTTTTCAGAAACTACTTACTACAAGATACACACAAAAGGTTTGAAAATTATTATATTCTATATCTTTTAGCACAGCATTTATGAAGTGGGATAAAAATTGGAAATATACTGGGTGGTGACTCGAACACCGGAACATAGGGATTTAACATGTAATCTGATTTTCGTAATTTCCTGCTTCCCTAATTATTTGGGGTAAAAAAGCTTGTAGAGCATAAAAGTCAACATCTGAATCGATAACCAAAATTAATTTTGCATGCTTTGAAACGGCAGAAATTAATTCAGAAATAAACAAATATAAAACAAACAGTCATAACCATAACACCCGAACCAAGATATGCGGCTAAACAGATTCTGATTTGTCGGAAGATGTGTGGAATTATTCTAAACGGCATACGGAATTATACCACACGGTTGATTGGAATACTATTGCTTCCAACATAATTTTTAATTGTGAAATGTGTAGTTTCCAAAATAGTGTCGGAGAAAATTAATTTTGGTTATCGATGTAGAATTTTATGCTCTACAATTTTTATTTGAAGCTTTTTACTTCCTTGTACAAAGTAAAGGAAGTAATCGCGAAAAATTTCGGTTTTCAGATTTCAACGGAAATATCCATTTCGATCATCCCTGAATCCATTTTGACTAATTTCGTCGTGACGTCTGTATGTACGTACGTACGTTCATACGTACATATCTCGCATAACTCAAAAACGGTAAGCCGTAGAAAGTTGAAATTTTGTATTTAGGACTGCTATAACATCTAGTTGTGCACTTCCCTTTTTGGTCATTACATAATTTTCAGAAATGGTACTTTATTTGAAGCCTATAATAGATTTTAACGAAAAACTATTATAAAATATAATCCAAAACTTTTCAAATTTGGTATATAAGGCTTTTATGTCAATTGGAATAACATAGTAAAAACAGGCTAATCGGAAGTGATATATTACATGAAGTTATTAACAGATTTTCTTGAATAAAATGGTTCCATTTTGATTTTAGAAATAAATGCTTCAAATAAGAGTTTTTGCGAATTAAATTCTGCGTCCAGCATATCAAGTATTATTAAATTAGCCCTTTGTATAAGCGAGATATGTAAATTTAAAACTTATATGTTTTTGGTTTTTGTAATTAAGCTTGCTATTAATTAGGACAAAAATAACAAAAAAAAATAGATGTTAATGTCAAATTACGTCAAATACGTGCAATTTTATAATTGGGTCTATACTTCATATTGGTCTTGCGTACAAGGAAGTCGTGTGGTGTCCACATCAGATTTTTTACTTAAAATAATTAGGAATGCAAAAATTACGAAAATCTTATTTTACATGTTAAATCTCTTTGTTCCAGTGTCAGATTCACCATCCTGTATGTATCTACATATTAAATGGTTAAATAAAATTTAATTTCAATGAAAACTTTTTCACGAAAGTAATTACTTTTTTGTTTGTACCAAAATGATTTGTAATTAATATGTTTATTTCCCATTTCAATTTACCTTTGTGGTGCATAAATTAAATAAATATTTACAAATACGTGTACATTTTCAAATTACACGTGTTATTCGTGTTTACATTTTCTTTACGTCAATTTGTAAATGTAATGAACCCATATTTATATCTTAATTAATTTTAAATGACATTAAAATGAATACCTTTCTACAGAAATATGACATACTGCGAAATTTCGTGATAGCTTGTTTGAATAAATTTAACACAACAAAAAATCTTTTGAATTAATAAATGAATCATCACGCTATTTATCATTTAGCTGCTGAAGTAATTGCATAATAGATATAATTACATCCCTTGATGATACACTCTAATTCATTAAATAGACAGTATAAATAAAATGCATAGTTTCGGCGTAAATTTTAGTGGTTGTAAACATTATTCTGCTCTATATTTCACTCTACTTCAGCAATGCTGAGTAGACATGAGGTTCATTAACAATCACTGCTGCTTAATTTGCACTTGAAGAGGAAATTGTGCTGCTTAGAAATTTATGCCATTTACAATCACTCGTTAAGTGTTCTTGAAATTTAGGTGACACATCTGCGAGTAACATGATAAAATACAAGTCGGTAATAGTATGTGACATTACAATCCAAGTCAAAAGGGTTTTTACTGCTGAAAGGAGGAAATGACTGGCGAGCCGAGCAGGCGAGCCTGTCACCTCCTTGAGGCAGTAATATAGTTACCTGTCATATGTATTGTGCAATATTGTATTTGTTACTCACTTGTAAATCAAATTTAAAATTATAACCTAAACCTGCCAGTTGCAATTGACACTTATTTTTAATACTTATGACCGTATTCTTTTTGGACAAAATCTCAACTCATCTCAGATCACTTCAGATAAACTCAGAAAATCGTTTTTCTTTTTTACACAACTGATCTGAGTTGTTCTGAGTAAACTCACTATCCCCCTTTCCGATGCTACACTACCAGTTTACAAAACTCAAAATGATTTGAAACACTCAGTTTACATTTTAAGGTTGTATAATCCAACAAATTTTATATTCACATATACAAATATAGTTACAGTGATATATTTTCAACATTATCCATTTTTCGTTCATAAACAGTATCATAGATCAGAAAAATGTCAATAAATTTGATAGCTGTTACAGCAAATGCTATCGGTAAAGAAGGAAATGATAAAATGGAATAAAACTTGTTCTTTTTGCACACATCACAACTCACTTTAGCTCAACTCAGTTATGTATTGAGCTGAGTTACAATTGGGTCAAAAATAATACAGCTAATATTCACATGTCAACAACGTTAGTAACGTCGTAACAACTAACTTGTAAAATTTTAACAAGTTAGCAACCGCTTTTACAAGTTAGGAACTAGTAAAGATTCATTTTCAAAAGTATTAAGTAGGCGGTGTCAATAATTGAAGTTTACAAGTACGTACTTAACAAATAAAATGTTTTAAGGCATTATCACGCTAAAAGTATTGAGCCAAATCAGCACCCTTCTTTAATTAATTAAGCTTATCTAAAAATAACAAAATAAAAAGAGACATATACAATGATGTATTAATATGAAAAAGATGTAAGCTATTTCCATGGTTAATAGAGACGATTACTAGACTAAAGAAGAATGTTGAATTCGACCCAGTATCTCTGACTTGTCACGCATTATCCATGATTTCGGTTCATATCGTTGACTTACTCCAGTGTGATAACTATAAGTAAGTCATGGATCCTGTTGTCAGATGAAATGGAATCGATATCATTTCCTCTGACTATTTATCGCTGACTTCTCTATTGCGCATGCGGGGCTGTCTCTGTAGTACAGGAATGTAACTTTACGGAGTAAAATATAACTGTAGAAACATCAGAAGTTGACATTTTTCCTTTCCGCTAACCTTGGTAAGGGAGATATAGGGATCGTGCTAAAAATCGCATATCGAGATTTTGGTAAATGAGCACGTTTTAATGTCGTTGTGTATGTATGTAATATATGTATGTATGTGTGTGTGTGTGTGTGTGTGTGTGTGTGTGTGTGTGTGTGTGTGTGTGTGCGTGTGTGTATGTGTGGATCCTCCACTCTAACTCAAATACTATCATTCTGAAAATTTTAAAACCTTGTATTTCGAACTTTTTCTATTATGAAAAGAACCCATTAGATTTTGGTGCAAATCGGATAACAGGAAATGGCACTTTACTTGAAGCTCAAAATAGTTGTTCTTCGAAAAATAGTTTTAAGTGTTATTTTTTTCGAGATTAATGTTATTATAATAATTAAAGATTAATACATTTACATTAATATTTTTTCTACATATATATGGATAAAGTTATAAAATTATCTATAATTTAAATCCCAGAGCCTACGCTTGCAACAAACAAAATTCCTTGGTTTCACAGTTATTCAAATGTATGTAACTGACAGATAAATGCCACTGTCAAAAAACTACTCATTCCAAATTAATAATAGTAACGTATTAAAAAAAAGTAAATAGAACAATAAGAAAGGAAATCAATACAGTTTCCATCATATGTAAATATGTAGGTATGTATTTAGATTAATAAAAATTAATGGTTCGCAAAAAAGTTTAAGCTAATTCTCATTTTTGGGATTAGTGAATTCTATTCTATCCTGGTATTTAAAATTTAATCTTCATTTTATTATCAAAAAGGTAATTACTTGGATTAGATTAGACTATATTTTAAGGAATAAAACTGCCAAAATTAGAGTAAAATTCGCTAATCTAAAAATAAGGATAAACTTAATCTTTTTGTGACTCGGGCGGTAAATGGCGGGAGGTATTGTGTTGGCCGCACCAGATTTTTTTTTTGGGACATATAAAATTATTATGCTTGCCCGCAATTGCTTTATTTTTACATTGTTTTATTCATTTTATAATTTGATAATTTGAAACAAATTTGAAATAGGTTGTCATTAAAGAAACTATATCATAACCAACTTCAAGTATGAAAATACACTTAAAGTCAGAGAAAACGGTTGATCGAAATTGCAGTGTGATAGGTCGAGTAGGTCATACAAAATAAGGCAGCGAAAAAGAATCAGACATATGATTGTAGTGTGATAAGGCCTTTACAATTATGGGTATTGGTTTCATTCACTGACGTTACACTTGTTAAACTAAATTAGTATTCCACGACCTCAAATGCAAAATCAACCGCACAAAAAAGTTAAATTTAATGGAGTTTTTACAGCGCTCTACTGGGAAAAAAAGGCGATCACATTGTGCATCTAAATTCACCCTGGCTTGAAGTGAAAGTTTAAAATTCAAACATAGGTGGTCAAAATCACAACCATTCACTCACTACACGTATAGATATTCTGTTTGAAAATTTTGATTTCGTATATAGATTTTTTTCGCAAATAGGTAATTTATTATGCTAATAACATTTAACATATTTGATATAAATTTTTACATCTAGCGTAAAATTTGATCACATTATGCAGATGAAACTTCCGAAATAAAAATTCGGAGCATTGAAATTCCAAGGAATAAAAATGTCAACAGATAAATCGCTTTACATTCAACGAGGCTATGCTAAAATTGCTCGTTTGTAAAACCGATTTTCCCCGGGGAGGCAGAAGACAGACTGCCAAGAAACCTTCCCTAACGTATTATTAACGGTTATTATACCTGCTTTTATTTGCGTTTTATTGGAAAACTATAAGCGTAAAAGTTCGGAATTTACTACATGCTAAAGAGGAAATGTACATGTAAACATAGGCGAGTAAACGAAGTGATTAACTGGATTGTGTTATATTTTAGCTAAAGCTTAGTGTAACATTTTGAGTCACGTTAATCTAATCCTAATTTGTAGGAATGCGCTGTAGACCTTTTCGGTAATTGTTTCAGAGCAATTGTGGGATAATGGATAAAGAGCAGTGTCGGACTTTTGCGAGTAACATATAATTTTATACTTCTATACGTATACTTAAGCCTATTATCAAAAACACTCGCAAAGTTTCAAAACAGCTTGTTAAAATTTTGTAAAATAAAATTAAACTTGACAAATTACATACATTCGGATATTTCTTTCAATGTCAACTGTTTTTATTGGATAAAAATTTGATGTGGCCAGCACATAACCTCTCGCCAGATATTTTACCTGGTTGTACGCATAAAGCGAAACATATTTTAAGATACAAATACATATATTCATGTCTCACTATAAAATAATTCTCACATATATTTGCAAAATGTATGGGATATTTTAATATAAATTATGTACAATACATACATTTTCTTTATATTCAATATCCTGAAATTTTCATTTTCTACTTTACTTTTCTTTTTTTTTATATTCGTTATTTTTTCGCAAATTCCTCTTATATTCTTTTTTACGTATATTCTTTTCCGTTGTTGACTTTTTTATTTTCATAATCTTCATAATAATGTGCAAATATTTTTGACAGCGGCATACAAATATTTTTGACAATGACATTTATGTGTCAATTACAAACATTTGAATTTCTTGCTTTGAAGTAGTTTGATTTGAGAATTTTTAAATCAAATTATTTTATATGCATTTCTTTATCTCTAAATCTATAGAAGATATAATAATGAATTTATATTTATCGAATAAAGAATTTAACATTCTTTAATATAAGTATTTACATAAATTTTCGATAAATAATATTTAGATGATTTTTTTCTTGTAACTACTACTTCCGGTTGTCCAATTGTTTCCAAAACTTAATCAACTCTTCCCATTATTGTTAGATTGAGGAATCCGTAGTTAAAAATGTCTTAAGTCTTACAGTATCTGAGATATCGTGAATCCTACATCCACACACACATCCACAAACACACATACATACATACACACACACACACACACACACACACACACACACACACACACACACACACACACACACACACACACACACACACACACGGACATCATCGTAAAAATGTTATAATCGGATTCTAGAGACCTTAAAACGTGCTTATTCACTAAAATCTGGATATGCGATTTTTAGCATGAATACAATACCTCTCTTAGCGAGAGGTAAAAATTACCGAATCGTTTAAATGTATATGGATATTAGTATTGGAGTTCGGTAGTTGTTATTTACTAACATGATGAGTTCAAACTTTAACTAGTTTTTTTTTATTTATGTAATATATGTATTAAAATTTATTTTCTCTGTTTCGGAATTACAATGTCACATTCTAGCACGCATATTGATATTAGAAGGAGTTTCATTCTTAAACGATTTTTAGTTATATTTTATTATTTGAGATAGGCATGACTACAAGAAATACACTAAATATTTAGGCAACGGATAGAATAAAAAGCACAAATCACTGTCACCAACCTAATAATTCTACTAAAAATTACCGTTAATGAAAATTGTCCAATATTAAAAAAAATATGTGAATGAAAGCCTCAATAGAGAAAGTAGTATAAAAGACACGTTACAGAAGGCAAATCAAGCACTCGTTCGTTCGCCCACTCGCCGCTGCGCACTCGTGAGTGAATTTAGAACTCATGCTAGAATAGGTTGCCTTCTGTAACTTATGTTGTTTAATATACTATTCTTGTTCGAAATAAAGTATTTTTCCATGATCGAAAGTGAAAGTCTATCTCTCTGGTATAAAAATTGACAGAGAAGTTCACATTTTGCCTCTAGAGAAAATTGTGGATATTATTCCCTACATACATAATTTTAATTATTTTCTTTTAATATGTATTGTTTTCATTCTCTACATATACATAAATACTTGATGCCTAGCCGTATGTGTGACAAACTTTAAAATGTAGAATTTAAACAATGAAGTAAATTGAGTAATTGCTGCTGAAATCTGAAATTCGTTATCAACTTAAGGGGCTGTCTCAGAAGAGCAAAATTTATTTGCAATTTAATTATTTATCAAAAGAACGTCTGAAACTTAATTTATAGGTAAGTAATTACTTAACAATCTTATATGCAAATCAGACCAAATTGACTCCAGAAACTCCTAATGCATAGTCTGTTTCGGTAAGTGTATTACTGGTCTTCGCATTACGAGATTTCCAGAATTGTCACCTTATTTGCCATTTCATATCAACCTAGTGTCTAATGTCTTCATATGTTCATATAGTTTTATTATTTGGTAATATTATGGTTGACCTTCTGATTCGTTCGCACTGAAAATGAACTACTCTTTTTGTAAAACATTCATTTTGTAGACTTTTCATTGTAATTAAATGTCTGTGACAATCCCTTATTTCTGCTGATATTATGAACAGGAACACCGAGAGAAAATAGTGCCGTGAATTTAAAGCAAGAAGTGATGTTCTGATGTTTACATGAAGTAAAAAGGAGTGAGAGGCCACCTGTTGTCATCTTTCATCTTGTGATTGGTAAAATCATACGTAAAATTGAGGAAAACATTTTTGTGCTGATAGACGTTTAACAATCGATATTCATTTTATGAATATTGTTTAGATGAGATATATTACGAACTGTTCATTTTGAAACAGGTATGACAAGAGTAGGGTTTGGATTCAAGACGTAGTAATAACGTGTATTTAAGAGACTTGGCGGAAAATTTATATAAAATGCTGTTGAAAAATAAGAAAATGTAATATAAAAGTTTTACAAGTAAATTCAAATTTATTGTGAAATCCTACTATTGATCCTCACTTCAATGGTGATAATAGATAAATAGTAACATAAAACATTTGAAAACAACAAACAACCTTCATCTTACCGAACTGCTCAGTCGTATCGTTTCTTAAGATACGTGCCCAATAACAAATACATCAGTTGGCTAATTTTTTAAAAAAATTATTGATCGTGACTTACATACATACATACATACATACATAAAATCACGCATTTCCCACTTAGTGGGTTAGCACAAACCCGAAATAATAAAAATAACATCAACCAAAAAATAATCACTCTCTCTTTCAACAACATTCTGACTTAAATAATAGAATTCATAATTCTGGGCGCTTCAGATTGTGAACAACTAGGTTTTGTCAATGACCAAGCAAATACTAAATATAAAAGTGTATAATTTTATAATTCAACAAGAAACGAATTATTCTCCTTTTTGAATGTGAAAATATCTTTGTAAGTGATTCAAGATAAAATGTACACTTTATGCTTACAGTACTTCTCAATAGTTTTGCAGTAAAGATAGGAACGTAATCAAATATGACCTCAATATATTGTTTTGGCTTCCGTTTTTTCAAAATCTTAATGCCAATTTTGTAATGAATATTATTAGTTTTTTGTATAATTTATTTGTTTCAAGTACATTCAACTAGTGTTGTGAAAAATAAATGTAAAATTTATATAAAAATCAAACAATTTTATGGCGTATATTCGTTACAAGTTACTTTCAGTTTTTCTACAATGTAATATTTTAGAAAACATGTTTTGCTAATTAACACTGCAACGATAAAATATCTATAGCATTAAGTAATAAAAATTGCCGATAATTTAAGATAGTTATCATTTTTATCATGTATTAATTAAACAAAATAAAATGAAAACGGATTGTCCATTCGTTTGCAGTTTTCAAAACTTTCCACGCCACAAAGAAAAGAACATTAAAGAAAACTTTAAGAGAATTTGTATTACATGTCATTCACAACATTTTTGTTCGCATATACTATTTCTATTTTTCAATTTCTCAGGTTTAGTTTTTCAAGACTTTCTTTTCAATATTTTTTATTTGAGAAACCTACATTTTTATTATGTCAATAATATAACAAAAACAACATATTCAAAATTCTTATCCTTCTAAATTGACTTCCTCAAAACTGTCTTCGTTGTTACCTCTGCTAGATTTTGACACTTTTATCCTTTCAAGGATACGACGTAACAAAATTGGATTAGAGAGACAGATACTAAACTACGTCCTATGTAGGTTCCGAAAGGCAATGGTGTTTTTCATTCGTCGTGACATTAGTTGCAACGCGGAATCATTTCAACAAGGAGCTTTTCAAGTGACAGGGAAATATGTATCTAAGCCGGCTTGGGAAGATCTACATACATATTTCATGAATAAGATGTAGAACATTTGTCTTATGTTGTTTTGCAGAAAGGGAAATATGACCTGCATAATACCTGTTGAGTTATTTTCTACAGAATGTCATTGAATGAAATTTATCAAGTCTATTATTATTTCGTAGGCAATAATTCTAACTTTATTAATAAAGAACTTTTATTACGTAAAAAAAATCTAAGAAGTAAAGCTAAACAAGCTAAAAATGAGAGTGAAAAATATCTTATACAGGGTGGTGACTTGAACGATGCAGCATAGGTATTTCTATGATAAAATCTTAATGTGCAGTTATTTGCTCCCCTAATTATTTTACAGGAAAATTGTCTTAAGATTTTAGTTACAGAAAAAAAAAAATTGCATCCGAATATGCTATAGTTTATAATTTTTCAATTTCCGGAACCGCAAAAATAGTCGAAAACAATTATAACAACAAATTTCTCGTCCAACTACACTGTTGTAATCAATTATTACATGGTTGTCGTCCACTACAATAAATATGTTTTCATTTTCCTCGTTTTGAAAATAAGTTTTTATATTTTGCGTTCATAATGACTTACATTTCGATACGCAATTTTTTGTTTTAGACGGTTGGTACTAGATGACGTTTCTTTAGCCCATTGTTACCTAATTTATTTTTAAATAATTAACAATTCATTTTAATTATATAACGTCGAAATTATTATTTTTTTATTTAGGGACAATTTTAAGGAATGTTTAATAATTAATGTATCCGTTGGAATATTTTGATGAAAATTGGTATACTTATGTTTTTTGTTACGAGGAATTTACTGGTGAGGTCGTTGAAGGTGTACCGCACACCCATTTTTGGGTATGAGGATGGTGTGGTTTAAAAAAGGGTGGAAATTTTCAAAAAAATAAAAATTCTGAAAATTTGTATTTAAGTAGTTTGAAGGATGTAGATTGAAGATTTTAAAACCACAAGTCGATATCTCTTTTCGTGTCCGAGATATTCGGCCTCAAAACTTTGCTCAAAAATGCCCATTTTTGGGTCATATCCCAAAAATGGTCAATTATACACCGCTGGCGATATCACCATTAGATTCTACGAGCAAAATTACATAAGCATACCAATTTTCATAATTTTTGAACAACTATTACAATCTCCAGAAGGAAAAGTCTGAAAATGACCAAAAATCGCAAAAAATCTAAGGTGTACCCCTTGCGATATTTTCAGTTTTTGGCAATTTTAAGGAATGTTTAATAATTAATGTATCTGTTGGAATATTTTGATGAAAATTGGTATACTTATGTTTTTTGTTACGAGGAATTTATTGGTGAGGTCGTTGAAGGTGTACCGCACACCCATTTTTGGGTATGAGGATGGTGTGGTTTAAAAAATGGTGGAAATTTTTAAAAAAATAAAAATTCTGAAAATTTGTATTTAAGTAGTTTGAAGAGTGTAGATTTAAGATTTTAAAACCACAGGTCGATATCTCCTTTCGTGTCCGAGATATTATTTTATTATTTTTTTTATTTATTTAGGAAAGATTATTTACATGAAAATGTACAAATGGTTGCAAATATAAACACAAATTGAGTAAGTAAATGTTATTGTAGAAGGCGCAAAATATAAAAAATAGTATAAAGAACTCATTTTATAAGACTCTCTTTCGCACGCGTCAAAATTTAGAAAACGAGCGTTATAAAACACGTTCTTTAATATACTATTAAACGTCAACAATTTATGACATGTTTGCGTTTTTGTTTAAATTTTTGTTCCATGGCATCAATGATTTTTGCAAAAATGTTATTCTTTTAGATTATTTTTACGGTTCCGGAAATTAAAAAATTATAAACAATAGCATGTTCGGATGCAATATTTTTTTCTGTAGCGAGAACCTAAATACAATTTTGCTCTAAAATAAATAGGGGAGCAAATAACCGCACATTAAGATTTTACCATTTAAAATCCTATGCTGCGTCGTCCAAGTCACCAACCTGTATACAACTAAAGAGGTACTTATATATCTTTGACCAGTCTCGGACTTATTTACTAACCCTCGCTTTGCTCGAGTAGCAAACACGTCCTGGACAAGTAAATACTATTTTTCTACTCCTACTCCGAAAATACAATTTTCAAAAATAGACAATAAATGTCAAATTATTTTTAAAAATCTGATGTGGCCAGCATATTACGTTCCGTCATTTCTATGTATTTTGTACAAATTTCATACCGAAAGTTCTTTGCAAAAGAGTCTATTTCTTGTACATTACCTTCCGGCAGTTGTTTATATTTTATACAAATTTCATACAGAAAGTTTCTGGCAAAAGATCCTATATTTTCAGTAAAATTATAAGACAAACATATGTCAATTGCACTTGACACTGACATCTTTCAATCAAAATTTTCTTAATATAATAGCTGTTTCCATAGCTGGCTACTTTATGAAATTTAATTTCTTAATAATTTTTACCTTCCGTCACCTTTAGGTAAGGAAGGTATTGGGCCGAATTCAGCACTCTTCACTAATGTAGTGACCGTCTCTAGTAACTATGGAAACGACTTGCATCTTTTTCTTATTAATGCATCGATGCATATGTCTCTCTTTATTTTTTTATTTTTAGATAAGCTTCTTTAGTTAAAGAAGAGTGCTGAATTCGACCCAGTGTCTTTGGTAAAAAAAAATCGATGATGAGGTTTTAATGAATAAGCGCGTTTTAGGTTCCCTAGAATGCGATTTTACTATTTTTACGACGAAGTCTGTATGTATGTATGGATGGATAGATGTATGTATGTATGTATGTATGTATGTATGTATGTATGTATGTATGTATATATGTATGTGTGTGTGACGATTTTTTCGGAACGCATCACTTCAATACCACCTTTCCAAAAATTATAATTTTTGCGTATTCCTTTTCTTTACATCTATATGAAGAGCTGATTAGATTTTGGTTATAATTGCTCAACCGGAAGTACCCTAATGTGAAGATTTAACAGTTTTTCTTGAAAAAACGGTGTTAAATACCATTTTTTCACATTTAATGTTATTATAAATATTAAAGAATATTTCATTCTCTATACGATTTGATTACATTTTATACTTCATATTCAATGGATATAGAGTATTAAATTTATAAAAAAATTAAATTTCATAAAGCAGCAAGCTGTGCTATAATCATTGAAACATCTACTATATTAAGAAAATTCTGATTGACAAATGTCAGTGTCAAGTGCATTTGACAGTACGTTTGTGTTATAATTTTACTGGAAATATATAATCTCTTACAAAAAACTTTCTGTGTAGAATTTGTACAAAATACGTAGAACTGAAGGTAATGTACTGGAAATATGGAATCTTTTACAAGAAAATCTCTGTGCGGAATTTTCACAATATACACAGATCTGACCACGATCTGGCGCAAGTTAATGTGCTGGCCACATCAGATTTTTAACTTTATATCCAATTAATATGAAGTATAAAATTCAGTCATATCGAATAGAGAATAAAATATTCTTTAATATTTATAATATCATTAAATATGAAAAAATGATATTTAACACAGTTTTTTCAAGAAAAACTGTTTAAATCTTCAAATGAGGGTACTTCCGGTTGACCAATTGTAACCAAAATCTAATCAGCTCTTCATATGGATGTAAAGAAAAGGAATACGCAAAAGTTATAATTTTTGGAAAGGTGGTATTTGAGTTATGCGATCGGAAAAAAATCGTCACACACACTCATACATACATACATACTTCTATACATACAGACATCATCGTAAAAAATGTAAAATCGTATTTTAGAGATCCTAAAACGTGCTTATTTATTAAAATCTCAACATCCAATTTTTTGACCAAAGACAATACCTTCCTTACCTAAAGGTGACGGAAGGTAAAAATAATTATTTATTTCCTATTTTTTTTTTATCTTGCAGGAGAAAAAGTAGCTTCAAGCTGCAACTTTCGTTTTGGTTCTCTTGTAGCTTAAATAATTATAAGATTGAAGATGCAGTCGATATGTCGATATGCAATTAAGCAATTTCTACTTATTTTCTTTACACGGGTCAGTTGAGTTAATGAATACAGGGTATTTTCTTAAAGCAATTTGTATAATTTATTAAGATTATTTTCTATAAAACAGCTATAAAATTGAGGGTAGAAATCATAATGATGATGGTGATCATCCTAATTTTAAAAGTTTACAATGATAATTATTTTTAATGAGTATCTTTACCATATCGTATTAAAATAATTTAGTCACAAGTAACAAATTAAAGTTCCAAACTCTTTTTGTGTGGGACGGAAAATAATATCCTTATTCTTTCTTTTTATAAAGTACAAAAAATCCTTCATAAAAATATTAATTCCTTTCGAGATCGTTTAAAACTTTAAAGTGCATGGATTAATATCAAAAGTCGTAAGATGAGAAGATTACAGTTTTTATTCTTCCACAGCTCACAAAGAAAAAGTAAAAATATTTGATATTTATTTTCGTTTAAGTTCATTATCAAACTACAGTAAAGTATTAAAGTTTTCAAACTATTGTTATTCTTTATAATGCATCTTCAGAACAATTTGAAGCCATTTGTAAAATGGTGGGCGATAGTTTTAAAAGAACTTGAAAACATTTTTACCCGGAAAGAAAATTAATAGTAACTAAATAAATAGTTCGGTGCAACATCATAGAAATAAGAATCATTAAAGTTATTTTTACGGGTGTGACGTAAAGGATAAGGAATATACAGCGTGGAACAAATTCGGCTTCCTTATCTGAAAAACTTTTTTATATGCACGCTACAAAAAATTGTAGGTTTTTACGGCTCAACTTTTTGAGACAAATTCAATAGTATAAATCCATTTCAGATATTTTTATTTGTTTTCGATTTACATACAAAAAACGTAAATTTAATGATTTTAATTTTTGGTAATATAATTTTACCTGATTGTAAATTTTTAAAAAAATTTAAGTATTTTTACAGATAAAGATAAGAACTTAATGAGAAGAAAATATTTTCCCTTTCATAGTATTAATTGTATTTCTTTAAATATGTATAATTTATTATTTTTCTTATTATTTTAAATTAGTCGGCGACGGCATTACGGTTTGGGAGTATATTTGGCAACAGGAATAGGAAAATTAACCGTTATTGCAACAATAAGAATGAAGTGAAGGATACTTTGATAATTTAAAAGCAAATTAAATGCAAAACACCGAAAAATTGAACTGACAGCGATCCGCAAAATAATTCTTGTAAAATAAAAGATATTGCACAATGTGAAGAATAAGAACAATCTTCCCCCATAGTCACTGGATTTATATCCTGATGCACCGAGAAGGTTCAATTTTAAGCGACCCTCAAACAAAAAGTGCAAATCGAAATTTTGACAGCAATGAATATAGTGTTTCATAAAAATCTTGATCTTGTCTTGAAATCAAGTCAAGACCAAGACAAGAAGTATTTTTTATTTCCCAAGTCAAGACAAGAAAGTATCATCATCTCCTGGCCGCGTGCCTGAGTGTCTGGTCGCGAATCTGGGGAACCGAGTTCGATCCCGACCGACGCCAAATACTTCGAATTTTAAATGGCACAAAATTGATCCCTGTGGTGCACTTTCTACGCCAGCAATGAGGACCCTTGAGGTGACGCCTGGTAAACGCCTGCACGGTACAAATATGTCATCATCATTACCGACATCTGTGTACAAAGCGGATTGGCACACCCAGCAATGGTAATACGCCATGATGATATATTTATTTATTTATTTATTTAAAAAAAAATGGAATATCGAAATAACACAAAAAATAACCAATGACCAACAACTAGTAATACAATGTATGTATAAGTAATATTATTTGATTATTTAAATAAAAAAGGCAAGGGCAGAGGGCAGACGCCAACGCTACACTTGAGCGTTCGGATTAGATAAAGCGATGGAAAAGGGGGATTCCCATAAAATATCAAGAAACAGGAAATATCAAGAATTCTTCAAACAAGACAAGAATTACGACGCCAAGAAATGAGCAAGACAAGAAATTTTTATTTTCTTGTCTTGAAAATCAAGCCAAGACAAGAAATAATCATCAAGACAAAATTTCTTGTCTTGATGAAACACTAAATGAATAGTAATTCATTTGACATTTCATTTCGATGCTATAGTTGAGGAACGCTTAAAATTTAAATTGGTACAATCAATCATTAAACTCAATTGAGTAAGTGCAGGATAGTCTTGAAACATAAAATAAAAAATACAAGAATGGCACAATATAGCAAGATAAAACAAATATAGTATATTGTGTATCTAGTAGGAAAAGTGATATATTCCCGGACGATGGTGGAGATTGCGGGGCGAGCCGTAGGCGAGGCCAGCAACATCAGGAGTCCGGGGAGCCATTTTTCCTACATGGTACACATACAATTTTTTTTTTGATCGGTTTATATTCAATAATTAGTTATTTTATATTTCATTTATATATGTCAGACAACAAACAAGACAAGATTATTGAGTTGTTTTGATAAAAATATCTGAGGATAGCGTAACTATGGTTTGTTTATTTATTTTCATAAAAGTCAAAATATATTTGAAAAATATCAGATTTTGTGTTCAAATTACGAGATATGGCTAGTGATAGTTATTTATCTATACCTATCTTGCACACCACCGGATGTACTACTGGAGGCAGCTAATTTGGTGACAGTGAATTTGCTTCCACAAAAATCAATTGAGAAATATGAAAAGGCATATAAACGGTTCATGGATTTTCGTGAAGCGAAACATACATAGAATCATTTTCTGTCCGGGAATATTTTGTCACGCGCCGGAAAAAATATGCCTGGACTGTTATTTTTCGTTGCATAGCAACTTCACTAAAATATCGGAACAATGCACTTTTTGGTTCGAAAAAAAATATTTATGTTTTTGTTTCCTTATTTATGTATAATATAAAATTAAGCTTTACATTTTAATGTGGAGTACGATGATCGACTGGTAGCAGAATGGAAAATTGGGAAATGATCGGATACGCAGTCTAATGTAAATAATTTATTTCCTGGCCTACGTTTCGACTGTTACTACAGTCTTCCTCAGGGCTCTAAAATGTATACACGGAAATACAAACATGAAATTTACACTATTAACAAGGTACACTTATTTACATAAAAATTTACAACAATATATATGAAATACTTTTTTTTATACTTACAGAAATGGTCAATGATTATAAACGATAACGTGGGGATCCCCCATATGACCCAATGGAGATAACAAATTGAAATTTATTAAATATATTGTATTTATATAATATATCAAGTCAAATAATTTTAAGCTGGAACTCAGAGAAAACTCAAACAACTTTTCTCTGAGTTCCAGCTTAAAATAATTTGACTTGATATATTATATAAATACAATATATTTAATAAATTTCAATTTATTATCTACATTGGGTCATATGGGGGATCCCCACGTTACCGTTTAAAATCATTGACCATTTCTAGCCCTGAGGAAGACTGTAGTAACAGTCGAAACGTAGGCCAGGAAATAAATTATTTACATTAGACTGCGTGTCGGATCATTTCCCAATTTTCCATTCTTTTCATTTTAAAATTAAAATAAAAGTTGAATTTATCGAATTTAAACCATTTTCATTCTAAAATAGATTAAAACTATATTGTCGTACGGAATATTTTAAGTGGCAAATGAATTTTTATAGAAATGTTAAATCTATTGCGTAGTATTTATCGAACGTAATTTTATAATAATTATTAACATATTTACTAAAACCTTGCCATTCGTCTTGCGGATATTATCTAACCAATAATATAGTACCTGGTTTTGTGCACCACAAACCCTATGTGAATTATTTCCCTTTTTAATGTATTTAAATTATGCCAGGTCGGAAATGACATAACGTCATTTAATTTCCCATCCAGAAATAGCTCACAATCATAATCTAGGCTTAAGGCAAGTAGGATTATATTTTCCCCTATAATAGGGTTATCTTCGTTGTGTTTCTTGTGTAAACTAGCGAAAATTCCTTCAACTAATGTTTCTCAAACTAAGAAATCAAATTATGTACTTAATCTATTAATCAAAGATTAATTTCTCGTTTACTTTGCATTAAGTTTTGATCCTAAAGAGAAGATGGTGGGCATACTTCAGGTATAGTACTAACTCAATTTAAACTTTGTAATATACCAGTATGTACCACCTATAGTTCACCCTACTTTTGCACTTTGGACCTTTAATTAAAATGCAATAGTTAAAGTAATTTATTACTTGTTTAATAAAGGTGATAATGTTATAACTAAACTCGAAACCATCAAGTTTAATAAATATTAGCTTTTGGTTCTTTAATGAGATTAAACTTCATAATGTACATACAAATAATCTAATTATTGTATCGCGTAACATATATTATACATAGAATACTACTAATTATTTTTTACAATTTTGTTTATATAGTGCTTTTTACCTCCCGCTACCCTTGGTAAGGGAGGTATAGACATCGTGCTAAAAATCGCATATAGAGATTTTGGTAAATGACCACGTTTTAAGGTCCCTAGAATCTAACTTTAACATTTTCACGATGATGTATATGTGTATGTGTATGTGGATCCCCCACTCTAACTCAAATACTATCATTCAGAAAAAATTTGGAACCTTGTATTTTGAACTTTTTCTGTAATGGAAAGAGCCCATTAGATGTTGGTGGAAATCGGATAACCGGAAATGGCACTTTACTAGAAGCTAAAAATAGTTTTTCTTCGAAAAATACCTTTAAATGTAATTTTTTCGAGATTAATGTTATTATAAAAATTAAAGATTATTAAAGGTTCTATAGATTTGCTTTAATACTTTTTCTATATATTTTATGGATAAATTTATAAAATTATGTATAATTTAAATCCCAGAGCCTACGCAGGTATTCATATGTATGTAAATGACATATAAATGTCACTATCAAAGAACTAATCATTTCAAAATAATATTAGTAACGTTTTAAAAAGAAAAAAGTAAACAGAACAATAGAAAAGGAATTCAATACAGTTTCCAGCATATACAAAAAAATATATCATCATGGCATATTACCCATTGCTGGGTGTGCCAACCTGCTTTGTACGCCTATATCGGTAATGATGATGACATATTTGTATTGTGCGGGCGTTTACCAGGAGCCACCTCACGGGCACTCATTGCTGGCGTGGAGAGTGCACCACAGGGGTCAATTTTGTGCCATTTAAAATTGGTCGGGATCGAACCCGGTTCCCGAGATTCACGACCAGACACTCAGGCACGCGGCCACGAGACCCCATCAAAAAGCATATATATATGTACGTATGCATTTAGATTAATAAAAATTAACCATTCACAAAAATGTTTAAGCTAATCCTCATTTTTGAACTAGTGAATTCTATTCTATCCCGGTATTTAGAATTTAATCTTCATTTTATTATATCTCCGGTGGCTCAATGTTTAGAGCAACGCCTCATAAGTCATGAGTACGCTCGGGGCTCTGGGTTCGAATCCCACTAAGGCATGGATGTGTGTGAATGTGAACCTACTGTGTAATTGAGATTTAGTCCTGTTGAAGGGTTTAAAAAAAGGTAGTTACTTGGATTAGATTAGACTATATGTTAAGAAATAAACTGTAAAAATTAGAGTAAAATTCGCTAATCCAAAAATAAGGAGTAACTTAATCTTTTTTGTTAGTCGGGCTGTAAATGGCGGGAGGTATTGTGTTGGCCACACCAGATTTTTTGTCATTATTTTAATGTAATTACAAGGTTATGAAAAAAAAAACAATTTTGTAGCATGGAGCAAATTTATTTAGAATGAATATTAATAATTATATAAATTTGAGAAATGAACATCATTTGACTAAGAAACGCACAATTCATTTAACATTTCAATATTTGACTGCAATTAAATTGTAAATGACAATTTTGTATGTTAACAGTTGACGGTTACCAAAACAATTTCACTTATTAACAAAAATATCAGCCTCCTACTTACAATACACAAATGCCATGCAAAGGAAATGTCATAACCTTAATTTTCTAATTTTTATAAAAATTGTAGAAAGTACCTATATGTAACTAGTGTGTCAGTTTGCACGTCTAGCGCAAAAAAAAACATTCTCTTATTGCAACTTGTTTCATAAATAGCTACTTCCAATATCTACTATTAAAGTGACACTTTATACTTGTAATCTTGTTACTAATGCAAAACTTTAATGATAAGGTTGAATATAAATTTGATTAATCACTAGTGAGAATTAAATAAATAATAAGCTAATAACTACAAAAATTAAATATAATAATAATTGTCCAATGTAAATCACAAATCTCATCTTTAATTTTAATCAGCGATTTTATTATAAATCGTCGTAGATTCCACTGCTAAACAATTAAAATATTATTTTTGCATTTCAATAAGATACGACCCTTGGAAAAATATTGACTGTTAGTATGAACAACTGATTACAGGTGATTAGCGAACAGTTGATTATCAATAATTTTTTTTCTGTTAATCGTTTACGGATTAGTAAATACTTCAAATAACAGTTACAGACAAATTAATTATATCTATCTTTTATTTATTAACTGTTCATAAAAATGGTCATTATAACCATCGGCGTAACTAGAGAATTTTTCTAGACGGGGGGGGGGGCAGGTCCTTTGAGTTCGAAATGCAAAGTAAATAAGAAATCCCGTTTTGTCGTATGTACGCATTAAAAATGTGGCTTGAAAATCAGTGTTTTAGAATATATCAAAAAAATCGTTGAATATTCCATTAAATTCTAGAATATTTCGAAAAATTCTAGAATATTCTACAAATTTTTAGCAATTTTAAATAAGTATATAAAGGGCTGTTTGAGCTCTGTTTAGTTTTAAATACCGACACAAACAGATAGAAATTTCTGGAACTTTCAGAAACATTCTAGAACTTTGGGAAATATGCGTTTTCCGGGAATGGACTGTGTAATATTTTGAGTCAGAGCTCAACGTTTAAACCTCCACAAAAAATCTCAGAAATACTCCCCCAAACTAAAGATAAACGTGAACCCTTGTCGTCATCCGGTGTTTATAGTATTCCTTGTTCTTGCGGCTCAGTATACATAGGTGAAACAGAAAGGAGTGTTCACACTAGATTGTCAGAACACAAACGCTGTCTGCGTAATGGTATGGTATTAACATCTGCGGTCGCAGAACACCAACACAACACAGGACATAACATCTTATTTGAAAATTCCCGCATTTTAGCTTCTGTCCCTGAGTTTTACATACGTAAATACAGGGACACTTTAGAAATATGGAAACATCCTAATAACATCAATTGGGATGATGGCTATTTCTTGAGCCACATGTGGAAGCCGGTGATTCTCGGAACACGCCACGCCCAATCTACCATTACGAACTCGATTCCTATTGGTCCTCATTAGCTTTGCTAGTCTACCATATCTTTAGATTAGTATATAACTGTCTTCTCGGCCTTCCTTTCGTCACTTGGTTTATTTGGCCTCTAGCGTGGTTTACACGCCGGGTAACCTTGTAAACTGAGTCTCCCCCTTGTTGCTTAAACTCGGCCTCTAGCGTGGTTGACACGTCGGGTAACCTTGTTTAAGACAGTACTATCCCCCTTGCCCCTGAAGATGCCCCATACGACTGCGGGCGAAACGTTGAGCTCTGACTCAAAATATGTCAGTCCATTTCCGGAAAACGAATATTTCTCATGACTCAGACTGTGGAAGCCTACGCAATTATTCTAGAACGTTAAAGAACTTTATGGAAAAGGAAATTCTAAAACGTTCTGGAACTTTATGGAAAATTCCAGAACTCTCTCAAAATTCTGAATTTTCTGGAACATTCTAGAACTCTCTGGAACTTTATTAGAACATTTTAGACTATTTTGGAACATGTTAGAATCTTTTCTAACTCTCCGGAATATTTAAGTAGGTATACCTATAATGTGCAGTGTTTTAAAATTTTATAAAAACTCTCGGGCATCGACGGATACTTTAGATACTTTAGCTAGTGATTAAATACAGTGAATTTAAGAATAATATGGTTATGATGTACGAGGGTTGCCTTTTATATTTCGGGATTGGACAACCCTAGTGTTGCAATCTGGCAACTGACAGCTCTATCGTAAAGTTTGACATTTTTGAGGTTATACGTACTCAGAACGTTTTGACATACGAGCGCTATTTGTGTTGTTTACAGTAACTTAAAAGATTCATCTCGGCCAAAAAATGGAATTAAATCGTGAACATTTTCGTGCGATTATTTTTTACAACTTTCGACGTGGATTAAGTCAACAACAGTGCACCGATGAACTTAATTCAATTTTTGGCGATGAAGCTCCATCAAGGACCAGTGTTTATCGATGGTATGGTGAATTCAACCGAGGTCGTAGTTCATTCCAAGACGAATTTCGTGAAGGTCGTCCAAAATCAGTTGTTGTTCCGGAAACCATTGATGCTGTGCGCGAACTGATATTGCAATATCGTCATGTGACCTATCGTGAGATTGAGGCAACCTTAGGCATTAGTGGGACCAGCATACATTCAATATTGCATGTACATTTGACTGTCAAAAAAAATTGTTCGCGTTGGATCCCACACAATTTGTCAATCGCTCAAAAAAAGGCTCGTGTCGATTGGTCGAAAAAAATGCTCAAAAAATACGATCGCGGTGCTTCGAAACAAGTCTATGACATCGTGACAGGTGATGAATCGTGGATTTACGCGTATGAGCCCGAAAGTAAACAGCAGTCGACTGTATGGGTGTTTCAAGATGAGCCAAATCCCACAAAAGTTGTTCGCGCACGAAGCACTTCCAAGCAAATGGTCGCCTGTTTTTTCGGAAAAACTGGACATGTCGCAACTGTACCACTAAAACAACGCAGAACAGTCAATTCTGAATGGTACACAACCATTTGTTTGCCAGTTGTCTTACAAGAAATCAGGAAAACCAACCGCCGAAGACGGATCACTCTTCACCACGACAATGCGAGCTCTCACACATCGGCTCAAACAACTGCATTTTTGAGCACTCAAAACATCGATTTGATGAGTCATCCGCCGTATAGTCCTGACTTGGTACCGAATGACTTCTTTTTATTCCCGTACGTAAAAAATAAAATGAGAGGTCAACGTTTTTCGACACCTGAAGAAGCGGTTGATGCGTTCAGAATGCATGTTTTGGAGATACCTCAATCAGAGTGGCAAAAGTGCTTCGACAATTGGTTCAAACGCATGCAAAAGTGTATAGATCTTAATGGGGAATATTTTGAAAAACAATAAAGCTATTTTCGATGATTAATATTTGTTTTTGTTCTCTAATCCCGAAATATAAAAGGGTACCCTCGTAAAGTACAAAATGCTTATTTTATTGTTGAAAAAAGAGCATAATTTGTCGAATAATTATTGCCTAATCAGAATTTTTCACATCGAAAAATTACTGTATTATTTGCTACTCACTTAAATTTCTGTCAATTAACCAATTTCCTCCGCACCATTCACAAAATTATATCAATATTAAAATAATTACACTAATATGTATTTTTTCCTAGGGGGCCCATGGCCATTCTGGGGTGGGCCGGGCCCCCCTGGTCCCCCCCTAGCTACGCCGATGATTATAACTAACGTATATGTTAAAATATGTTTAATATTAGAAATAATGTTGAGATTATTATTTGCTATTATTAACAGACTTGCTAATTTTTATGTATATATCCATTCTCAGTATTAAAATGTTGCTTTCGTTATGTGAATTCAAAATATAAAATGTTATTTTAAAAGTAGGTAATTGGAAAATATGTAGTTTTAAATTAATTCAATGATGGCTTCTTTTCAAAATAATATGAAGAAGAATATTGGCAACGCTAATACATACTTTAATAAATATTAAAATATTGATGTTTCAGATATATTATAAATATGCTCTTATAAATTCTGATTCAAATAAATTTTATGAAATACTGAATCCAAATATAAAATAGGTAATTGGAAAATATGTAGTTTTAAATTAATTCAATGATAGCTTCTTTTCAAAATAATATGAAGAAGAATATTGGCAATGCTAATACATATTTTAATGAATATTAAAATATTGATATTTCAGATATATTATAAATATGCATTTATAAATTCTTATTCAAATAAATTTTATGAAATACTGAATCCAAATATAAAATAGTAATAAAAAATAAAATTTGTACCTATTATTTATTTATTTATTTATTTATTTATTTATTTATTTATTTATTTATTGTAATTATTCAACAGGAACTGGTTCCCAACTACAGAATAATAATATAAACAAGTAATAATATACAGAGAGTATATAGAAATGTAACAAATATTCCCAAATGTATTTAAACCATTAAACAATAATAAATACGAGTAATACAGAGTAGAATATAAATAGTATAAGTATAAAAGTATAATATAAATATAAATTTAAATATGATAAAGAGGTAAATGAAGTTATTCAAATACATAACGCAAAATATAAGAAAAATGAGTAAAGCAAACGTACATCATAAATTGCTAGGCAATACTTCAGCGAGTTTTCTTTTAAACATTAAAAAACTATCAGAAAAATCCAAATTCTCACCGTAGATATTAAAACTATTAGTATTATAACTTGTTTGACACCTGACTGGTTTATTTTGTAGTTTGTATATTTTAGTTATATTACTTTGGCGTGGTATTTTCATCCCTGGTTAAACTTTCTGTTAACTTCAATATTATTAAAAAGAAAATTTTCCCAACAAAAATTGACAATTTGTAATTTTAACACTTTTTTCAAAACGCATATTTTGATTTCATTTTACTTCAAGTTAATTGTAACTTGATTATCTGACAGAAAAACATTGCGTGTGGCAAGATTATTAATTTTTATAAGAGTTTATTATATATTTGATACGCATAATTTATGAACAATTAATATGTCCAGATTAAGACAGGAATATATGTATCTACAATTATCACTAGAGAATGCAATAAATCATTTATTAATAAAAACAGATAATTGTTCACTTATTCAGAAATTACAAATTATATATTAAAAAAATCTGATGTGGCCAGCACATTGCCTTCCGTCAGTTCTGTGTATTTTGTATAAATGTCATACAGAAAGTTTCTTGCAAAAGATTCTATTTCTTGTACATTACCTTAAGGCAGTTGTATTTTATACAAATTCCATACAAAAAGTTTCTAGCGAAAGTTCCTGTATTTCCAGAAAAATTATAACACAAACATACTGTCAACTGCACTTGACACTGACACTTTTCAATCAGAATTTTCTTAATATAGCAGCTGTTTCCAGAGTTATAGCATAGCTCGCTAATATATGATATTTAATTTCTTTATAATTTTTTAACTCTGTATCTATTTAATATGAAGTATAAAATGCATTCAAATCGTATAGAGAATAAAATATTTTTTAATATTTATAATAACATTAAATGTGAAAAAATGATATTTAGCATCGTTTTTTCTAGACGACCAATTAGAACCATAATCTAATAGCTCTTCATCAAAAACTCGCCACCGAATTTTTTGACCAAAGACAATACCTTCCTTACCTAAAGCTGACGGAAGGTAAAAAAATTAACCTATGTAACTTGATAGATAAATCATTGAATATTTGTTAATCTTTAATTTAATTCCATGGCTGTTAGTATTTTAGTGCCATTTTTCATACCTAATTTCAAAGTACGCAAAATTAATTTTGCTTATTAATTCAGATGCAGAATTTTAATCTCTACAACTTTTTTACTTAAAATACCGAAGCACGAAATTATGAAAGTATGGTTTTACATTTTAAAGTTTAGAAATTAGAAACAAAGAAAACTGAACTTCATCTTACACAACCGCACTCAGCAGACCATCATAAAAAATGTGTACAAATTAAAAAATTGAGTCGATAAATTTTGTCACAATAATTATCGTTAATCCTCTTCGAAAATAATTCGATAAAATATGTTTATGTTCTTGTTGTAAAAAATTTAATCATGTTTTTCAGGTAAAATACATTAAACAGTTTATGGTTAATCATTGTTGACATACCAATTTGTCAACATAGCAATATAACACATTTTTTTTTGTTGTCCATAATTCGAAAATAACAGTGAAAATAATCTTTATATTTCTATACATATTTAACATCTAACAGGTATTCTTCTTCTTGCCATTGGACCAGCATTTCTGACAGGTTCGGGAAACGGTAATGTTTTATACAAGTATCAATTTCGTAATGGGCCAGCTTCACATTTTTTAAAAAGTATTTTAAATGAAAGTTTATGCAATATTTTTCATAGTACCTAATAAAATTTTATAAATAATGTGACATACCGCACGTCATTCATCACCATGTACTCGTAATAGGAAAACAGTTCGTCTATCACCTAGGCTAAAAAAAAAGTAGGCGAAAGATAGTTACATATTAAACTCTATGTACTCTGATGTCACATTCTGTTTCAGATCACGTGACTTTCCAAAATATTACACAAATTTCAATAATTTATTGTAGAATATCCAATGGATTAAAGTGACCATCCGTCCAGCATTGATAAGTGTCCGTCATTTTGTCCAGCATTAACTTTCTTTTCGTTTTTTTAAAGGAACAAAATAAGGAAATTAGTTGGTATAGCTGCCTATTTTTGGGTTTCAGTCATTTTCAAGGTTCTTCATAACTAATTTTCTAATTAAGTTCTCTTAATAGTATAAAGTTTTATGTATTGCAAAGCGGATAACCGGAAATGGCAGTTTACTGGAAGCTCGAAATAGTTTTTCTTCGAAAAATACCTTTAAATGTTATTTTGACATTAATGTTATTATAAAAATAAAGTTTATTAAATTTTCTACAGATTTGCATTAATACTTAATTATCTATAATTTAAATCTCGGAGCCTAAGCTTTAAATAAACAAAACTCCTTGGTTGCACAGTTATTCAAATGTATTTAACTGACAAATAAATGACACTGTCACAGAACTAATCATTTCAAATTAATAATAGTAACGTTTTAAAAAGAAAAAATCAGATGTGGCCAGCACATTACCTTCCGTCAGTTCTATGTATTTTGTATAAATGTCATACAGAAAGTTCCTTGAAAAAGATTATATTTCTGGTACATTACCTTAAGGCAGTTGTATGTATTTTAAACAAATTCCAAACAGAAAGTTTCTAACAAAAGATCCTATATTTCCAGTAAAATTATAACATAAACATACTGTCAACTGCACTTGACACTGACACCTTTCAATCAGAATTTTCTATTTTCTTAATGTAGCAGCTGTTTCCAGAGTTATAGCAAAGCTGACTAATATACATGATATTTAATGTCTTTATAATTTTTTAACTCTATATCCATTTAATATGAAGTATAAAATGCATTCAAATTGTATAGAGAATAAATAATTCTTTAATATTTATAATAACATTAAATGGAAAAAATGATATTTAATATCGTTTTTTCAAGAAAAACTGTTAAAATCTTCAAATGAGGGTACTTCCGGTTGACCAATTATAACCAAAATCTAATCAGCTCTTCACATGGCTGTAACGAAGAGGAATACGAAAGAATTATAATTTTTGGAATTGTAGTTTTAGAGTTATCGCATTAGAAAATTTTGTCACACACAGACACACACACACACACACACATACATACACACACACACACATACAGACATCATCGTAAAAATAGTAAAATCGTATTGTAGGGACCCTAAAACGTGCTTATTCATCAAAAACTCACCACCGAATTTTTTGACCAAAGACAATACCTTCCTTACCTAAAGGTGACGGAAGGTAAAAAGTAAATAGAACAAAAGGAAAGGTAATCAATACAGTTTCCAGCATATGTAAATATGTAGGTATGTATTTAGATTAATAAAAATTAACGATTCGCAAAAAAGTTTAAGCTAATTCTCATTTTTGGTTTAGTAAATTCTATTTTATCCCGATATTTAAAATTTACTCTTCATTTAATTATCAAAAAATGCAGTTACTTGAATTAGATTAGACTATATTTTAAGAAATAAACTGCCAAAATTAGAGTAAAATTAATAATTAATCCAAAAATAAGGATTAGCTTAATCTTTTTTGTGACTCGGGCGGTACATGGCGGGAGGTATTGTGTTGGCCACACCAGATTTTTTTCCTTGGCCATTGTCAACAAATATGAGTTAGGGCTCTTATCGTAATTTTTCATTTAGTTACTCAAACAATTTTGGGGAAGTAATTTTAAATTGTTTGTATCCACTTAGACAAATTGAATGAATATCAGAAAAAGCAAATCGAAATGGTACTCTTATAGTTTGCCATTGGCTTTTACTTGTATTTACTTCAGAAGATGAAATGAATTTAAAAGAGTGTTCGGTATTGTTGAAAGGAGATGAGATGATGATATCCTTGTAGAAAAATTTACTTAAAACCATTTTACATCTCTTCATAGTCGACTTTCAATTCAAACATGTAATTGACCTCGTAATTGGCAATATATTAGCAATGTTGTTAATTATTTACAATAATCCAAAAATTTGTCCTGCTGAAGTTTTTTATTACTATGAAAAATAAAAATATGTACCTACCTATATATCTTATCATATCATATTTTATAGCCATACTTAAAAATTATATCTCAAGCAGTAATCAGCTAAGAATAGGTATGGTCCTTTATTTCTAAATTTCATATCGCATCATATACAACTTGACTTTTTGCTGTAATTAACTTTCGAAAATGTTAATTCAGTCATTAAAATTTTTTGACAATTAATAAATTTATTGTAAACTTATCTGATTTGTAATCGTTGTTTATTTTAGTTACAAAGAAAAATTGGGATATTTATCGGTTAAATATTTTACTGGTTTTTGAAAAGTCGGCTATTTGTTCATATATGTTCGATCAAAACCAATATTATCAACTCCTTTTCAATGCTTTAAAAGCTTTTGCTACATGCACTTTCTACATTCTACTATAAAGTGGCAATGGAATATTGGAAAATAACAATTTTCAAAATAAAGTATATCTCATTTACGGAAGTTCATTGACACAATAGTATTATTCTTGCTCAAGAGAGAGAGTCTGCGTGAATTTTAGTGCAATAAAATCGCAAAATTTTCGTAGTTATAAGAAGATTTTATTTTGTTTTATCCGTGCAAGTGAAAGTTAAAGTGGGTATTATCAAATATTAGTTTGTGATTCGTTCCAATTTTAAACATAGTAAACTAAATTTGATTGATGTTCTGAAACACGTGTGTCTCTAAGGCTTAAAATCCATTGTTTTATTCTTAATTAAATAAATTGAGTGTGTGCGACTACGCTTGTCTTGTGAATTAAGATCTCAACACTTCGTGCAGTGTCGGTTCCAATCGTTTCTCACATGGCTCCCATCTGCCCAGTTTGTAATAAACCAGCAAATGATGAACAACAGAAAACAATAGACTGTGATGGATGCAAGAAGGCAACGCATCTTTCCTGCATAAAACTCAATACGGATGTTGTAAGTCGTATTACTCGTACAACTTCTAACGCAATTCGTATTTTCTGCGATAACTGTAGGAATGAAACCGATACTCTTACTGCATTAAAAAATCTTATACTCGATTTGCAATCTAAAATTATAAACCTTGAAGAAAAACTTAAATCTAATAAAGCCACAGCTCCAAATGAAATTATTTTAATTGATAAAGTTATTACCGAAATCAGTGATAGACAAATTCGTGAAAATAACATAATAGTTTCGGGCATCCCAGAAGCAGATAGCGAAGATCTTCCAGCCGTCATCACTGATTTAACAGCTGCTGTAGCCCCTCCTACTTTTCGTCCTGTCTTCTCTAAAATACATAGACTTGGTTCGCGTAACAAGATCGACAATACACGACCTCGACTTATTAAAGTAGTGTTCAACAGTGCTGAAAATGCTAAGACAGTAATTCGTAACGCTAAAAAACTTAGAAGTCATGATCAATATAAAGGTGTATACATAAGTACTGATAAAACGCGTTTACAGATGGACTATTTTAAAATAATTAAAACAGAATTGAATCAGAGAAAAGCAAATGGCGAAACTAATGCTTACATTAAATATAAAAATAATGTACCGTATATATCAAAAAACTAAGAAATATTCTCCCCACTAAAAAACCTAATTTAAGTATTTACTATCAGAATATTCAGAGCTTAAAAAATAAAATGGACTCCTGTTACACTGCCATGCTTTCCTCTACATATGATATTATTGCATTTACCGAAACTTGGCTACATGATGGTGTTTTAGATTTAGAGTTTTGCGATACTTCTCATGTTATCTACAGATCGGACCGTAATTTTTGTAATACTGGTACTTCTCGAGGTGGTGGAGTCCTCTTAGCAATTAAAAACTACATTAAATCAACCAGTATTAATTTAGCTGAACTGAATCTAACAATACCACCATGTGTTGATATATTATGTGTTAAAATGCATTTTAATATTCAAGATGTTTATTTATTAAATATATACATTCCTCCTGCTTGTAACGCTGATGTCTATAATGATGTACTTGAAAGTATTCAATCACTTACTTTTCTATATGATGCTTATACACTAATTGTAGGTGATTTTAATGTACCTGAATTCATCAACAAAACTGATACAATTATTGTAAACTGCATGAATAATTTTCTTAACTTTTTTGAATACGAACAACTGAATTTTATTACCAACTCAAATAATCGTTTGTTGGATTTAGTCATTTCGAATGTTGACTGTAACGTTACACATGCTGAAGACCTTTTATTAAATATTGAATATGCGCCTCATCCGGCTCTTCACATTGAAGCTAAAATCAACACTCGAAGTGACGATAAATTTAAAAAAACTATAAGTTATAAGAAATATAATTTTAAGAAAACTAATTATCCAAAATTATATAACTTAATTGATTCTTTTGATTGGAATCAGCTTGAGACTTTTACTGACGCAAATGAAGCCTGTAAATTTTTCTATAGTGTTCTATATAACTTTTTCGACCAATGTGTACCTTATCGTCCTATATATAAATCCTCTTATCCTGCTTGGTACACTTGTCAAATAAAAACTGATCTTAAGAAAAAAGCACATTTTCATCGGCTATATAAAAAATATAATAACACATATTACTTGGAAAAATTCAAATACTATAGATCTAAAATAAAATATGATATTGAAAAAGCTTATAGTAATTTCATAAAATCCTCTGAGTTAGCCATTAAGTCGGATCCAAATAAATTTTGGGATTTTATTAAAACCAAAAGAAATCAAACCTCTTCTCCAACCAATATGATATATAATGATATCAACCTTAATACTCCTCATAGTATAGCCAATGGATTTGCAACTTATTTTCAAAGTACATTCATATCATGTAATATTAATAGTAACCTTAATGTGGATCAAAACAATGAACAAAATCAGTGCATATTTCTTAATTATGTTTCTGAAGATGACGTATTTACCGCTATAAAAGGACTTAAAGAAACGCTTTCTTCTGGCCCAGACATGATTCCATCTTTAATTATAAAGGATTGTGCACAATCACTCAAAGTAGGTCTTTCTAAAATAATAAATATATCTTTAAAAACCAACACTTTCCCCGAAATCTGGAAACAGTCTAGAATAGTTCCTATTCATAAGTCAGGTAATCGTTCTGAAATAACTAATTATAGGCCAATCGCAATTTTATCACACTTCAGTAAAGTTTATGAAAATATTATTTACCGAACAATATATAAACAAGTTCATAATAAGTTATCATTTTCTCAGCACGGTTTTGTAGAACGTCGGTCAGCTGCTACAAATTTATGTTATTTAACACAGTTTATCTCTGAATCTCTAGATAAAAATCTACAAGTCGATGTAATTTACACCGACTTTACAAAAGCTTTTGATCGAATTGATCACAATATCATTATCCAGAAATTACATTCATTCGGTTTATCTTATTCTCTAATTAATTTAATTTCCTCATATTTAAGTAATCGCCGTCTCTTTGTTCACTATCTCGGTTATGATTCATTCCCTTTTATTGCTTCTTCAGGAGTACCTCAAGGCTCCAATCTTGGCCCACTTCTGTTTCTCCTATTCATTAATGATTTACCGGCTTCTATTTCAAATCATAAACTTTTATATGCAGATGATCTAAAGATTTTCCGCTCAGTTTCAAATACCGCAGATTGTGATTCACTTCAACATGATCTTGATAAACTACTTGAATGGTGTGAAAAAAATAAATTACAACTCAATATTACAAAATGTAAAATTATGTCTTTTACAAGAAAACTTTCAACAATTAATTATTCCTATAATATATCAGGTATTTCGTTAAATCCTTGTCTTGAATTCAAAGATCTGGGTGTAGTATTCGATACAAAATTAAGTTTCAATGCTCACATAAAAAGTATTAGTTCCAGCGCTTATAAAATGCTCGGATTTATTATACGGAACTCAAAGCATTTTACTACCATTGATTCAATACTCGGACTTTATTATGCTTTCGTACGTTCTAAACTTGAGTATTGCTCAATAGTTTGGAATCCGTTGTATGCTTCGAACATTAATTTATTAGAATCTATTCAGAAGAAATTTTTGCGCTATTTATATTTTAAAAAGACTAATGTGTACCCCGACTGTAACATATCATATGAACATTTATTACAATACTTTACTTTTGCTAAACTATCAGACCGCAGAAATAATTTCCAATTAATACATTTATTTAAACTACTGAATAATTTAATAGATGATCCTTTAACTTTAAATTTAATTAATTTTCGTGTTCCAGCATTCAACTCTAGAAACCATCATTCCTTCTTACCCACTCGTGCTCATAAAAACATCCTGTTACATTCGCCTCTGTACCATATGTACACCCTTCATAAAAGCATTGAGTCAAAAATTGACATTTTTCATGTCTCACTTAATAATTTTAAATCCTTCTTGCGCATTACAAGTAAATCAAACTGATTTCGAGTTATATTCCTATATCTTTATTTCATATTCTTTTATATATGTAAATATTGTTTATATCTAAATTGTTATTTTTGATGTTTATTAATGTACTCTTTTTCTGTATTATTGTACACTTATTCCTGTCCAAATAATTGGGTTCGCCTGTCAGGACATGGTATTATAAATAAATAAATAAATAAATAATAAATAAAATCTTTCCGTTATATGAACTCGTCAAGTGCGTAAAATAAATAAACTGTAATGTCTGTTTCTGAACTCACGCACTACACTGTTTTTTATATTCGCCGGCAACTATTAATTATCACGACGATTTGACTGCATTTTATACTTCATATTAAATGGATATAGAGTTATAAAATTATAAAGAAATTAAATTTCATAAATTAGCTAGCTATGCTAGAAACAGCTACCATATTAAGAAAATTCTGATTGAAAGATTTCAGTGTCAATTGACATATTCGTAGTATATTTGTGTTATAATTTTACTCGAAATATAGGATATTTTTCTAGAAACTTTCTGTATGGAATTTGCATAAAATACATACAACTGTCGAAAGGTAATATACAAGAAATTTAGAATCTTTTGCAAGGAACTTTCTGTATGGATTTTATAGAAAATACGTACATACGCATTTACGAAAATTCTACCGGTGATACCGCATCTACTGACTGTGTTCGAAAACATGAGTGGTAAAAAGTTACCGTGTTCGGAAATTGTACAATATCTACTAGATCCATCTACCGTATTCATGAAGAATCTAATCTCAAAAAAAGGTAGTGATGCAAAGCGAAGCGCGCGCGTTAAAAGTTTGTTAACTATATCAAATTTCTAACGTGTTTCAAAATTTCATTTTTTTTATAGGTTATGGATTTACCCTGTTTACCACTTGCGTTCTTAAAATATCGATTCCGGTAGCTATAACCTGATAAACAGCTGTTTACCGGTAACAGTTTACCAGTAGAATTTTCGTAAATGCCTCATATAACTGACGGAAGGTAATGTGCTGGCCATATCAGATTTTTTTCTTTCCAATGGTGCAAGTGATTACGGGTGATTAGCGAAATTTGTTTTACATCTAAAATTTTAGATTTTTCGCTATTTTTCATTAAATATACATACGAGGTAATGTCAAAATGTTCCTGGAATTGGTCAATATGATTTTTATAATAATTTTCTTTAAAGTACACGCTTCCTTCATTCACACACTTGTTCTCCCTTTTGTACAGCAGTTTAAAACACTCCTACAAACCATTTTCTGAAAGTGCCTTCAGCAGGCGCGTCGCATTTTCCATCACCTCTGCCCTCTACTACCATACGTTGTTACTTCAAATTTATTTTTAGCTGTGGAAATAGGTAAAATCAGCTGGTTCATGGTTGGGAGAATAGGCAGGGTATTTCAGAGTGATGACATTAAAGTGTATTCCGAAATTGAACCGAGTTAACCGCGGTTACTTTTTCAGTAACCGGTTGTGTTTTCGGAACGCGGTTACTGAAAGCTGGTAACTGTTTTGTAACCACACTAACCGCGCTAGATCGGCGGTTGTAGTGCGGTTACATTTTAGTGCATTACAAAATTTTAATTATTTTAAATTAGTCAAAATGAAGTTAGCTGATCCGTTTTTCTAGTCCGATGTCGGTAACATTGTAACCGTGATAAACCGTAACCATTTTAGTGGTTACCGTGGTTTAATTTCGGAATACACTATTAGTAAGGCCATTTTTACCATCCGTCACCTTTAGATAAGGTAGGTATTTTTTTGGTCAAAAAATTCGATGATGGATTTTTAATGAATAAGCATGTTTTAGGGTTCCTAGAATACGATTTTACTATTTTTACGATGATGTCTGTATGTATCTATGTATGTATGGATGGATGTATGTATGTATGTATGTATGTAGGTATGTGTGTGACGGTTCTTTCGGATCGCGCAACTCCAATACCACCTTTCCAAAATTATTATTATTAGCATTTCTCTTCTTTACATTCAAATGAAGAGCTGATTAGATTTTGGTTATAACTGGTCGACTGGAAGTACCCTAATTTGAAGATTTTGACAGTTGAAAAAACGCTGTTAAATATCATTTTTTCATATATAATGTTATTATAAATATTAAAGAATATTTTATTCTCTATACGATTTGATTACATTTTATACTTATATTCAATAGATATCGAGTTAAAAAAATTATAAAGAAATTAAATTTCATAAAACAGCCAGCTTTGATATAAACATGGAAACATCTACTATATTAAGAAAATTATGATTGACAGATGTCAGTGTCAAGTGCAATTGACATAGTATGTTTGTGTTATAATTTTACTGGAAATATAGAAACTTTCTGTATGTAATTTGTACAAAATACATAGAACTGACTTAAGGTAATGTACTGGAAATATTGAATCATTTAAAAGAAACTTTCTGTGTGGAGTACAAAGTACATAGAACTGACGGAAGGTAATGTACTGGCCACATCAGATTTTTTATCATCAGGGAGAGATATATCGGAGCGTTGTCCTGCAGCAAAACCCAACCGTTTCCTGCCCAAATTTCAGGAAGTTTTCGTCTGATTGCATCTCGTATGCGTTGAAGGATCTCTACTAAATTCCCGTGTTTACAGTTTGGCTTTGAGGAGTGAATTCATGGTGAATGACGCCCTGGTAATCAAAAAGCACCTAATGACTTTTCACTTGTTTTTCTCCATGCAAACATTTCGCTACTTTTAGCTGTATACAGTCGATTCTTCCATTGCCTCACTTCCGTGTGCTTTCTTTAGCATCCGAAGGGTTTCAGATGATGATTTCTCTAACATTGGTATTTGCACGCTACTCTGAGGCACGGTTGTGCTTGTAATCTATGCTACGTAAAGTATGTCATTATCTACGCGTAGATAATGATATTGTTTACGTGATTAAAATTTGTATATTGTCTACGCGCATGTATAGACTATTATTATTTTATTTTTTTTTTTTGCTTAAAAAAGGACAAAAATGTTACTATTACTGGTTAGTTAGGTACATATAAATGAGCCGTTGAAAGTATGATGTCCTTTTATTGAAATAGTGAAGTAAAATTTTTTCGTTGTAATCAATAGATGTCAACAGTTGTTGGACTAGGAACTAACACCAGTTCTGTTGGGTTGCTTCTTATACTATTCTGGTAAAAAACTGACGTATGCTACTCGTAATAGCACATATTTTTACAAAAAAATGACTTACAGTATTGATAACATTTTTAAACAAACTTTGGGGCCTATTCAGAACTCAATATTTGTGTAGTCGTTATGGTCCTTATGGTTGTTATGTACTCTAAAGATTGTTAAAATCAAATTTGGTATTCTCAGTACTGAAAGTAGTTACCGTCAACAATTGTTCAGTGCTTTGACAGTCTTTATCATAACGACTGCTAAAATTATGAATGAACTTGAATAATGATTATAAGATCGATAAAAACTGCGGTAGAAGAAAGTTATTTTTGACATATATACACATTTCTTTAAAAATATATTATTCTATGGTATTCCTGAAAACTCTGTTATTTATTTTGGTGCCAATGTGTACTCTTTCTGTTAAATTTTCAATTAAAGTAAAAAATGTAAATCTTCCCATAAATTTTCAATCACATTAGGATCATTTGTAGGAGTTAACATACCCGTTCTAAATAATTTAAATGTTTCCAAATATGACACATAAATATCATATTGTTCTTCAGTTGTTTTGGCACAACATTTTCGTTTTAAATATATGTGTCAACTCAATATTTTAATAATAATATATTTATTTCCAACAGACAAAAGCCCAATGACAGGAAAACATTGTTAATACAATTACACAAAAAAACATAAAGTAAGTACATACGAAAATAAAGTACAATACAAAAATATAATATAATCATAATACAGATGTTTTACAAATGCAGATGTCATTCATTTGGTAAAGAATCTAATAATTTTTTTAGTGTACAAAAAAATATGTCGGTGTTAGCGGAAATCAAGTTATAATTATTGCACATTTTGTGTATGGGTGATTTTGATAATGCGTTTGTACGTGTACAAGGTAAATAGAAAGTAAAATTTACTCGAGCTGATTCGAGGGGTATAAAGTTTAACTTAGAAAGGAGATATGGGCAATCAATTTTATTATGGATAATTTTATAAAGAAAAGTAATGGATATATTTTGTCGTCTATTTTTTAGAGAAGTAAGTCGAACAGTGTCTAGTAGTTCACCGTTAAAAGAAATTAAAACGTTGACAGATAACATTAAGGTTAGATTATATATATATATATATATATATATATATATATATATATATATATATATATATATGTATTGAATAAATTGAAAAAATATAAACAATATCATATTCGGATGCAGTATTTTTTTGTGTAGCAAAAACTTAAATACAATTTTGCTCTAAAATAATTAGGGGAGCAAATAACTGCACATTAAGATTTTACCATTGAAACCCATATGCTGCGTCCTGCAAGTCACCATCCTGTATATATATATATATATATATATATATATATATATATATATATATATATATATACAGGGTGTTAATTAAAAAGCGGGCCATAGGCGTTTAACAAGGGAAATCAGTTTTTTCTTGCGCAAAAGTTCCCAATCAATTTTAGACAAAACTGTTTCAAATAAAAGTTGTAGATAATTAAATTATACACCTTCATCACTAAACAGATTTTATTTTGCATGTTTAGTAACCCGTAAAATCCAAATTGAAATTCTATAAATATTACTCATTTGTAGTAATAGCCATGGAATTTAAACAAAATTACAAAGAAATGCATATCATTTGAACTATCAGAAATTCGATTTTCAAATAAAAATTACTGATAATTATATTCTATTCTAAGTCCTTAAAAATATTTTGTTTTTATAATCTACATCTAAATTATTTTTTAGATTTTATTTATTTTTATTTTGTAACCTGCAAAATCGAAATTCTGACAATTCAAACGATATGCATTACTTTGTAATTTTGTTTAAATTTCATGGCTATCACTACAAATGAGCAATATTTATAAAATTTCAAATTGGATTTTACAGGTTACTAAACATGAAAAACAAAATCTGTTTAGTGATGCTGGTGTAGAATTTAGTTCTCCACAACATTTATTTGAAACATTTTTGTTTAAAATTAAATGGTAAGTTTTGCACAAGGAAAAACTGATTTCCCATGTTAAACGCCTATGGCCCGCTTTTTAATTAACACCCTGTATATATATATATATATATATATATATATATATATATATATATATATATATATATATATATATATATATATACTTTTTGTCGCTATTTCGTTAAGCTTTTTCAGTTATTTATATAAGGATGAATAGTCTTGTACATCCCTGTTTGGTCTGAAACCACTTCCCTAATAAGAAGCTTGGAATTCTTTTTAAGAGAAAAAATCTGATGTGGCCAGCACATGACCTTCCGTCAGTTCTATGTATTTTGTATAAATGTCATACAGAAAGTTCCTTGTAAAAGATTATATTTCTTGTACATTACCTTAAGGCGTTTGTATGTATTTTATACAAATTCCATACAGAAAGTTTCTAACAAAAGGTCCTATATTTCCAGTAAAATTATAACATAAAATTACTGTCAACTGCACTTGACACTGACACCTTTCAATCAGAATTTTCTTAATGTAGCAGCTGTTTCCAGAGTTATAGCAAAGCTGACTAATATATACGGTATTTAATTTCTTTATAATTTTTTAAGTCTATGTCCATTTAATATGAAGTATAAAATGCATTCAAATCGTATAGAGAATAAATAATTCTTTAATATTTATAATAACATTAAATGTGAAAAAATGATATTTAACATCGTTTTTTCAAGAAAAACTGTTAAAATCTTCAAATGAGGGTACTTCCGGTTGACCAATTATAACCAAAATCTAATCAGCTCTTCACATGGATGTATCGAAGAGGAATACGAAAGAATTATAATTTTTGGAATTGTGGTATTAGAGTTATCGCATTAGAAAATTTTGTCACACACAGACACACACACACACACACACACACACACACACACACACACACACACACACATACATACACACACACACACACATACATACAGACATCATCGTAAAAATAGTAAAATCGTATTGTAGGGACCCTAAAACGTGCTTATTCATCAAAAACTCACCACCGAATTTTTTGACCAAAGACAATACCTTCCTTACCTAAAGGTGACGGAAGGTAAAAACATCAATGGAATATTTAAATAATTCATATGTTTACTTTTGAGAGAGATTCTGTATTTATAGTAGGTAGCTGTATTTTTATTACATTGATATTAATAATTCCAACCTCCATCAATATTATTATAATCAATTTATTTTATAGTAACTTATCTTACATCTCCATCATATCGTGTCTCTTTAGACTTGTTGTATTCGTGGTGTTTTAAATTGTCAATTTCAGTTACTAACACAATAACAAGTGTCACTTTACATCGCTTAGCGCTCTGTTGTGTTGTTTCCCTTTGTTTGCTATAGCGGTCGCTGAAGTGCTCTACTCTCACTGACTGTCATAACTTCATTTGAAGGGGTGAAGAATTCCCCGATGAAGACTTAAAACGTAGCTAAACTGATAGCAGATCAAGTTTACTGCTGCTGCTTACAAGTGATGAATAAATTATCCCCCAAAATGTAAATAGTTTGATGAGTTGCGAGCAGGAAATTTGATATTAATTTCAGTGATGAAATTGGAATTGATTACTGAAGTTCGGAGGCGTGAATAGGTTTCAATGAACAAAACAGTTACAGTTATGTAGATAGTGGTAAATGTATTGAGTTTTTAGATTTAATGAATTATCTCTTTAGATTTATGTTCTAGGTAATACAGACTTTGATTTAAGAATATAGGGACAGTATGACTAGCGAACAGTGGCGTACCTAGGGTGGGGCAAACAGGGCAGGTGCCCTGGGTGCCAGAACCAAGGGGGTGCCGCTTGGAGCCCTTGGTATCCGTATGTAACTTAGGTGCCAGAATTTGAAATGTAAAAACTGTTGATTACTGTGCGTATTGACATTTTTCGGAACTGTTGAAGCTCTCTATCTGTTTTTTCATCGTCTACTCAACTCTGGCAAATACTCAAAAACGCTGTGACCATAGTTATTAAATCTGAGTCTAAAACAATATGGAGTGCAAAAGGTGGAAGCTGTGAAGCCCATAAACAACTACCTTGACGGCATACTCCAAGTTCTCGAGACTATAATGGATGATGAAAATGAAACGAGTGAAACAAGAAGTGATGCAATTATACAACCATATGTTGACACTTGATTTTCTGACTCTACTTGGATTTTGGACGAGACTACTCATTCTTATTGATAGAGTTCAGAAAAGACTGCAAGATATAAATATGAATTATCATGATGCCGCCTTAGATTTGAAAGGTTTAGGCCCAGTTGCATAAAGCATTGTTAACTTTAATCACGTTGTTAACTTTAACTTGACTTCTTTTCCAATGTATTTTTGATACGTATCCACGGTTTCAATGTGTAGTTAAACACATGATCAGCTAACAACGCTTTATGCAACTGGCCCTTAAGAGATTATTTTCGCAATGAAAGAGAAACTTTGGTGACTGAAGCTCTGGAAATTGGACTTAGTCTCTGTCAAAACTGGGATGTTGAAACCGAAAAACGCCAATGGCGAAAAATTAAAACTGATCTTAAATTATCTGATAGTCTCAGTATTGGTCAAGATCGATTAAGTGATCTTGCTTTGATGAGCGTTGAAAGAGAAGAATGGCCGATTCCGAGCACGTTATTAATGCCATTTTTTGATCGTAATGACCCCCGGAATATATGGTATAATTTTGTCGAGCGAGTCGCGGAACACCCGTATATTGATGGTTATTTGGTTATTGTGCTGATTCATCCATGGTTGAAGTTACTTCATAATATATATATATATATATATATATATATATATATATATATATATATATATATATATATATATATATATATATATGGATATTCTTAAGTAATTTCAACAACAATACAAACGCCACATATCTCGCTACACTTAAGCGAGAAAGAAGTAATCTTGATTTTACATTGTTGTCAGGAGGCGCAATTACGACCCTTGCCCTGGGCACCATTTCACTTAGGTGCGCCACTGCTAGCGAATGAAAGTTGACGTTTAGATTATTTAGTAGATGTGGTTTCTTTTTAAACATTTCCCTTTATTATATTTGATAGGAAACTGATACTTATGTATTCCGTTAGAGAAGATTAGAATTGTACTCAATACCAGGAGGCATTTAAAATGTCCTTAGCACCAGGATTCAGGGATGTATTTAAAAAATTTAATACTACGAACTCTAGTTCGTTCGTCTCAGGTGTAAGCAACCCTCGAGTCGGAATTACTGCTAGAGTAAATTAAAAATAATCCTATTTAATAGAATTGACAAACTAAATAGTTTAAAGACCAAAATATTTTGTTATAATCAACATAAACGAAAAATGTGTAAAATATTTTAAACGCACCCCTGTTTTGATATTCAGTTACCCTAGTCGGCCATCTATTTTCAGCCAGACATAGTAATGTATTTCTGTGCTTTCCTAGTCCAGTATTTAAATGGGTTCATTCAAAAATTTCATACCTGAATATTTCGTACAATTATATTCTTGAAAAATATTCGTTTTCCGGGAATAGACTGTGTCATATTTTGAGTCAGAGCTCAACGTTTCGCCCGCAGTCGTATGGGGCATCTTCAGGAGCAAGGGGGATAGCATTGTCTTAAACAAGGTTACCCGACGTGTCAACCACGCTAGAGGCCGAGTTTAAACAACAAGAGAGGGAGACTCAGTTTACAAGGTTACCCGACGTGTAAACCACGCTAGAGGCCAAATAAACCAAGTGACAAAAGGAAGGCCGACAAGACAGTTATATACTAATCTAAAGATACGGTAGATGAGCAAAGCTAATGAGGACCAATGGGAATCAAGTTCGTAATGGTAGATTGGGCATGTCGTGTTCCGAGAATCACCGGTTTCTACATGTGGCTCAAGAAATAGCCATCATCCCGATTGATGTTATTAGGATGTTTCCATATTTCTAAAGTTTCCCTGTATTTACGTCTGTAAAACTCAGGGACAGGAGCTAAAATGCGGGAATTTTCAAATAAGAAGTTATGTCCTGTGTTGTGTTGGTGTTCTGCGACCGCAGATGTTAATACCACACCATTACGCAGACAGCGTTTGTGTTCTGACAATCTAGTGTGAACACTCCTTCCTGTTTCACCTATGTATACTGTGCCGTGAAAACAAGGAATATTATAAATACCGGGTGACGACAAGGGTTCGCATTTACCTCTGGTTTGGGGGAGTATTTTTGAGATTTTTTGTGGAGGTTTAAAAAAGATCTTAATATTGTTTTTATTAAGAATTCTACCTATTTTATCCGAGAATTATATTCTTCTCTAGGGTTTCAAAAGAAACCACATCTATAAAATAATTTAGACGTCAACTTTCATTCGCTAGTCATACCATACGAGTAAATACTAGTTACACATGTTTCAAATAAGTAAACATAGTGGAAAGTTTTTCAGCGAGTGGAATTCAATTTTATTTTTTTGCGTTAACAAACTTAATGTTTTTTTTTTAAATTAAGTAAATCTTTAAAGAATTTTAACGCAAAACTGGAAGATTTAGAAAAAAAATATGAAGAAAAATTGTTGCTCTCGACGAGTTACATTACTGGTTAAATTTAATGCACTTATTTCATTTACACCCATATATATGTGAATTTCGTTTGATATTTACTTAAAATTTTAAGTCAGTAGTGATTAAAGAAATGTTTATCCATTCTTATAATTGAAGTGTTACAATAGTAATTAATGAAAACTCCCGCATTGCAGTAGGTGACCAATTTTAAGGCACTTATTTTTAATGAAAATTTAATACATTTGGGCATTTAATTTCAAAACATAATACAGAACAAATTTGCCAGAATGACAATGTTAAATAATATTGTGTACCTTACGGATTAACACGTACTAATACTAATGAGAACAAATATTATTTTAGTTTCATTCAAAAATAAGCTGACTAGGAGTATGCTTTCAATAACTCAACTCGCTCTATATACATATAACGCGTGAAATTTATCCTGAACATAATTTTCCAAATAACTTGTTCAACTCTGCTAATATTTAACATGTAAACATTGAAATTATTATAATGTAGCTACCGTGGAATGAGGGCAATACGAAATTCTTTAGAACTCTGTATCTTTGCTTTACTAAGTACACCAACTAATTCAATTTATTACAGCAAATCGCTGTTTAATTAGTAACGAGATCATTTTTTCATCAACAAGGCCAAAGGAAGTCTTTAGGCTTTGAATATAATATGCAAATGTTTATATGACGCAAAAAGTTATTTTTGTTCAGAACGAAAATATTTTTGTTTTGTTTTACGTGTTATTAAATTTATTAAAATAAAATTGTTGTTTATATTAAACGATATACATTACCGTAAAATTCAATTTACTCAAATTATTTTTCGCATATAATTCGTAATGAAATTTGTAAAACACTATAAAGCTGAAAAGTTTTTTTACTCTTTTCCCTGTTTAACTTGCTTCCTTTCAAACCTGCCGAATTTTGTGGGATTAAATGAAGAAACAGGTTATCCACATTTGGAAATCGGTTTCTAGAAATGTTTTACAAAAGTTAAACAAAAAAACGCGTAGGGTTTGTTAAACCATATCAAGGCCTAGTGATGCACGCGAGGCGAGACGAGACGAGAAATTTAAAATATCGATCTCGTCTCGTTTTCGGATCTGCAATCTCGATCTCGCTCTCGTTCTCGCACCTTTTTTGGGTCTCATCTCGTTCTCGCACGAGAGTGTCGCTACAAAAATAAGCGCTTGCGCACTACGTATTTACATAACTGTTTAACTACAAGAGACAAGTTCGCACCAATAGCACCGTCCTCCATATATTTGTAGTCGTATAACTGTAATACAGAGGCGAAACACTAAATTCTGGTCACCAGAAAATGTGATAAGTTAGTTAATAATTTAATTTACCTCCAAAAGATCAATTTATCATCAAATTGTGATCTCTAAACTATTTCAAGAACACATTCTGTCATCAGTAAAACGAATTAAACATTTAAAAATTATTTTTTGTTAATCCGATGATATTTTTTTTCAATAATTCGTACTAGATCTACTTTTAACATGTCTTTAAATTAATATCGAGATTTTTATGCATCAAAATTCATTTACCAATATTACATGCCATAAAATTATACGGGACAGATAAATAAATACCCACAGTTCCATAAATCTATCTTTATCTCAAAGATTCATAAAGTAAATACTCGTTCACGATAATTACACAAAACTCGTCTTTGAGTTGAGAACATTAAAGTTTTTGTTAAACAACGCAGGTTAGAAAATAACTTATCTTTTATAGTGCATGTGAGAATTCTCGTAGATTTTTGTTTGCTTTTACACAAAACAATAGGTTTGCTTATACGCTACTCCAGAATACATACCATACTTCGCAATATGAAAATAAAATGGAACTTTGACGTAAATGCGTGAGTGGAACATAAAAGGAATACACGAAGTTGATATTAGTATGAGTAAGAAAAGTAAATACCTATATAAAGTTTAGTCACTGTTTCATGAATTAAACAACGAGAAGTAAATTCAAAATTTATGATCATTGCTTCTGATTGGCTTGTACTAATTGTCAGCTATATTTATGTCCTTCCCGCAGTCGAGTGTGGGATTTTTTTCTCAATTTTTAATTTATTCGTTTTATTTCTTTCCGTTACTTGCCAATTTTCATTTCTTCCAGTCTTTTGCCTCTTTAATTTCGAGTTCTGTTATACTTCCTTTCCAGGTTTTCCTAGGTCTTCTTCTTGCTTTTCCTTTAGGTTCATACTTGCAGCTTCTATTATTTTTCATACTGTAAATTCTTCTAATCCATTTTCATTATTTACCAGTCCACTTGCTTCTATTCTATCCTAGTTACTATATCTAATTAGTTTCCGTTTGTTATACTACTTACTTATGTTTTCTTTTCTTTCCCTATTCCATTTAGTGTCTCCTGCAATTATCCTTCGATAACAACTTTAATTCCATTGTTTTTATTTGTTCATCATGTTTCTTCTGCATATTTCATAATTCGATAGCGTACATGATTGTTGGTGCGGTTATAGTGTTTATACTTTTATTTTTGTTCTACCTATATCTTCTAGCGCTAAATCAGCGCTAGACTCTAGTAAACCGTTCAATTAATTTGCTAGTCTAGCAGTAGCTAACGCTAGCATGGCTGAACGCGAACATTGATAGTTTGTCGTTCTGTATTATTTTAGTTTTTACCTTCCGTCACCTTTAGGTAAGGAAGGTATTGTCTGGTCAAAAAATTCGGTGATGAGTTTTTAATGAATAAGCACGTTTTAAGGTCCCTAGAATACGATTTTACTATTTTTACGATGATGTGTGTGTGTGTGTGTGTGTGTGTGTGTGTGTGTGTGTGTGTGTGTGTGTGTGTATGTGTGTGTGTGTGTTGTGTGTGTGTATGTGTGTGTGTTGTGTGTGTGTGTTTGTGTGTGTGTGTGTGTGTGTGTGTTTATGTGTGTGTGTATGTATGTGTGTGTGTGTGTCAGTGTGTGTGTGTGTGTGTGTGTGTGTGTGTGTGTGTGTCTAATACTACAATTCCAATAATTATAATTCTTTCGTATTCCTCTTCGTTGCATACATATGAAGAGCTAATTAGATTCTGGTTATAATTGGTAAACCGGAAGTACCCTAATTTGAAGATTTTAGCAGTTTTTCTTGAAAAAACGATGTTAAATATCATTTTTTCACATTTAATGTTATAAATATTAAAGAACATTGTATTGTATGAGAGTTATAAAATTATAAAAAAATTAAATTTCATAAATTAGCCAGCTATGGTAGAAACATCTATTAAGAAAATTATGATTAAAAGATGTCAGTGTCAAGTGCAATTGACATATTTGTAGTATATTTGTATTATAATTTTCCTCGTAATATAGGATATTTTTGCTCGAAACTTTCTGTATGGAAATTGTATAAAATACATACAACTGTCGAAAAGTAATGTACATACAAGAAATTTAATATCTCTTGCAAGGAACTTTCTGTGTGGATTTTATAGAAAATACATACGCATTTACGAAAATTCTACCGGTAGATACCGCATCTACCGACTATGTTCGAAAACACGATTGGTAAATAGTTACCGTGTTCGAAAATTGTTCAATATCTACCAGATCTATCTACAGGATTCATAAAGAATCTAATCTCAAAAAATGGTAGTGATGCAAAGCGAAGCGCGCGCGTTAAAAGTGGAAATGTGTTGAAAGTAGGACTCTGACCAGTTTGTTAACTACGTCAAATTTTAAACCTGTTTCAAATTTTTTCATAGGTTATGGATCTACCCTGTTTACCTCTAGCGTTCTTAAAATATCAATTCTGGTGCTATAACCTGATAAAAAGCTGTTTACCGGTAACAGTTCACCGGTAGAAGTTTCGTAAATACCTCATATAACTGACAAAATAAAACATCGATTCATCAACTATATAAAAAAAACTTGAAAGCAATTTAATTTAAAACGAATTTAAGTCATGCAAGTGATTTACCTAATTGTAATTACAGTTAAATTTTTAATATTTAGTTGATTTCTATTATCTAAAAACCCCGATCAAAACATTTTTGACAATAAAGTTAGCTAGTGTGAAACGGGATTTCTACCGGTAAAATCTGAAAAAGTTATTTAAAAAGATGAAATTGAATTCATATTCTTTGATTCGTAAAAGGTTTGAAATGTATTGTATTTTTACAAGAAACTGTTTTTGAGCAGATTTGTGTCGATATTAAACTTAAACATTCATTCACTACGATGTCTAATCCTTTCTGCAAAATTCATTATGACTAATCTCCTTTGGAATCGGTGACAAATACTCTGCGAAGGATTGACTCGCGAGGCGTCGCGAGTTACATGCAAGGCGTCGCCTCGGTAACGCGAACAGTTGGCGCCTGACATCAAAGGAAGTTGTTGTGGCAGCAATATCGCACTTCCGGACCACTTACGGCATATCTTCTACTTCAAACGCACGTGTGAAAATGATTCTTCGCTTTTCAATAAAACTGATTTGGTGGTCAGGTAGAAGGTACGTGGATGCACTTTATGAAAAAAGAAATTTTGAGGATACTGTAGTAGGTAAAAATTGATTAACGCGAATATAGGCAACAAATGAAATATTCAGTTATTATATCACAAGATCTTCGAATATAATCGAAAATATTGTCAACTGATAAGATATATTGCCATAGAAACAGCCCAAGACCGTAAGGTCGTGTGGTGTTTTGCGGCAATACGTCGATCCAGGAGTTTTCTATTATTTTTGATGCTCGTGTACTATACGCATTAACCATTTGACAAATGAAGCAAATTTGGTAAGCGTATATTCAATGTAATACGCGGTTATTATGCAGAATAAAGCATTTTGACTGGTGTAAAATGAGGAGGAGAATAATTAGAACTTTTTATTTTTTTCTCCAAAAACTGCCACAAGTTTAAATTTTTTTACCTCCCGCTACCCTTGGTAAGGGAGGTATAGGGATCGTGCTAAAAATCGCATATCGAGATTTTGGTAAATGGCCACGTTTTAAGGTCCCTACAATCCAATCTTAACATTTTCTCGATGATGTCTATGTGTATGTATGTGTGTATGTCTGTGTGGATCCTCCACTCTAACTCAAATACTATCATTCAGAAAATTTTGAAACCTTGTATTTCGAACTTCTTCTGTAATGAAAGGAGCCCATTAGATTTTGGTGAAAATCGGATAACCGGAAATGGCACTTTACTAGAAGCTCAAAATAGTTTTTCTTCGACAAATACCTTTAAATGTTACTTTTTTGAGATAATTTAAATCCCAGAGCCTACGCTTTAATCAAACAAAACGCAGTTATTCAAATGTATGTAACAGATAAATGTCACTATGAAAGAACTAATCATTTCAAAATAATATTAGTAACGTTTTAAGAAGAAAAAAGTAAATAGAAAAGGAACTCAATACAGTTTCCAGCATAAGGAAATATGTAGCTATGTATTTAGATTAATAAAAATTAACGAATCACAAAAATGTTTAAGCTAATCCTCATTTTTGGATTAGTGAATTCTATTATATCCCGGTATTTAAAATTTAATCTTCATTTTATTATAGCTCCAGTGCTCAATGGTTAGAGCAACGCCTCATGTCATGAGCGTCCTCGGGGCTCTGGGTTCGAATCCCACTAAGGCATGGATGTGTGTAAATGTGAACCCACTCTGTAATTGGGATTTAATCCTGTTGAGGGGTTTAAAGAAGGTAGTTACTTGGATTAGATTAGACATTATTTTAAATTTTAACAAATAAACTCTCAATATTAGAGTAAAATACCCTAATCCAAAAATAAGGACTAACTTAATCTTTTTTGTGACTCGGACTGCAAATGGCGGGCGTTATTGTGTTGGCCACACCAGATTTTTTTTCTTTTGGGATGTTATCTAACTAATTTCTTAAATCTGTCATAATTGTCAATTTAATTTCAAGTTTTAAAAACTACCAAAGCTGTCAATCAAATTACTGGTGAAACCTTCAAATTAACTTTAAGCTGACTTAAAAATTGTCAAAGCTATCAAATTATAAATAAATAATATTTGAAAATGCTCTCTGGTTGATTTCATATGTTCATTTACAACGATACTTAAAAAATCGATTAACTAATTCCAGCAATGAGTGCCCGTGAGGTGACGCCTGGTAAACGCCCGCACGGTACAAATATGTCATCATCATTACAGATATCTGCATACAAAGCAGATTGGCACACCCAGCAATGGGTAATATGCCGTGATGATATATTTATTTATTTATTTATAACTAATTCCTAAATAACTTAACTTTCGCAACTTAATTTGAAATGACGGACAAATAACTGTTTAAAATAACGTATACCTGATTTTCTTATTCTCTATAATTCTAGGGTGACTCATAAAGATCATATAAACACTCTATAGCTCATCCATTGAATGAAAGTTTCTCATTGGATTCAGGATTTAATTGAATACTATATCCATTTAATCACATTGAATAATTTTTTCTTCTAATCGAAGAGAAGAAATTAAATTTACTTAAGAACTTTCGTTCTTGAACTAATTTAAATTTCAACGAGAAAGAAATTAGCACAGGGCGAAATTAGCTGCTGTAAAACTTTTCTTATTGAGTTGTAATTGCCAATAATGTTTTAAAGGAGGAAATTTGTGTTTGTTTTTATGAAGTGAAAATTTTACACAAACATAAAATTTATGCACCATATTTCTCACTTAGAAGCAACTCATAAAAGTTAGAGATTGTAAAGTAAATACAATATTACTGGAACGGAAAAGCGTCTGTATGTACACAAGTAAAAGTGAAACAGGATGTATCTAAGGTAGTAATAAAGAAAATTTAAAGAGAAATAAAAAGCATGTAAACGTCTCATTATAGGTATTATTTTTGTGAGAAAACTGCGTGAGTTATAAACTATAGACAATAAGAATAATAACAAAAAAATAATGGCCATATTTGCCCTAATGCTAAGTATAAATTAGATCATAAATCAAACCCAAGAATGGCCGAAAATATTGTGCGTATTTGTCTCAACATTATCCGCGTTTATTAGATATTGGTCGGAAGTTATAAACGAGGGTTTGACAGCATGGAAGTTGCGCTTGTTAATAGCTGGACACAGATAGACACAAATGAGTAATTAAACCGTACATGAATACCACATTTATACAATTTTAAACTTGGTTCAAACTACAATTAATTAGGTATGTTATGGCCTGAATGCTTAACCCTGGTAAAAGCGTCACGGCGAACTATGAGGCTAACGCGCTAGTCTAGTCCTCTAAAAACAGTCGAGCTACAGCAGTCAGAGAGAGTGGACGCACGGCACAGCGCAGCACGGAACGTTAAATTTTGATTGTCTTTCGTGGAAAGAAATTGCAAAAATGGTCTTAAAATGCTGTGTGCCAATGTGCAGGAGCAATTGCGGTAACACGGCTAAATTTATATACCTGACATTAGAGATATTAGAAGCTGAACAAGTTTTCCTAATATATGGTGAATGTACTCGTATATCATGCAGAATATCAAATTTAGTTGTTACGAAAAAAAATTAGCAATATTGAGCTATATTTTACTAAATAATTATAGAAAAAACTGTAAAGAAAAAATTTGAAACAAAAAGCAGTTCAGCAAAAAAAAAAAAATTATGGGCACCTTAATGTATTTTATTTCAAAGTAATGGTTATTTTTAATACGTATATAATATGCGTACCTATATGTGTGTCATTCATTTTTAGTTTCATTATTATTTTTATATTATATTATTTTCATTTGTAAGCTCCAGATCTAAAGATTTATTAATGTTATTACTATTTTTATTATTTCTTGACTTATTTAAACAACAAAAATTAATTTAAAGTGAAACATTTGCAACAGGTAGTTTGCTTTAAAAATTATGTACAAATAATGAAATATACTTAATTAATATTATAAGATAGGTGCAAAACAACTTGCCGTACAAATGTAAATTTTAATTTGAGCAAAAAAAAATCTGATGTGGCCAGCACATAACCTCTTGCCAGATATTTTACTTGGTTGTACTCATAGAACAAAAAATATTTGATATACAAATACATATATTCATGTCTCACTACAAAATAATTCTCACATATATTTTCAAAATCTATGGGATATTTTTATATAAATTATGTACAATACATAGGTACATTTTCTTTATATTCAATATCCTGAAATTTTCTTTTTCTACTTTCCTTTTCTTTTTCTTTATATTCCTCATTTTTTCGAAAATTCCTTTTATATTCTTTTTTACGTATATTCTTTTGCGTTGTTGACTTTTTTTTATTTTCATAATCTTCATAATGATGTACAAATATTTTTAACAGTGGCATACAAATATTTTTGACAGTGACATTTCTATGTCAATTACAAACATTTGAATTTCTTGCCTTGAAGTAGTTTGATCTCAGATTTTTTACATCAAATTATTTTATATGCATTTCTTGATCTCTAAATTTATAGAAGATATAATAATGAATTTATATTTATCGATTAAAGAATTTAACGTTTTTAATATAAGTATTTACATAAATTTTCGATAAATAATATTTAGATGATTTTTTCCTTGTAACTACTACTTCCGGTTGTCCAATTGTTACGAAAACTTAATCAATTCTTCCCATTATTGTGAGATTGAGGAATCCGTAGTTAAAAATGTTTTAAGTCTTATAGTATTTGAGAAATCGTGGATCCAACATCAACACACACACACACACACACATCCACACACGTCCACACACACACACACACACACACACACACACACACACACACACACACACACACACACACATCCACACACATATACGGACATTATTGTAAAAATGTTATAATCGGATTCTAGGGACCTTAAAACGTGCTTATTCAGTAAAATCTGGATATGCGATTTTTAGCGAGAGGTAAAAATCATTCGCGGAATTTGGCCCACGTGGTTAGCCGACTAAAATACATCTTTACGCCCTTATGCAATAAATAACTAAAAGAATGTGTTATGTTTGAATTTACTTTCCATCGTTGCTGTTTACTTCCGAAAATTTGTTCTAACCATAGTCATAAAATAAGTGCTCTGTTTTTATTATTCTTTACGACAAACTATAATCCTTAATGTTTATTGTAAATATGTTTTTACTACATAAAACTTTCTTGTATCCTTCTGCGTATCAAATAGCCAGTATAACCGTTTCGGCTGTGTGTAAAATCAGAAAATACAAATGTAGGTAAATGGTATTTCTAATCCCCATGGTAACAACAAAACAACTGGGAGTAGACGAGAGTGCAGAGGTCCGCTGGAAGAGGCAAATGTAATAAAGCGTCGTTTCCATGGATATATGTGATTCCCGGTTTACAATTACGTGAAAACCTGTATCGAGCTTACGGTACGACTAGGTGTAAACGCCGGAAATCAGTTTTACATTCGCCACAAAAAAGAAACGGGATTTTGTTGAATTAGAGCACATATAGTTTCGTTACATTTTTGAAACAACATAATTAAAAGCTACTGAAAATTTTATCTTTCAATATTGTTAAATATTCAGTTTAGTTCTAAAATTTGCGTACACTTGATAATTACGGAAAAATAAAAATAAATATATTTTTTATATTTTGCGATCATAATGAAGTCATTACGATACGCAATTGCTTATCGTAATGACCTTCATTTCGATACACAATTTTTTGTTTTATACGGTTGGTACTAGATGACGTTTCTTTAACCCATTTTTACCTAATTTATTTTTAGTTAATTGACAATTCATTTTAATAATATAATGTCGAAATTATTATTATTACTTTTTATTTAGGGAAGGTTATTTACATGAAAATGTATAAATGGTTACAAATATAATCACAAATTGAGTAAGTAAATGTTATTGAAGAAGGCGCAAAATATAAAAAATAGTATAAAGAACTCATTTTATAAGACTTTCTTTCGCACTAATCAATTAGAAAACTAGCTCGTTTTCTAAATTTTGACGCGTGCGAAAAAAAAACATGTCTTATAAAACACGTTCTTTAATATACTATATTTTAACAAAGTAAAATTTTTTTATACACTAGATAAAGGGCAACTACGAAAATATATAATGTACCTACCACCAGGTTAAGATATTTCACATTTATCAAATTTTACAATTCTGGTTATGCGAGGGTAACGCTTAAATTATTACGAATAATACACATGATTCATATTTTTTACCTCCCGCTATCCTTGGTAAGGGAGGTATAGGGATCGTGCTAAAAATCGCATATCGAGATTTTGGTAAATGAGCACGTTTTAAGGTCTCTAGAATCCAATTCTAACATTTTGATGTGTGTGTGTGTGTGTGTGTGTGTGTGTGTGTGTGTGTGTGTGTGTGTGTGTGTGTGTGTGTGTGTGTGTGTGTGTGTGTGTGTGTGTGTGTGTGTGTATGTGTGTATGTGTGTATGTGTGTGTGTGTTTGTGTGTGTGTGTGTGTGTGTGTGTGTGTGTGTGCGTGTGTGTCCCCTCTGACTCAAATTGAGAAAATATTTAGACATCATGTATTTCGACCTTTTTCTAAAATGTAAAGAGCCCATTAGATTTTGGTATAAATCGAATAACCGAAAATGGCACTTTACCTGAAGCTCAAAATAGTTTTTCTTCGAAAAATATATTTAAATGTTATTTTTTTGGAGATTAAATATTATAAAATTTAAAGATTATTAATTTTTCTACAGATTTGCATTAATACTTTTTCTACATATGTTATGGATAAATTTATAAAATTATCTATAATTTAAATCCCGGAGCCTACGCTTTAAACAAATAAAACTTCTTGGTTACGCAGTTATTCATATATAATCACAAGTGGTAATTTTTTGCCGGAAAAATTTTCAGATTGTTACGAGAGCTGGTTGTCTAGTGTTCAAACTCACAAAAAATACGTATTTATTATTATTTTTTTGTAAAGAATAACTTATGAAAAAAATTAAATTAGTGAAATATCCTATTGTTTACGGCAGTGAAACGTCGGCTATAAACTTTCTCAATAAATAATTAACTACAATTCCGAGTATTATTCATAATTAATTTCTTTATTGTACATACATTCAACAAATCGTGGTCTGTGTATAAACTTATAAATCAATTATTTAACATAACAGGAAAAACTTTTATTTTTGAATAAATAATTGAACAAACATATGAAATGTTAATAATGGTTCACCACTTTTATTTGCTCACAATCACTACTAAATAAACAAAATATTGTACATATTTACTAACAAAATAAAATACAATTAAATAAACAAACTAAATCATTCATGAAATGGCTCAATTCGTATTTGTAACTGTACTACATTACAATGAATTTAATAAACAACTGTATCAAAAAACAAGGGTTAAACTCATTCAAACAATTCGGAAATTGATACACGAGGGAACAAAAAATTTCATAAATTTTATCTAAGTCAAATAATTTGTATTTACACACATGCAAAAAAGCCCTTTTAAGTAGATACATTTTCCTCATATTTTTTTATCAGCGTATCAATCTTCAATCTGTTTGCTGATATTAATAACATATGTAATTACAGTTTTAAAAAACGATTAAGATTATTCGGTACTAGACTTTTCAAATTTATCATCATTAGCACTTATTTGTAATGCTGTTTGACATTTATATCTATATCTTAACATGATAACTAATAATTTATGAATACTTAACACTTCAAATAAATATAAATATTATATTGTTGAAAAATATAAACACCGATCACACTTTGAACTTGATTTTTTTTAGTTTTGAACGTAAACAATTATGTTATGATATCAATGGTTTATAAGTATGCATAAATATCTTGGAAAAATAAAAACAATACCATAATAAATAATTGAGTTTTTTTTTTAATAATAAACATAGAAACAAGGAATTCAGTATTCAGTTTGAAATTTTATTTTACGGATTCATTCATTATTAAAAAATAAAACTTCTGGACTTGTATGGTTCCTGGAGGAAGTTTACATTTACCCGATGAAAATTATGAAAATGAAAAATGATATTAAGAAAATAAAATACTTTTGTAATAATATACATTTCGTTTATTTTTTGACAAAATCTTGCTAGTTTTACCTTCCGTCGAAGGAAGGTGTTCTCTTTGGTCAAAAACTTGATGAGTTTTTAATACATAAGCACGTTTTAGTGTCCATAGAATACGATTTTTCTATTTTATACAGGATGTTTCAAAAATACTGTAAAAAAATTAGGGGCATACATATATAACTCAAAATGAGTACAAGATTTCTTGTCTTGATGAATCACTAATTATTTTAGAAAAAAAGTATGTTTCTCCAAAATTATCGATAAATGATTGTCAGAGGTAGAACACTGCTAGTCAACTGCTCGCTAATCGTCATTAATCAATTGTTCATGCAACTAGCCATTAATTTTTAAGAATGCTGAAAGAAAAACAGCATTTATTACCTCCCGCTACCCTTGGTAAGGGGAGTATAGGGATCGTGCTAAAAATCGCATATCGATATTTTGGTAAATGACCACGCTTTAAGGTCCCTAGAATCAAATTTTAACATTTTCACAATGATGTCTGTATGTATGTGTGTGTGGATCCTCCACTCTAACTCAAATACTATTCAGAAAATTTTGAAACCTTGTATTTCGAACTTTTTCTGTAATGGAAAAAGCCCATTAGATTTTGGTGAGAATCGGATAACCGGAATTGGCACTTTACTAGAAGCTCAAAATAGTTTTTCTTCGAGAAATACCTTTAAATGTTATTTTTTCGAGATTAATGTTATTATAAAAATTAAAGATTATTAAATGTTCTACAGATTTGCATTAATACTTTTTCTATATATTTTATGGATAAATATATAAAATTATCTATAATTTAAATCCCAGAGTCTAAATGTATGTATGATAAATGTCACTATCAAAGAACTAATCATTTCAAAATAATATTAATAATGTTTTAAAAAGAAAAAAGTAATTAGAACAATAGAAAAGGAATTCAATACAGTTTCCAACATAAGTAGGTATGTATTTAAATTAATAAAAATTAACGATTCACAAAAATGTTTAAGCTAATCTTCATTTTTGAATTAGTGAATTCTATTCTATACCGGTATTTAAAATTTAATCTTCATTTTATTATAGCTCCGGTGGCTCAATGTTTAGAGCAACGCCTCATAAGTCATGAGTGCGTTCGGGGCTCTGGGTTCGAATCCCACTAAGGCATGGATGTGTGTGAATGTGGACCAAGTCTGTAATTGAGATGTAATCCTGTTGAGGGGTTTAAAAAAAAGGTAGTCACTTGGATTAAATTAGACTATATTTTAAGAGATAAACTGTCAAAATTAGAGTAAAATTCGCTTATCAAAAAATAACTATTAACTTAATCTTTTTTGTTACTCGGGCTGTAAATGGCGAGAGGTATTGTGTTGGCCACACCAGATTTTTTTTATATATTTTACTGTTTGCATGGAAAAAAATTTACCTACTTAAAATGTGAGACTTCTTTTTTGGCTCACCCTATACTTGAGGGAGGATAAATAATAATAATAATAATAATAATAATAATAATAATAATAATAATTTATTGCTTAACAGAAATGAATCCCTTTACAAAGCAAATATATATATATATAAAGTATACATAAATAAAAATAAACATTTTATGTCGACAAACAAATCGGTTCAAAGAACAATGTTCCAATTTTGCGTAACTCAGAGTTTGAGCAGCAGAAGATATCACATAAATTACATATTTGATTATAGTGTTCACAACAAATAAAAATGAGCGACTTGAGCATCAAATTAGTCTTAGCTGTGCTATTGTAAAAAGTACAAACTTTACGGGAAGCGAATGATGGAACATGAAAATTAATTTCGGACAGTAAGGCACTACAGTCTATATGATTGTGTAACAGTTTGTATAAGAAAGTAAGACTTTGCAATATGTAACGACCTTGAATACTTGTTACTCCGAGGGATGTTAGTAAAGTATTCTGACTAAAGTTTCTCTCTGGATATTTATTATAGATTTTGAACCAAATAAATTTCATAAATTTTCTTTGGACATTCTCAATTAGTTGTTTATGAGTATTATATAACGGATACCAAACAATGGATGCATATTCTAAGATGGAACGAACAAGCGCATAAAAAAGTGATAACAATGCATGTACATTTGTAAACTGTTTACAGTTTCTCATTATAAATCCAACTGCTTTATTTGCTGATTGGGTAACATTGAGAGTGTGATCAACAAATGAAAATTTTGGATCGAATATAACTCCTAGATCTCTTATTTTGTATTCACGCTGTAGAGGTATGGAATTTATGGTATAATTATTTAATATTAGGTTAATTTTACGAGAATACGATACAATTTTACATTTATTAATATTTAACTGTAATCTATTTCTGTCACACCAAGCTTGTAAAATATCATCATAAATGTTTTATTTACAGAATTTTGCGCATTGTACAAATAAAATACAAGTAATATTAAGGCCCCGTTGCATAAAGCATTGTTAACTTTAATCACGTTGTTAATTTTGACAAGGCTTCTTTTCCAATGTATTTTTGATACGTATCCATGGTTACAATGTGTAGTTAAACACATGATCAGCTAACAACGTTTTATGCAACTGGCCCTAAGTATTATTCATTTGTTTTCAAACCCTAAATTTTCCAACAAATAAAAGTTGAAATAACTTTTAACCTTTCCGAAATCTAATCTCTAACTAAACAAATTTCGCAGGTAAACAATCTTGTCCCTCGTCTTTTTATGTGACAATTCATCTCAAAAAAAATCTAACGAGAAATTTATCTTGATTAGTCAGGTTACGCGTGGTGACATCGCAAGGGCGCGATAATATGAAGACAAACAACGCCATCTGCTATCAGCACACACCACACAGACACAATTTCGGCCGATGAGTCAATATGGCCAACCGCTGTTCTCGGTAAATAAAGACAGGGAATTTTTCATTACTTTATGTCTGTAGGTGTTGGTAATTATTGACATTGTGTTGTTTTTGTTTTATTAGGAATGACTTGACAGGTATTAAATTTATTGTAAGAATAATGTCCTATTGTCGAATGTTATAATTTATAAATAAGTCGCGTGATTGAGTGCGTGATGTTACCATTTATGGCTCGAACGGCTCAATCAATATCAAACATGAAAATTATTTCCAATTTTCGAATACCTACCTCAGAAGTGAGGCTTACTGTGATGATCCCTCCGCTACAGCTTTGAAAGCCTTTGAGGTATACGCGAATACGCCCTCAACAATATAGGTAGGGGAGACCGGTGTCAATTTTTACAAAGTTTAAATTTTTATTCTTCACGAGTTAACGTTACATTTCGAAATTTTAAAATTACCTATATGAGAACCTACCCACCTTAGTGAATAATATTTTGAATTTTAAACTTTTGAAAATGTAACAAATATAAAAGTATAAGAATTTTTAGTCAGGCATTACAAATGTTACAATTGACACCTAACTGGTGTCAATAGTAACAAGGCCAGTGTTAATTGTAACAAATTTTAACAGTGAAAAAAATAGAAATTATTGAAAAAATAAACATTTATTTGTTACCTCAGAAAATACAAAATTCAGATGACTTAAGTAAAAGCAAACAAAATATATATTCTCTTGGGGATATGGACCATTTTGACCAATGCCTTTAGTCGCTAACGAAATTGCAGTTTAGGTAAACATAAAATAGGTCTTTCTTCGTACAATTTAACTTGCCCGGTGTCCAGATTTTACATTTTCGCCACTGCAACCAATCTCCTGTGCTCAAAAAATATGGGCCAATACATATCACAGAGTTTCCCCATCGGAGCCATCTGAAGAGTAATCTGCGACTGTTACTTTCGGAACTATTTTTCGTTTTTTTGCTCTTCTTCTTTTAGTTTTCCATATCAGTGGTTTTTCTTGTAATATTTATCAAGATCGATACTGTACTTAATTATTAAACATGTTACAATCGACACCATGGCATGTGTTACAACTAACACCGCTTAACTTATAAATATATTATTTGCTTTTTTGTATTTATTAGGTAATAATTCGAAATGTTTTTTAATGAAAAATAAAAGCAGATATAACTCACAAACTGATCCTTAACCTGAAATATTTCTGAACCGAGCACTTATAGTGATATTCGTCAGAAACAGACGCCGTATTTGCACGTATGTACTTACACTAAATACCAAAGAGCTATGACTCTTTCTGCTTCACTCTTCAAGCGCATTTTAATCTACTTCGAAAAGATGGCCCTGTTACCTACCCTTGTTACATTTGACACCTGTTACAATTGATACCGGTCTCCCCTACATTGATAATGGTTGAAGAAATGAACACTTTTTATTGAATTATACCGGCAATGTCATTTTGCACTCGTCATACACACAATATTTTTTGTCCAGTGACCTTTTGAGTGCCTGTTTTACGTGTTGTTCATTTCTTAACACTGGCGAAAAGGCCGTGCGCCAGGTAAAAGAGCGGTGCCCAAAGTAAAAGAGCTATGCGCAAAATGCCGTACGCAAAATCGCAATTTTCGGTTCTTTTACTTTGCGCACGGTCTGTCGAACTGTTAAGAAATGAACCACTTTGAGCACGTAAAACAGGCACAAAAAAGTCACTTTCTGGGCAAGCAGACAAAAATGTATTTTTTGCATGTAATTGTGTATGCTACTTTTTGCATAAGTTTGTTTAATTTGCCTGTCAATGAATTTACGAACAACTTGTACGACCTTAAATTTATATATGTATGCTCGTTTTATGTGTGTGTGTAGAAACCACAATTGAAAAGTTTTGGATTATATTTTAATATAGTTTTTCATTAAAAACTGTTATGGGCTTTAAATAAAGTATCACTTCCATTTATCCAATTTTACCCAAAATCTAATCAACTCGTTATATGAATGCAGGAAAATAGATATATTTGAAAGTTTGTTGGACGAAAAAATCGTCACACACACACACACACACACACACACAAATAGTAAAAACGTGTTGTGGGGACCCTAATTCGTGCTTATTTATTGAAAACTCACCATCGAATTTTTGGCACGATTATATTATCTACCTTACCTACGGTACGACGAGACGAGAGGTAAAAATGTAAATAGTTTTGTATGCAAATTTTAATTCTGAACTTTGCACTCTAGAGATGAAGAGGATAGCAAGTAATTGCATAAAACTAATATCACATGCGTTAAATCCCTATATTCATTCATCCTTAAGCGCCTCCAACCGGTATATGCTTTAGAACTTTAGAAATATGGAAACATCCTAATAACATCAATCGGGATGATGGCTATTTCTTGAGGCACATGTGGAAACCGATGAACACGACACGCCCAATCTACCATTACGAACTCGATTCCCATTGCTCATCTACCGTATCTTTAGATTAGTATATAACTGTCTTCTCGGCCTTCCTTTCGTCACTTGGTTTATTTGGCCTCTAGCGTGGTTTACACGTCGGGTAACCTTGTAAACTGAGTCTCCCACTCTTGTTGCTTAAACTCGGCCTCTAGCGTGGTTGACACGTCGGGTAACCTTGTTTAAGACAGTACTATCTCCCTTGCTCCTGAAAATGCCCCATACGAGTGCGGGCGAAACGTTGAGCTCTGACTCAAAATATGACACAGTCTATTCCCAGAAAACGAATATTTCTCATGACTCAGACTGTGGAAGCCTACGCAATTAAATATTTAAAATCTATTACTTTTTTTTACCTCTTCTCGCTATCTAATGATTAAGTAAAGATATTATTATCTATCTTCATAATTAAACTGTTGCTTTACCTACTAACGAGATTCTAATAGATAAAGTAAGGTGTCGTACAAAACTATTCTTTCATTAATTCCTAGACTTTTTGCATGAAATTGTAAACAGAATATGAAACACAACGAAAAAAGTAATTATTTTAATTGTAAAACTGTAATACATATGTTTGAAACGTAATTCTACGTGGTAAATAATTAATTAATCCTTCCACATTACTACATTATTAAATAAAATTATATGAAGCATATTATCAATAAATTTTCATTTCTTAAAATAAATAAACACATTTTCGAATGCATATTTACATTTAACCTATATAATTAACAAATACAAAGCTTTCATTACTTACTATTAGTTTAGTAAACGCTTACATTTTTCGTTTTGTTCATCTAATGACCTAGTTCTGCGATTATTTCCCCCGATCACGCGTGTGAATTCCCTGAAGCCAGCTCTGCGTTACGCCCTACGCGTGTAAATTTAATTGCGAGTGTAGCGCCGTGTAAACGGAACTTTAGGGCTTCTTCGCTTGTGCTGGAAGTCATTGTTAAAGCTATCGCCTTACTAATTAATTTATGATCAATTTTTACAAATACCAAATTGTTAAGGTGGCGAGAAAATACGACGTAGGTTGTCGGAAACGCAAATTATTTCAATAATAAAAAAAAATATAGTACAACATAAAACAAATAAAAAACACTTTATTCTCATATTCTTTTATGTTACAAACAATTTGGAGTAAAATTGACAGTCCAAAATAAATTTTTGACTATCACATAGATACTGAAAAATTGAAGTTTAAAAGAACGAAACTGGTAGTAACACTTTCTAAATAGTTTTTCTTAGAAAAATATCTTAATTAGTTATTTTAGATACGACGATAAAATTTAATTTGTTTTATCGATAAGCGGCAGCAAAAATTATAGTATTTTATCTGAACAGTGAAATAAATAGTGACATAAATATAGTGATATAAATATCGCGTGAACAGTCTACAAGAGCCTGCAACAGACCAGCAGTATAAGATTGGAACGCATAGTAAAATAAATGATCAGTTAGTTAAATAAAAGTACTAGAGTACAGTAAAATAAATAGCGTGAAAATTAATAGTCGCATTAATTGTTTAAATAATTTTAGTGTTTAAGTAATTAATTATATTCTTAGTCTTAAATTAATATTTAATATTTGTTTAACCATAGTAATAGTCATTTTAATTATCTTTAAATATTTATTTATCGTTTTTATAAACATTAATTTTAATCCGTAATAATTCTGTGATTTTTACACTTCATTCAAATAAATAAAAACGTTACAATATCAAGCCACAACTTTGTTTCTAAATTTATTATCACTAAATTTACGCGGGAATGTCAAAATTATAAATTACAACTCAAAAAACGATGTTCGACTGTGATAGGGAAGGAATTAATAAAGTTTCGGACTAGCAGTCAATATTACAATTTTATTCTCGCCGACGTTTCGACTATACAATAGTCTTCTTCAGGGCTAGAATGGTCCAGTTGAAGGAAAATGTACACATGTGGATAAGCGTAGATACATAAAAGACGGGCATTTAAAAATATAAATAAATAAATAGTTAAAAATCAGAGATCACAGAGTGAAAATCGTCAATTAATAAAAAAACTTCTCCTTGATGACTAAAATAAACGAATATTGCATACATAAATGAATGTATCCGTATGCCACAATTCTTCAACACCAATGCCGAGTATCCACTCCAACTCGCTGTTACTGTCCTTGTATGCCTATAGCTTCACAATACTCGTCCACACTACCGAGTATTCACATCCACAGCTATACCAGTACACCAGTAACTTCCAGAGTACCTACTCCACTCGACACTTTACTGCATACGCCCACTACGATACTGTGCTTCTCAAACTCACTAACACTCTATGTGAACATCTCTATGTCTCTGAATGTAACTATGTAACTCTTTCACTATAGCTGCGTCCCTTTTATACAGCTGCCATTAACACCCAGAGAGCTCTAGAATGTTCGACCGCATAATACCAATGAACACAAAAGGTTCAGGCGACCGGAAGTGATTAAACATGTCGCGACTTGTTTGTTTAAGTAGCCCGGTTGCTAGGGCGATTACGTCATCGCTATAAATAGACACTCGCTCATTGCTGCGGAGACGGCAGGCGTTCCACGTTATATTATCGTAAAACACACCAGTCAATTCAAATTACTTCTATTGCGAATATAAAATTAATGCAGGTTCAGTTTTGAATACGAATATGAAACGATGAATATATTTTAATGTTATTCAACAATTTTATTTATTGTTTATGTAACATTTTCAATTAGCAGATTTCTATAAATAATTATATTACTCTCTTTTTAATTTCAATTAATCACTTGCACCGGAATAAATAACGAACCTACAAAATGTATAAATATGACAGAATAAACAAATTATATTTTTTTATTTGTGTGTGGGGGTATACACGTACAGATATTGTGTTTAAAAATAATTTTCTACTTGTGCTGTATTAAGGTTTCTAAATCAAATGCTGCAATTATTAATAGCAATGTGGAACAAAAACGAAAATCAAAAATACGAAATACATAAAAGAAAATATATTATTTCAATATACGTAATTTGGAACAGGAATTCATTTGACTGTATGAAAAATTAAATAATAGTTTTTTTAAGTTTTAGATAAAAATACAAATCATAATGTGTACATTAAATACAAGGTGTTAACAATTACTCAAAATCTCAGTCAAACAACATTTATTCTTACAACACCGACGTACACACTCAAACAGTCTTCTTCAGATCTGAAAATGGATTGCTTACCGAAAGTAAACGGCTGTTATTACATCGCAGGTCTGAATTATTTTTCCATGAGTGTTAGAATATCAATAATTTTGTACTGTAACGTGGAACGCCTGCTGTCTCGGCCACTGTAAGCGAGTGTCTATTTATAGCGGTGACGTAATCGCGCTAGTAGTCGGGCGATGTAAGCAAACGGTCGAACATTCTAGGGCTTTTCTAGAAGATAATGGCAACTGTATAAAAGGGACGTAGCTATGCTCGGGAGAGAGTTAGTTACACACAGAGTCATAGAGACATTCACATGGAGTGTTAGAGAGTAAAGGGTTAGTGCGAAGCACAGCAGTATCGTAGTGAGCGTATGCAGTGTAGTGTCGAGTGGAGGACTCGGGAAGTTACTGGTATACCGGGATAACTGTGGAAGTGAATACTCTGTAGTATTGATGAGTATTGGGAAGCTAGGTATACGGGGACAGTAACGGCGAGGGGGACAGTAACGGCGAGTGAAAGTGGATACTCGGCAGTGGTGTTGAAAAGTTGTGGCGGACAGTCGGTGATACTGAGGCTGTGGAAGTGAGAGATTTACATAAATAGACAGACAGTAAAGTGAAAGGTGTGACTTTTGTCCGAGCAGTTGAATATACAGACGCTGTTGCGTCAGTTGAATATATAGGCGCTGAGGAGGCTGGTAGGCGGACAGTTGAAAGTAATATAAGTATATAGTGATATAAATATAGTGATATAAATATCGCGTAAACAGTTTACAAGAGTCTTCAACAGACCAGTAGTCTAAGATTGGAACGCGTAGTGAAATAAATAATTTGTAATATCGTGGAAATAAATGGTAGTGTTAATTGGTTAAATAAATTGTGTTAGTGTTAGTGTTATCTAGTTAATTATAGTTTTAGTCTTAATTAGTTTTTAATAATTGTTTAATATTAGTAATAGTAACTTTCATTATAGTTTAATAAATACTTAATTTTAATTAATAATAATTGTCTAATATTTACACTTCACCCAAATAAATGAGAACGTTACAGTACAATATAATTTTAACTGGATGATATATCAATGTTATAACAAACATTTGTTCCGCTACAGTGCCAAATACGCTCTTACTATACTTACTTTCCCTACACAATATTTGTGCACTATAAGCTGATCCCCCTATATATATATATATATATATATATATATATATATATATATATATATATATATATATATATATATATATATATATTGAAAATAATACCTACTCCAAGGGAAATTTTATTTATTTATTATTGACCTCCTTATAGGATATAATATCCCAACTACAAGAGGGTTAGAAATACACAAATAAAATAAATAAATATATCATCATGGCATATTACCCATTGCTGGGTGTGCCAATCTGCTTTGTACGCAGATATCGGTAAATACACAAATTAGCAAAAACCCAAAAAACATGTAGACAAAATGTGAAACACAATATACATACATAAAAAATAATAAAAATAAAAAATAATACACAACAGAAGGAAAAAATATATATGAATAAGATTTATTCTATATATATCAAAATGTACGTAGATTAGAAATCAAAATATTTTTAAAAGCAACGTAATTTATGTTAAATAATATCAACCTCAATATCTATTTTCCTTACAATATCATTGTAAATGAAACACGGTCGGGTAATTGGACGTTTTAGAAAATAATTTCTCCTTAGGTGATGGATATAAAATGTAATGCTCGTATGTATTCTGGATGAAAGGCGCGGCATATAAATGTAAACATTATTTAAGCCAGTAGTGTCGTCGATTTTGTTTAATACTAATTTATGTAGATATAGACAGGAGTACATCTTACGTCTGGACTCCAATGTAATGGGGTCTTGTGGCTGTGTGCTTGAGTGTCAGGTCGCGAATCTGGGGAACCGGGTTCGATCCCGACCGACGCCAAATATTTCGAATTTTAAATGGCACAAAATTGACCCCTGTGGTGCACTCTCCACGCCAACAATGAGTGCCCGTGAGGTGACGCCTGGTAAGCGCCCGCACGGTGCAAATATTTCATCATTACCGATATCTGTAAAGCAGATTGGCACACCCAGCAATGGGTAATAAGCCGTGATGATATATTTATTTATTTATTTATTTAGTAGGGCAGCAGTATAACTATAGTTCAGGGGATTAAAATTTATTGAAATTTTTCGTGCACAATATCGTACAAATTTTCTCATATTAGTTATAGAAATTATGGAAAACGTCATTTTATCGCGCGAACAACCCTTCACACAAACCATTCAACAAAAAGTTAATATTTGAAATAGATCATAATTCTTTCATACTGATTACCACGAACAAACAATTTTTAAATTGAAAATGTACCCAAATTTATGTAGGTAATATCTGATAAAAAACCTTATGTATTTGTTCTAAGTTAAATATTTAACGTCTGTTGAAAAGCCCGTCTATAATTGAAAAATCAGTAATTGCATTTCGTTAAAGCAAACAGAAGGAAATTAGATTAATTATTCCTTTTCAGTTGGGGTTACAATTTTCATCGCACAAAAAATAAATGTTGATATGAAATAAACCAATGCTGCTGTTTATTCTATAACGTTGTGATTCCGGCTACACCACTGTAAAATGAAATTATCCTCACTGTTAAAATTACGCGTTAAATTGTTTTGAGAGGTGCATTCATGTTTCAAATTAAAATTGTATTATCTGTTGAACACGAGAAATAATAGTCACGAACTATAACAATGAAAATGATAATTGTGTTCCTTATGCTTCGTTTATTCAATCGCTAATGAACTATCATTTCTTTTTAATTTTTTTTCTTTGTTATTATAAAGTCTGAAACAACATTTGAGAATGAAATTACAGAACATTGGAATTGGCTGAAGCTAGTAACAAAACTTTGATAGAATGAATGGTAAAGAAATTAAAAATCTATGTTTATTACATTCTTAGTATATTTTAGAATTTTATAAATGACACTATTTTCCAGCAATTTCAAATGAAATAAATATTTGTGAGAAATTAATAATAAATAATAAAAATAACATACCTGTATAATAAGGATACAAACAAAGGTATTTAGTTTGAAATTATATTTTAACTCAAAAATACAATGCTTCGTCGTATTTCACGTGTAATCAACCTTCTGAGTCAACTTCCTATGAAGTCCTCGTCAGAAGGTGGCCAGCACAGCAGGTAATCACAGACGCGTTTCGCACTTCTTGGTGCTCATCAGTGTGATGTAACCTGGGGGCCTCTGTCTCATCCACAGAGGTGGAATCACGGAGCAGAGGCCACCCAACCTAGCTGTGCCAGCAACGGTCTTATGACCGTTCGCTACAGGTATCTGGCCTGTAGAAGGTAGTGTTAATACCCACAGAGCCATCTACCTGCAAAAGGCTTGACTGAGCCAAAATTGCAAATTGCAAACTAGTTGCGAATTTTGCCGTGAAAACGTACATTATTCAAAAATACAATGCTTCGTCGTATTTCACGTGTAATCAACCTTGATTACACGTGAAATACGACGAAGCATTGTATTTTTGAATAATGTACGTTTTCACGGCAAAATTCGCAACTAGTTTGCAATTTGCAATTTTGGCTCAGTCAAGCCTTTTGCAGGTAGATGGCTCTGTGGGTATTAACACTACCTTCTACAGGCCAGATACCTGTAGCGAACGGTCATAAGACCGTTGCTGGCACAGCTAGGTTGGGTGGCCTCTGCTCCGTGATTCCACCTCTGTGGATGAGACAGAGGCCCCCAGGTTACATCACACTGATGAGCACCAAGAAGTGCGAAACGCGTCTGTGATTACCTGCTGTGCTGGCCACCTTCTGACGAGGACTTCATAGGAAGTTGACTCAGAAGGTTGATTACACGTGAAATACGACGAAGCATTGTATTTTTGAATAATGTACGTTTTCACGGCAAAATTCGCAACTAGTTTGCAATTTGCAATTATATTTTAACATTTATTTAAAAGTAAAAAAACCAGATGAAAATAATAAAAATGAAGAAGAAACTTATGCGCTTATGCTTTGAAAAAAATTATATTTCTCAACTTTTCATTAATATGTTTAAAAATCTCCAAGCCCTTAATAGATATTTTTTATTCTGTTAAAAAAAGTACCTTTTTAAATTAAAATGTGTTTATGCCGTTTTTAATACATGAAAGTGTGAAAAAAGTGCACTTTTTTTAACGCTGCGGAGTGAAATAATGAAACGCTACGGCACTTTTTTTCACGCTCCCATTGCAGACGTAAAAAAATTTGTATGCATCTCGTGAGTAAATATTTTTTTCTCTCGAAGGAATTGCGCACTCGCCTTCGGCTCGTACGGCAAATTTTCCTGTTCGTGAAAAAAAGACATACTTTACTCACTTGGTACATAAATAACTTATACACCAAGTGCGTTAAGAAAATGTTTATACAATTATATTCGGCTGATTATAAACCTCGGCTGTCACTTCGGTTTACAAACTAAAGCCACGTCTGTTATTTGCATATCGCCCGTGTGGCGTTCAAATTTTTTCGTAATAACATAAAGCTCTTCACGATACTGTGTTTTTCTTCTTAAAGGCCGGTGTCCGTTATAATAACGATCAGCGGCCGTTATAGACACCTTTTCACTTTTGTTTTTCGTTCGAGCGTTGCGTCCGTTATAATAACTATCGGTGGCCGTTATAAACCCATTATAACTTACGTGTTTATTCCGTTAAATCATATTAACAGTACGGTATTACGAAAAATTATAAACCAGCTTTATTTATTTTTGTCATTTGTTTCGTGAAAGCGAATGAAAATGGCTGATCTGTCCGATAAAGACTGTAGTGTCTAATGTTTTTTAAATGCATTATTTGTTGTAGAGTGAGTTAAAATTCCGTGAGTGACTTAAATATTTTTAAATCACTAACAAATAAACAGTTACTTATAGTTGTTGCTAAGGACTTCCTACAATATACTTTAATTTTAAAAACTATAATAAATTACAGATCTTACGTATGTAAAACTGTGTACATAAAATCTAAACCGCATAAAATATGATATAATAGATTTATAAAAATTACATATCTGCATATATTTAAAAGCAGTTCCGTACATTCAAACTACATTTTAATGCTCTTAAAATGTTAATGCTTTCTGTATTGCACAAACGTAATGGACGCAACGAACAGTTCAAAAAAAAAAAACTAAAACTGTAGAAAGAAAACACAAAAAATAAAGTTATTTTCCAAAGCAAATAGGAACTTTTGAGTAATAACTCAACCCACTACGATCTTACGATCTTTGTGCTCTTCGTTGTACATACATTTTAATACTTAAATACATGTTACAAAAACGTTAACGACTCTAAAAAGACAGGAAAATAAAAATTATAAAAATTTTCATAATTTAAAATTTAAATTCAATTCACTTAACTATCGAGGTAAGTATATTTTGTAAACAAGCTGTTTTACGGCTAAAATCAATGTTATTCATAAAATTTATTGAAATAGCCTCAGGTCATCCGAACATCCTTGCTGTTATTTTATAATTTAGATGCAAATTTAGGAGTGCGAGTTCCTTATTCTGTATAAGTTTAGGCGTTTAGCCTTTGTTGAAAATGAAATCCTTTAACAATGTCAACAATGCGATTACTTAAGGGTGTTTTAAAGTGAGATTTAGCAAACGAAATTGTATAAATTCGTATATAAATCATCAGAGACATCATATAATGTAAATTTTGTTAAAGTGTCAAGCTACAACTTTTACAGAAACAGAAAATTTTAGGGTGCTAAATAAAACCCAAAAAAAAAAACATTTTATAGACTATACCTTGTTCCATTTAAGCCATTCAGTGTTGCGAAGCATAGGGAATAGTTTTGACCTCTCTGATTGGCTGAAATTGGAAACTAGAGACAAGATTACCCAATGTAATTTCGGCTACTTCAGTTTTGCGCTGTTGCCAGTGCCATCTACTGAATGGCTTAAATGGAACAGAGCATAGGAATGTTTGAGAGACGTTGTAATATGACCTCAAAATTAAAAAATCTGGTGTGGCCAACATAATACCTCCCGCCATCACAGCCCGAGTCACAAAAAAGATTAAGTCAATCCTTATTTTTGGATTAGCGAATTTTACTTTAATTTTGACAGTTTATAACTTAAAATATAGTCTAATCTAATCCAAGTTACTACCTTTTTTAAACCCTTCAACAGGATTAAATCCCAATTACAGAGTGGGTTCACGTTCACACTCATCCATGCCTTAGTGGGATTCGAACCCAGAGCCCCTAGGGCACTCATGACATGAGGCGTTGTTCTAACCATTGAGCCACCGGAGCTATAATAAAATGAAGATTAAATTTGAAATACCGGGAGAGAATAGAATTCACTAATCCAAAAATGAGGATTAGCTTAAACATTTTTTTTTTGAAACGCTAATTTTTATTAATCTAATTACATACCTACATATTTCCTTATGCCGAATCGAATTCCTTTTCTATTGTTCTATTTACATTTTTCTTTTTAAAACGTAACTAATATTATTTTGAAATGATTAGTTCTTTGATAGTGACATTTATCTGTCAGTTACATTTGAATAACTGCGTTTTGATTGTTTAAAGCGTAGGCTCTGGGATTTAAATTATAGATAACTTTATAAATTTATTCATAAAATATATAGAAAAAGTATTAATGCAAATCTATAGAAAATTTAATAATCTCTAATTTTTATAATAGCATTAATCTCCAAAAAATAACATTTACAACATTTACTAGATACTAGATAATATAATGAAAACACGGTTGGAATAAATTTGGTTCTACGAAATACGTAGTTAAGTAGATTGTTTATAGTGCAAGTGAGTAGACATATTTAAACTGCAGACTGCAGGAAGCTAATTTCAGCACATACTTAATGAATCAGCTGTTAGCGGTTGCTTTCACATCGTGTTCAATACGTTCGAAACCGCAGCTTGTCAAGTTGTGAGCAAGATGTTGTTTAGCACCATGAAAACCAGCAAATGGTTAAGGCTCATTCACAGCTACGAAAGTATGAAATAAAAATAAAATTATTGGTTGGTGTTCACAGCTACTGAATACTACAACTTTATTTATGCGACATTAAATTATTCTTCACCTTATTATATTCATCCAAAATATTTCGAGGAATTTGATTTCATTCATTCCGAACAGTTACGACTTATCCTACTTACATAAAACTAATATGCTACAAATTGCTGGAAATATCTTTTAATATTTTACGTTATACTGAATCGTAAACGTCTTAAAACAGAGCTCTGTCTCTAGTGGTTACGAAGGTTTATAGGCTGTTGAAACCATAGCAACATATATACAGTTCTATTTATTCGTTATTTCGCCATATGTTTTCAAAGACTATTTCGATCAAATAGTTTAATGTATTGTAGTGTTTTCAATAATTTTTTCAAGTTATTTACGAGTCAGTATATCATAAAACATTGTACATTGCTCAACCGTTACCCGAAGTTTACGTGCTCGCACGGATAACAAGCTCGCTTCGCTCGCTCGTTAGGTACCGTACTCGCTCGTAAAGTTCTAAGTAACGGTCTTGCAATGTAAATTACTATTAACAACCTTAGAAACCAGTATGAAATAAAATTATGCATGTAGGGAGATCGGTGTCAATTATAACAGGTGTCAAATATAACAAGGGTAGGTAACAGGGCCGTCTTTTCCAAGTATATTAAAACGCGTTAGCAGAGTGAAGCAGAAAGAGTCATAGCTCTTTGGTATTTAGTGTAAGTACATACGCGCAAATACGGCGTCTGTTTCTGACGAATGTCTAAATCGACAAAAAAGTAAATACAGGTAGTGACGCACATTGTTTCTAAAACACTATAAGTGCTCTGCTCGGAAATATTTCAAGTTAAGGATCAGTTTGTGAGTTATATCTGCTTTTATTTTTCATTAAAAACATTTCGAATTATTACCTAATAAATACAAAAGAGCAAATAATATCTTTATAAGTTAACCGGTGTCAGTTGTAACACATGTCACGGTGTCGATTGTGGCGTGTTTAATAATTAAGTACAGTATTGATCATGATAAAAATTTCAAGAAAAAAAACACTGCTATCAAAAACATAAAACAAGAAGAGCAAAGAAACGAAAAACAGTTCCGTAAGTAACAATCGCAGATTACTCTTCAGATGGCTCCGATGAGGAAACTCTCTGATATGTATTGGCCCATATTTTTTGAGCACAGCATATTGGTTGCAGTGACGAAAATCTGGACACCAGGCACGTTAAATTGTACGAAGAAAGACCTATTTTATGTTTACCTAAACTGCAATTCCGTTAGCGACTAAAGGCATTGGTCAAAATGGTCCATATCACCAGCAGAATATATATTTTGTCTGCTTTTAGTTGAGTCATCTGAATTTTGAATTTTCTGAGGTAATGAATAAATGTTTATTTTTTCAATAATTTCTTCTTTTATCTGTTATTTTGTCTTAAGTTAGGTGGCAATTGTAACATTTGTAATGCCTGACTAAAAATCCTTATACTTTTATATTTGTAACATTTTCAAAAGTTTAAAATTCAAAATATTATTCGTTTAGGTGGATAGGTTCTCATGCAAGCAACTATACCGTTTAACTATCAAATGAATAACACAATTTTGGAGCGAGTAACTTTATTCAAAGATTTAGGAATTCTGTTCGATCCTAAACTTAGCTTTATTCCCCATTTTAATGATATTCGAAAAGCTTCTTACAGAAATCTTGGCTTCATAATTCGTAATACACAATCGTTTTATAATTTACAGACCCTCAAATCTTTGTATTATTCATTTGTGCGTAGTAAACTGGAATATGGATTACAAATTTGGAATCCTGTATATATCAAACATGTGCAAGCTCTGGAGAGTATACAGAAAAAATTTATAAGGTATTGTTGTGCTAAATTCCACCATTGTCGCCTTGATACGATCTGTAATTACTCCAACTGTCTAATTGAGTTCAATGTTATTTCTTTGGACTGCCGTAGAAAAATCCAATCATGTTTATATCTCTATAAACTTGTAAATAATCTGATTGATGATGCTCATTCGCTAGCTTGCCTAAATTTTGGGGTACCTCGCTTAGGCTCTCGGCGTAAATTAACCTTCATATACAGCACCCCTAGAACAAACTATGAACTTCGATCTCCAATTAGACAGTTGTGTGCTACATTCAACACTGTGTCCATATACATTAACAATATTGATATTTTCTATGATAGTCCAAATTTGGAAAACAAATTATGAACTATTTCTTGTCTGATCTTTAGCAATTAAATTAAGTTATTTCTATTTCTAATATTGTCACTTCATTATTTCAAAGTTTTCTTGTAACTACACTGTATTTATCCTTGTTTTTGTCAATAATCCTCTGTAATTGGGAACACCTGTTCCTGTTGAGTAATTACTAATAAATAAATTAAATAAATAAATGTAGGTCATTTCAAAATTTCGAAATGTAACGTTAACTCGTGAAAAATAAAAATTTAAATTTTGTACCAATTGACACGGGTCTCCCCTGCTTTGGAGGAAAAGTATCTGTAAGGTACTCGCAAGTAATTACGGATTCGGCTTTGCTTATAGCACAACACTATTTATCCTAGAGATACATAAAATATTAAACATGTAACAAAATTATACTTTCAAATTGGTGGTTAATATTTTTTCGTTTAAAATGAATTTTTCAAGAATTTAAAATCCCTAAATGGTATAAAACAATATACACAATTAAGAGCGTTTTAAAATTATATTTATTAACTTTAATTATGAGGTTTTCACGTTTATTCATTAGGGACATCCACTTCCACGGTAAGGTCTTGTTTTCCCGGTCTTTCAAATGTTAACAACTTGGGACTAACGTTGTGTATTTATAATAAGATTACCAGTGAATAAAAACACTTAGTTTACAAAACATTTTGCCTCATAACGTGGATGTGATATACAAATTCATACAGCCTAAAAATAGCTTCACGCATGTTTTTTATGCGCAGGTAGGAGGTAGGAACGTTTTTATTTTAATAGTTAAAGCGTTTCTTCAGTGTATGTTATCAGTAGAGATTAAACTTCCTTACCATTAATATTTTTAAGGAATTATACATAAGTACATAATGCCCTTTCATAAATTTACATGAATAACATAGAAATATACTTTAGATTGTGTGAGTATAGATTCATAATATGATAAATATTGTAAGTTTTTTATGTTATTATTCAGCGATAAAAATATGAATTTTTAATTATTACGAAAACTTTAATTTACAGACATTTAATTGTTTTACATTTAAAAAAAAAGTTAGACAAGAGGGATATTGTAAAGTACGAGGGTCGCGGTAGAATTATTGAGATTGACAATAAAAAATCAAAAAAGCCATGGAAAATAAAATTTGCACCATCATTTTATAGTATTTTACATTACAAGTCAGGTAAAACGAGCCTGTCATCTCCTTGAGGCAGTTAAATGGTTATAGTCCAAGAAATCTACTGAAAAAATCTGGTGTGGCCAACACAATACCTTTCGCCATTTACAGCCCTAAGTTAATCCTTATTTTGGGATTAGCGAATTTTACTCTAATTTCGACAGTTTATTTCTTAAAATATAGTCTAATATAATCCAAGCAACTACCTTTTTTTAAACCCTTCAACAGGATTACATCCCAATTACAGAGTGGGTTCACATTCACACACATCCATGCCTTAGTGGGATTCGAACCCAGAGCCCCGAGGGCACTCGTGACATGAGGCGTTGCTCTAATCACTGAGCCACCGGAGCTATAATAAAATGAAGATTAAATTTGAAATACCGCGATAGAATAGAATTCACTAATTCAAAAATGAGGATTATCTTAAACATTTTTGTGAATCGTTAATTTTTATTAATCTAAATTCATACCTACTTATGCTGGAAACTATATTGAATTTCTTTTCTATTGTCCTATTTTTTTTCTTTTTAAAATATTACTAATATTATTTTGAAATGATTAGTTCTTTGATAGTGACATTTATCTGTCAGTTACATACATTTGAATAACTGCGTTTTGTTTGTTTAAAGCGTAGACTTTGGGATTTAAATTATAGATAATTTTATAAATTTATCCATAAAATATGTAGCTAAAGTTTTAATGCAAATCTATAGAAAATTCAATAATCTTTAATTTTTATAATAACATTAATCTCGAAAAAATAACATTTAGAGGTAATTTTCGAAGACACAGACATCATCGTGAAAATGTTAAAATTGGATTCTAGGTTCCTTAAAACGTGGTCATTTACCAAAATCTCGATATGCGATTTTTAGCACGATCCCTATACCTCCCTTACCAAGGGTAGCGGGAGATAAAAAGAGCCTCTACCCCAAAAAAATTGCAACAAAAACTTTTTAAATGGAATCCTGTTCAGAATAATGCACTGAACAACATATCAAAAGTTACCGGAAATCGAACCATGGGAACCACAAATTCGTAGAAATGGCGGAATTTTTAGGTTTTTGGTCATTTCTCGTAAACAATTGCGCGTATCAAAATATTGCAAGAATACAAAATTAAAACTCAACATTTTTCACGCAAAAAAAAGGATTCTTAAACTTTTTACCTAGGTCGAAATGTCAAAGAGTTAGGTTAAAAATATTTAATCAAAATAACAATTTATTAAAGAAATTTAAATTACTCAAAAAAATATACAATATTACGTATTTAATACTTGATCTAACATGATTTACTGTTTCTAACAGCATAAGTTCATCGTGGTATCATAAGAAGTAAACTATTTATTTTTAAATAAAATTTGTTAACGCTTTCCTACCAATTTTCATTTTTTCATCCAACACTAAGATTCTGTTAAAGATAGGATAACGCGATTTAAAATTGAATTCAGCATGATCGGTTTGCAGGTTACTTACAAGAAATTTCTCTAAAATTTTAAATATCTGAATTTCGGCTCAGTTCCCAGAATTTTGGTATTAAATTTGGAAAGAGAATATCTATTATTAACGGAGTAGATAATTAGCTGTCTATATGGTATAATAATTATTTAATTATCCATTAGTATAATATACGTTCAAATAGATCAGACAGTTCCCTCAGGCTATGTACGCATACCGTCTGCCACAAACGCTCAAGGGCAAAAGTATCAATCAGTTACCGATATCTGCCTGAAGCTGACGTCTTAGATTAATAGATATTATTCATGTTCTATGAATTTGTATTAAATCATTTAAATCTTAAGTACATAACAATTATCTTGGTTAATATTACAAGGTAAATTTTTATTATTTATTTATCATTGTTGTTAAATCATGTAAATCTTAAGTACTATGCATATAATTGTAACTATCTTCATCAACATTACAAGATAAATACTAATTTCTTTTTTTTGATTTTTGTTAATTCATTTGAATCTTAACTATACAGATAAATTTAAGAATCTTGATTAATATTTTAAGATAAGTACTAAATATATATTATTTTTATAATATTTGTATACTCTATATTATTCGCCTACTTATACATTCATATCATTATAGACCAGATAAGTGAGATTAGAATTTGCCTTTAACGCGAGTATATAGTTTGAATTCCCAAGTATAGGTTTCATATAGGAGTTTTTACTGACAAAAAAAAGATATGTTGGAAAAGAAATTTCCGATTATCTAATCTAATGGTCTCTCTCTCTCTCTCTCTCTCTCTCACACACACACACACACACACACACACACACACACACACACACATCGTGAAAATGTTATAATTGGATTCTAGGAACCTTAAAACGTGGTCATTTACCAAAATCTCGATATGCGATATGTAGCACGATCCCTATACCTCCCTTACCAAAGGAAGCGGAAGGTATAAAGCAGAACAGAATAAGTTTCTGTCCAACATTAAATTTCAGCCTCACTTTCATCTCAGTTAAAATTAAAGTTAAATGAATTTCTTGTCGTCCATGAAAAGTTAGGGATGTTAAGCGTCTATCGGAGCCAATACAGAACAAAGCAGATTGATTGATTTCCGTCGGGTCCTCAGTGTTTTAAAGGTGTCTGCTTTTTCCAATATTTTCACTTTCCTCTATTTTAAAGGTACCTATGTTTAGAAAAAATTCACCTTTTTATTTCTACCAAATTGAATCAGTGGCGTTTCCAGGACTCATTGTAAGGGGGGGCTGCCATGGACCTATTGCTTATATACATGCATAGGTATACTGTTCACCGTCTAGTTAGCAAATGTAAGTCATATTTTCAAACAATTCTGAATTGAAAATAAGGATATATATGTCATTTTGTTTATATATATAATACAACCAAACAAAAGATGACAGTATGTTTATTTGTTATTAATAAAAAAAATCACTGTAAACATAGGAATATACATTTAACAGAACTAAAAACAAAAGTGAAAAGGTGTCCTTAACGGCCGCCAGCCGTTAAGATATATAACGGACGCATCATAGAATAACGAGAGATGAAAATTAAAAAACAACAAAAAAAATTGTCAAAATAACAGAAGAAAGAATTTTGTTATATGTTTAAATTATATATCATTGTCATTACGAAAAATCTTGGAAGCCACATGGCCGATATAAAAATAATAGACATGGCTGATAACTTCAGCCCTGTTCGTTATTTGTTTTATATCGGCCTATAACGTTAATAACTATTTACGCACCACGTACGCACTACATTAAAGCGAAAAATAAATGATTCGCTTCTAACATTTCGTTATAATTGTAAAACAATATTCAATTTTCTACTTCCTCTGTATCAATAGGTAAATTTGTAAACATGAGAGCTAACTATTAAGCCTATCTATCGACATTGTACTTCTTATTGAGTTTTTCAAATATTTTAATATATAAAATGCGGAAAATGATTAATTTAAATACATTATATTTTCAATTCATTGGATTTTAAGGGGGGGGGGTCAAGCCCCTTAAGGCTCCCGCTGAATACGCCACTGAATTGAATGCAGAATTTTTAAGGTTCTATCGCCCAGATGACCGTTACATTTAATCGTCAGCTACTTAACCATCGTCCACTACTTAATTGTCGCTCACTGCCGCGTGCCATCTTTTCATAATTATTAAATAAAAATGTAAATCTGTAAATAATGAACAAAATCGATGTATTGTTGTTAGTTTATTTTTACAAATTTACGTATCTGTAAGACTTACATTTCTGTACAAAATACGGCCATAAAACAAGGTTTTACGATTAAATGTGATTACTAATTTCACATATTTACTGTAATATACTTATCAAAATCAAATAATAAAGAAATGAATGTAACATATGTATTATTAAATAATGGAATTTCGTTGGCTGATTTTTAAATAAGATTTTTTGAGTAAAAGAACATAAAAAATATTTAAAGATTGAATCGTCCTCAAAGCCAATTCTAAATGCAATTTTCAAAGACAATACATATGAAAGTCACATAAATGTTTTGAAATTCACACATTGCTATTGAAGTTTTTATTATCTTTTATTGCATTTGATATTGAAATCAATTACAAATAATTAATCAGCACACCAAATTTTAGACTGGGATTATTCTCAACAATATTGTCATTGGTTTTCATAATAATTTTGTAAACTGATATATCATTTATAGTAAAGTGATGTACAAATGAGATAATAAAAGGAATTAGCATGTAATATTCTCATGTGTGACATTAAAAGATAATTTTTTGATGTACGTTCATTACATTTTAATAAAAACATATTGCACTTCATTAATAAATTATTTGAATAGAGGTTAAAGGTTGTTGACATTTAAAAAAAAATTAATTCATAAAGTGCATATTACATTTTCCTTTTATAATTAAAAAGATCTTCAACTCACATTATTTCTGGTTCGCCAAAGAAGGACAAATCTGAAAACAAAAAAATGATATGAGTACCTACTTACAGAAATATACAGTGTGGGATTAAAGTATGGAATATTTAAAAAAACAGCGAACTCAATCGGTTTTTTAAAAAAACATTGAAACACGTCGATTTTTTTTAATGCACATTAATATGTGTGATTCACCTTCCGACTTTCATTTGTTTTTTAGTTATTACGTCATCACAAAAAAAATAAATGACAATATAGATTAGATAGTGGAATCCGATAGTAATTTTTCCTCTCTTTATGATCATGCAGATAAATCATAAGGTTCCATAACAAAAATTCTGAGAAAAATCGAGTTGAGCATTTAATAATAATGTATAATCAAGATATGGTCATTTTTTTAAATCTTTAAACATTACAGCCGTATTCATTGTAACTGAGATAGACCTGGTATAAACTAAGTCTAAGTAGACTAGGTTTAAACTAGATCTAATTTAGACCATCCTGGACTTATTCATAGTAAATTTTAGACCCAGTTTAAACCTAGTCTACGTAGACCGAGTTTAGCCCTTGTATCTATCTGGACATGGTCTGCGATGAATATGAAGTAAGCTTCATATCCCTATGCCTCCCTTACCAAGGGTAGCGGGAGGTAAAAAGCATTTTTTTGAAAGCATATATATTTATTATAATGACAGGACTTGGACCTAGTTTAAACTAGGGTTACACTCAGTCTAAATTTTGGACTAGGTTTAAACTAGGGCTAAGTCAACCGTTACTATGAATAATGAAAAACCTTAGACCTAAGATAGACCTGATTTAAACCACATCAGAAATACTATGAATACGGCTGTGTTTAAATTTTTGTTTTTTAATAGGCGTGTTAATGTTGATTTTATGGTACTTATAGCTTATAAAACATGAAAAACGAAAAATTATAAACTGAAAAATTAAATCTAGGTATCTTGATTATTCATTATTATTATTATAGTTATTAACGTCATAAGGCTGATATGAAGCAAATAACAGATGAGGTTGAATGTTGTAAAATCGAGGCGATAGCCGAGTTTTTGATAATCAACCGTATCTGTTATTTGTATATCAGCCGTGTGACGTTCAGTATTTTTCATAACATAAAATATCATCTTAAAATTCTATTTTCTGTGGCATATTGACAGGTGACAGCTCTTCATGACAATTTCATGTTGCTGAGATTTTTTAGGAACACTTGATTTTTAATAATTGTACTGTTATAAAAAATAACGGCCGTGGCTGTTTTGATGCTTATATTGGTTGAGCATACAGTACTGTTAAAGCACATTTAACAGTATGGTATTATGAAAAATGTTAAACTCGATTTTTCTCAGAATTTAGTTATGCAATGCAACCTTATGATTTATTTGCATGATAATAAAGGGAAGAAAAATCACTATCGGATTCCACTACAAATCTATATTTCCAAAACAAATGAAAGTCAGAAAACGAATTGCACAATTTAATTTGTATTTTCAAAAATTAAAATCGACGGTTTTCAGCGTTTTTTTAAAAAACCAGTTGAGTTGGCTGTTTTTTTTTTAATATTTCATACATTAATCCCACACTGTTCCTATAACATTTATAGCTTATATTTATTGTTCAGTGGATAATATGTTGCATTAATTTATTTTTCTTTTGTTTCAGGTAAAAATCATCACTTTTATTCATGAAATTACATAATAGTACATTGGTAAGTCATTTTGCATGATATATATAAAGGAAAGGAAAGAAGAAAATTAATAAAAATTTGAGCTTTTTTTTATAAAGGAATAATGAAAAGTTGGTAATGGTAATTACAACTAAGATGATGCTACATTTTTCTAAAAGTTTTTAAATTTATTTAGATATATTTAGATATGTTATTATAATTCATATCTGAGCAATCGCGAGCTTTGTGTTCGTGTTGATGGTATTACTTCTAAATGTTATTACGCAATTTCTGGTGTTCCGCAAGGGTCTAATTTAGGGCCATTATTATTTCTTCTCTTCATCAATAGCATCACTAATATTATTCAACATTGCAACGTTCTTTTATATGCAGATGACTTAAAACTTTTCAGAATTGTTAACAATGCTAATGATTGTGCTTTATTACAAACTGACATAAATAATGTTCTTGATTTGTCTTTAGTCTCTAAGCTTCTATTTAATTTTAGTAAATGTAAAATTATGACCTACTCTTTAAAGTAAGCAACTATACCGTTTAACTATTAAATGAATAACACAATTTTGGAGCGAGTGACTTTATTCAAAGATTTAGGAATTCTGTTCGATCCTAAACTTAGCTTTATTCCCCATTTTAATGATATTCGAAAAGCTTCTTACAGAAATCTTGGCTTCTTAATTTGTAATACACAATCGTTTTATAATTTACAGACCCTCAAATCTTTGTATTATTCATTTGTGCGTAGTAAACTGGAATATGGATTACAAATTTGGAATCCTGTATATATCACACATGTGCAAGCTCTGGAGAGTATACCGAAAAAATTTATAAGGTATTGTTGTGCCAAATTCCACCATCGTCGCATTGATACGATCTGTAATTACTCCAACTGTCTAATTGAGTTTAATGTTATTTCTTTGGACTGCCGTAGAAAAATCCAATCATGTTTATATCTCCATAAACTTGTAAATAATCTGATTGATGATGCTCATTCGCTAGCTTGCCTAAATTTTGGGGTACCTCGCTTAGGCTCTCGGCGTAAATTAACCTTCTTATACAGCACCCCTAGAACAAACTATGAATTTCGATCTCCAATTAGACAGTTGTGTGCTACATTCAACACTGTGTCCATATACATTAACAATATTGATATTTTCTATGATACTCAGTCCAAATTTGGAAAACAAATTATGAACTATTTCTTGTCTGAACTTTAGCAATGAAATTGAGTTATTTCTATTTCTAATATTGTCACTTCATTATTTCAAAGTTTTCTTGTAACTACACTGTATTTATCCTTGTTTTTGTCAATAATCCTCTGTAATTGGGAATATCTGTTCCTGTTGAGTGATTACTAATAAATAAATAAATAAATAAATAAATAAATAATATTCATATTATGCTACTGCACATACACTATAGAAGTTATTCACCGGCCTGAAGATAGCCTCACCCAATCTAGCACCAACGTTATTTTTTTATCTTATTAGTTAGTGTATCGTTAGGTCGTTAGTGCTTTTTAGTGCACTATAAACGAACGTTAGTGTACATCACATTATTGAGTAAATTATAAAAATTATGGGTGGGCCAACTTCAACCTAAAATTTAAGACTTTTTAATTGTACCATTAGTTAGTGAATCATTAACATTAGAGAAAGGTCGAAGACTGCTGCAACGGATTAGGCAACGCAGGCATTGCCTAAGGATGGCAAGTCCAAAAGGTTACAATAATTGGAAATTAAAATATAGACGAACACTAAAGCCCTCTTCGGTCTTCCGTGCGGTTATACTCATTCTAGCATTTATGGATTTGCGACACAGTAACAATTAATCAGTTTTTTGTATGACTATTATCTTTAGTCATATTTTCTTTATTGTGATTAATTTTTTTATAATCAAAAATCTTTTCTTAAAAGAGGGACGTGTATTCACTAAATTCCTTGCAACCTTGATAAAATACGAACATATACCCAGATTCAAAAATTGAGTGACTGTGGTCGGTATGATTGAGTTTAGTCACAAGAATATCAAGGAAAAATAATTTTCAGTTCGCCCCTGAGATCATAGCAGCCTTTTACTCTGTTACAAATTTCCTACTGTTCTATATAATCAGATTTGTGATAAATGTTTCCACTGTTAACGACCACAATCCTGTGGGTTACGCGGAAGTGCAAACCATGCGTTCGCAATGCTCTCAATCTCAAGGCAAGGTAATCTTCAATTCGTCAGTGCTTGTAATTCGAAAATACACTCAGAACATGTGAATCGGAGTACATAAAAGCACTTTACATGTTTTATAGACCATTTCCCGCTTATAAAATTACAAATCATTTGATTCTCACTTTTTTATACTACCAATTACATGTACGTGACAAATTACAATGACTATTTCCCTCATCATATTATTTTAAACCAATCAAATTTTTTAATTTTCCGTAAAACCTATGAGTATATCTGCGAATATTTTTGAATGCTAAGTTCATCGTAAATTCATAACCATAATAAAAATATGTTTCACATTTAAATAGCACGCTTATTGATGCTAGAAGAAGCTTCATTCTTAAAAGATTTTTAGTCATACTCATATTTTGTTATTACGAATTGAATGGAATGATTGCACTTAAATACACAAAATATTTTGGCAACAGACAGAAAAAATACAACTCATTGTTAACAACTTAACTATTCTGCCAAAAATTGACGAATTTTCATGTAAGGCCTAAGTAATTAGGCGTTTCGATTGTTGAACATAATTATCATCAATACAATACAATAAAAATCATTTACAGCCCGAGTACAAAAAAAGATTAAATTAATCCTTATTTTTAGATTAGCGAATTTTACTCTAATTTTGACAGTATATTTCTTAAATATCTTGTAATCTAATCCAAGTACCTACCTTTTTTTAAACCCTTCAACAGGATTAAAACTATTTTGAGCTTCTAGTAAAGTGCCATTTCCAGTCATCCGATTTTGACCAAAATTTAATGGGCTCTTTCCATTAGAGAAAAAGTTCGAAATACAAGGTTTCAAAATTTTCTGAATAATAGTATTTGATTTAGAGTGGAGGATCCACACACATACGCACATACACACAGACATCATCGTGAAAATGTTAAAATTGGATTCTAGGAACCTTAAAACGTGGTCATTTACTAAAATATCGATATGCGATTTTTAGCACGATCCCTATACCTCCCTTACCAAGGGTAGCGAGAGGTAAAAAATATATGTACTAAATAATATATGTAAAATAATATAAAAATAAAGTTTTATTTGGATGGTTTAAAACAGTTGAAGATGAATTGAAGTTAAGTGTATTGGGATAAAAGAAGATTATATAGAAAAATAAAAACTTAATAAAGCATATGTATTTTGTTTTATAACTACGTAAATTCTGTTCTTAAATTCCGTTGCAGATACCGTGAATACCAAATGTCGGAATTTAATATCAAAAACACTGATTAATTTTTTTGACAAAAGTCAATACCAGTAACTCTCTTATCTCTTTGTAGGCGGTAGGTAAAAAGATTGCTAGCAATGAAAATAGCATTACGTATGTTATCATAAATTATATTATTCCACTGAACTACTATTGCAAAATTGCCTGACTTCTTATTCTTATTATAACTATTAATTATTTTTGGTATTATTACTATGTTTACTGTTTTTACCTTCCGTCACCTTTAGGTAAGGAAGGTATTGTCTTTGGTCAAAAAATTCGGTGGTGAGTTTTTGATGAATAAGCACGTTTTAGGGTCCCTAGAATACGATTTTACTATTTTTACGATGATGTCTGTATGTGTGTGTGTGTGTGTGTGTGTGTGTGTGTGTGTGTGTGTGTGTGTGTGTGTGTATGTGTGTATGTGTGTATGTATGTATGTGTGTGTGTGTGTGTGTGTGTGTGTGTGTGTGTGTGTGTGCGTGTGTGTGTGTGTGTGTGTAACAAAATTTTCGTCTACGATAACTTCCATACTACAATTCTAAAAATTATAATTCTTTCGTATTTCTCTTCGTTACATCCATGCGAAGAGCTGATTAGATTTTGGTTAGAATTGGACAACCGGAAGTACCCTCATTTGAAGATTTTAACAGTTTTTCTTGAAAAAACTATGTTAAATATCATTTTTTCACATTTAATGTTATTATAAATCTTAAAGAATATTTTATTTTCTACACGGTTTGACTGCATTTTATACCTAATATTAAATGGATATAGAGTTAAAAAATTATAAAGAAATTAAATTTCATAAAATAGCCATAGCTGTGGAAACTATATTAAGAAAATTTTGATTGAAAGATGTCAGTGTCAAGTGAAATTGACATAGTGTGTTTGTCTTATAATTTTACTGGAAATAGGTATAGGATCTTTTGCTTTCTGTATGGAATTTGTATAAAATACATACAACTGCTTTAAGGTAATGTACAAGAAATAATAATAATAAATCTTTTATTTCTGCAGATACATTACACTGTATATAGAAAACGTCACAAAATAATAATTTTCTGTATGAAATTTGCATAAAATACATGCAACTGCCGGAAGGTAATGTACAAGAAATAGAATATTTAATTTAGCAAGGAACTTTCCGTATGAAATTTGTACAAAATACATAGAACTGACGGAAGGTAATGTGCTGGCCACATCAGATTTTTTTACTTGGTTACTAGAATAACTTGTAATGTACGTTTTCTCTATTTCATATGTATTTCTTTTGTATTTCATATGTATTTTTTTTGTACTAGTTAGGTGGAAGATCAGCCTTGGCTGAACCTCGCCATTGAGATTTCCTCAATAAATATTATTATTATTATTATTATTATTATTATTATTACTCGTATTAAATAGGTAACTACTGAAGAATGATAATTTTAAATAATATTCGCAGAATGTACAATGGCTCCTAATGAAATTATTTGGATTTTACGATAAGAATTGCCACTCGATTTTTTAGGAAGGAAGTATAGTGATAAGACCTTTCCGATGTTATCAGCGGTTATAATCCTTTTTTATCTTTTCAAGTGGCTCGAAGCATAATTCGTTCGGAGTATTTTGTCGGTTTTCATAAACAACTGCATATTTCCTCGTAAAAAACCTTCAACGCAGGAAACTGATTAAGTCCAGATAGGAAAATTAAGTCATTTTTAAAATTGGCACAATATAAATATCATATGGAATAGTGGAAAAATAAACCAGTTCACTCCAATCTCTATATTCGATTAAACATAGAAAATAAGTATCAACATAAAAATGAAAGGTAGGTAATATATTTGTTATTATTTCTACCAACAATTAATATATGTATGTATTTTAAATTTCAAAAATATTTAAATGCCAAAACAAAAATTTAACTTAAATTTAAAAAGTTCTGTAATGGTATAAGAGCTTAATTTTTACTGCTACCATTTTCAATTTATTGAAATATTTGATGACGTATTATACCTACTGAAAGACAAGTATTACAATGACCTTTGACGAGTCATAGACATGTTCGCAAAATACGAGTATTACAATAATAATTGAACATTGTTATTTTGTAATATTTGTTTATCATATTATTTTTTCCTATTTCTCTTTAATTTTCTTTTATTTCAAAATTATTATTAATAAAATATTAAAATTTAAAAGTTGGGACGCTTAAAGGCCCGTTGAGAATAAAAAAAATTGTGACAGTGATAGATTTAGTGGCATGGGAAGCGTACAAAAAAATATTTTTTGTGCAACCGGACGCGAAATAAGCATTTCGCAGCCGCAATACAGGCCGCGAAATTAGGTAAACAATCACTTTGACACTTCAGAATTGACATGTTTTGTTTATCAAATGCCAATCTCATAGCCATCTTGAAAACCAACTTTCTATTTACAAAGAAACTGTTTAAAATTAATAAAATTTGTAATTACATATTTTTACGGTTGCACAAAAAATATTGTGTACACCTTGCTCCCTCGAGATTTTCCTGTCTCGACCCTAAGCGAACTCAGCGACAATTCTCCACTCGGTACGCTAAAGAGAGAGTTTGTGGCCTTGATATAAAAATAACTATTCGTTCACAATGATATATTATTGATATTATAGTTTCTAGGATTGTTTTATTATGAATCTACGGGAAAGTTTATTCAGTGCAAGCTTGGCAGAAATAGTTATTTTATTTTTGCGCAAAAGGCAAAAGTTCACTTAACTAATATGGATAATGACTCTTATTCTAGATACACCGTTATATAGGTTAACAGATTAGGAGAATTTACAAATAATTTTAAAAGCAGCTGATGTAAACAATAAAATAATTTTTTTGCTATTGCTCATTTGACTAGATGTCTAAATAAACATCAAAACCATCAAAAAATTAAGCGGGCGACGTAGTGACAAGTTTCAAGTTTGCAAACTTCTACTGCTGCCAGCGCCATTGCTTGCGCTACTACGAATTTTCTTAATTTTTGGATGTGAACAAATACGTATGCTATAACGCATTCAATCTTTTACTCATGCCACTACCGCTACCATAATTTTTTTATTGTGAACGATACTTAACAGTTCCATTAAACACTTGATTTTTTTACATTTGAGTTTTGACAAGTTATTTAGAAGCTAGGTTAGGTTGAAAATTTATAATTATTATGTTATCAATCTAAAAATAAATACTTTTTTAATTTAAAACTTTTCGATTTGATATAATAATTTTATTATAAAAATATCTAAATGTACTAATATTATATGAACAATGCCAGGAAAAATACCAAATGAACAATAGCTGTTTTTTAAAATTATCTGGTAATTTTTGTTTTTGAAGTTTCAAGTTCATAGCTTACTGATTTTCAATTAAGTACAATATTACTAATTTAATAATATCTTCATTATTAATGTCTTCTAGCTACAATCATCTTTGTCATTCTATCCCTTACTCTGGTGTTCGCTCGTGATAACCGCCTATCCTATGACTGTCTCTACGGCACTGAGCCTGCTTGGAAGTGTTGCAGAAATGTACCGGATTCGTGGTTTGCACACCTGAGAAACCCTAACAACTGTTCCACGTACTTCCAATGCTCGAATGGAAGAGCTTTTCTAATGCCTTGTCCAGAACGTTTACATTGGAGCGTACAGCATGATAGTTGTCGGTACCCATATGAAGCTAATTGTGAAGAGATACCTAGCAGGCTTTAAAAACAAAATGGGGTTAATAATTGACAAATAAAATAAATGTAATCATATGTTTATCTAATGGAATAATTATATGTACTTATATTGTTCTGTTATCTGTCATTATAATATCCTTTGTTGTAAATATGAATAAAAAATAATATTTACCGGTGTCAGGATATTATTCCATTGTTTACATGTGCAAATGTAGGCTGGTAACTAAGCAATAACTATATCTGTATGGTAATATTATTACCATACTGTCTTGTCAACAACGGTCTACAAAATGAAAATAAAATGAAATGGAAATATAATGCTCTTCATTAATACATACAGATAACGTTAGCCTATCTTTTTAAATACGGCCTACTTTATTCTAAATTAATAATTATGAGGAATAAAGCACATAATTTGAAAATTTGTCATATTGACATATGTCATGGGGTCTTGTGGCCGCGTGCCTGAGTGTCACGTCGCGAATCTGGGGAACCGGGTTCGATTCCGACCGACGCCAAATATTTCCAATTTTAAATGGCACAAAAATGGTCCCTGTGGTGCACTCTCCACGCCAGCAATGAGTGCCCGTGAGATGACGCCCGGTAAAAGCCCGCACGGTACAAATATGTCATCATCATTACCGATATCTGCATACAAAGCAGATTGGCACACCCAGCAATGAGTAATATGCCGTGATGATATATTTACTTATTTATTTATTTGACATATGTCAAAATAACTGTTCTGTTAACCATAGCAATCTGAAAGTAGCATCGAGAAAATTTCAAAAATGATATTTGTCAATAATGTCTTAATTTTCTGAAACCGATAAACTATGGAACAAACCACGGATGTTATTAATCATAACAAGCCTTAGATGCCTTAAAATCCTTGTTCTACGAGCTTGGATTTCAAACTTACATCTACGGCAGTTATGATGTGCATTAAATACAACATTACGGATAATAACTGGTACAATTAAATCAACTCCTATACCATGGCTACATGTTTTAGCCCATATCGCACCATATGATATTAAAAGAAACTACTTTACTAAACGTTTTTGGGATAAATTTCAAAATTCACCTGATATGTTTTCGATTACAAAAGATTTAGAGAATTTACCATCTAACAGACTAAAATCTCGTAAACCATTTTGGAATAAAGAATTTCTTAATGCACCTTTCTGCACTTCAGAACATCGGAAAATTGCCGATATTCCAAATAAAAATTTAATTTCAGATCCCACAAAAGAAGTAACAGGTTTAGATCAACCAAGGGCTATTTGGTGTAAGCTAAATCGTTTTCGAACATGCCATGGAAAATGTAATAATATGTTATATCACTGGGAAATACGCGATAGTCCAAATTGTGATTGTGGAGCAGAAAGAGAAACAATTCAGCATATAGTTGAAGAATGTCCCTTATCTAAATTTCAGCAAAGTTTCGCCAAACTTCACCTATTAACGGAAGATGCACTGAATTGGATAGTAAAAATCAAAAATATTTAATTTGTATTGTTTTTCTTTTCTTATTATTATTATCGAATGTATTTGTACTGTCTTTCTTTCATACGAAATATATATATATATATATATATATATATATATATATATATATATATATATATATATATATATATATATATATATATATATATACATTCCTAGGTATGTTAATAGCAATAGCTATTACAATATTTTGCATGCAAAATATAGCCATAAGAACCATGAAATATCTGCTTCTGTAAAATAATATAATTTCTAATTAAATTTTGATGAATATAATAATTCTTGAGAGGAAATTTGCAAATGAAATATGGTGTACATCTGGTTTTCTCGGCAGGTAATTTGTAAAAAAGATAATAAGGATTGCAGAAGAGACTGTACTAAAATTATACAATAATATGAATAAATTTCTTGACAGCTGTGAAGATTAGGAGTTAACATTTAGTCGAAATATCGAAATCTCAGTCATACAGAATTTATTCTTACAAAACCAATATTTCGATATACACTTGCATCTTTATCAGGGCAAATAAGGTCTTGAAAGAATTGATGTTTATGAATTTGTAAGATCTTATTTATTGTTATGATAGTACGTATTATAGCCAGTTGCACCAAGGGTTAAATTTTATTTTAGATTTATGGTTTATACTTTAGATTTAAAGACTTTGGCCGCATATTATGTAATAACTCCATTCACACTTTAGAATTTAGGGTCTCTAAATCCAAATCATAAAACATTGCAAGGTCCAAACTTTAGGTTTATGATTTAGTTTGACGTCACAAACTTCACCAATGAGAACGAGTCTGAAATGATATAAATATATACACCCATATTAATTTAGTATCCACTTTGTGGATTCTGCTTTGTAAACAAATACGAGAAGAACATGGAGACTGTCATAACTTTTTTGAAATATAACCAATAATGCCAAACGAATGACAATTTCACGGCGCACAGGTGTCTTGTTGAGTACTGCTCTACCGATATTTTAATCTTGTTTTTGAATTTACAATGAAATCAAAGTGGAAAAATAAGATACAATATCAGTATTTTTGTGTTTTGTAACATGCATTGTACTCTATAAGGGAAACATTTTGAGTGGATTGATTTTCATAATTTAGCTACTTTTTTTTAAATAACTTTAAAACTTAAAAATGGTACACACATCTATTTGAATTTATGTGCTACAATTGCAGCAAATTTTCCATATAGAATCAATCAGGAAGATTCCATTCAATAAACATCTATTTAATGTGGAGTACGTGACATATGTTATGGGTTAGACACATATTTCGTGACGTTACTATGAATTTTGTCTCTTCCGCTTGTTGTTGAGCTTTCAGTAATGTTTAAATCTGAAAGATTACACAGTAAATGTGTTAACAAATAGCAATCAATATAATTATATAATAAACGTTAATTACAATTATTCTTACAAGTAATTTTTTTTAAAATGATAATTCGAGTAGCACATTACTTTCCGCTTAACAATAATATATATTGACGTTGAATTTGGTATAACAATTCATTGATAAAAATATTATCTTATTGAGAAGGAAATAAATAATATCAAAATATTATCGGAAAACATCAATGCTACCTATTTTCTTAAAAACAGGATGTGCAATAAATTGTATTAAGATTATCTAATTATCGATCGAACAATTTTTAAAATTAAACAGGAAAGTATTTGAAAAAGCACTTAACCAGAATTGGATAACCCAATTTTTTTTTTTTTTTTGTTAATCCAATTTAATCTTTTCATCAATTTATTAATATCCTACTACTTTTAATCTATTTTCGTATAAGTGCATACATATGTATTTGTATTTAAAAATATTTTTTTTATGCGTACAACCAGGTAAAATATCTAGCTAAAATATCTGCTAGCCACATCAGATTTTTTACCTCTCGCTAAGAGAAGTACTGAATTCATGCTAAAAATCGCATGTCCAGATTTTAGTGAATAAGCACGTTTTAAGGTCCCTAGAATCCGATTATAATATTTTTTCGATGATGTGTGCGTGTGTGTGTGTGTGTGTGTGTGTGTGTGTGTGTGTGTGTGTGTGCGTGTGTGTGTGTGCGTGCGTGCGTGCGTGCGTGCGTGTGTGTGTGAGCGTGCGTGCGTGCGTTCGTGCGTGCGTTCGTGCGTGCGTGCGTGCGTGCGTGCGTGCGTGTGTGTGTGTGTGTGCGTGTGCGTGTGTGGATGTTGGATCCACGATTTCTCAAATACTATAAGTCTTACGACTTTTTTAACTACGGATTCCTCAATCTAACAATAATGGGAAGAGTTGATTTTGATAACAATTGGACAACCGGAAGTAGTAGTTACAAGAAAACAATCATCTAAATATTATTTATCGAAAATTTATGTAAATACATATATTAAAAACGTTAAATTCTTTATTCGATAAATATAAATTCATTATTATATCTTCTGTAGATTTAGAGATAAAGAAATGCATATAAAATAATTTCATGTAAAAAATCTCAGATCAAACTACTTCAAGGCTAGAAATTCAAATGTTTGTAATTGACGTCACTGTCAAAAATATTTGTATGCCGCTGTCAAAAATATTTGTACATCATTATGAAGATCATGAAAATAAAAAAAAGTCAACAATGCAAAAGAATATATGTAAAAAAAAATGTAAAAGGAATTAGCGAAAAAATGACGAATATAAAGAAAATTTCAGGATATTGAATATAAAGAAAATGTATGTATTGTACATAATTTATATTTAAATATCCCATAGTTTTTGCAAACATATGTGAGAATTATTTTGTAGTGAGACATGAATATATGTATTTGTATTTAAAAATATTTTTTGTTTTATGCGTACAACCAGGTAAAATATCTGGCGAGAGGTTATGTGCTGGCTACATCAGTTTTTTTAAATCGCATCTAATCGAACAATCAAATCTACTAATATTACAATTATTATATTAGTTTTAATCTGCTACATACAAGGATATGAATTTAAAGTACTTAATCCTAGAATTCTAATTTTATTGGTAATTCTACAAATTGACTAATTGACAAATCTATAAATTATTTTATTAATAATAGATGGAGTCTAAGGTTAAATTTAACTAAAACTATTATGATTACCCCTTAACCTTAAAATTAATTTTAACAAAAACTAAATTCTCATCATCAGTAGTACAATAAGTGAAAGTTAAACAGAGTAGTCAAGATTACTCAACATGTCAACCATACCAGAGGTCCTAACAACTCAAATTATTTTGTTTGTCCGATTTTATTAATAGATTTACATTTACAGACTGTCTTTTAGATTTTATGGAGTTTTTAAGATCTTTTCCGTGACTTTAATTTATTTTAATCTCTAAAAATGAATTTCCTTTTGATAAAAAGCTATTAAAATTTACGTATTTTATCAATAGTCGTGGTTTGTAAAAACCATCAGACGATAATATAAAAGGTATATTACTTTAGTCAGTTTTGTGTCGCCAATATGAAAGGTAAGATTAATAGAACAAAGCCTATTTTATATTATACTTTATTAAGATTTTTTTTCTGCTAGAAACTATGCTAGTTTTAATCCATAAATATAGCGTGGTTTTAGCTGTTACATGGAAACAGATGGGAGCGAATTTTCCTACATTTTTAAACGGGTAGTAAATCGAGAAACTATACAGGATGTCCGGATTTCGAAGGCCACCATTGGGATCTCGGAAACTATAAGACACATGATTTCGGTTAAATAGGAGGTGATGCGCCTTTGAGGGGCCATCTTAGATACCTGAGAAATATTCGTTTTCCGGGAATGGACTGTGTCATATTTTGAGTCAGAGCTCAACGTTTCGCCCGCAGTCGTATGGGGCATCTTCAGGAGCAAGGGGGATAGTACTGTCTTAAACGAGTTTACCCATACTAGAGGCCGAGTTTAAGCAACAAGAGGGGGAGACTCAGTTTACAAGGTTACCCGACGTGTCAACCACGCTAGAAGCCAAATAAACCAAGGGTTTATTTGGCCTCTAGCGTGGTTTACACGTGGTTTACTGCTTAAACTCGGCCTCTAGCGTGGTTGACACTTCGGGTAACCTTGTGTAAGGCAGTACTATCCCCCTTGCTCCTGAAGATGCCCCATACGACTGCAAGCTGTGATGCACAAAGACATACGATGGAAGGGGTGACCGTTATTAAATAAAATATTTCGTAGAATAATTATATAAATATACTAAATATCACCTAGATATTTTTTATCATCATCCACGGTAATTTTCTTTCGTTATCTATTACATTTTCATTAATTAGAAGTGCAACATATTCAAATGCTGTTATAATTTTATTGTATAAACAAATATGTATATATATATATATATATATTTAAATATACAGTTTTAAGAGCTAATTTTAACACGTGTGTTAAAATTTTAACAAAATTGATAGTTAAGAATAGAAAATATATTTTAACAGCAAGTTTATTTTTAACTTACTGTTTAAAAGTAACAGTTTCCTTACAGAATAGACACCAATATAGCTTAATATTATGTCGTTTTCCATAATATACTTATATATAATAATAATAGCGAAAATAATAATTAATTTGACTCACCATATCTGCCATATTTTCTAACAGCAAGGCAACTTTTTCTTCACACTGAAACACAATTGTAACACACGAATTTTTTTGATTGTCTACATAAAATATATAACAAAATGTCCGCGAAAGAATACTGAATCGATTGGTATATAATACAGATAGTATCAATCATTTTACCACTAAAAACTTTAAATAAATACGCACCGAAACACACAATCTTCAACGATCTAGGGAACTAACAATAGAATTAACGCGACCGTCTGACGGTTGAGCGCGGATAATTACGATCCCAAAAACGCGATTTTTCTTGTCTTGTAATAATTTTAAAAATATTCGATTTGCTTATTGAACAAGAAATAATATACAAATATTATTAATAAATATTTTATAAGAAAACCATTTGATAAAATTGTCGTAATATTGATATAAGACTATATTTTCAGGGAACACCATGTACAGGTGTAAATCGAAAAGTGAAACATAGGAGTTTAACATGGGAAATCTATTTTTCTTTGCGCAATCGTTACCTAATTATTTTATGCAAAAATACTTTAAATAAAAGTTATAGAGATATAAAGGCTGCATCTAAATCACGTAAAACGATTATTTTATCTCTTCATATAAACGTAAAAAATAATTACAAAGTGACAATTTTTATGAGCTTTTTGTCTAAGCAGCCATGGATTTATGACAAAAAAATATGATGTGGCCAGCACATTACCTTCCGTCAGTTCTATGTATTTTGTATAAATGTCATACAGAAAGTTCCATGCAAAAGATTATATTTCTTGTACATTACCTTAAGGCAGTATGTGTTTTATACAAATTCCATACAGTAAGTTTCTAACAAAAGATCCTATATTTCCAGTAAAATTATAACACATACATACTGTCAACTGCATTTGATACTGACTCCTTTCAATCAGAATTTTCTTAATATAGCAGCTGTTTTCAGAGTTATAGCATAGCTGGCTAATATATGATATTTAATTTCTTTATAATTTTTTAACTCTATATCCATTTAGTATAAAGTATAAAATGCATTCAAATCGTATAGAGAATAAAATATTCTTTATTACGAGTATTTATAATAACATTAAATGTGAAAAAATTATATTTAACATCGTTTTTTCAAGAAAGACTGTTAAAATCTTCAAATGAGGGTACTTCCGGTTAACCAATTCTAACCAAAATCTAATCAGCTCTTCACATGAGACAATACCTTCCTTACCTAAAGGTGACGGAAAGTAAAAATGTAAAAACAGTTTTGTATACAATTTTTAATTCTGAGCAACTTCGCACTCTACAGTTTTTGACGTAAAATGAAAAGAAGAGCAGGAAATTGCAAAAAACTAAAATCCCATGTTACCCTATGTTCGCACATGAGTGTCAGCACCCTGTATAACGTATATTCGCTACAATACGACTAATTATGATATAAGTTTAATGTTGTACATGTAAATGTATAATAAGTAAATATATTTGAAGACGAAACTGACTGACATGTATATTTTAATATAATTCATATAACAACTCAATGTATAATAATAAATAAATAAATCGATTGATTCGAGACGTGGCGTCTATTTGATATAACCACCACAAAGGCGATATACCAGAGACCAGATATCACATTTAACCGAAGTCGTATCTCTTATAGTTTCCGAGATTGCAATGGTGGCCTTCGAAATCCAGACATCTGTATATGAGTACATAAATCATATTACAGCTTTATACTTCTATAATTTTCCAAATGAAATATTTTGACATTTAACTATGTTGGCATTATTGTGGAGGTGCAATTTGAAACTTGGATGAAAACTGCTGTCGGATCTAGTTTGAAAAAAATCTGATGTGGCCAGCACATTACCTTCCGTCAGTTATATGAGGCATTTACGAAAATTCTACCTGTGAACTGTTACCAGTAAACAGCTGTGTATCAGGTTATACCTACCGGAATCGATATTTTAAGAACGCAAGTGGTAAACAGAGTAGATCCATAACCTATAAAAATTTGAAAATTTGAAACAGGTTAGAAATTTGATGTAGTTAACAAACTGAGCAGAGTCATACTTTGAACACATTTCCACTTTTAACGCGTGCACTTCGCTTTGCATCACTACCTTTTTTGAGATTAGATTCTTCATGAATCCGGTAGATGGATCTGGTAGATATTGTACAATTTTCGAACACGGTAACTTTTTACCAGTCGTGTTTTCGAACACAGTCGGTAGATGCGGTATCTACCGGTAGAATTTTCGTAAATGCCTATGTATTTTCTATAAAATCCATACAGAAAGTTCCTTGTAAAAAATTCTAAATTTCTTATACGTACATTACCTTTCGACAGTTGTATGTACTTCATAAAAATTCTATACAGAAAGTTTCGAGCAAAAGATCCTAAATTTCGAGTAAAATTATAATATAACACAAATATACTACGAATATGTCAATTGACACTGACATCTTTCAATCAAAATTTTCATAATATAGTAGCTGTTTTCATAGCTATGTCTACTTTATAAAATTTAATTTCTTTATAATTTTTTAACTCTATATCCATTTAATATTAAGTATAAAATGCAGTCAAATCGTATAGAGAATACAATGTTCTTTAATATTTATAATAACATTAAATGTAAAAAAATGATATTTAACATCGTTTTTTCAAGAAAAACTGTTAAAATCTTCAAATAAGGGTACTTCCGGTTGACCAATTATAACCAAAATCTAATCAGCTCTTCATTTGGATGCAACGAAGAGGAATACGAAAGAATTATAATTTTTGGAATTGTAGTATTAGAGTTATCGCAGACGAAAATTTTGTTACATACACACACACACACACGGACACACATACATACATACATACACACACACACACACACACACACACACACACACACACACACACACACACACACACACACACATACAGACATCATCGTAAAAATAGTAAAATCGTATTCTAGGGACCTTAAAACGTGCTTATTCATTAAAAACTCACCACCGAATTTTTTGACCAAAGACAATACCTTCCTTACCTAAAGGTGACGGAAGGTAAAAAGTCAGAAAAAATTTCTAGTATCCTTAAGGTACATTCACAAATGAAAATTAGGTTTAGATTTAGGGTTTATACTTTCACACTTCAGAATTTAGTGTATCTAAATCCAATCATAAAGGTAAACAATGCAAGGTCCAAATTTTAGGTTTATGATTTAGTTTGACGTTACAAACTTTACCAATGAGAACGAGTCTAAATGTCTAAAACGATATAGAAATATACACCCATCTTTATATAGTATTCACTTGGTGGATTCGGCTTTTTTAAAACAAATACAAGAAGAACATGGAGACTGTCAAAACGTAATTGCTGATATATAACCAATATTTTAATCTTGTTTTTGAAGAATTTACATAGATGTTTGTACAATCAAAACTAAATTATAGTTAATTTAAACTTCCAATTATGAATGACTTACTTAAACCTAAACATAAACCATAAGCCTAAATTTCATTTGTGAATGCACCTTTATATTCGTTAAATCTTATTTTACATTATCATTTTTTCTGACTAAAATCTAATTTCAATCTAAGTATTTGATTTTAACTAGATAAATTTTAATTAATTAAAATATAGCAAATAATCATTACCCGATATTTAATTCTGTTATCTAAAATAAATGAAGTAGAAAATAACCATTTTTTTCCGATACCTACTTTTAAAGTGACACTTTATCTATTCTGTCTGTTACTAAGGTACACTTTAATATTAAAAACGGATAAATTTTGTTCTAGTTACTAATGACTTAATGTAAATAGTACATTCCCATAGTATCAACCAAAAAATTAGCATTAATTAATTATTGTAAAAATGATATACGAGTATAAATTTCAAATTTCATTCGCAAATGTCATCTTTAATTTTGATTAAAAGATATTAAAGGTAGAAATTGAAATTTTTTTAAGACACTTGAAACAGTAAAGACATTTTATCCATTCGAGGAATTAACACCCTTTATTCACTTGTGCCAAAAATAATTAAGTCAATATATTCGAATAATTGGCTATATTTACGTACAATTGGGCCGATTTTGTAAGTCTTAACTCATTAGTTAGTTTTTAGCAATTCGTTAAAAGTTTTACTAGTCAAATATGTTAACAGGGATAAAAAAGAACGTATTTTTGTCAATTCTATATCTATACATAGTACTTAATAATTTTAACCAGTTGCTAAAAATTAACCACTTTAAATAACATAGGCCTGAATATGGGTTAAGTTATTGAATATTAGAATTAGTTTTAAAAATTGCTGTAGATTTAATATAATTAAATATGGAAGTTTTCAAATTTCAATTTAAGAGTTCTTATGTGTGCATAAAATTATTCATGCTTATTGTATACAGGGTGTTAATGAATACGTGTTACAAATTTATAGGGCATGTAGGGGATGCAAAATAGAGTAACTTTTACTAATAGACTCATATCCGACAACACATCGCTTTCGAGGTACAAGCTCTTGAAAAAGTAATTAACTAAATTATTAAAAAAAAATCAGAACTCATTTATGATTATTATTATTATTATTTATTATTTATTTATGTATTTTCCCTGAAGAATGCAGCAGTGTATGCTGCCGAAACGTCGGGTATTTAATAAAAATACAGAAGAATTAACTAAAAAGGTTGGATTATTCTTGTAGTAATTATCTACCTTTATTGTAGTTGATTGTGCCCTATCACTTTATTTTATTGATAAAGTTATAAAATTTTCTTTAATTTAAATCCCAGATCCTACGCTTTAAACAAACAAAAAACAAGTTATTCAAAAGTATGTAACTGACATAAATGTCTCCATCAAAGAACTAATCATTTCAAAATAATATTAGTAAAGTTTTAAAAAGAGAAAAGAGTAAATAGAACATTAGAATAAGAATTAAATACATTTACCAGCATAAGTAAATATGTAGGTATGTATTTAGTTTAATAAAAATTAACGATTCACAAAAATGTGTAAGCTAATCCTGATTTTTGGATTAGTTAGTTCTATTCTATCCCGGTATTTAAAATTTAATCTTCATTTTATTATAGCTCCGGTGGCTCAATGGTTAGAGCAACGCCTCATAAGTCATGAGTGCGCTAGTGGCTCTGGGTTCGAATCCCACTAAGGCATGGATGTGATTGAATGTGAACCCACTCTGTAATTGGGATTTAATCCTGTTGAGGGGTTTTAAAAAAAGGTAGTTACTTGGATTAGATTAGACAATATTTTAAGAAATAAACTGTCAAAATTAGGATTAACTTAATCTTTTTTGTGACTCGGGCTGTAAATGGTGGGAGATATTGTGTTGGCCACACCAGATTTTTAGCTTTAAATTGCAGACACATTATGAATGAGCATACTGTTTTACTGCTCCAGTGTGCGTCAGCACAAGAAATTCAAACAAATCCTGGCGTTTTTGGACGAATGTATCAGAATATGTTACAAAAATAAATGAAATTATTTAGCAAATTCAATCCTAGAAGTTAAAATAAGCAGTCACAGAAAACTAAAATTAAAGTAGATAATTACTAAGAGCCTGTACCTCGAAACCGGTGCATTTCCGAATATTATGTATTAGTAAAAGTTAATCTAATTACATACTATATAAATATGTAACACGTATTCATTAACACCCTAAATTATTTATCCATACGATGAATATTTTATAAAATCGTTCCAATATTAAAATTTATTATTAGTTCTTTTAGTTATTGCCGTACATTTCCTCATATACGAACTATCGTTCGCCGCAATCACCATCAAAAACAGATCAGCCCAACCACCAAAACCAGAACTACAATCTGGTTGCTATGACGGTACCATCCATCCCAAAACTTGCTGCAACGGCATCACCCATTGGTATGTTCATCTCCCTGACCCAGAAAACTGCAACAAATTCTACCAATGCGACAACGGGAAAGCTGTTCATAAATCCTGCTCAGGAAATCTTCATTGGAGCATCAAAGAAGATCGATGTGAGTGGCCGGAAATAGCCAACTGCAAGACAAAACAATTTCCTAAACCAGACAGTCCAGATTTTGAAGATAATGTTAGTACTAGTGTTCCTGAAGATCTTCAATGTTTGAAAGATGATATACCGGATAAAAAATGTTGTAAAAAATATCCATTGACTAAGGTCCCTAATAAGAAAGACTGTTCTTCTTATTACCAATGCGATAAAGGAACTGCTGTTTTGAGGTATTGTGCTACTGGACTACATTTCAATAAAATTTCGGAGAGTTGTGACTTTCCAAATAACGCCCAATGTGTAATTAACCTAAATGAACCAGTTCTTGTTGATGAAGATTCTATTACTCTCCCTGAAGATCTTCAATGTTTGGAAGATGACAAACCGGATAAAAAGTGTTGCAAAAAGTATCCATTACGCATTTTTCCTAATAAGAAAGATTGTTCTTCTTATTACCATTGCGAAAAAGGTGTGGCTGTGTTAAAAAGTTGTCCAAATGGGCTTCATTTTAATAAAAATATAGAAAAATGCGATCTTCCAAAAAATGCCCTATGTATTATTCCAAAACCTGAAAGACCAGATTTTGAGGATGACAATTCTGTCAATGGCCCAATAGATCTTCAATGTTTGCAAGATGATATTCCTGCAAAATGTTGTAAAAATTATCTCTTTCGCAATTTTCCCAATAAAAAAGATTGTTCTTCTTATTATCACTGCGCAAAAGGTGTTCTCATTTTGAAAATATGTCCTACTGGTCTTCATTATAATAACAAAACAGAAACATGTGACCTTCCAATCTCCGCCCAATGTATAGTCAACAAAAAGGACGAAGATATAATTGTTTTCCCAAGTGATAGCCATTGCTATGAACAAGATGTACCCGACGATAATTGTTGCGAAATATCTTCCAGATTTCCTGATAAGAATGACTGTTCTTTTTACTACGAATGTGAAAATAATATTGTTGTCTTGAAACCATGTCCCAATGGTCTTCATTTTAACAAGAATTCCCAATCCCAAGTTTGCACACATCCCAGTGTTGCTCAATGTCAGATTATTCAAAAGGATGAACGCAAAAATGGGCCTTTGCAGAATTATGAATCATTTAGGAAGGTTTCAGAGACCAGAAAGGGAAATATGGAAAAAATAATTTCTAAGGAGTGTCTGTTTGGTGTAATATCGGCACAAGAATGTTGTAAAGGTGTACCATCCTGGCAGAATGTGAACTTGCAAAATAATGCAAATTGTCATTCCTATATCCAGTGTGTTCATGAAAAGCCTATGGTTAGATGTTGTCCATCTAATCTGTGGTGGAGTGCTGTTCTAAGTAGGTGTGAATTCAAAGAAAGTGCTACCTGTATTTGGTAATTTTATTTTTTGTATTATACATTGTGGGATTAAAGTATGGAATTTAAAAAAAACAGCGAACTCAACCGGTTTTTTAAAAACGGTAAAACACGTCGATTTAGTTTTTATAAATACACATTATTATGTGCGATTCACCTTCCGACTTTCATTTGTTTTTAAGTTATGACTTCATTAATAATAGATGGAGTCTAAGGTTAAATATAACTAACCTTAAAATTGATTTTAACAAAACTAAATACGTATTTCGAGAACTAAGCTCTCATCATCAGTAGTACAACAAGCAGGGCCGGATCTTGGATGTGACGAGCGAGGCACTTGCCTCAGGCTTAAAATTTAAAGAGGCGCCAGCCAAAAGACCAAAAGAGTATTTTTACTACCTATTTATAAAAGATAATTACCTCAATAATGAAGATTATTTATTTGCAATATGTAATAATAAAAATTACATTAAATTATGTTTAGCGCAGGTGAATTTAAATAATGCAATCAGCATTTAGGACAGGGCGCCTACGGGCTGTGTAAGTTGATCTTACCGAAATAATTGACAAAATCTAAAATTAATTACATTTTTTTGTGTACGCTATCAATTTAGGATAATATTTTAACTCAAGTAGATAAAGTAGTACAGTCAAAAAATATAACTGTACTTAAGGCATCTAAACTTATTAAAGGACTGGTAATGTGTTTGCAAAAAATGAGGGATCATGGTTTCGAAGACGTGTTTGAGGAATGCGAAAATTTTGCGGAACGTTTAAACATTACACCTGAATTAAAAATAAAAGAAAAAGGAGGGCAAAGAGGTTGCATATGTATGAAGCACAGGACGAAAGAAGCAATTTTTCTCACCAGAAACATTTTGTAATTGAAATAAATCAATCATTGGATGCTCTTATATTTCATTTAAACTGAAGGTATGAATTTAACAACGTAGTAACAGATTTTGGATTTCTTTTTGGCGAGAAACTAGCCACTATGAGTGTGATTTGCAAAAATCAACTGCTAATTTAGCTCTAAAATATAAATGAGTTAAATGGTATAGAAATAGCAGATATAATTTCGAATTTTAAGATACACGCTTTATCCATTTTTCCCAGTGTAACTATAGCTTCTAGTTTAGACCTTTAAAAATTATACATGAATATAAATTAACAGAATCGTACCCCAACCTCGGAGTAGCTTTAAGAATTTTTCTATCGATTCCCGTTACGGTTGCTTCGTGCGAAAGATCTTTTGGTAAACTTTTGCCTCAGGTGCTAAAATATCTAGATCCGGCTCTGACAACAAGTGAAAGTTAAACAGAGTACTCAAGATTACTCAACATGTCAACCATGCCAGAGGTCCTAACAACTCTGAAAAACAAGGGATTATGTAGTGATTGGAGTCACGGGTGAATGATTACCTGTAAACTAAGATAAATTTAAATAATAATGAGTCATTCAATTTTAAATCGTCCAATAAAATATAACTTTGTATTAATCCCATACCAAACTGAAAACTTTTCAATTTAATACAAAGTTAAATTTTATTGAACGATTTAAAATTTAATGACACATTATTATTGTACGAAATTTATCTTAGTTTATAGGTAATCATTCACCTGTGACTCCAATCCCTATATAATCCCAGTTCTCTCCCTTGTTTTTCAGAGTTGTTAGGACCTCTGGCATGGTTGATATGTTGAGTAATCTTGACTACTTTATTTAACTTTCACTTGTTGTACTACTGATGATGAGAACTTAGTTCTCGAAATACGTATTTAGTTTTTGTTAAAATTAATATTAAGGTTAAGGGGTAATTATAATTGTTTTATGATTTCATCACAAAAAAATTTACTGGCAATATAGATTTTTAGTAATAAAATCTGATAGTGATTTTCTTACCTTTATGATCATGCAAATAAATCATAAGGTTGCATAACAAAAATTTTGAGAAAAATCGAGCTGCAAATTTAATAATAATAAATAATCAAGATACCTAGATTTCATTATTCCGTTTAGAATTTTTCGTTGATAAATTTTTTAAATCTTCAAATATTTAATGTTGGTGTTATGGTACTTATAACTTATAAAACATGATAAATGAAAAATTCTAAACTGAAAAATGAAATCTATGTATCTTGATTAGTCATTATTATTAAATTTCCAGCTCGATTTTTCTCAGAATTTTTGTTATACAACCTTATAATGTATTTGCATTTGTCGGGATCGAACCGTGTTCCCCAGATTCGCGATCAGACACTCAGGCACGCGGCCTCGAGACCCCGACCGATGCCAAACATTTAAAATTTTAAATGGCACAAAATGGACCCCTGTGGTGCACTCTCCACGCCAGCAATGAGTGAGCGTGAGGTGACGTCTGGTAAACGCTCGCACGGTACAAATATGTTATTAACATTACCGATATCTGCGTACAAACCAGATTGGCACACCCAGCAATGGGTAATAAAAAATAAATATATCATCATGGCATATTACCCATTGCTGAGTGTGCCAATCTGCTTTGTACGCAAATTTCGGTATTGATGATGACATATTTGTACCGTGTGGACAATTTTGCGCCATTTAAAATTCGAAATATTTGACGTCGGTCGGGATCGAACCCGGTTCCCCAGATTCGCGACCAGACATTTGGCACGCGGCCACGAGACCAGCAATGGGTAATATGGCGTGATAATATACTTATTTATTTATTATATAATTTATTTGCCTGATCAAGAGAAAAAAAATCACTATTGGATTCCGCTACTAAAAATCTATATTGCTATTTAAATTTTTTTGTGAGTATGTTATAACTTAAAAACAAATGAAAGTCGGAAGGTGAATCGCACATATTAATGTGTATTTAAAAAAATAAAATCGACGTGTTTTAGTGTTTTTCAAAAAACCTGTTGAGTTCGCTGTTATTTCTAATATTCCATACTTTAGTCCCACAGTGTATATAAATTTTTAATGTTTTTATACATTAATATTATACATAATTAATGTAAATTTTAAATAAAAAAAAACTTCGTATCGCTTACAGTTCTCGAGATACCCATGTTGTAAGTATATCCTAGACATTCTGTATTTTAATCACTAAGGTATAATTTTTATTAAATTATATCTAACTGTTTACGTTAATACTAAAGGATTAAACATAGCAAATCGCTTGAGTGTCATAAATTAAATAAATAAATAAATTAATAATAATCATTGAATGCATAAATGTATAAGTATGCATATGTTGAGCATTTTTTCGTTGATAATGTCAACATTCTAAGGGCAGGATTATAAGGGATTAGAAAAACATAGTCTTATCAGTAAATTTAGTGCTATAAAATCATCCGGCTTCGATGGAACTGTCATTCGATCATCGCTTCTGCATCGAGATGAAAGGTAAGATACAAAATTATATATACTCTCTATAACTGCCTTTAATTACATTTACATCTTAGTAATTTGTAATATATTGCATTACTTTTTCAAAGTAATTTGTAATTGTATATTAAAATAACTAAAAATGCGCATGCGCATATCCTAGATAAGAAATAACTTGTTCGACTTATCCGATTGTAAACGACTATGTACGAACAGAATCTCAGTACTAATGCAATATTTACTAGGCATAAGCGTTTAGTTAACACATTCATACTTAAGGCAACAGTGCAGTAACACTTGTCTTATTTCTGTACAAATTTTATTTTATGTTCTTTGACTACAATTTTTTTAACATGAGTTTATATTTATTTTTTTAACAATTGACACACAATAGATCTTTATGGGTGGTTGCCACAAACCTGTAACTAGACAGTTTTTTGCCCTGAAGAAGGCTAATGTTTAGCCGACACGTTAGCTTGAAATAAATAATTTCTCCAAAGACTGCTAGTCCGATTATTTCTTCCTTTTGGAACCCTTCAATAAAATCAAATTCCAATCATATTTAATGTGCAATGTCATTAGAAATTGATTTTAATGGTAATAACAATACTTTTCTAACAGCTTAAAAAAGTAATGTGTAATTCTTAGCCTTTTTGCAAATAATTTAATGATAATGCCAATAATTTTTGCAAGTAATTTGCCCAGCTCTGCATTGAGTACCCGAGAGATGACGTCTGGTTCGCGTTTTAAACGGTACAGATATATTGTCATTGCCGAAATTTGCGAATAAAAGCAGACAGATACCTAGAAAATTGTATCTGTAATATTAATATTAATAATATAAATTTCTGTTAAAACTTATGACAATTTTTGTGTTACTGTGAATTAATTTAGTGGTAGAAATACGATAAATTTTCATAAAGAATAAGAGAAATTAAATGGCGCACCATGTTCATCATACCAAACGCCTATACGTAATATTGTTTGGAGATTTGGCTTAGTTGGCCTGTTGAATTATACAAGCTTCTTTTATTATTATTAGTAATAATTTTTCATTGTTATGTTAAAAATGAGAACATAATTCATAAAATATCTTTAAGAAATACGTAATTATTATTTTTTTACTATTACTTTTAATTCAAACAAAAAAATATATTTCTCTGAAATAATATTTCCTGTTCTTTAATCAGGTATTATAGTTCGCTTTTAAATTAAGAGCAATAAATTAAAAATACCCCTAACAATGTTTAGTTTACTCTTATAAAATATTTCCACATATGTGTCTTTTTTAAAGATAAAAATATACATTTCTTACAAGAATCAACTGTAAAATATTGTATTGTTGAAACTGAAGTTGAGTAATTTAAATTTATTATAAATATTTTTTTCGTTTTTTTAATATTGTATATGTAACTTTTGAATTTAATTTTACTAATTTGGAAACGGAAGAATATGTCCCTTAAAGTTCTCTTGCTTACAATAGTAGTCATTGTTGCTGCATAAATTACGACTATAATCCCAAATAGAGGTGGGCGCGGGCCTTGATTTTGTATATATAATTTAAATTTTGCTTTGTGATTGGACGTGAGCGTGAGGCACTAAAAAATTATCGTGCGTGAGTACAAATTTTATTTTATTTTTTATTTATAAAATTGTCTTAAATTTCATCTTTTACTTTACATTCTTGTTATTATTTGTATGTCCAAATATGTCATCAATAGTATTTTTTGCATCAAAATAGTGCTATTGTTTTATCCAAAATTGTATACACAGTTACTCCGATTTCACTAAAGATATACAAATATTTAAGCCCGTTTGACAGGATCATAATTTTGTTAATAAATGTTACCAAATTTATAATGATATTTGTGATGGAATAGAACATCCTATTTCTCCAAAAACATTCGTTTCCAATGAAACCAATTTGTTACCTTACTTATTACCAATTTGATAACAACTTATGACTGTGTTAAATAGGCTTAAATGTACATAGAAACAATTACGTAACACGAAAGTGACCCGCCAGGCATGATCGGGCGTGAGTGCTAAAATAAAATCGCGGGCGTGCGTGATCGTGAATCAAACATAAAATGTCGTGCGTGATTGGTCGTGATTATATTTTTATTTACGTGAGCATGCGTGATCGTGAACAAAAAGTTACTCACGCGCCCACCTCTAATCCCAAATTCATTATATGAAGACTAAGAATTTTATGTTGACGATAAACATTTCTTGTTAGTCCTTGCGAGTTTGGCCTTTTTCCTCCTTACCAGCGGCTTCGCCTCTGCCCGAGATGCTCGTCTTAGCGACGACTGTCTTCGAGGTATCGCCGACCGCAACGAATGTTGTGCACTCGTTCCTGATGCCCAGTTAGCACACCTGAGAAACCCTGCCGATTGTGCCACTTATTACCACTGTGACAATGGAATTCCCGTCCTAAGACCTTGTGCGCCTGAGAATACCCATTGGAGCGTCAAAGCGGACAGATGTGAGTGGCCTCATGAAGCGCAATGCGTAGAAGATGTGGCACCCACCGGAAGACCGACAACGGCAGCACCGACTTCTGCTCAGCCCACTACTTCTCGACCAACTTCTGCTGAACCGTCTTCAACTCGAGCTTCATCTACTGCAGGGCCTAACCTACCTTCTGGATGTTACGATGGAAGCATTAGCGCTGAAGATTGCTGTGTAGGCATTACTGATTGGTGGGTACATCTCCCTGATCCCGAAAACTGTGGCAGGTTCTATCAATGCGACAATGGAGTAGCTGTTCTGAAAGAATGTCCCGCTGACTTACACTGGAGTGTATCTGCTGACCGTTGCGAATGGCCAAATATAGCCGGTTGTGCAGGGTCCAATCCTTCTACTTCCCGACCTACGTCTGAACCATCCACTGCTAGCACTGCACGACCAACCACTTCTGAGCCTTCTTCTTCTCAAGGTCCCACTTCTGCAAGTCCTAATCTGCCTTCTGGATGCTACGATGGAAGCATTAGCGCTAAAGATTGCTGTGTAGGCATCACTGATTGGTGGGTACATCTCCCTGATCCTGAAAATTGTGGCAGGTTCTATCAATGCGACAATGGAGTAGCTGTTTTGAAAGAATGTCCCGCTGACTTACACTGGAGTGTATCTGCTGACCGTTGCGAATGGCCAAGTATAGCTGGTTGTACAGGGTCCAATCCTTCTACTTCCCGACCTACGTCTGAACCATCCACTGCTAGCACCGCACGACCAACCACTCCATCCGTTACTCCTTCAACGCCCACTAGTACTCCAACATCCACTACTCCTCCAACAACCACTACACCTCCACCCGAAGATGTATGTGTATGTGGACCTCCACCAGTCTGCGAACAATGCATCACAGGAATTTTCCCACCTGATCTTTGCTGCCTAAATGTCGAGACCTACTACAAGCTGCATTTAGCCAATAAGAACAGCTGTTCATCTTACTATCAATGCGTGGATGGCCATGCCGTTTTAAGGGATTGTCCTGCTGGTCTTCACTGGAGCATCCATTCTGAAAGATGTGAACACCCCGATGAAGCGAGATGCGATGGCAGTGGAATTGGAGACGGTGGGGTATCAACTTCAACAACTCCTGCACCCGGACCTGGAACTGGGGATGTTTCTAAAGACTGTCTCTATGGAAGGGTGTCAGCTGAGGAATGCTGTAGAGGAGTACCACCCTCAATAGATGTATTGCTGCAAAACAACGATGACTGTCACACATACATTCAATGTGTCCATGAAAAGCCAATGGTCAGACCTTGCCCAGCCAACCTGAGATGGAGTGTAACCTACAATAGGTGTGAATGGTATTTCAGATCCACTTGCCGATCGTAAATTAATTGAAATATAAGACGACTTGTACTAGTACCAGACAGGATTACTTTTTTGTTGAAATATTAATACCTATGTAAATGTTAAATATAATGAAATATTAAGATATATTATTTGTTCTTTAATTGTTAAACATACATAGTATTGCCAATAAAACATTGAAAAACATACATTCTCTATTAAATTGCAAAACACAACAATCATAATAGGTACTGTACAAAATCAATCCTACAAAGATTTTTTTTTGTTTGTTACACTTATAAAATATATATTTTAATAGGCCAATTCTGAGCAATTAGGGATCTGTAAATCTGTAAAAAAAATGTCAAAACAGCATCTATTTTTGTTGATTGATATAAAATTATAAATACAAATTTCATTTTGACATGGAAAGTAAAATAAATTAGGATTTTCGAGTTTTTAAGTTTGATAGTGGTAAAATAATTCACAAATCATTAGATATTTATAAAATAAATTTATTTAAATTATTAATGGTAGGTTTTTGAAAAAAAATATTAGTAATACATTGGTTTAAATAGTAATGTATTGATTTGTGAAAAGAAACTTAAATATATTTGCCAAAAATACTTAATGTTTACATAAAGAAAAATTAAATGTTGAGAAGTAATGGGCTGACCATATTAAGTTTTTAGTTCAATTTGAGCCTATAATATTTATAGTTTGATTTTAACTAATGCAATTTTTAAGACTTGAAATATGTTCCGATAAAGATCATTCACTGATATTGATCCACGTACAGTACGTATGTATTTATTAATCAATTATTAAGATATAATTTTTATTAAATTATATCTAACTGCTTACGTTAATTCTAAACGATTAAAGATCACAAATCACGTTGAGTGCAATAATTTTTTTACTAAAAATCATTGAATGCATATATGTATGCATACAGTGTGAATTTTATCGTTGATAAAAACACGAGTCTAAGAGTCGGATTATAAGGGATAAAAAATGAATTGCTACAGATAAGAATCTAGTGTTATCAGTAAATTTAGTGCTATAAAATCATCCACCTTCAAAGGAATTGTCATTCTATCATCGCCTTGGCATCGACATGAAAGGTAAGATACAAAATTATATATTCTTTCTATAAAAACTTTGAGTGCCTGTGAGGTGACGCCTGGTTAGCGCCCTTAATAGAACAGTTATATACATAGTTATTACCGAAAATTGCAAATTAAAGCAGATTGGCGCCTAGAAATGGATAAAGCTTGTTTGACATGGTCATAATTTTGTTAACTAATTTGTCACAATTTTTTTGTCGTTATCATAATTTATAATAAAATTGTGTTGTAATAAAATTAACATCCTATCTGTAATAAAATTTGTTTCTAGTGAAACATTTTTTTCCCTAAATTTGTTACCGTGTCAAATAAGCTTAAAAAGCCACGATGATACATTATTAGCTTGTAGAATCATATTACTATTAGTGGTAGAATTAAAAAATAATAAATTGATCATCTTGTCAATCACGCCAGAGGCACATACAAGCACTGTTTGGTCCTTTAGGATAGTTGACATGTTGAATAATAAAATTTATTTCATTATCAATAATAATTGTTTCTATGCTCTATCCGTTTTAACTATAGAGTGGTGTGAAGATAGATGCAGTTTCATCTTGTTGTTTGATTGGATAATATCGGGATATTAACCAATCAAAAACCAAAATCAAATTACACCTATCTTCCCACCACTCTATAGTTAAAACGGATAGAGTATAGTTATGATACAGAACATAGTTGTCGTAGTATGTATATACCTTAATATTTTTTAAATATTAATTTTGATTGTCACATAATACAGAGTCCGGCAAAGGAAACGCATGGTATTCAATATCGAAATGAACTTTATACACTGACAAAGTAAAAAGTGCGAGAAAGCTCATCACGGAGAAATTTCCTGTTTTCTGTAATGCATGATTCCACGCGTTCTGTGAAGCTGCGAACTGCGTCAGTTAACATTTACCTTCGACCGCGGAATTTGATTGATTTCAGTTGAATTTCTTCCTTCAATTGTTGTATCGTACGCGGCTTATTAACGTAAACGCGTGATTTCAAGTATCCAAAAGAAAAAAGTCAGATGGTGACTGACGCAGTTCGGAGCTTTAGGGAACGCCTGGAATCACGCATTAAAGAAAGGACATCTGCGATGTGATTTTCCCCAAATTAGATAATAATGTTTTTAATTATCATTATATAAGGTTTATTTCGATATAAATATTTTTTTTATAAAACTAAATACTTTTTATGTAACGCTTAATTGAAAATTATGCGTTTCATCTGCCGAACCCTGCATTTCAAATTTATTACTCTGAATAATGTCTGACATTATTTAATTACTATAGTTCACTTTTAAATTTAAAGCCATAAATTAAAAATTTCCCTAATGCTCCTGATTGGCTAGAACTCAGTCTTGTTTACATCAAAATAACATTTCATTTTTATGTTTAGTCATTTTCTTATAATAACTTATAACAAATTATTCAGATACAAGTTTCTTTCTGCAGAATATCCAAAATATAAATAAATAGTTCTTGCAAAAAGATTGTTTGTTGAGATGGAAACTTTGCGAACTTTTTTTCTGTTTTAAGATTTTTTCTCCATTTCATATTGTATATCTTACCTTTGATTTTCTCTCATAGTATAAAGTAGTATAATACGTACTCGTATATTCATATTTCTTTAAAGTAACCTTGTTTACAATATTATTCCCAGTTGTTGCATAAATTCCGTAAGACTATAACTCAGTATGACAAATTTTTTATATGAAAATATATGACGATAAACATGTTTTCTTAGTCCTTGCGAGCTTGGCCCTTTTTCTCCTCGCCAGCGGCTTTGCCTCTGCCCGAGATGCCCGTCTTAGCGACGACTGTCTTCGAGGTATCGCCGACCGCAACGAATGTTGTGCACTCGTTCCTGACGCCCATTTAGCACACTTGAGAAACCCTGCTGATTGTACCACTTATTACCACTGTGACCATGGAATTCCCGTCCTCAGACCTTGCGCGCCTGGGAATACACATTGGAGCGTCGAAGCGGACAGATGTGAGTGGCCTCATGAAGCGAAATGCGTAGAAGATGTGGCACCCACCGGAAGACCGACAACGGCAGCACCGACTACTGCTCAGCCCACTACTTCTCGACCAACTTCTGCTGAACCGTCTTCAACTCAAGCTTCATCTACTGCAAAACCTAACCTACCTTCGGGATGTTACGACGGTAGCATTGATGCTGTGACATGCTGTGAGGGTGTGTCTGCTTGGTGGGTACATCTTCCTGATCCCGAAAACTGTGGCAGGTTCTATCAATGCGACAATGGAGTAGCTGTTCTGAAAGATTGTCCTGCTGACTTACACTGGAGTGTATCTGCTGACCGTTGCGAATGGCCAAATATAGCCGGGTGTGCAGGGTCTAGCCCATCTTCACCGCCTACGGATGCTCCAACTGACGCCCCAACTGATGCTCCAACTGATACTCCAACTGATGTCCCAACTGACGCTCCAACTGACGCCCCAACCACTTCTACTCAAGGTCCCACTGCTGCAAGTCCTAACCTGCCTTCTGGATGTTACGATGGAAGCATTAGCGCTAAAGATTGCTGTGTAGGCATTACTGATTGGTGGGTACATCTCCCTGATCCTAAAAACTGCGGCAGGTTCTACCAATGCGACAATGGAGTAGCCGTTCTGAAAGATTGTCCCGCTGGCTTACACTGGAGTGTATCTGCTGACCGTTGCGAATGGCCAAATATAGCCGGGTGTGCAGGGTCTAGCCCATCTTCACCGCCTACGGATGCTCCAACTGACGCCCCAACTGACGCCCCAACTGATGCTCCAACTGACGCTCCAACTGATGCTCCAACTGACGCCCCAACCACTTCTGCAAGGCCTAACCTGCCTTCTGGATGTTACGATGGAAGCATTAGCGCTAAAGATTGCTGTGTAGGCATTACTGATTGGTGGGTACATCTCCCTGATCCTAAAAACTGCGGCAGGTTCTACCAATGCGACAATGGAGTAGCCGTTCTGAAAGATTGTCCCGCTGGCTTACACTGGAGTGTATCTGCTGACCGTTGCGAATGGCCAAATATAGCCGGTTGTGCAGGGTCTAGTCCATCTTCACCGCCTACGGATGCTCCAACTGACGCCCCAACTGACGCCCCAACTGATGCTCCAACTGACGCTCCAACTGATGCTCCAACTGACGCCCCAACCACTTCTGCAAGGCCTAACCTGCCTTCTGGATGTTACGATGGAAGCATTAGCGCTAAAGATTGCTGTGTAGGCATTACTGATTGGTGGGTACATCTCCCTGATCCCAAAAACTGCGGCAGGTTCTATCAATGCGACAATGGAGTAGCTGTGCTGAAAGATTGTCCCGCTGGCTTACATTGGAGTGTATCTGCTGACCGTTGCGAATGGCCAAATATAGCCGGGTGTGCAGGGTCTAGCCCATCTTCACCGCCTACGGATGCTCCAACTGATGCCCCAACTGATGCTCCTACTGATGTCCCAACTGACGCTCCAACTGATGCTCCAACTGACGCCCCAACTGATGCTCCAACTGACGCTCCTACTGACGCTCCTACTGACGCTCCTACTGACGCTCCTACTGACGCTCCTACTGACGCTCCTACTGACGCTCCTACTGACGCTCCTACTGTCGCTCCTACTGACGCTCCTACTGACGCTCCTACTGACCCTCCCACTGACACTCCTACTGACACTCCTACTGACGCACCTACTGATGTCCCAACTGACGCTCCATCTGATGTCCCAACTGACGCTCCAACTGACACTCCTACTGACGCTCCTACTGACGCTCCAACTGATGCTCCAACTAACCCTCCCACTGTTCCACCAACATCCACTGCTCCTCCTTCCGATGATGAATGTGCACCTCCACCAGTCTGCGAACAATGCATCGTAGGAATTTTCCCAGCTGATCTTTGCTGTCAAAATGTCAAGACCTATTACAGGCTTCAATTAGCCAACAGGGACAGCTGTTCATCTTACTATCAATGCGTGAATGGTCATGCCGTTTTAAGGGATTGCCCTGCTGGTCTTCACTGGAGCATCCATTCTGAAAGATGTGAACACCCTGAAGATGCTAGATGCGACAGCGGGGAATCAAGTACTTCAACAACTCCTGAACCCGACCATGGAATTGGGGTTTCTGAAGACTGTCTCTATGGAAGGGTGTCAGCTGAGAAATGCTGTAGAGGAGTACCACCATCAGTAGATGTATTGCTGCAAAACAACGATGACTGTCACACATTCATTCAATGTGTCCATGGAAAACCAATGGTTAGGCCTTGCGCAGCAGCTGGCCTTAGATGGAGTGTGATTTACAATAGGTGTGAATGGTATTCCAGATCCACTTGTCGATGGTAAACTAATATGACTTGTACTTATGTATACATGATTACTTTTTTGTGGAAATATTAATACCTGTGTAAATATTGTTAATATAATGACATGTTAAGATTTATTATTTGTCTTATAATACCTTAACCTTACACATACTCGTACATATAAACATTTAAAAACATATTAATTCTCACTATACTTACAACAAGCAATCCTTAATGGAAAACGTAAATTTGATACCACACACTGTTTTCTTATTTTCTTAGATAGTACATTTTTTAACACCTTGTATTTAAGGGCTAAAGGTGCATTCACAAATGAAAATTAGGTTTATGTTTTTTGTTTAGATTTAAGTAAGTCTTTCATAAATGCAAGTTTAATATTACATTAATTTAGTTTTGATAGTACTTATATCTACGTAAATGCTTCAAAAACAAGATTATGGATTACGGAGTACCCCAGGGATCTAACCTTGGTCCTCTTCTATTTATTTTATTTATAAATGACGTTACTAATATTTTACGTTGTGATAAGCTGATATTTGCTGACGATTTAAAGATTTTCAATCCTATAACTTGTATTAATGACTGTCTACTTTTACAAGAAGACTTACACAAATTATCCCAATGGTGCTCCCTTAATAATTTATTTTTAAATCTTGACAAGTGTTATGTAATGTCATACACCAGAAAAAGTTTACATTTAAACTTCAATTATTCTATTGACAATATTATTTTATCGCGTTGTTCCATAATTGATGATCTCGGTGTAACATTTGATAGTAAACTAACGTTTAATAATCACATTGATCGTATATACACATCTGCTATTAAAATGTTAGGTTTCATTATTCGCAATACGCGTTCCTTCCATGACACGTCTTCTATTATTTCCCTTTACTTTTCTTTTGTACGTTCGAAATTAGAATACTGCTCAATTATATGGAATCCTATTTATGAACATCATCAGGACCGCATTGACAGTCTACAAAAAAAGTTTCTTAAATTCCTATATTTCAAGCAATTTAAAAGATACCCGGACCTTCATACCAGTTACAGAGAATTACTTCAACAATTTAACTTTAACACCTTATATGAACGTCGTGAATTTCTTGCTGTTCAACACCTTTGCAAATTGGTTCATGGTGAAGTAGATGATCCTAAATGCCTTAGTCTCATTTGTTTTCACACTCCTTTCTTTACTACTCGGACCTCTTATACGTTTTACCTACCTACACAACTTTAAGTCTCCAATTCACCGTATGTGTCATATTTACCAATCTAAATTCGCTAATGTTGATGTTTTTCTCCACAAACCAAAGTGCTTCAAAACACTTATCATGAAAGAAATGTAATATAAATGTGTAACTTTTGTACTCTTATTATTTTATAATTGTTGTTTTACTATGTCTGTTTTTCCTGCCCCATTATTGGATGCATTTCTGTTGGGCAGTGTATAATTAAATAAATAAATAAATAAATAAAATATTAGTAGAGCAGAACTTAATTCGTGTGCCGTGAAACTGTCATTCGCTTGGCATTATTGGTTATATTTCAGCAAATTAAGTTTTACCAGTCTTCTTGTTCTTCTCGCATTTGGTTTAAAGGCTAGATCCATCAACTTCTATTTAAAAAAAATATAAATATATTATTAAACCAACAATTTTTAAGTCTGTCCATTATTTTGCTGTTTGACGTTTAAACAAGTGAATACTAAATAAAGATGAGTGTATATTTCTATATCGTTTTAGTCTCGTTCACATTGGCGAAGTTTGTGAAATGAAACTAAATCATAAAGCTAAAATTTGGAACTTGCAATGTTCAGCTTTATGATTTGTATTTAGAGACACTAAATTCTGAAATGTGAATGAAGGCATAACATAATATGCAGCCAAAGTCTTTAAATTTAAAGTATAAACCATAAATCTAAACCGAAATTTTATTGTGAATGTACCTTTGTCGTAAATTTTCAATTCATGACAATACGAAATTTATTGTCCGTTTGTTAAAATTCTATTCAATCCATAAAATTTAGTTCAATATTTCAAGAGTTGCTTTAAAATTAAAATCTCACTAAAGATACTAAAGTTTGCCATCGGTCAATATTGAACTCGGGCACGGGTTGTCCGATTTACACTGTTTTAAAATATAAAATACTACATAGATTTTAATTATGAATAATTCATAGAACAAAGTCAATATTTTCATTATGTTCTTGACTTTTACAATGATAGGTACAATTATAATAGTAGCACGTGTTTAGATAATAGTAATAAAATTTGTTGAAAATATTTTCTAGACGTGATAAGGAATGCTCTTCCCAAAATTAAGTATTTTGTTAAATTAATAAAATGGTTATAAAACAATTAACCAATAATAAAACTAAAGAAATAAAGTATGTATGATTAAATTTTGACGCAAATTTTACAAATGATTAGATTAATGCCCGACAAAGTAAATATAAGTAATAATGATAAAAGTAATAAAATTTAATACAGTATAAATGTGACTTTTGTAAGAAAATGACAAACATTCCAACGAAACAACGAACATACATAAAAACAGTACCACCGGCAGCATGAAAGGTAATATTTAGAACGCATTGTATACCAATAGATTATTATGCTTTTGTGTTTTTTTAAGCGTGGCAGTGTGCTTTACATAATTTTCAACACAATTGATATAATAAATAAGAATCTGGTGTGGCCAACACAATACCTCTCGCCATTTACAGCCCGAGTCACAAAAAGATTGTTAATCCTTATTTTTATATTAGCGAATTTTATTCTAATTTTGACAGTTTATTTCTTAAAATATAGTCTAATCTAAATCAAGTAACTACATTTTATAGCTCTCAACAGGATTAAACTCCAATTACAGAGTGGGTTCACATTCACACAGATCCATGCCTTAGTGGGATTCGAACCCAGAGCCCCGAGGGCACTCATGACATGACATGAGGCGTTGCTCTAATCAATGAGCCACCAAAGCTATAATAAAATGAAGATTAAATTTTAAATACCGGGATAGAATAGAATTCACTAATCCAAAAATCAGGATTAGCTTAAACATTTTTGTGAATCGTTAAGTTTTATTAATCTAAATACATACCTACAAATTTACTTATGCTGCAAACTGTATTAAATTCCTTTTCTATTGTTCCATTTACTTTTTTCTTTTTGAACGTTACTAATATTATTTTGAAATGATTAGTTCTTTGATAGTGACATTTAACTGTCAGTTACATACATTTGAATAACTGCGTATTGTTTGTTTTAAGCTTAGGTTCTGGGATTTAAATTATAGATAATTTTATAAATGTATCCATAAAATATATAGAAAAAGTATTAATGCAAATCTGGAGAAAATTTAATAAACTTTAATTTTTATAATAACATTAATGTCGAAAAAATAACATTTAAAGGTAACGTGCTGGCCACATCAGATTTGTTAACTTATAAATATTTTACATAGCGAGAATTGATTCGCCTTTACCAAAGAAGTAAGAATATGTTTTTTTGTTTATTTTTTTGTTTGTTTTTTTCCTAGTAAATACTGTATTAAATAGTAACAGGTAATGTTAATTCATCGAGCTATAACAAAAAATTAATCAAAATCAAAAACATGCAGCAATATAACCATATTTGAGGAGCGGTGCGCTCATTGCTCCGCGCGACCACTTACGTTACAAAGGGTTATATAACATAGGTACTTACTCTTATAGATATTCAATAGAATGCGTCGTTCTCGAGGTAATAAAATAAAATTATTTTTTAGTCCTATTGGGATTTTCAAGTATCAAGAGGCCATGGCGCTGATCGCATTAAACAATGGTACACTTTTTGTTGGCATATGTCAGCGTAGCATTACTGTCAATTGTGTTTCTTTAGTTTTCGTATTATTTTTTCATTTATTAGTATTTTTTATTTAAAATTCAAGTATGTATAATAGAGTTTTTATAGTCATATAGTTGTAGTTTTATATAAATGTCAAATGTGTACCACTGTTTGTAGTTCTAATATTTGCCGCTAGTTAGCGTTTTCTTATTTGAAAATCCCAATAGTTGTACAAAATTTAACAGCTTAATCCTCAAGTCATTTTGAGTAAAAAAAAAGTTATATGAATATTCTACTTCTTTTAGTTACCAAATACAAAAAATAATAATTAACTGTGTTTTGTAAGATTTTACATTCAAAATTTATGCCCCAAATACAATATTACATTTTGTGACCCTAGAAAAGAAACAGCCTGTATTAAAGGGCGTGCACCAGACAAGCATAAAAAGCTGTAGGGAAGAATGCACCTTAAAGATGTGATCTCAACCAACATAATATAAAAGGCTAACATATTTGTTATTAAAAAGCTAATAATAACTTTATAAAACTAAACGCTTAATTTTCATTTTTCGCTGAACCATATACCATATTCATTTTAAAACTGAATTTTCAGTGTTTATATTCATCGTTCTCATCTACATAACAACAGAAACAAAAGCCCAAATTTCCATTGACGGATGTGCACCACAAACCATTTACTACGAATGCCGACAAGGCTCTCTGCCACCCAATATCTGCTGTGAAAATGTATCACCATACCATCGCCTACAAATACCAAACTTACAAGACTGCTCATCATACTACCAGTGTTCCAACAATCATCCAATTTTAGTCTCTTGTCCTCAAGGACTCCACTGGAGTATCCAATCACAAAAATGCGAATGGCCAGCTGATGCCAATTGTACGGCTTCGCAACCACCCCCAGAAGAAAATAAAACCGATAGTACAGGAGGATCGGATGGTGGAATTAATGAAGATAATGTAGAGGCAAGTGAGATTGAAGAACCAAATGGTACGCTCCCAGAAAATGGAACAGAAAATGAAGAACAGAATGGGGATGAACCAGAACAAAGGCCTAATCTAATAAGAGATGGTAGTGATGAAAATGATTCAAATGAAGATGATAATGATGATATTGAAATCAACGACGATGATGATGATGATGATGATGATAATAATAATGAAACAAATAGTAACAATGATTCTGAAAGTAACAGTAGTGAAGATAAATAAAATATTAATAGTACAAATTCTTTGCACCAAATCTGTTTCAACAAAAATAAGATGTTCTTTAAAAAATTACATTGTATAACGAATGAAAATAACAAATGTTCGTATAAATTACTATAATTCATATAAGAATAAATATTTGTCATTAAAGTGTTTGCATACATTTACAAGTATTTATATACATTGCATTTAAATAATGTAAATGTGATTAGAGATTAAGACTAAATAACATTCTTATCAAATTTGATAAAAATAAAACAACGGTGATTCTATACTCCTAAATAATAGCAACCAAACTAGCTTCATAGTTGTTGTAGTTGTATTTAAATAACAAAAATTTGATATATATATATATATATATATATATATATATATATATATATATATATATATATATATATATATATATTTAGGGTTAACTTAAAAGTGTCCTACGGGTTAGCCGGATACGGCAACGTCCTAGTATTGTTCCTTGGGGTGCTATATTGATTATTTAATGAGATATTTATTATACAATAAACTATGCAACTTACAAGAAATTATTAATTAATTTAATTTGACAGGCTCAAATTTAAGGTTAATTTAAAAGTGTCCTACGGGTTAACCGGATACGGCAACGTTCTAGGATTGTTCCTTGGGGTTGCTATATTGAGAAATAATGAGATATTTATTAGACAATAAAAATCACAACTTACAAAAAATTATCAATTAATTTAATATGCCAGGCTCAAATTTAGGGTTGATTTAAAAGTGTCATACGGGTTAGCCGGATACGGCAACGTGCTAGGATTGTTCCTTGGGGTTGCTATATTGAGGATTTAATAAGATATTCATTAGACAACAAACTATGCAACTTACAAAAAATTATTCATTAATTTAATGTGACAGGCTCAAATTTGGGGTTGATTTAAAAGTGTCCTACGGGTAAGCCGGATACGGTAACGTGCTAGGATTGTTCCTTGGGGTTGCTATATTGAGTATTTCATGAAATATTTATTAGACAATAAACTAAACAACTTACCAAAAATTATTAATTAATTTAAAGTGACAGCCTCAAATTTAGGGTTGATTTAAAAGTGTCCTACGGGTTAGCCGGATACGGTAACGTGCTAGGATTGTTCCTTGGGGTTGCTATATTGAGTATTTAATGAAATATTCATTAGACAATAAACTAAACAACTTACCAAAAATTATTAATTAATTTAAAGTGACAGGCTCAAATTTAGGGTTGATTTAAAAGTGTCCTACTGATTAGTCGGATACGGCAACGTGCTAGGATTGTTCCTTGGGATTGCTATATTGAGTATTTAATGAGATATTCATTAGACTTTAAACATTACTTTTATGCTTTTTTTTAGAATAATAACAAATAAATATAAATATGATCATGGCGAGGTCATTACTAGCTTTTTAGAATAATAATATACCTATATGTATACAATTTTATTATTAAACAAATTAAAAATGCCCGGTATAAACAATAAGTAGTAAGTCTAGGAAAATGATAAAATGTAATAAATTATATACTTATTAAATTATTGTTTACAAAAATAACTTAATTATATATTTAATCTTATTGACACGTTGAACTTTCACCCCACTCACACCTACAACTATCAGCATCCCACTTCAACCCATCCTGACACCTCTGCAATACCGGCTTCCAATGCACACATTGGTAATACGTTCCACAATCCTTTTTATTCTGCATAAGGGCCATTTCTTTATCTGCTACCCCCTTACAGCACATCTCAGGATCCACTAACCCATACCTACAACTCCGTGGTGTGTTTCTGCATATTCCAACGGGTTTCGGGGTGGTAGTAGTCGTTGTTGCAAAGCTACACCCTGCCTGGTCAGGGGGTAGGCACTTCCCCTCGGTTGCACTCCAATGAAGGCCAGGGCCGCCGCGTGCGGGTGTGCAGGGCGTGCCCCGCACCGGGGCGGCTCATCAAGGGGGCGGCATTTTGGGTGAAAATTTAAGTTTTTTTTTTGTTTTATTAAAAGAATTTATTTTAACACATGAAAATTATTTTTTAGCGCATAGGTATTGTTTAAAATTATTATTATTATTAGTTTTAATTTTTTTATATTTCTTTGTTGTCTTTAACTTTTTACATCTCTTGTTATCGAATATATAACCTATACTAGCCTACTAGCGACATCTTCCGCCTAGCGCCAAGGCTTCACTTTTAGTTCCATATTTTATTTCTTGGGCGATGATAGTGTATGGATTCGGAGATCGGTTAATCCCCGCTCTATGTAAAACTACGTACAACGTAAATACTCGAAGTCGAAACGTAAGTTCCAGATTAAAGCACTAAGGTAATAAAAGAAGTAACTTAATAATGAATTATTATTTCAATAATAAATAAATTTTCCAGATGTCGAACAAAGACAAAGGTATTAATATAAAGAAGAAACCAAAAACCTTGTCTGGGGCAGAATATCGAAAAAGAAAAGCGAGGAAGCTTCAAACTAACAAGAATTAGCCGGGTCCTTAAATAAATATTTAAAAAATCATACAGATACAGAAGATAAAAAGCAGAGAATTACATGTACTAGTACTGAAAGAGAACCTGATGATGAGAACAACGCAACAACTTCAAAATCAACTGAAAATGAAACACATCAACATTTTGCCTCAGTGAGTGAACCTGGAACAACGTTATGTGCAATTCAGTCAAAAGATCAAGAATTTGAAGAAACTGACAATGACAAAAATAAAAAAGAATATGAAACAAACACAGATGGGGATTTTATTTCCCAAAGAGAAGACACATTTGAACCAGAAAGATCAGAAAATATAGAGACAATCGAAACATTACACACTATTTTAAATTTTAATTTAGATGATCCAGGTACTTGGCCAAAATATTTAACAATTAAAATAAGAGATACATTAGTTGAGAGTCATAGTCACCCATCTCAAATTTCAAATTGGAATTTTCCAAAAAACAATTCAGGGCGGAAATTTAGTAATTCATATTATACTAGAATTATTTCAAATGGAGAAAAAGTGACACGAAATTATTTATTGTATTCAAAATCTCGGAATTCTATTTTTTGCCTCTATTGTCGCCTATTTGAAAACAAACAATCACAACTAAGTAGTCAATACGGCGTTAATGATTGGAGACATTTATCTCAAATACTAAACAAACATGAGAAAAGTACCCTACATATAAAAAATAGTACAAAATATTATGGACTTAAACTGTCTTTAACTAACAAAACTACAATTGACGTAGTAGAGCAGCGACTATACGATACCGAGAAAAAATACTGGCAATCGGTTATTGAACGTTTAATTTACATAATACAATTTTTATCAAGGCAGTGTATTGCTTTTAGAGGTTCGTCAAAAAATGTATATGATCCGAACAATGGTAATTTTTTAAAATTAGTAGAAACTGTATCGAAATTTGATTCAATAATGTCCGAACATTTACGTCGTATTCAAACATCTCAAAAAAAGAATATTGCACATTATTTATGAGATGATATACAAAATCAAATTATTCATATAATTTCCGAAGGAATAAAGGAAAATATTATTAAAACGGTTCAGAGTGCAAAGTACTATTCTTTGATCCTTGATACAACTCCCGATATAAGTCGAATAGAACAACTAACTATTGTAGTTAGGTTTGTGCATGAAACAACTGGTCAGGGATTATATACATTTATTTTAAATCATTTAAATTCATTACATCTTAATTTTTCGGATTTACGCGGTCAAGGATATGACAACGGCGCCAATATGCGTGGTAAACACAATGGGCTGCAACAAAAAATTATTGAATCAAATTCGAGAGCTTTCTTTGTACCGTGTTCTGCTCACACGTTGAATTTAGTTGTGAATGATGCCGCGAAAATTTCGTTTCAAATAGTAGATTTTTTTGGCGTTGTACAAGAATTATATAACTATTTTTCCTCGTCTACTAAGCGTTGGGCTATATTAAAATCACATATTAAAAATTTAATTTTTAAACCATTATCAAATACAAGATGGGAAAGCCGAATAGAAGCAATCAAACCTCTTAAACTTAATATTTTGGAAATTTCACAGGCTCTCATGGATATAATTGATGACAGTACTAAAGATATCGAGTCAAGAGCTCAGGCTAATAATATTTTTTCAAAAGTAACTTCATTTAAATTTCTATGTTCAATTATTATTTGGCATGACATTTTGAGCAAAATAAATGTCGTCAGTAAAATAATGCAGAACCCGTCCTTTAATATACAAACAGTTACTGAACATATTGAACATCTGATTAATCATTTCATTTATGTGTACCTGCATGCTACATATTTATGATTTATGTATACTAAAAAGAATGTACTTTGATTTTATTTGCTGGCTGTACTGTTTACTGTTGTTAAGAAATATATTTATATAAAAATTACAATAAATTTTTTATTGGGGGCGGATTTAAAAAAATTTGCACACGGGCGGCTAATACCCACGCGGCGGCCCTGATGAAGGCCGTCCAGGCAAGGCATGGACACAGGGTGGCCGGCCAAACAAGTGAAGAAGGAGTAACAGGAGTTAGGGTTAGCGAGGGATGACATCCAAGAGGCGGGGAGGGAGCAGCATTCTGAGGCGAGGATGGCACCTGAGTAGCAGCCAGATGGTAGAGAAGGTTTAGAAGATATTGTTTGGAGGAGTACTATTATGGTTATAGTTATGAGACCTAAAAAAATTATGAGCATTACAGCAGGGCAATCAGGAAGTATGCATGTACGTATGAATGTATATAATTTCAAAATTTGATCTCGTTAGCGTTAGGTGATTTTATGGTAAACACATTACTATTTACTTTTTTATTTTTAAAAAAAACCTCTCAACAGGATTAAATCCCAATTACAGAGAGGTTTACATGTACAAACATCCATGCCTTAGTGGGATTCGAACCCAGGACCTCAAGCATACTCATGATTAAGAACCGTTGCTCTAACCATTGAGCCACCGGAGCCAACTTTGCCACAGGATTTACATTACTACCATGTGAGTTTCCAGCCAAGCTGGCGCCCGATAACTAGGGGGTGCCAATTTAATTCTATCCCAACTTGGAAAGGTAACGGGAGTGGATATCGATCAATGTCAGTCGAAAAAATCTCCGATTCGAATCCTCAACCTCTACGCTCAGAAGCTAACACTCTAATAGTGTGCTATCCCGCCGTCTGTTAAAGCAATATATTAGTATTAGAGCTTTTCGATAAGTGTGAGAAAAATGAAATATGTGGATTTCTACAATAAAATGTTACTTAGTTATTTTTAGCAACTAGCAAAACTACAAAAACAGTAAAATATACAAAACACAAGAAAGTATGGAATAGATAATAATAATAATAATAATATATATATCACGGTGTAGTATCTATAGGTGAGTGCACGACGTATTCCAATACATTACGAAGAATGGCTAACTAACTGGGCTAGTTCATACAGTGTGCCGCTAGATGTCAGGTTTTGTTGCGACCCGGTTTTTACACAAAATATTAAATTATTCATATATAACGCATAATATTCTATATTTTCAATCATTACCTTTTATCTTTTGTCAGTTCTATGTATGTATTTTGTATAAATTCCATACAGAAAGGTTTCTATATTTTCAGTAAAATTATAAAACAAAAAACAACATATGTCAAAATCACTTGACATTGACACCTTTCAATCAGAAATTTATCTTAGTACCTGTTTCTGTGGTTATAATGTAGCTGGCTACCGCAAAATTGTACATTTTGGCACCTTAAAAAGACTATATTTCTCTTTATTTGATCCATACCCTGTTGTGCATCTTGTAGCAAAACATTTTCTGTCAAATGGTAACGGGTCGCGTTAGCACCATTTTGTTTCCCAGTTACTTAGCCATGTCAACGCATCTCGTGCTCTCACCTATCGATACTACACCGTGATATATATATATATATATATATATATATATATATATATATATATATATATATATATATATATATATTCAGAGCTTCAAGTAAAGTATCACTTCTGGTTGATTAATTTTAGCCAAAATCTAATATGTTGTTTTCCATGATATAAAAGTCTTACATACTAAAATTGAAAAGTTTTGGATTAAATTTTAATATAGTTTTTCATTAAAAACAGTCACTTCCGGTTATCCAATTTTACCCAAAATCTAATCAACTCGATATGATAGCAGAATCCGGAAAATTGAAATATTTGGAAGTTTCTAATAAGAGTATCGTGGACGAAAAAATCGTCACACATACACGCACACACACACACATACACACCCATTCACCCTCACACACACACACACACACACACACACACACACACACACACACACACAAACACACACACACACATCATCGTAAAAATTGTAAAAACGTGTTGTGGGGGGGGGATTCGTGCTTATTTACTGAAAACTCACCATCGATTACATTACCTCTCTTACCTACGGTATGACGGGAGGTAAAAATATTAAAGATGTAATATAAGATTATACTGTAGATACAGTTCATATATGTAATAATTCTTCGCACTATTTTTATAAAAACTGACGTTAGATTCGTACCTCAATTTGAATTTAAAAAAAATTGTAATTTCCACGTTCTGAAAATATTATGTAATACATGTTTTTCATTTTATCATCTACATATTTATATATTACGAATAAAATAACCAGTTTTAGTTAGTTTGAATTAAATTTTAAGGTCCATTATTTAAAAAAAATATATTTAAAATTTGTATTAGTAAAGATAAGCTTTAAAAGTTAGTCAAAATATAAATTCAATGTAATCAAATAATTAACTTTATCTTAACAATTATACATACATACGTACTACTACATATAAAAAACTAAATACATTTTTGAGTTATTTTACTAGTCATACCGAAATAGATAGTACATTTTTGAAAAAAAAGGGTTCTTGAATTTAGCAACAGATGTAATCCATTATAATAAAAATAATTTTAAATATGAAAATATTTGCAATAATATCAAAAGATTCCAAGAAAAATTTAAACTATGTATTTTTAAGTTTATAAATATTTGTAGAAATTACTATAACAATTCCTATTTAAACAAAAAATTCCACGGTGTCTACAAAAATCCGCTTTATATAAATAATATCATATGTACATACCTACTTACCTTTCATGATGCTGATGTGAATAAAAATGTACGCCAAATTTAATATTTATACTTACAATGACAAAGATTTTGATTAGATTTCATATTTCTGCACAATCATATCTTTTTAGATAAAGTTTACTCCTATTTGTCAATTAGATTTTATATTATAATAAACACCAAAGATGTTAAGAATAAACAGATATTGGCCCTAATCTGTAAATCGGTGGTTAATTTTTAACCACTGGTTAAAATTTTTATCCAATAGTTATTGATTTGACAACTAAAAATCTCTTTTTATGTTATATGTCAACATACTTGATTGGTTAAAAAATAAACCAGTGGTTAAATATTAACCACTGAGATATAGAATAATAGGCTCCAATACCGCCAATATATGTACGCGTAGTAAACAATTTTAAAGCTATTACAAATGATAAAGATTTATTGCTAAAAAACTTAATTTCTATATAAATAATCTAACATTACATACGTCTTAAAAAAAATTGATTACAAGTTGATGCATCTGGCCACTCACATCTACATATATCTGCATTCCACCTCAAACCAGTAGGACATATTCTAACTTGTGGTACTTCATGTACACATTGGTAATAGGTATTACAATTTTCGTTATTTTGTAGAAGTACATCTTGCCAGTATGGTACACCTCTACAACATTCTTCAGCTGATGTTATTCCATGACGACACTCGTAGGATGTAATAGTACAGGAACCTTCGCGAGGTCCAGACGAAACCGTTGTTGTAGATGTTGTAGACTGTGCTGTTGTCGACGTAGAATTGGTAGAAGTAGGAGTTTCCTCAGATGTTGTATCTGGTGTTGTCGTTGTTGGAGAAGGTTGTACTGTTGTATTGGAATTAATAGTTGTTGTAGGTTCTGATACATTGACAGATGATGTGACAGTTGATTCATTATTATTCGTTGTTGTTGTCGGTGGTTCCGGTGTTGTTGGAGAAGGTTGTAAAGTAGTTGTATCGGAGTTAACAGTTGTAGGTTCTGATGTTGTACTGACAGGTGACGTGACAGATGATTCAGTATTATTCGTTGTTGTTAGTTCTGGAGTAGTTCTTTCTGTTGTGGTAGATGTTTCTGTGGTTGTTGTAGAAGTTGTTGTTGGAACTGTAGGTACAGGTCTATTTCTACAACTAGCAAACTGGGGTAACATACATCTTCTCAATTTAATACTCCAATACAATCTATTGGGACATTTAACAGATACTGGTTTTCCAGATACACATTTAAAATACCTCTGACAATCTCTGGGATCTGCCAAATGTTCCAACCAACTTGAAATCAAACTACAACAATATTGGGTGTTGAGTGAACCATCGTTACACTTCTCTGGGAAAGGAACTAATGCACAATTAGCTTTATCAGGCTTCTCACATTTCTGTTTTTCAATGCTCCAATGCTTATTTTTGGGGCAAGTTTTAAGAACGGGTTTACCGTGTTTACATTTATAGTATTGGTTGCAATTTTTGGGGTGCTGAAAACCAGGGGGCTTTTTTCTATTAAGAAGGCAACATGTCCATGGAGATTCTATGCCAATTAGGCAAGCATCACTGGAAGAATTTTCGTCACTGTCTTCGGAGCTGTTGCTACTTTCGTTGCTGTCTTCGTTACTATTACTGCTGTTACTTTCGTTGCTACTTTCATTACTTTCTCTGCTGTTGCTGCTATCGCTACTGTCATCGCTACTATTGCTGCTGTTGCTATCATTATTTTCGTTGCTACTTTCATTACTTTCTTTGCTGTTTTTCCTACTGTGACTTCCACTACTTTTACTACTGTTGTTGCTACTACAGTCACTATCGCTGCTGTTACTACAGTCATTACTGCTTTCGTTGCTGTTACTGCCACTGCCACGTTTCTTTCCAATAATTTTAATATCCTGAATTTCGATTCTCTCGTCTTGTAGTTGGGCAAAAATTTGCCCTACAAGCCCGACCAGAAGTATGGTCAAAATTAGAACTGAAAATAAAAATGAATTTTATTTTTAATAACTAATCACTTATTGTAGAATTTTAAGAAGAAAATAATAGGAATATGAATTTATAAAATACCTAATCAATAAAACAGGGTTTTTTTTTATAATTAGTAAGTAAGAAACGTCTCAAAATAAATAATAGTAAAATTTTGTAGAACAATATTTGTCCATACCTGTATGTTAAAAAAGGGTAAATTTTATTAGAGTTCATTTTTGGACACATATTTTATGAGACTTTTCAACTTATTTTGACTCTTTCTCCGTCCTATAAATATGCTACACTTGTTTCTTAACAGCCTGTATATACATTTCGATGTTCTGATTCTTAAACAAGAAGATTTTTTCAAAATTACCAATTTTAAAGTTATGGTTTTTGAAGTAATATACATTTTGCCAATGGTCGACACGAAATTTTTAATAAAAATAATAATTAATTAAATAATTTTTTATTCAACATTTAGTGTTAAAAATGTACACATCGAAAACCATTCCCAGAATTTTAGAATAATTATTTTTGAGTGAGAATGAGCAGCATACTTAATTTATTTTGTTTCTGCGCTCCTTTTAATTTTTCATATTTGCTCTTTAAATCTGCCAAAACGCAATTCACAGAAATGCATACGTTTTTAGCAATTTTATATTTCTGAAAGTATTACTGCTATAATATTATATGATATGCCACAAGAAAGGGAAAATGTCCAAGTTTTAAACGCGAGTTTGAGAACTTCGCTTTACATGTGCAGGTGGTACCACGAGCTCAGTATTCAAAATGGAGACTATGCAGCAGAAAGCGTTTTGTATATTATATACACGCGATGTTTATTGGTTTTTACAATGCAACGTGTATTCCGAAAGAAATGGACAATACATAACAGAATTTCCAGGTTATTCATTAGAAAATTATTTTCGGTATTGCTTTCGGAATACACGTTGCACTGTAACAACCGATAAAACATCGTGCGTACTCCAACAATATACTTATAAGACTAAAGTATACTGCTAATGCCCTATCTCTCACTTAAGAGGAGTCTGCTACAAACAATTATGTCTATGTCAGTTAGTGTAAGAATTTCCCTCCCGCTAGTTCCCCTTGTCCGTTCTACACCAATAAAATCAAAGCAATCCGGCGGTTGCGCTGAGCTATTCTTACAGACAAGTGCAGATATATATGTCTGCACTCGTCCAATGTTAGTCTCATAAATCTAACTACCACCAGCAGTATATTTTAGTTTTATAGGTATATTACTCCAACACACAAAACGCCTTCTGCTGCATAGTCGCCATTTTGAATACTGAGGTTGTGGTGCCACCTGGACGCAAAGTTCTCAAGCGCCCTTTTTAATTTGGACATTTTCCCTTTCTTAGGACATGTCATTTAATATTATATCTGTAATACTTTCTGAAATATAAAGGTTTAAAACCTGATCAATCCTTTATAATAACCCTGTATAAGAAAAAATGTCCTAATAAGCCATTGTTCTAAGATCATTTCGACAACCACAATAAAATTTATTTTGTACTTTTCTGCATAACAATAGTTTTTTATACAAAACGATAAAATTATATTTTATTGACGAGCCGAAAGTGTTATAAATTATGAATAATTTTTCTCGAGTCGATAATTAATATTTATTATATTTTTATACATATAAATTGTGGTTCTATTCCTAGAATAGAAATTTCTGATAACGTTAATTGCACATTTGAAGTTGTTATTTATTAACACAAACCGTTAAAGGTTATACAGTAGGTAGGTATTTAATTTAAATAAAAATTAAAGTACTTTATACTTTGCTGCTAAAGTATTATTTTATTTACCCTTTCGGTTAAAAATACCTCAGAAACAAATTATCGTACGATAAAAGTTTATTTATATTTTACTGTATATAACGCGTTTGTATTTGTTCCGAGCAATAACGAAACACTTTATTGGTGGATTGCATGAAAGTGGGTTAACCCTCGAGTTACGCTAACCCAGGGTTACACACCCAAACAGAGAGTTTCCAGCCTATTTGACAGCTAATCTCGGGTCAAAAAATAACTGACCGTTTTGCACGGGTTAACCCACATATAGCAAAATGTATATGGCTGACAGTTGACATTTCACGCGTCATATTTAATACAAAAAATCTAATGTGGCCAGCCCATAACCTCCCGCCAGATATTTTACCTGGTTGTACGCATAAAACGAAAAATATTTTTAAATACAAATACATATATTCATGTTTCACTACAAAATAATTATTTTAATATAAATTATGTACAATACATACATTTGCTTTATATTCGATATCCTGAATTTTTTTTTACTTTCCTTTTCTTTTTCTTTTATTCGTCATTTTTTCGCAAATACCTTTTATGTATTTTTTTAGGTATATTCTTTTGCGTTGTTGACTTTTTATTTATTTTCATAATCTTCATAATGATGTACAAATATTTTTGACAGTGGCATACAAATATTTTTGACAGTGACATTTATGTGTGAATTACAAACATTTGAATTTCTTGCCTTGATGTAATTTGATCTAAGAATTTTTACATCAAATTATTTTATATGTATTTCTTTATCTCTAAATCTATAGAAGATATAATAATGAATTTATATTTATCGAATAAAGAATTTAACGTTCTTTAATATAAGTATTTACATAAATTTTCGATAAATAATATTTAGATGATTTTTTTCTTGTAACTACTACTTCCGGTTGCCCAATTGTTACCAAAACTGACTCGACTCTTCCCATTATTGTTAGATTGAGGAATCCGTAGTTAAAAATGTCTTAAGTCTTATAGTATTTGAGTTATGGTGAATCCAACATCCCCCCCCCCCCACACACACACACACACACACACACATACCGACATCATCGTAAAAATGTTATAATCGGATTCTAGGGACCTTAAAATGTGCTTAATCACTAAAATCTGGATATGCGATTTTTAGCATGAATACAAAACTAAAAAGTAATTTTGTGTTTTGTGTTAAATATAACACATGAGATGACAACTATCGCCCAAATGCATTTTGCTATTAGTGGGTTAACCCGTGCAAATTGATGAGTTATTTTTTCACCTGAGGTTAACTGTCAAATAAGCTGAAAACTCTTTGTTTGTATATGTAACCCTGGGTTAGCGTAACCCGAGGGTTAACCCACTTTTATGCAATCCACTCTAAATGTTTCGTACCATGCAATTAGTTTCTACATTTAAAAATCACTAACCCCTGCCGCCTTGATATGTAGGTATATTTAGATAAAATATATAAAACTCCCTTACCTTTCATGTTTTCGAAAAGAAGCACTCACAAATAAAATTTATAACGCACCGACCGATAATATAAAGCGTAAACTGATGAAAGATTAGATTCACCGCCTTTAAATCTATGGGTTAGATAAAGGTTCTACCTTAGATCCAATAACAGTACTCTCATGCCTTATATTAACGTTAATGCACAACATCACGATAATTTTCGATAAGAACATGTCTATTACTTTTGGCAATTAGTAAGTTCTTAATAATACAATTGTGTGGCAATAGAATATCTAATAAATTTTGAAATGTTTATTGTAAATTAAAATCTTCTAAAACAAAATATTTAAGCACTAGTCAAAGTTATATAGTATGTGAAAAAAGAACTACCTATGCAGTGTAAATGATGGTCTGAATAGTAAATACACCAAAAATTCTAGGTTGCTTGAGCAAGTATGGTGTTGAACGCTTATTGAATTAATATTTTTCGGATTCACAGTAACTCACATAAAGAAAAGACGTGACGTGATGTACATATCTATTCAGGTAAACTTCTACGGTTAATACTAACTTGTATGAAATTTTAGATAGAATCAAGTTAAATGTATTGTTTTTAAAAAAATGGCATAATTAAGTGATGTTAAGATAAATAATTCGATACCACGATTTTGGTTTGAATACTGTCGTCATGAGATTGGTGAATATACTAAATAATTATATGCATATATGTATAGGTAAAAGGTATGCTATTATAATTAACATTAACATTATGAAATACCGTAATAAGAGGGATTACCTGAAATTTCCATTTGTTAATATTTCCAAAATTTCCGATTATATTACATATTATCTACTCGTTCAGTTTATTATTACGCTTAATGACTTTATCTATTACATTTGTTTCCAAGAACTTTTACAACTATGATTAAAAGATATAGATATAACTAAATTAGAGTGATTTTATATAAAATTTTCCAGAATCTTATAAAAGCTGCGCGCGAAATCCGTTACGTAGGCATTTAACATGAAAAAACAAGTTTTTCTATTCCCACTTGAAAAACTTATCATTTCTTCACAATCTGCAGAATATATATGTGGGCAATACTAGTTAACTGAACGGATATAATTTCATATCCATTCTAGGATGGATATGAAATCCACGAATCACAAATCTCGTAAGTCGTATAACCTAGGCAACTGTCTATTAATTTATTACAAGATTAAGAAGAAGAAAGATATAAATGTCACATTTGACATTTCAGTGTTGTCATTTAGATGGAAATATTTTCGGTATAAAAAGAGATTTGAATAATTTAATAACAATTAACTGAATTATATTATGAATTAGTTGTAAGTATTGAAAAAAAGCTTATAAAAAATGGGAATCAGAACGGTATGAAATGTCACATTGACAAGTCAAGGTTACCCTTTAGATATGGCAAAAAATCGTAAGTAGTATATAAAGTATTGTATACTTATAAAATAAAATATTATTTTAATAACAAATGACATTAAGAAAACTTACGAAAACAAGTACATAAAATGACATTAATTAATAATGTTTATAAAATTTCTATAGTTCGTATTTTCTTTCATTTCGTTAGTCGTAGAAAAAGTATGCTGTACAACTCGAGTGGAATGTCCAAATCGCCTTCGGATGATTGAACACTCCGCCTACAGTGTCGTGCTCAAACTTCATCCTCATGCGACATGGACACCATAACCACTCTTGTTGTACAAACTACTATTTCCGTGTGTTTCTTTTCAAATTATTTAAAAAAAACCATTCTAATAAAAGTTGTAGAGTATTATACAGTAAACAAAATTCATATCCATTGTTTAGTAAATACAGAAATGAAATATGAAAATATCGAAAATTACAATTTACTAGTGTTTGCCAAGCAAATAAAAAAAGACAAATAAATGCGTGATGTTTTATCTACTCGTATCAAATATTGTTACTTTTTGTTAATAAATATTAGTAGGTATTTGACCTGTATAACAATAAATTAAGTATAATGACAGATAAAGTATCATACATTTGTTTCTTTTTAAATTCCATGGCTAGAAATATTAAATTGAAATATTTGAAATATGCCATTTCCGAATAGCATTTCTCATTTATATTTCATTTTCATAGTTCCAACACATTTTTTTTTTGCTGCGGATTTAAGGTCATTTTACTTATCACCACCGTAGATACCAAATGTATAAATATTATTATTATTATTATTATTATTATTATTATTATTATTATTATTATTATTATTATTATTATTATTATTATTATTATTAAGCTCGATTAAGTCTGTATAATGGAGCGCTAGTGCCTGCTTTGATGTATGGAAGCGAATGTTGGGCATGAACGGGAAAGCATAAAAAGAGAGTGTCTGCCGTGGAAATGAGGTATTTACGTGGTGTATGTGGATATGTAGACGCGATCGCGTGAGGAATAATTTGATGTATGAAGAATGTATGGTGTGGAGAGAATGAAGAGTGAATGGCTTGTAAAGCGTATATATCTTGGTGAAATTGAGACTGTTCGATTGCGTGGCCGTCCAGTGTGTAAGTGGGTGGATGTGATTGATAAGGTGCTAAAAGAGAGAAAGTTTCCGAGTGAGAAGAGAAGAAGAGCGAGTATGAATGCGATTATGAATGTGGCCGAAGCGAAAGATGTGTGCTTAGACAGGAATGTGTGGCGAAGGATGTTTCGTAACTATTACTGTGGTCCGGTTGCGGTATTTCACTGCCGAAAATCGGTTACTTTAATATGTTAAGAGAGGAATATTTGTTGTATGGTGTCAGCTTAGTAAGAATGTTGTTGAAAGAGAGTGATTATTTTTGCAGTTGTTGTTGTTATTATTATTGTTATTTTTATTTGTGCTAACCCACTATGTGGGAGATGCGTGATTTTATGTATGTATGTTTTATTATTATTATTATTATTATTCGTGTCCAAATCATATACATAATATAAATAAATATATAAAACATTACAACAAATATTTCTCACTCCTTAGATACTGAAAGTATGCTAAAAATTTCTTATCGAAATATTAGTGAATAAGTACGATTTAAGGTCTCTACAATCCAATTTTAACATTTTTACGATGATGTTATTAGAAATATTAATTACATTCCTCATTACATTTTCTATAGATGCCAATAACATCGTAGAATTCATGTCCTTAATTCACATTCTACCTAATAATTAATTATTTACCATTATTCAAAAGAAAAACAAATACAAACAATTGCATTGTGTCAGAGCGAATTGTTTGTGATTTGAATTGTTTATTTTTTATATTAGTCGTACTATTTACATTATAATTAATATCTGTCTTCAATTAAAATTAAATGTTATCTTTCGATCGAAATCTATAATTAAAGCAAATAGATATAAAAATAAATAGGTAGGTACATTTTTTGTTTCGGTTCTTTAAAAATGATTCATAATATAGTATTCCTCCTCTGAGTGTTTATCAGTTATCAGATATTGGTATTAAAATTGTGAATGTATGTAGATAATAAAACAAGAAAAATGAAAGTGATAAACGTAATATGATACCATTATATATTTTCGTAAAGGTGTAAAACACAATCACATCACAACCCTACTATAAAAAGATTAAAGACGTATAAAAATATATTTAACAAATATGTAAAGAGTATCAGTTTTTCTTCGATTTGGAAGGAAATCTTTGACGCCAACCAAAATAGAAACCGACTATAAATAAATTTATGAAATTATGAAATAGGTTGCTATGTTCTCTGAATACTGTTTTATATCATACTTGTCTGCATAAAAATTAGTTCCAGTATTGCATCTAGATTTAGCTAAAAAAAAAAGTAGGTATATAAAAAGAGTAAAAAAAGGTAAGGAAGGTATATTGTCTTTGGTCAAACAATTCGACCGTGAGTTTTTGCTAAACAAGCTTGTTTTTGAGTCCCCAGAATATGATTTTACTATTTTTATGATGATTACTGTTATTTAATATCTTGTATAGAGAATAAGTAGATATAATATTAAATAAGTATACGAATATAAACAAATACTCCTGTGAAACTCCTATACATAAAACAGAAGACAATAGGGTCCTGCACCATAACAACAGATAATAAAATGTACATTTTATACTTAAAGTATTAACGAATAGCGATTAAGAAGAAAAAACAATTTTTAGCACGTTTTAAGGTCCCTAGAATACGATTTTACAATTTTTACGATGATGTGTGTGTGTGTTTGTGTGTGTGTGTGTGTGTGTGTGTATTTGTGTGTGTGTGTGTGTGTGTGTGTGTGTGTGTATAACAAAATTTTCGCCTACGATAACTCTAATACTACAATTCCAAGAATTATAATTCTTTCGTATTTCTCTTTGTTGCATCCATATGAAGAGCTGATTAGATTTTGGTTATAATTTGTCAACCGAAAGTACCCTCATTTGAAGATTTTAACAGTTTTTCTTGAAAGAACGATGTTAAATGTCATTTTTTCAAATTTAATTTTATTATAAATATTAAAAAACATTGTATTCTCTATACGATTTGACTATACTTCATATTAAATAGATATAGAGTTATAAACTTATAAAGAAATTAAATTTCATAAATTAGCTAGCTATGCTAGAAACAGCTACTATATTAAGAAAATTCTGATTGAAAGATGTCAGTATCAATTCACATATTCGTAGTATATTTGTGTTATAATTATACTCGAAACCTCGAAATATAGGATATTTTATAAGGGATAAATTTTTATTATAAATCAATAAAATTTAAATATTTTAAAAGCTTGTACCCCTAAAAATAGGGGCTGTAAATTTTTTCTATACCCAAATTCGAAATCCAGGAATATTTTTACATAATTATGCCAAATTTCAATTTATTTTGATTACTGACACAATTTTTATGAAAGGTTGAAAAATGAATTAATTTAAATAAATTAAATAACTATTATTGGGGTTCTTGTATATTTTTTGGTTCATAACCCCAAAATTAAGGGTTGAACATTTTTAACTATACATATTTCGATTCTACGGACTTTTTTACATATGTCCACCAAATTTCAGTCAAATCCATGCGGACATATTTTCACAAATTAACAATAAACAATGTAAAGTACGAAAACATTGTTTCCATAGGTCGTTGACCCCGTTTTTTGTTTATAACCCCAAAACTAAGGGGCGGCAACTTTTGTAGCAAACATATTTCGATTCTATGGACTTTTTTACATATGTCCACCAATTTTCAGCCAAATCGATGAGGGACCCATTTTTGCTATGAAACGCCAAACGTAAAAAAATGTTTAGGGGTTCCCATCTCTTTTAAGGGGTTGTAACCCTAAACCCAGTCGAGATACATGAAATCTGTGTGCGTCATAAAACTCAGCACCCTTCAATTAGTATGTATACAAATTTTTATAAAATTTTAACGTTTGGTTTAAAAGTTCTGCACCATTAAACTTGAAACTTGTTTTAAGAAAATTATTAACAAATTTTGTTTGAAGATTCCAGGGGATTCCGTGTGACGTCAGAGGGAATTCCCTGTGACGTTATGGTTCCCACGGGGGTTTCCCCGTTTTTAATAACGGGAGAAAGGGTAGATTTTTGTCCAACTTTAAAAATTCATAACTCGATAACGGTTTGAGATATCGGGATCAAATTTGGACAGGGTACTTTCGAGACCTTTGGGCATCGATTATTTAACATAATAAATAATTAATTAAAGCAGGGGTATTAAAAATGTTGGGGTAAAGTTAAAGTGGTATAAATTTTAAACCGTTTGAAATGTGGAGATGAAATTTCGTGTGGGTATAGTTAATAATTTGGAAATTGATTATGTATTTTGAATACATATGAAATTAATTATACCAGGGGCACCAAACTAGTGGGACCGGTATATAAAATGGTGTAAATTTGGACCCGTTTTACATATTGGGGTGAAATTTGGTACATGTACTAAGATAATTATTTATTGCAGTTAGGATACTTATATAATTATTTATACCAGTGGTACCACAAATGTTACCCTTAAAAAATAATATTTTAAACCGTTTGAAATGTGGAGATGAAATTTGGTGTGGGTATAGTTAATAATTTAGAAATTGATTACGTATTTTGGATATGTAATCATACCAGGGGTACCAAACTAGTGGGACCGGGAATATAAAATGGTGTAAATTTGGACCCGTTTTACAAATTAGAATGAAATTCAGTACATGTACTAATATAATTATTTATTGCAGTTAGGATACCTATTTAATTATTTATACCAGTGGTGCCACAAATGTAACATTAAAGAAATAATAAATGATTATTATTATTTTAATGTTTTAGTAAAAATAATTATTTTTGAACCATTGAAATATGGATTCATAGAATTATTTATACTAGTGGTACCAGACATTTTACAGTCTGAAGAACGTTATTGAAATCGAAGTTTGAGGAAAATAATATAATAAAGGTCGAAAGGGAATGTACATAGGCATTTACGAAAATTCTACCGGTATATACCGCATCTAATTACTGTGTTCGAAAACACGAGTGGTAAAAAGTTACCGTGTTCGAAAATTGTACAATACCTATCTACCAGATCCATCTACCGGATTCATGAAGAATCTAATCTCAAAAAAGGTAGTTATGCAAAGCGAAGCGCGCGCGTTAAAAATGGAAATGTGTCACTGAAACGTCACATTAGTGCTACCTTTCTACGAAACGCAGTTATACTAAAAATAATTAAAACTTTTTAATACTGCGAATTGCTTCAAAATTAAAAGAACTTTCATTTAAAATAATAAAAAAATGAGTATAAGCTAAAAATCAGATGTAGTAATTGATTTTGTTTTAAGCATTGATACATTATATAATAAATTGTCAATGAGATCAATTATAATTATTACACTACGCATGCATATTGATTTTATATCGGTTTATCAATGATTAACTTTGTTTCCGTGACATAATGAACATTATCAGGAAATTTTCTATTCAGCATCAGATCATAAATGTTTTATCTTAACAAGAGATTATAAAAAATCCTACCTTTCCCAGAACTCGAAATGCGATGACATATACAGCTGAAGCCAAGGACTTCACGTCTGAAACAATGAAAAGATTCTTAATTCCTCTGTAAAGATTATAAGTAAAGCAAATATTACATAGAAAAACATAAACAACATTTTAAACATATTACAATTGAGTGAAAATAGATGCTACCTGAAAGTAGCATCTATGCACGATTAAAATTTTTTTAGCGAGCATAGATGCTACCTGAAAATTTGAAGAACTGTATACTTGCTAGAATGTGCGACATTCTAATTCTGAAACAGAGGAAAAAAATTATAACAATTTACAAAAAAAAATTGTTATTTTGCTTAACACAATAAAATTATGTAGGTACGTTTAATTATTGTTCTTATTGACCATAGCATACAACAATTTAATCTGATAACGTACTTATGCTGATAACTGAGACAAATAAATTTATATCTGAATTTAAAATCACAGCACTTACGAGTACACCACATATTTTTTTCTGATTTAAAACATTGATTTCAAAAGAGTTTATGTAGTAATCCTTTAATTATTAATATTTTATTAATCTTTATATACATGAGATTTAACTTAAATCAAACGTTTCTTATTGTTCTGAAGTGACACTCAAATATTTTTCTAAGATAAAGATTAAATGCATAAAAATATTAAAAGAAAACTTGCACTTCCTTCCGACAAAGTGGCCGAGTGGAATATTTATGGATATAATGAAAATTCCGAGGAAAATTCGTACAAGTAATTTGAACAATATAGATTTTTATCTATATATCTACGTCTCATGTATAAATATTTCAAACAGTAATCACAATTAAAAAATGATGCGATTATTTTTTACCTATAGACTTTAACCGTATATGATGTAAGTATATTGTTTACAGGAAAAAAATATTAAATAAGAAAACTAGATCACATAAATCATAAAAACTTTAACTTCAAACTTGATTCTCTTTTTTTTTTTTTATTTTTTAAAATTAATATGTATTCATGGTACAAGAGTGAGTAAATATAAGTTCTATCCACAAGCTGAAAGTTTTACACGCGAGAACTGAATCAAATTTTTAGTCTCAAATGACCTCCACTTGAAGACTTTATGTTTAAAATTAATATCTATTTTTTTAAGTTACTAGCGATTAATAGTTATTTGTGTTTCTAGAACGGAGTTTTTGTATCCATCCTCTCATCATCAGTGCTATTTTAGTAACACGAAGTAATAGATAAAGTGTCACTTTATATCATGCAAAAATTAGATAAAAAAACTACACAATTTAAAAATTATAATAGACCTTTTATCTAAGCAGAATTTAGAGTGCGTTTTTTTTTTCTTAAAATAGTCTATCAAGTAGTACTTTTACCGCAACGGTTGATAAATAGTACTTTAAAACAAGGATAGATAAAGTACTTTAATTTGTTATTTAAAAGTAAATTATGTAAATATATTTTAAACTTTGACGATTTGTCTTAATAACAAGTTCAAATGTGCAATTAACGTTATACGAATAATAATTTACTTTATAATTGATACATGACGATTTAATTAATCTATATATATATATATATATATATATATATATATATATATATATATATACCTACTATTAGAAATTGAGAAAAACGTTTCATATAAAATTTTATTGTTTTTTTTATACTCTATTTACTGACGGACAAACTTTTGTTCAATCACTATCTTTATCACTTTTTCTCTTATTTTTCGCTAATGGCGAAAACAGTTGAAGATCAGTCCTATGTTGATTAAGCTTTTTACTTATTTTCGTTAGTACTATATGCCCTTATATATTTTTGTAACACCATCCATATATATATAGAATCGAATGGCCCAACCCCCGTGCTTGTAACATTTATTGTTCATTAACAACAGACCGCCAAAGTCAAAAAATCTTGTAAGTTTTCATTAAAAATAAAAATTTCTATTTTAGATTCTAAGCTCTAGGGAATTTAATCATTATTTTTCCCGTAACTAGCGGATCTAAATTAGTGGAAAATGATACTTTTTATTTATATATAAGCTGGTTTAATTTTTAGTAGACTACTGAATATTTGTAGGTACATTTTTTTTGTTTTTTGCATTGTGATACAGTATCAGCAGAAAACAAAAATTCAAAATATCTTAGACATATGAAGAAACGTCCATAGAATCGAATGGCCCAACCCCCGTGCTTCTAACATTTATTGTTCATTAGCTACAGACCGCCAATGTAAAAAAATCTTGTTGTACTGAGGATTTGTAAGTACATTTTTTTTTTGTTTTTTGCATTGTGATACAGTATCAGCCGAAAACAAAAATTAAAAATATGTTAAACATATGTAGAAACGTCCATAGAATCGACTGGTTTAACCCCCGTGCCTCTAACATTTACTGTTCATTAGCTACAGATCGCCAATATCAAAAACTCTTATAAGTTTTCATTAAAAATAAAAATTTCTATTTTGGATTCTAAGCCCTAGGGAATTTTTTCATTATTTTTCCCGTAACCAGCGGAAGTGAGTTAGGGGAAAATGATACTTTGCATTTATATACAGGCTGGTTTAATTTTTAGTAGACTACTGAATATTTGTATGTACAATTTTTTTGTTTTTTGCATTATAATACAGTATCAACCAAAACAAAAATTGAAAATATTTTAGACATATGTAGATACGCACATAGAATCGAATGGTCTAACCCCCGTGCCTCTAACATTTACTGTTCATTAATTACAGACCGCCAAAGTCAAATTTTTTTGTAAGTTTCATTAAAAATAAAAATTTCTATTTTGGATTCTAAACCCTAGGGAATTTTTTCATTATTTTTCCCGTAACCAGCGGAAGTGAGTTAGGGGAAAATGATACTTTGCATTTATATACAGGCTGGTTTAATTTTTAGTAAACTACTGAATATTTGTATGTACAATTTTTTTGTTTTTTGCATTATAATACAGTATCAACCAAAACAAAAATTGAAAATATTTTGGACATATGTAGATACGCACATAGAATCGAATGGTCTAACCCCCGTGCCTCTAACATTTACTGTTCATTAGCTACAGACCGCCAAAGTCAAAAACTCTTGTAAGTTTTCATTAAAAATAAAAATTTCTATTTTGGATTCTAAGCCCTAGGGAATTTTTTCATAATTTTTCCCGTAACCAGCGGAAGTGAGTTAGGGGAAAATGATACTTTGCATTTATATACAGGCTGGTATAATTTTTAGTAGACTACTGAATATTTGTATGTACAATTTTTTTGTTTTTTGCATTGTAATACAGTATCAACCAAAAACAAAAATTGAAAATATTTTGGACATATGTAGATACGCACATAGAATCGAATGGTCTAACCCCCGTGCCTCTAACATTTACTGTTCATTAGATACAGACCGCCAAATTCAAAAACTCTTGTAAGTTTTCATTAAAAATAAAAATTTCTATTTTGGATTCTAAGCCCTAGGAAATTTATTCATTATTTTTCCCGTAACCAGCGGAAGTGAGTTAGGGGAAAATGATACTTTGCATTTATATACAGGCTGGTTTAATTTTTAGTAGACTACTGAATATTTGTATGTACAATTTTTTTGTTTTTTTGCATTGTAATACAGTATCAACCAAAACAAAAATTGAAAATATTTTGGACATATGTAGATACGCACATAGAATCGAATGGTCTAACCCCCGTGCCTCTAACATTTACTGTTCATTAGCTACAGACCGCCAAACTCAATAAATCTTGTAAGTTTTCATTAAAAATAAAAATTTCTATTTTGGATTCTAAGTCCTAGGGATTTTTTTCATTATTTTTCCCGTAACCAGCGGAAGTGAGTTAGGGGAAAATGAAACTTTGTATTTATATACAGGTTGGTTTAATTTTTAGTAGACTACTGAATATTTGTATGTACAATTTTTTTGTTTTTTGCATTGTAATACAGTATCAACCAAAACAAAAATTGAAAATATTTTGGACATATGTAGATACGCACATAGAATTGAATGGTCTAACCCCCGTGCCTCTAACATTTCCTGTTCATTAGCTACAGACCGCCAAAGTCAAAAACTCTTGTAAGTTTTCATTAAAAATAAAAATTTCTATTTTGGATTCTAAGCCCTAGGGAATTTTTTCATTATTTTTCCCGTAACCAGCGGAAGTGAGTTAGGGGAAAATGATACTTTGCATTTATATACAGGCTGGTTTAATTTTTAGTAGACTACTGAATATTTGTATGTACAATTTTTTTGTTTTTTGCATTGTAATACAGTATCAACCAAAACAAAAATTGAAAATATTTTGGACATATGTAGATACGCACATAGAATCGAATGGTCTAACCCCCGTGCCTCTAACATTTACTGTTCATTAGCTACAGACCGCCAAATTCAAAAACTCTTGTAAGTTTTCATTAAAAATAAAAATTTCTATTTTGGATTCTAAGCCCTAGGAAATTTTTTCATTATTTTTCCCGTAACCAGCGGAAGTGAGTTAGGGGAAAATGATACTTTGCATTTATATACAGGCTGGTTTAATTTTTAGTAGACTACTGAATATTTGTATGTACAATTTTTTTGTTTTTTTGCATTGTAATACAGTATCAACCAAAACAAAAATTGAAAATATTTTGGACATATGTAGATACGCACATAGAATCGAATGGCCTAACCCCCGTGCCTCTAACATTTACTGTTCATTAGCTACAGACCGCCAAAGTCAAAAACTCTTGTAAGTTTTCATTAAAAATAAAAATTTCTATTTTGGATTCTAAGTCCTAGGGAATTTTTTCATTATTTTTCCCGTAACCAGCGGAAGTGAGTTAGGGGAAAATGAAACTTTGTATTTATATACAGGTTGGTTTAATTTTTAGTAGACTACTGAATATTTGTATGTACAATTTTTTTGTTTTTTGCATTGTAATACAGTATCAACCAAAACAAAAATTGAAAATATTTTGGACATATGTAGATACGCACATAGAATTGAATGGTCTAACCCCCGTGCCTCTAACATTTCCTGTTCATTAGCTACAGACCGCCAAAGTCAAAAACTCTTGTAAGTTTTCATTAAAAATAAAAATTTCTATTTTGGATTCTAAGCCCTAGGGAATTTTTTCATTATTTTTCCCGTAACCAGCGGAAGTGAGTTAGGGGAAAATGATACTTTGCATTTATATACAGGCTGGTTTAATTTTTAGTAGACTACTGAATATTTGTATGTACAATTTTTTTGTTTTTTGCATTGTAATACAGTATCAACCAAAACAAAAATTGAAAATATTTTGGACATATGTAGATACGCACATAGAATCGAATGGTCTAACCCCCGTGCCTCTAACATTTACTGTTCATTAGCTACAGACCGCCAAATTCAAAAACTCTTGTAAGTTTTCATTAAAAATAAAAATTTCTATTTTGGATTCTAAGCCCTAGGAAATTTTTTCATTATTTTTCCCGTAACCAGCGGAAGTGAGTTAGGGGAAAATGATACTTTGCATTTATATACAGGCTGGTTTAATTTTTAGTAGACTACTGAATATTTGTATGTACAATTTTTTTGTTTTTTTGCATTGTAATACAGTATCAACCAAAACAAAAATTGAAAATATTTTGGACATATGTAGATACGCACATAGAATCGAATGGCCTAACCCCCGTGCCTCTAACATTTACTGTTCATTAGCTACAGACCGCCAAAGTCAAAAACTCTTGTAAGTTTCCATTAAAAATAAAAATTTCTATTTTGGATTCTAAGCCCTAGGGAATTTTTTCATTATTTTTCCCGTAACCAGCGGAAGTGAGTTAGGGGAAAATGATACTTTGCATTTATATACAGGCTGGTATAATTTTTAGTAGACTACTGAATATTTGTATGTACAATTTTTTTGTTTTTTGCATTGTAATACAGTATCAACCAAAAAAAAAATTGAAAATATTTTGGACATATGTAGATACGCACATAGAATCGAATGGTCTAACCCCCGTGCCTCTAACATTTACTGTTCATTAGCTACAGACCGCCAAAGTCAAAAACTCTTGTAAGTTTTCATTAAAAATAAAAATTTCTATTTTAGATTCTAAGCTCTAGGGAATTTAATCATTATTTTTCCCGTAACTAGCGGATCTAAATTAGTGGAAAATGATACTTTTTATTTATATACAGGCTGGTTTAATTTTTAGTAGACTACTGAATATTTGTAGGTACATTTTTTTTGTTTTTTGCATTGTGTTACAGTATCAGCAGAAAACAAAAATTCAACATATTTTAGACATATGAAGAAACGTCCATAGAATCGAATGGCCCAACCCCCGTGCTTCTAACATTTATTGTACATTAGCTACAGACCGCCAATGTAAAAAAATCTTGTTGTACTGAGTATTTGTAGGTACATTTTTTTTTGTTTTTTGCATTGTGATACAGTATCAGCCGAAAACAAAAATTAAAAATATGTTAAACATATATAAAAACGTCCATAGAATCGACTGGTTTAACCCCCGTGCCTCTAACATTTACTGTTCATTAGCTACAGACCGCCAATATCAAAAACTCTTGTAAGTTTTCATTAAAAATAAAAAATTCTATTTTGGATTCTAAGCCCTAGGGAATTTTTTCATTATTTTTCCCGTAACCAGCGGAAGTGAGTTAGGGGAAAATGATACTTTGCATTTATATACAGGCTGGTTTAATTTTTTGTAGACTACTGAATATTTGTATGTACAATTTTTTTGTTTTTTGCATTGTAATACAGTATCAACCAAAACAAAAATTGAAAATATTTTGGACATATGTAGATACGCACATAGAATCGAATGGTCTAACCCCCGTGCCTCTAACATTTACTGTTCATTAGCTACAGACCGCCAAAGTCAAAAACTCTTGTAAGTTTTCATTAAAAATAAAAATTTCTATTTTGGATTCTAAACCCTAGGGAATTTTTTCATTATTTTTCCCGTAACCAGCGGAAGTGAGTTAGGGGAAAATGATACTTTGCATTTATATACAGGCCGGTTTAATTTTTAGTAGACTACTGAATATTTGTATGTACAATTTTTTTGTTTTTTGCATTGTAATACAGTATCAACCAAAACAAAAATTGAAAATATTTTGGACATATGTAGATACGCACATCGAATTGAATGGTTTAACCCCCGTGCCTCTAACATTTACTGTTCATTAGCTACAGACCGCCAAAGTCAAAAAATCTTGTAAGTTTTCATTAAAAATAAAAATTTCTATTTTGGATTCTAAGTCCTAGGGAATTTTTTCATTATTTTTCCCGTAACCAGCGGAAGTGAGTTAGGGGAAAATGATACTTTGCATTTATATACAGGCTGGTTTAATTTTTAGTAGACTACTGAATATTTGTATGTACAATTTATTTTGTTTTTTTGCATTGTAATACAGTATCAACCAAAACAAAAATTGAAAATATTTTGGACATATGTAGATACGCACATAGAATCGAATGGTCTAACCCCCGTGCCTCTAACATTTACTGTTCATTAGCTACAGACCGCCAAAGTCATTAAATCTTGTAAGTTTTCATTAAAAATAAAAATTTCTATTTTGGATTCTAAGCCCTAGGGAATTTTTTCATTATTTTTCCCGTAACCAGCGGAAGTGAGTTAGGGGAAAATGATACTTTGCATTTATATACAGGCTGGTTTAATTTTTAGTAGACTACTGAATATTTGTATGTACATTTTTTTTTGTTTTTTTGCATTGTAATACAGTATCAACCAAAACAAAAATTGAAAATATTTTGGACATATGTAGATACGCACATAGAATCGAATGGTCTAACCCCCGTGCCTCTAACATTTACTGTTCATTAGCTACAGACCGCCAAACTCATTAAATCTTGTAAGTTTTCATTAAAAATAAAAATTTCTATTTTGGATTCTAAGCCCTAGGGAATTTTTTCATTATTTTTCCCGTAACCAGCGGAAGTGAGTTAGGGGAAAATGATACTTTGCATTTATATACAGGCTGGTTTAATTTTTAGTAGACTACTGAATATTTGTATGTACAATTTTTTTGTTTTTTTGCATTGTAATACAGTATCAACCAAAACAAAAATTGAAAATATTTTGGACATATGTAGATACGCACATAGAATCGAATGGTCTAACCCCCGTGCCTCTAACATTTACTGTTCATTAGCTACAGACCGCCAAAGTCAAAAACTCTTATAAGTTTTCATTAAAAATAAAAATTTCTATTTTGGATTCTAAGCCCTAGGGAATTTTTTCATTATTTTTCCCGTAACCAGCGGAAGTGAGTTAGGGGAAAATGATACTTTGCATTTATATACAGGCTGGTTTAATTTTTAGTAGACTACTGAATATTTGTATGTAAAATTTTTTTGTTTTTTTGCATTGTAATACAGTATCAACCAAAACAAAAATTGAAAATATTTTGGACATATGTAGATACGCACATAGAATCGAATGGTCTAACCCCCGTGCCTCTAACATTTACTGTTCATTAGCTACAGACCGCCAAAGTCAAAAACTCTTGTAAGTTTTCATTGAAAATAAAAATTTCTATTTTGGATTCTAAGCCCTAGGGAATTTTTTCATTATTTTTCCCGTAACTAGCGGAAGTGAGTTAGGGGAAAATGATACTTTGCATTTATATACAGGCTGGTTTAATTTTATTAGACTACTGAATATATGTATGTACAATTTTTTTGTTTTTTGCATTGTAATACAGTATCAGCTAAAACAAAAATTGAAAATATTTTATACATATGTAGAAACGTCCATAGAATCGAATGGGTTAACCCCCGTGCCTCTAACATTTACTGTTCATTAGATACAGGCCGTCAAAATCAAGAAATCTTTAAGTTTTTATTAAAAATAAAAATTTCTATTTTGGATTCTAAGTCATAGGAAAATTTGTAACTGAATATTTGTAGGTACATTTTTTTTTGTTTTTTGCGTTGTGATACAGTATCAGTTGAAAACAAAAATATGCTAGACATATGTAGAAACGTCCATAGAATCGAATGGCCTAACCTCCGTGCCTCTAACATTTCCTGTTCATTAGCTACAGACCGCCAAAGTCAAAAATTTCAATTTTGGATTCTAAGAATTTTTCTAGGGAATTTTGTCATTATTTTTCCCGTAACCAGCGGATCTGAGTTAGGGGTCAGACTACTGAATATTTGTAAGTACATTTTTTTTGTTTTTTGCATAGTAATACAGTATTAGCCGATAACAAAAATTGAAAATATTTTAGACATATTTATATTTTTATTTTACGATTGAAATAGTTTAATTACCGGCTTGCGAAAAATAATTCATTTGCGACACTTCCCACTCATTGATAAAATAGAATATTATCTTCTTGAATAAAAAAATAACAATTTGTTTTTAAATAGATTATGTCAAAAAATGTTAATATTCTTAAGAATTAGGTTAGTTATTAATCTGCTAATAAAAAATATTACTCTTGTTTCATTTATAGTGTACATTAATATTTCTTTTAAAAAATATATTACTTTCTTATTATTTACTACATAATTATCTACTTGACAGAGAAATAAACCGAATTTGTATGTTGCCTAGCTCTGTCTGTTTACTTTTCACGCACTAGTGCTTAAAAATTAACTCTTTGCACACTGTAAAGAGTACGTGAAGTATGTACTTTACGCACGGTTGTAGGAAAAATACATTATCTATTGCTATCTGTTTACAACAGCACAACTGCGCGAAAATATTTTTTTAATGAGTATCTTTAAATAAATAAAAGAAATGAATCAGATTTGTTACAGAGCTTCAAAAATTTTATAGAAAGATTTAGAAGTTTTTTTAAAAAATAAATAATATTCATAGTTACATAATGCGAAAAAAATATAATTCGATACAATGATAATATTAAAAATTAATGGTCAATAATTGCACTTATTAATTAATCCAGTATCAATGAAAGTTCACGAATCAAAGTATTATCTAGAAAAAACACTTATAAATTCCGAAATTAAATGACTAATCCATTAACAAAACAAATATATGTATCTCTTCGCGTGATGCAGGAACGATTTGACTATCTGTTAAGCAGAAATCAAATGTTGAGATCAATAGGGCTGGCGATTGATAAGTATCGACCAATTTTTTATCAATATCTCATGTATAAAAGCACGCATCATGCCTAAATACATCAAGTATCGAAACAATATCCAACATGATACGTAAGTACCTTTTTTAAATTTAATTCATAATTTCATTTTTTTTGGAAAATTTTTTGGAAAATACTTTTATTATATTCTATTGTAATCGGATACCTAAGAAATATACAACTGAGCGATTTGAACGATGTAACATTCTAAACGATTGCGTTTCTGAGATTAAAAGTGCATTCACAAATGAAAATTAGGTTTATGGTTTTTGTTTAAGTAATTCATTTATAAATGTAAGTTTAAATTACCGGAAAATTATTTTTGATATGTAACACCTGTGCGTAATCAGAATATAGGACGAGCAGAACATGCGTTACTCTAAGAAAAAGTGTTGGGAATGATAAGTGTAGACCCCTTCTGCCTTCTGTGGTACTAAGGTTGATGTATTGGAAATGAGTTGAGAGTACATAACAGCATCATACATAATTTTGTTACGCAATGTTGAATTGTTGATATATTCATATTATTAAAACAAAGCTGTATTTTCTTAACTTTATTTATTAATTTTATATTTCTATTATTGCCATAATTAACGATATTTGTTCAAATCAAATTGTCAGAAACGTCAAATGAGTTAACTTACGTTGTGACAGATCACGTCACATATAAAACGTCAAGCATTTATTTATTTTTTGTTCAATTCCATGGCTGTCGATATTTTTAACGTAATTTTCGACATTTTCATATTTAATTTCTGTCGTTATAAAGCATGTAAAGGTAATTCTGTTTATTGTTTTAGTTGTCGAAATTTATAACTTTTATTTGACGCATTTTTGCTTAAAATAACTAGGCGAGCAGGAAATTGCAAAAAACTGATTTCCTATGTTAATCTCCTATGTACACCTTTAAAATAGACACACGGTATATATATATATATATATATATATATATATATATATATATATATATATATATATATATATATATATCAAAGCGCAATTCATAGAAACGCATACGTGTAAAATGGCTTATAATTTAAAATCGTTCAGATATGTATCGACTACTTGTACTTTGTATTTTAAATTTTAATAAAGTCATAAAAATTTATAAAAGCTGTTATATTTTTTGCTTTTGCTAAAATTAGAATGCCCACTCACTGAAATATACTTCTTCAATTTTACTCATACATTCCATCTGTTTATAATGCAAATAATTTGAATCTTCTTTTAGGTACTATCTCGTTAGTGTATCTTTTGCTGCTAGGGTTCTTGGGAACCCAAGCATATCCCACCTCATGTGAAGGAGTTGGAGAAGACGAAATAGTTCTTTTCCCAAATCCAGCAAACTGCAATACTTTCTTTCAATGTGTATACGGAAAACCAGTCGAAATGGCATGCTCCGCAGGTCTTCATTGGAACGACCGTTTGCATCAATGCGACTATCCTGATGTTGCGCAATGCGAAGAAAAAATTAACCCTTCCAGTAAATTCAAATCTTTTAGAATATACAATAGCTGCGTTGGAATACCATCCAGCGTAGATATGCTTTTTCCAAACCCAGACAATTGTGAAACCTATATTCAGTGTGTTCATGGACAACCAGTAGTAAGACCATGTCCAAAAAATCTCCATTGGAGCACAGCCGCAAATCGGTGCGAATGGCCCGCAATTGCAAATTGTACAAGAAATTCATGCGCAAATGTCCCTGACAATAAAGATGTTCTTCTTCCCAATCCAAAAGATTGTGGATCGTATATCCAATGTGTTCACCAACAACCAGTTGTGCGATCATGTCCTACAGGTCTTCACTGGAGTGTTAAAGCTAACAGGTGTGAATGGCCTAGTAATGCTGCATGTACCGTAACTTCACAACCTAAGCAAAATTACAATAATTGTTCAGCAGTACCAGTTGATGAAATTGTTTTATTACCAAACCCCAACAACTGTTCAACTTATATTAAATGTACACAGCAGCGACCAGTTGTGATGCCATGCCCAATAGGACTACACTGGAACAATTCCACCAGACAATGCGATTTTCCCCAAAATTCTCGATGTCGTGAGACAAACACAACTACAAATAAACAAAATTACAATAATTGTGCGACAGTACCAGATGATCAAATTGTTTTACTACCAAACCCAAAAAATTGTTCAACGTATATTCAATGCACTCATCAGCAGCCAGTTGTAATGCCTTGTCCGACCGGTCTACAGTGGAACAATGCCATAAAGCAATGCGACTTTCCACAAAATACTCAATGTCGACAGGTCAAGTCAATAATACCAAATAGATGCCAAGGAGGACCATCCAACATCAATGAGCTTCTTCCTAATCCAGCTAATTGTAGTACTTACATCCAATGTGTCCACGGGCAAGAAATGGTACGACCTTGTCCTAAAGGACTACACTGGAGCGTAATTGCTAATCGATGTGATTGGCCTGAAATTGCAAATTGCAGGAGAAATTCCTGCGAAGGTGTTCCTGAAACTCATGATGTCCTTCTCCCTAATCCAGAAGATTGTGGATCATACATACAGTGTGTTCACCAACAACCGGTCGTACGACAATGTCCTGAAGGTCTTCACTGGAGTGTTGTAACTAACACATGTGATTGGCCATATGCTGCAAATTGTGAACAAATTAATCCTTAATTTGTTATTTTATGTGGAAATAGATTATAATAAAAATTATTTATATATTTTTTTATGTCATCGTTTTATTGCCATAAAGCATTATTATCAGCTCTAAAAATTAATTAGCACATTATTACCAGCTACTAGTTGTGTACACATATTATTTCGTGCAAATTTGATAAGATAAAACAATAAATTTTGTATGTTATCATTGGAAGATAATTTGTGACGTCAAATAATTTCGTTGAATAAAAAGTTCAAAGTAAAGAATTTCTGTTCCTTTCCATGTCATTGTACTACGCATATATTATTACTTAAACAGAAATATAATCTGGGCAAATATTGGTTTAATAATATATACAGGGAGGTTTTGAACTTAATGCCGTAAATTTAAGAGTATGTATGACATGTGTAGATTACGAAACAGAGAAAAAAAATTAAAATTCGATAAAAGGAAAATTCGACTTTTCTTAAGGAAACTTTTTTTTTTACTGCTGTTTTAATTAATATTCCATTAAAAATATGGTTATCAAAAATAAATTCAAAATTAGTGTATAAGATTATACCGTGTGTCTATCTTAAAGGTGTACATAGGAGATTAACATGGAAAATAAGTTTTTTTGGAATTTCCTGCTCGCCTAATTATTTTAAGCAAAAACGCGTCAAATAAAAGTTTTGGGGCACAAAATTATGCATCTATATCAATAAACAGAATTACCTTTACCTGCTTTGTAACGACAGAAATTAAATATGAAAATGTCGAAAATTACGTTGAAAATATCGATAGGCATGGAATTAGACAAAAAATAAATACATCAACGCTATTGTTTTTCGTTTTACCTGACAATTTAGTTTAAAATTTATAACAAATTTAAATTACTGAAATTTTGGTCGAACTAATATGATAATCTACTATTATTAGTTTTACAAGTTTACTTCTCGTACTATAATATTAATAAGCCCATAAATGGTGTTCGAAGTGCACATATAAGAGGTCTAGCAAGCTGAAGGCTATAAAAGCTTATTGCGTTGGAAGAGCATGTAAAATTTTATGTAATAAGGAGTAAATACTGTAATAGGAGCCATAATCCATATTAATAGGCCTATTTTTAATTCATTTATCGTACACCAATAGTAGTATTTCTAATAATAACTAAACAAATCTTTATTACCCCTCGCTAAGAGAGGTATTGTATTCATGCCAAAAATAACATTTTTACGATGATGTCCGTATGTGTGTGTGGGTGTGGATGTGTGTGTGGATGTGTGTGGATGTTGTATTCACGATTTCTCAAATACTATAAGTCTTAAGACATTTTTAACTACGGATTCCTCAATTTAACAATAATGGGAAGAGTTGATTAAGTTTTGGTAACAATTGGACAACGGGAAGTAGTAGTTACAAGAAAAAAATCATCTAAATATTATTTATCGAAGATTTATGTTTATATTAAAGAACGTTAAATTCTTTATTCGATAAATATAAATTCATTATTATATCTTCTATAGATTTAGAGATAAAGAAATGCATATAAAATAATTTGATGTAAAGAATCTCAGATCAAACTACTACAAGGCAAGAAATTCAAATGTTTGTAATTGACACATAAATGTCACTGTCAAAAATATTTGTATGCCACTGTCAAAAATATTTGTACATTATTATGAAGATTATGAAAATAAAAAAAGTCAACAACGCAAGAGAATATACGTAAAAAAGAATATAAAAGGAATTTGCGAAAAAAATACGAATATAAAGAAAAGGAAAGCCCAAATAATATGATTCTGTGCTCGTATTGTTCTTGTCATTAAAATAGTTAATTTGACAATGTTTATAAAATAAATACGTAAGCATAGCAATGTTCCTTATTCGGAATATAAAATAATTTACACTTCAGTCTTATAAAATTATATTTTCAACCTTGAAAAGATATATACCTATATAAAATGACCAGTTAATCTCGGTCGTACATAAGATAATAAACCTCTCTTAGTAAATATGTAAATATTTCTATTTTTTTGTTTTGAAAGCAAGTGCAAATATACAATTAAATGCATTGTTCATTCAACAATTTGAAATTATATAATATTTACTGAGGCATTTTTTAAACTTATAAATATTTGAATTTCTAAGAAAACTGTAGTGGAAAAACAAACAGTCTTAAATGTATTTTTCTTATATTTAATTATATAAGATTCTAGTAATAAAAACATACATATTCGTACATACACAATACAAATACATATATGTGGCTCAATACAGAAACAACCAATATTAGCATTTCGTAATTTTGAAAACTAATGATATAAAATCATTATAAAACGGCTGGATTCTAGAATACCAACACCCCTTGTCTTCTTTTAGCGAAAATATAACAAAGAAATATAAAATTAAAGTGGCAAAGCAGGTATTGTACTTTGCTTGCTAATTTTAAAAAAAACACAGAACGCAATTCTTAGTTTGACGAAACTCGCATGGTTACATTCATTTATATATATATATATATATATATATATATATATATATATATATATATATATATATATATATATATATATATATATATATATATATATATAAAACCATCACAATTATATTTTTGAGGGATAGTTATAATAATAATTTTTTATTGAATGAGTAATAACCATTTAGAAGCTACAGGCAAAAATAGAGAAAATGAGCTAGACAAAAATTCATCGTTCATAATGCAACATGAAATTATCTATAATATGCATCAGCAGTCATTTTTGGATATAGGCTGTTCCAAAAGTTACAGGCAGTTAAAAAAACATTTATTTTTGAATAATTTTTATAATAAACAATGAATTTTTGTCTATCTCATTTTCTTTATTTTTGTCTGTAGCTACTAAACGGTTAATGCTAGCAACGTGTACGCTGAAAATTTGGAATCTACATAAAATTCTGTATAATACATATCAGCAGCCATTTTTGTATATAGGTTGTTCCAAAAGTTACAGGCAGTTAAACATACACTTATTTTTGAATAATTTTTATAATAAACAATGAATTTTTGTCTAGCTCATTTTCTTTATTTTTGCCTGTAGCTACTAAACGGTTAATGCTAGCAACGTGCATGTTGAAAATTTGGAATCTACATAAAATTCTCTATAATATACATCAGCAGTCATTTTTCTAATAATATAAAAAATATTCAAAAATAAGTATATGTTTAACTGCCTGTAACTTTTGGAATAGCCTATATACAAAAATAGCTGCTGATATATATTATAGAGAATTTTATGTAGATTCCAAATTTTTAGCGTACACGTTGCTAGCATTCACCGTTTAGTAGCTACAGGCAAAAATAAAGAAAATAAGCTAGACAAAAATTAATCGTTTAATATAAAAAATATTCAAAAATAAGTGTATGTTTAACTGCCTGTAACTTTTGAAATAGCCTATATACCGAATGTCCACTCGAAACGAGATGAGATGTCATGGGAACATTGCCTTCACATCTCCGCCATGTGATTTTTATGGGGATATCTGAAGACAGAAGTTTATAAACACCGCCCTACAACTCTGCTTTAGCTGAATAATTTTATTCGACAGGATAGCCCGAATGTTGGAAGGTGTAGAGAGGAAGAGGAACTTAAGAACACACATTTACACAAATATATCATTTCCACAACAGTTACTTTCCTTTTATGACTACCTGTCGAAGCCTAGTTTCAGTATTCAGTTCCATACGTATATACACATGAAACAAGTAGTTAATCGAATTTTTCGTAATACCTTCTCGATTAAAGCTACTGGAAAAATGCAATTAAAAATGAAAATGTGTATATCAAATGCAATGAACTTTGCGTTCTAGTATAATAATCCATTGTACGTATAGTTGTTTATTTATTGTACAATTAAAATTAATCTACGGATTATCCCTTGCATTACTAAATAAATCATTTATAGTTTTATTACTGTTTTGACAGTATATTGCAAGGTAATGCATACCTACTTATCATTATAAATATCATTTAACATTCCAATAAATAACAGTTGAGTTCTGCAAAGATACTTTCAACCAAAGATATACACAACATTTTTTCTACGATCTGAAAGATTAATCAACTTTTAATAAATAATAATAAACATCTTTGAAAATATAAAATTTCAGTGTCTGGTCTGTAAAACCTACTGTGCAGACCTTTATATCATCATGCATGGATCGTTTCCGACACGTAGCGTTTCCCGCACCACATTTGTGCGAATTTTCATATCATCAAATAATGCACTATTCCACATTATCCTACTTGCTTGTAAATATGTTAAATCTGTATAGTGAATTGTGTGTAATATCAATTTTGTTAGAAGAGGAGATTGTTCAAAATAGTGAGAACCTTTTTCCATTCATAAAGTACTTAAAGGGGGTGTAAACCAAAAATCAAAATTGTAATATGAAAAATTCTTAGAACAAATTTTCAAATCGCATATTTCTATTGTTAAAGGTAAAAGAATTAGAAATAATAAAGAATATTTTATTCTCTATATGATTTGATTACATTTTATACTTCATATTCAATGGATATTGAGTTAAAGATTATAAAGAAATTAAATTTCATAAAGCAGCTATCTATGCAATAATTCTGGAAACAGTTAATATAATTTTAAAAAATCTAATGTGGTCAACACTTTACCTTTCGTCAGTTCCATCTATTTTATACAAATTCCTAACAGACAGTTTTTTTGTGAAAGATTTTATATTTCCGGTACAATACCCTGCCTCAGTTCTATGTATTTTGTACAAATTCCATATAGAAAGTTTCTTAGAATTGATTCTATACTTGCAGTAAAATTATAACAGTTGACATTGACATCTGTCTGTCAATATTTTTTAAATTATATTAGCTGTTTCCAGTGTTATTGCATAGCTGGCTGCTTTATGAAATTTAATTTCTTTATAATTATTTAATTTAATACGCACATGTCAAAATCCGAATATGTGAATTTTAGTATGATCCCTATCCCCATATTTTTCGTATATAATACAATTGGAAATAAAGATAGTAAAATAGGGGTGGTACAAACCTACTTGTTATTGTTAAGCAAAAAACTAAAAGTAGATGATAAAAATATAATTTATAATGATCTTTCAAAGGTCTAATCTCTTCAAATTGTTGATGGTAACGGTGACTATTCACAATTTTGATATCAAATTTAAATTTTGACTCACTTATATTGCAGACAGTAAGAAAATATTGATAAAATTCACACGTGCAAAAAACGAATAACAATTCCTAATATAATCAATTTTAATTTATTATTTACGAGCAGATTAATTTTACACTGATATAATAGAGTAATAAAGTTTTTATTCATTTGTAAGTTACTGTATCTACCAGTATATCGTCATTAAAATATTCAATACAAGTATGATTTTTATTTTTTTTAAATGCGAAAAATTATTTTTTTTTACTATCGTGTAAAAATTAGACAAGAGACTTCACATTTTGAAAATTAAAAGTGATCTTTATTGCAGAGCGTACAAATTTGTTTATTTTACGTTACTAATGGCAAATTCATAAATTACTATATATAAAGCATTGTGGTTACTAAGCCAGCCTCTACACTCGAATTTGAAAGTTCTGTTGTGACGAAAATATTAGCTAATTTTGTATAGTTTTGTATTTTATTGTAAATTGATTACATTCAATACTCTAATCATCACTGCACTTGTTGCAAAATAACTATTACACATAAAAAGTGAGTATTTATTATCCATATTTGGAAATTGATACAAAGTTAAATATGAGGATCGCGCTATAATTATTGAGAATAAAAAGTCAGGTAGGCCGTGGAATACAAAACATGCACACAATTTTATTTGTCATTTAAAATTTAGTTGCGAAAGTTAAGTTATGGGCGAACTCTGTAGAAAACTGTAGGTCTTACAGATCTGTAAATTTGTAAATAATGAACAAAATCACAATAAAAGTTGCCACCCTTATGTACAATTATAAATTAATCAACAAAAATATATGTGTTTTTGTCAGTTTTTTACAGATTTACTGATCTGTAAGACTTACAGTTTTCTTCAGAGTACGGCAATAAGTTACTTTGGCAATATTCAATATTTGGCTATTTTTTGAACATGAAAATTTAAGAGCACAATGGTTTCGTTTGAAAAATACAAGACACACACACACGCGCACACACACACACACACACACACACACACATACACACACACACGCACACACACACACACACACACACACACACACATACACACACGCGCGCACACACACACACACACACGCACACACACACACACGCGCGCGCACACACACACACACACACACAGAGAGAGAGAGAGAGAGAGAGAGAGAGAGAGAGAGAGAAAGTGAAAGAGAGAGAGAAAGAGAGAGAAACAGACACATAGACACACGCACACACACACACACCACATATTTAATGCGTGAGAGACAAATTTAATTAATAAACAACTCATTCATAAAAAACTTATCAATAAATCCAAGAATTCTTATGGATTACTTTAGAAAGAAATTTATGACACAGTTGCTGGATCAATAAAATAAATATTTATAATATGAAATATTCTTATCTGTGCAATAAAACATTTCAGCGAAAACTGCCCGATATATAAGATTACGATCACAAAAGGATTTACTTACTAACTTGCTTGATTGATGTCTCGAAGACTTTGTCTTGCGAGATTCTGGAGTAAGGATTAAACAAATTTAAAAAATACGTTATTTGAATTTTCTTGCTATCTTGTTGGGTTTAAGATAAAATAATATAAATACGACGACATCTTAATTTGTCAGCATTCTTATTTTGAAGATGATGCTGACAACAGGTATGTAATATCAGTGTTTTTTTAATAAGAAGTGATTAAATGTATTCTATATGTTACGCCCAAACAACGAAACTGCTCAGTGAGCGAAAAAAAAGTCACAGCGCGTTGATCATTTATCGCATTATGGTCGTGTTTTTTGACTACTACGTATTGTGGATAATGCTAAATCGGCCACGACGCGTTCTGGATTATTCAGAACGTTCATAAACCGACGGTGGTTTTGATATTTAACTAGATGAACAAAAAATAACTGAAACTTTCATAACATTTTTATTTAAATATGAACCGCAGATAAGTAGTCCAACATTAAAACCCAGCTTCTCCTTCATCCCAGTTAAAACCACGGTTAATGTAGTTCTTGCCGTCCTTGAAAAGATAAGGATGCGGAGTGATTGGCTTGAAGCGGATCGCCATTGCAACGGTTAGTTTTTGTTATATTATCAAGGAATTCAAAACGATGGTTTAGTTTTAACAGATATATTTCGAACTCAAGTACATTTGACATCTATATTTATTGTTATTATCTATCGTTACCATGTATACAAAGATAAAGTGATAATTACATGTCAATGTAATTGTCAAACTGACATCATCATGTCATAGGTTTTTTGATCTATATTTACTGTAATATGACCACTCGACTTTTGCCAAATTGAGTTCTTTGCGTTAAGTTACTGTTACATTAAAGTTTCAGCATTATCCACAACGCGTAGTTGTCAAGAAGCACGACCACAACGCGAAAAAAAATCAGATTTCGGTATTTGGTCATTCAGCACCGTCCGTAACGCGGTGTGGCTGTTTTTTCTTACTCTCTAAGCGGTTTCGATGTTTGGGCGTAACATATAGACAAACCCAAAATTATATTACGCTCCAAGACCAACTACGCTCAGAAAACGAAAAACTAAAACGGCCACAACGCGTTGTGAATTTAAATAGCTAAAATTACAAAGACTAAAATTTATTTGTTATTTTTTAAACAAACCGTAACTTACAGTAACATAACATTCAGGCTCTTAACATATTCTAATCTAACACAGAAATATTAATATTTACGATTACTAAAGATCTCCATATTATGAGTACGCTAAAAACTTATGGCCTGTTGCACCAACGTAACTTAAATTTTAAGCATTCCTTAAATTATGCATTACTGACAAAATTTCATTTGCATTTTGCATTGTAACTGGACATTAAACAATTAACTAGGTTAAGTTACTGACGGATATCAACAAAATCATATACGTGTTCCTTTGTTCATGCTCAATATATTAGTTTTTTTTTTCGATAGATGTGTTGTTAAAATCGTCAAAATTTCGCCGGGTGGCGGAATACTTGGTTTGTATATATGTTACAGTAAAAGCAGATAGTGTGATAATGTGCATAACTCGGGGTGAGTTTTGTGCGTTAGGTGAGGTTGTTATTCTTATAATTACTTGAATTGCAAGCGAAAACAATATTAAACGAATCTCTACATTTACCGGGCAATGTGCACATCATCCCACTATCTTCTTTTGCTGTAACATATATAATACAGCTGACGAACATTTAACCACTTTGCAATAAATAAATCCAATATCATAATAATTGATTGATTTTTTTGCAGGACTTGTCAGCCTTTTGATAACAGTAAGTGTAGCTCTTGGTGACGCCTGTGCACCAAATACATATGCGCCAAATCCAAGAAATTGTAATAGTTATTTGCAATGTGTTCATGGTTCGTGGATAGAAAAACCATGTCCTCCATCTTTACACTGGAATCAACAAATTTTAGTTTGTGATTATCCAAAAAATGCAAATTGTCATGAAGAAACCCCTTCATCTACTACTGCTACTGGCAATAATTCTACTTCTACAGTAGAAGTTACTAGTCCAACTCCTGTAGAAAAATGTGCACCGGGTACCTACGCGCCAAACCCAAGAAATTGTAATAGTTATTTACAATGTGTTCATGGTTCGTGGATGGAAAGACCATGTCCTCCATCATTACACTGGAATCAACAAATTTTAGCCTGTGATTATCCAATAAATGCAAATTGTCATGACGCAACTTCCTCATCTTCTACTTCGACTTCAACAACTACAGCAGCACCAGAACACGTCCAGAATACAACCCTGCCAGATATTACAACACAAAGTTTAAATGAAACTACCACAATAGAAATAACTACTCCAGAATCGTCTACTGCTGAACCTGAAACTACAACTTCTGGCAGTAGTCCTACTTCTTCACCACCAGATTCAACTACTACAGTAGAAATAACTACCACTTTAGCACCAGAGATAACAACAGCAGCTGAAAATACAATTCTTCCTGAAAGCACAACTACCCAGGAACCATCTACTCGTTATCCTGAGACCACAACTACTGAAGAAATCTCTACAACTTCAGAACCAGAGATAACTACAACAGATATTACTACTCCAGCTCAAAACACAACTAATGCTGAAGGGCCGTCAACTCCTGGAGCTGAAAGCACAACTACTGAAAGTGGAGACACGACCACTGAATCAGAAATCACAACAGCTTCTTCTCCTCAGCCTGAAACTACGTCTGCAGCTGGTGAAACTACTACTGAAGTAACTGGTGAACCGGAAAGTACCACTGCTTCTTCAACTGCAGACGCAGAAACCACTACTACTGCTGAAGATCTATCTTCATCAGATCCAGAAACTACAACCGCTGCTGGGGAATCTACCACCGAAGGAACTGATCATTCAGACAGTACCACTGCTTCTGATGTGCCATCAACAGCAGAACCAGATATCACAACTACTTCTGAAAACCCAACAACTGCAGAGCCAGAAACTACAACTTCTGAAGAACAGTCAACCGCAGAACAAGAAACCACAACTGCTTCAGACGACCCATCAACCACAGACCCAGAAACTACAACTGTTTTAGGTGAATCCACCACTGAAGGAAATGGTGAACCAGAAACTACAACCGCTTCTGAAAACCCATCAACAGAAGAACCAGAAACCACAACTACTTCTGAAGACCCATCAACCACAAATCCAGAAACTACGAATGTTACAGATGAGTCTACCACTGAAGTAAGTGGTGACCCAGAAACTACCACCGCTTTTGAAGACCCAACAACAGCAGAATCAGAAACCACAACTGCTTTTGAAGATCCGTCAACCACAGACCCAGAAACTACAACTGTTGCAGATGAATCCACCACTGAAGTAAGTGGTGACCCAGAAACTACCACCGCTTCTGAAGACCCATCAACAGCAGAACCAGAAACCACAACTGCTTCTGAAGACCCATCAACTACAGACCCAGAAACTACAAATGTTGCAGGTGAATCCACCACTGAAGTAAGTGGTGAACCAGAAACTACCACCGCTTCTCAAGACTCATCAACAGCAGAACCAGAAACCACAACTGCTTCTGAAGACCCATTAACTACAGACCCAGGAACTACAACTGTTTCAGGTGAATCCACTACTGAAGTAAGTGGTGAATCAGAAACTACCACCGCTTCTGAAGACCCATCAACAGCAGAACCAGAAACCACAAGTGCTTCTGAAGACCCATCAACCACAGATCCAGAAACTACAACTGTTGCAGGTGAATCCACCACTGAAGTAAGTGGTGAACCAGAAACTACCACCGCTTCTCAAGACTCATCAACAGCAGAACCAGAAACCACAACTGCTTCTGAAGACCCATCAACTACAGACCCAGAAACTACAACTGTTTCAGGTGAATCCACTACTGAAGTAAGTGGTGAACCAGAATCTACCACCGCTTCTGAAGACCCATCAACAGCAGAACCAGAAACCACAACAACTTCTGAAGAACTATCAACTACAGAGCCAGAAACTACAACTGATGCAGGTGAAACCACCACTGAAGTAAGTGATGAACTAGAAACTACCACCGCTTCTGAAGAACCATCAACAGCAGAACCAGAAACCACAAGTGCTTCTGAAGACCCATCAACCACAGATCCAGAAACTACAACTGTTGCGGATGAATCCACCACTGGAGTAAGTGGTGAACCTGACACTACCACCGCTTCTGAAGACCCATCAACAGCAGAACCAGAAACCACAACAACTTCTGAAGAACCATCAACTACAAACCTAGAAACTACAACTGAAGTAAGTGGTGAACCAGAAACTACCACCTCTTCTGAAGACCCATCAACAGCAGAACCAGAAACTACAACTGCGTCTGAAGACCGTCCACCCACAGACCCGGAAATTACGACTGTTACAGATGAATCTACCACTGAAATAAGTGGTGACCCAGAAACTACTACCGCTTCTGAAGACCCATCAACAGCAGAACCAGAAACTACAACAGCTGCTAGCGAATCTACCACCGAAGTAGATGGTGGTTCAGAAAGTTCCACAGCTTCTGAGAACCCATCAACAGCAGAATCAGATACTACAACAGCTACTGAAGAAACTACTTCCCCAGAACCTGAAACTACAACTGCTGCTGGTGAATCTAGTACCGAACCAGAGAGCACAACAGCTGGTGTTGAATCCACCACTGAAGTAACTGACGATCCACAAAGTACCACTGCTTCTGAGGACCCATCAACAGCTGAACCAGAAAGCACAACTGCTGATGAAGATCCATCGTCACCAGAACCAGAAACCACAACTACTGATGGTGGATCTACCACCGAAGTAACTGATGAACCAGAAATTACCACTGTTCCAGAGGAACCATCTTTACCAGAAAGCACAACTGTTGCAGGGGAATCTACAACAGAAGTAACTGATGAACCAGAAAGTACTACTACTTCTCAAGAATCATCAACTACAGAATCAGAGGCTACAACTCCTCTTCCCTGTACTTGTGGTGAACGTAGAGCACTCAGTGATAATTGTTCAGCCTTCCTCCGTTGTATGGATGGAGAATTTGTAGTACAACAGTGTCCTCGAGGGCTGGAGTGGAATTCCGTAATCGAACTTTGTGACTGGCCTGAAAATGCAGACTGCGGTGCTGTTCCAACAACAACTACTACAACCGCTGCGCCTACAACTTCTTCTACAACGGAAGAATCAACAATAACTACTACTACTGAAGCTATAACAACAACTACAATAACTGAAGCTCCTACGACATCAACAATAACTGAGGAATCGACAATTACAACAACAGATGCACCAGGAACAACTACTACAACTGAAGCTGCAACAACAACTGAAACACCAACGATATCAACAACAACTTCAACTGCAGCTCCGACAACAACTACAACAGAGGCAACAACTACAACTACAACAACTGTTGCTCCAACAACAACTACAACAACAGAAGCACCAACGACAACCACAACAACTGCTGCTCCAACAACATCTACAACAACAGAGGCAACAACTACAACAACTGCTGCTCCAACAACAACTACAACAACAGAAGCACCAACGACAACCACAACAACTGCTGCTCCCACAACATCTACAACAACAGAGGCAACAACTACAACAACTGCTGCTCCAACAACAACTACAACAACAGAAGCACCAACGACAACCACAACAACTGTTGCTCCAACAACTTCTACAACAACAGAGGCAACAACTACAACAACTGCTGCTCCAACAACAACTACAACAACAGAAGCACCAACGACAACCACAACAACTGCTGTTCCAACAACATCTACAACAACTGAAGCTCCAACAACTACAACTACAGCACCGACGAGAACAACAATAACAACAACGGTGGCGTCAACGACAACTACTACTACAAAAGCAACAACACCGCCACAAACAGAAAACGAAGATGAGTATGGTGACTACAGCGCTGGAAGCGACTATGGAGAAGATGCGGAAACTGTCACACCTCCGGCTTGGTGGTCTTTCTAAATGAATGAATTTTCTAATATTTTAGAAACAGTATTTCATGTGTTCTATGTTATTATTATTATTTAAAATTATTGTTTTATTTATTTACATGTTATAATTTAAATAAATATATTTACTTTGCATATTACAATGTCGTTGATTATTCAAGTATTGTTTATAAAATATTATTCTTTACATTAAACAATACAATAAAATAACAATAAAGATATCAGCAATAACATTGTTTGACATATTCGAGCGTCACATTGTTTATAGATTTTCAGCTATAAATATTATTCAATTAAACAAAAACTATAAAATAAATATCAAATAAAAGTATGGACATTATTGTTTCATATTGAAAATCATTCATATGTATTGAAAAATTTCTAAACGATTTTGAGCTTGATAAGTCTAAGTTTGCTACGATTCCTCCTTTATTTCTACCTTTCTTTCTTTAAAAAAATCACGTCGTCATGGTCTTTATAAAAATAAAACAGTAATGACAAGCAACCAATTGTTGACAGTTCTAATATTTTTAAAAAATGTATACGAAAATCGATATTCGCGATCAAATACTATTGAAATTTTTAGAAACGAAAGGAAAATTGATCCCAAAAAAATTCGCTGAAACGCATAAGAACGAATATTGGTTTCCTGTGGTATGGGGAAAAGAAAATTAATATTACATGCAGATCAAAAATAACTGATTAAGTTGTCAATATGATTCTGCGGATTTTTTACCTCTCGCTACCCTTGGTAAGGGAGATATAGCGATCGTGCTAAAAATCGCATATCGAGTTTTTAGTAAATGACCACTTTTTAAGGTCCCTTGAATCCAATTTTAACATTTTCACAATTATGTTTGTGTGTATATGTTTGTGGATCCGGTGGCTCAATGGTTTAAATTTTTTATTTAGACTAAATATGTAACAGAAACATCACACATCACAAACAGTTTTCAAGAATACCACATAATGTCGAAAGTAACTTTCTTCCACCACAGTCTTTATCGTTCTTATGATTATTATTCAAGTCGAAGCAGAATCTATATGTATAATAAACTGCATCCTGCTAAAATATAAAACCACCAATATTTGGCAGAAAGGTCAATATTAATAATATATGATTGATATAATATCCTGTCACATATCAAGTAACAACGTGATAACCATAAATACATTAGTTTTAGTAGTCGTTATGATAAAGACTGTCAAAATGCTTAACAATTGTTGATAGTAATTAGTTTCAGTACTGAGAATACCAAATTCGATTTTAACAATCTTTACAGTACATAGCAACCATAACAACTACACAAATATTGAGTTCTGAATAGGCCCCCTAATGTACGAAATGAATCTTTACTGATTTTGTCGATATAAGTAGACATTGTTAATTTAGGATCGTATACAACACCCAAATCTTCTATAACAGATTTAATTCGAAGTTTCAGATTATTTATGTGGTAATTATAATTTATTAAGTTGAAATTTCTGGTAAAATTCATGACGTAGCATTTAGACGGATTGAGACTTAAATAATTTTGTTTACAGGATAAATGTAATCGTAACAGATCACTTTGTAATGCAATACAATCATTAGCATTTGTCATTGTTTTAAATAATTTTAAATTGTTCGCATAGAGTAAGAAATTCGAATTTTGAAAACATTGCGAAATATCGTTCATGAATAAATTAAATAGTAGTGGACCAAGGTGTGAACCTTGTGGTACTTCTGAGGGTACTAACATCAAATAAGATTTAAAACCATTACAATACACTAATTGTAATCTATTAGTAATGTAAGATTCGATCCACCTTAACAAAGTACCATGTATTCCTAGTACTTGAAGTTTATAAATTAGTGTAGGATGATGATGGACCCGGTCAAAAGCCTTACTAAAATCCGTGTAAATATAATGTTAGATAGATTAAAAAGTGCAAGAAATGGACTTTTTGCTTATATTAACTCATATTCTCGTTGCAGATATCAACAATGCGCAGCTACAACAAAGTGGTGATACTGAGTGCAATGGTGGTGCTAGTGCTGTGCTGTTTGGAGGCCAGCGAAGCGCGCTACCTCAAGAAGCCGACCTTCAAGCAGGCACGTGCCATAAGGGGCTTCAAATCCATGCCGCTGAATGTGGGCCGCGGATTTGGAAAACGCAGCGACAGTGACTTCCTGCAGGACCTGGAGGACAGCGGTATCAGTGCTGAGTTTGCTGACCTCCCAGAAAGGTGAGAATAAAGAAATTTTCATTTAACAAATACAGTAGCTATGGTTTCCTACACATTCATTTTATTTCTCAAAAGAAAAAGTGGCTAATTTTTAGCAACTGGTTAAAATTATTATCTAATATAGTGAAATTAAGTTTTCTTTTCTTACCGGATGAACAAAAAAATAGTACAGGGTTTTTCAAATCGTATGTCCGGATTTTAAATTGCTCTCGTCCAAAACCCTAAGAATTTTTAAATATAATAATTATAATTAATAACAATAATAATACTTTTATGAGGCAAAGTCCAGCTTACAGCTGCTCTTCCATTTAACCTTCAAATTAATTACAAAGACAAAAAATATACATGTACCAGTGGCGTAACTCAGGGCCCGCCTTGCGGGCGGGCCCCCGGCTCTAGAGAGGCCCCAATTTACATGATTTATAATTTTGTTACTACTGAGAAATTTTGAATTTAATCATTTCTTTGTAGCAGCATACAAATTTATTTAGTCCTTTATTTTTTTGAATGTCAATTTCCAAAAATAATATTGGCTAACGGGCCCCTTATCCGCTATGTCAAATCAAGCTCTTTATTTTCCATCACATTTCGGCCGGTAGAATTTCGATTTCTTGGCAAATATTTTTCTGCAACTGATCCAGAGTTTTCCTTTAAAATAACCCCATAAAAAGAAGTTTGGGGCTGTCAAATCAAGACACCTGGCGGCCAATGTATATTGCCAAAACGTGAGATTAAATAACGATAAGAGAATGATTTTCGCAAAATTGCTATTATTTAGACTGTATGATACAGATCCATCTTGCTAATACATATTTTGTCGCATCCAAGTTCTTTCATTTGGGATACCAAAAATGTATGAATCAATTCCCTATAACTTTCACCAGTGGACTGTGCCACCAATACCATTTCAAAAAAAATAAAAAATTCGGGCCAGTCATATTTTCATAGTAAATGCCACAACATATAATGACTTTGGTGGGATGTAAAAGTGCCTAATCTTGGATTTTCAGGCTTCCAATATTGGTTATTTTACTTCTTAACATATCAACTCAAATGAAAGTGAGCCTAGTCACAATTTCCACAAGTTCTTGATGTGGTATGTAGTTCTTCATGATAAACGCTACAATTAAAAACGGGCCCCAAAAAATTTTGCGGGCGGGTCCCCGAACTCTTAGTTACGCCACTGACATGTACATAAATATAACATAATAATATAGAAGAAAAATCTGATGTGGCCAGCACATAACCTCCCGTCAATTCCATGTTTAAAATAGCAATGAGCTTCCGATTGATCGTTTGAAAACAAATTCACTAATCCAAAAATAAGGATTAGCATAAACATTTTTGTGACGCGTTAATTTTTATTAATCTAAATACATACCTACATATTTACATATGCTAGAAACTGTATTGAATTCCTTTTCTATTGTTCTATTTTTTTTATTTTTAAAACGTTACTAATATTATTTTGAAATGATTAGTTCTTTGATAGTGACATTTATCTGTCAGCTACATACATTTGAATAACTGCGTTTTGTTTATTTAAAGCGGAGGCTCTAGGATTTAAATTATAGATAATTTTTAAATTTACCCATAAAATATATAGAAAAAGTATTAATAAAAATCTATAGAAAATTTAATAACCTTTAATTTTTATAATAACATTAATCTCGAAAAAATAACAATTAAAGGTATTTTTCGAAGAAAAACTATTTTGAGCATCTAGTAAAGAGCCAATTCCTGTTATCCGATTTTCACCAAAATCTAATGGATCTCTTTCCATTACAGAAAAAGTTCGAAATACAAGATTTCAAAATTTTCTGAATGATAATATTTGAGTTAGAGTGGAGGATCTACACATACATAAACACACACACACACACACACACACACACACACACACACACACACACACACACACACACACACATATATATATATATATATATATATATATATATATATATATATATACATACATACATACATACATACATACATACATACATACATACATACATACATACATACATACATACATACATACATACATACATACATACACACAGACATCATCGTGAAAATGTTAAAATTGGATTCTAGGCACCTTAAAACGTGGTCATTTACCAAAATTTCCATATGCGATTTTTAGCATGTTCCCTATACCTTCTTTACTAAGGGTAGCGGGAGGTAAAAATATGTTATTATATTGTATCAACAATTAACCTTAAATAATTTCTTTGAATAAATGAATATTTTCTTTTCCAGTTTCCCCGTTGAATGGATAGCAGAGAAAATGGATTCGAACCCAGCTTTTGCCAGAACCGTACTTAGTAAATTTGTCGACGTTAACGGCGACGGCCAACTAACCCTAGATGAGCTCCTGAGACCTGTCTACTAGAGACATCTAGCAATGGATGTCAGAAACCAATGTAGATCACCTATCATTTCTTTACAGTATCTCCTACTCAGTAGATAACTTTCACGCTTATCAGTTTCGTCAAACAAATTTCAACACGGGCTCCAAATTTTGTGAAATATGAGGCATACAAGGCCGTATTCGGGCTGGAGTTCAAAATGAACTAGTACGGTCCTGTGTGCTGAGTTTTGTTATAAATTTTCTTGTGGGAGTTATCTAGTGATAGACTAAATTTCGTTAAACATAAAAGTTATTAAATATTTTGGGAATTAACGTAGAGGTTTAAGAAGTCTACTAATTATACTTGCAATGTCTGTATATTAATAATAAATAATATATGATATATTTATGATTGTGTAAAATATATTAAAATGTGTTATTTATGTTTTTCAATAAAATCATGCTATTGTTAAGATGTGTTAACTATTAAAATTCACTATTTAAAACTAGCAGCAACACAAAAGGTTTTTCATTTCTTTAATTTTTAAGTTCAAAAATTTCAATGTGGGTAAATGTCTCAACACGGGGCCGGAATTCCACAGGTTTCTTTGACTAAATTTTACTTGCATTTTAGTGATGTGTGTTCTAAACCCACAACCTACAAGGGACCGTCGGTTTATAACGATCTCAGAAACACTCAGCCTCTGATGTACTTTTGGTTACCAGTGGCACAGAATATATACATGACTAAGGGGCTGTCCTTAAATTACGTAACGCAAAATTAGGAAATTTTTGATACCCCCTCAACCCTTTGTAACGCACCCGTAACGCAAACATGACCCCCCCCATATATTACGTAACGCAGTACTTGACCCCCCCCCATTTTTTTACTGGATATAAAAGTATATGGCCTCCTTAATATTCAGTTAAAATTTGAAACAGAAACTATTTAAATTAATGTACATAAAGATGAAAAATAATGTACTACTCTTGCCCTACGGCTTGTCACCCCAATTTCTTTACTGGATATAAAAGTATATGGCCTCCTTAATATTCAGTTAAAATTTGAAACAGAAACTAATTAAATTAGTGTACATAAAGATGAAAAAATAACAGCACAGAAATTAAAAGCATATGCATTTCCATTTGCTTTTAACAAACTATTGAAAAGTTTTTCCTTATCAGCACTACTTAAATTCATGTTTTAATATGAATTGCATTGCACGAATGAAAGACCACTGGCTCGAATTTGAACTGTGCCCGACATATTATGTTGACTGTTATTGAAAACAAACGACTGCCTGCATATATGAATTAGCACCGCGAAATTTGAATGTTTCAAAACTATTAAAGCAACTTTAGCAATATTTTTTATAATTTATCGTTACGTAACGCACACATTAACCCTCCGCCACCCCCTCGTAACGCTGCGTAACGCTACTCTTGACCGCCACCACCCCTTTGAAGCGTTACGTAATTTAAGGACAGCCCCTAACGTCAACAGAAGCGACACTGTTGTATGTATTGTCGTCCGTGTGCTCATAGCTGTGTGCATGAACACTTGGACCAGGGAGGAATAACGCAAGGAGGTTCGGCGTGCTCCGGTACGCCAGGCGATGTCAGTGACGGAGTAACGGCGTTCATGTGTAGGGCGCTTCAGCGCAAGAATATTACGACTACCAGACTAGACTACTAGACATAATGCCGGGTGGTATTAATATATTGTTGCGTAAAAGGCTTTCCAAATAATAATAATAATAATAATAATAATAATAATAATAATAATAATAAAATAAATAATAATAATAATAATAAAATAAATAATAATAATAATAAAATAAATAATAATTAAATGGCACAAAATTGATCCCTGTGGTGCACTCTCCACGCCAGCAATGAGTGCCCGTGAGGTGACGCCTGGTAAGCGCCCGCACGGTGCAAATATATCATCTTTACCGATATCTGTGTACAAAGCAGATTGGCACACCCAGCAATGGGTAATAAGCCGTAATGATATATTTATTTATTTATAATAATAATAATAATAATAATAATAATAATAATAATAATAATAATAATAATAATAATAATAAGGTTAAAACAATTCTTGTGAAATAGAAATTGTTTGCCCATTTAACCGTCTTTGTAGCTCTTATAGTTCTCGAGATAGCAATGGGAGCCCTCTTAAATTGAACACCTTGTATATACATAATAGTATAACGTAAAATAATTGCAATTTGGATCATAACTTCGATGCGCTGTATTTAGTTTATTAGACAGATAATTTTACAAGGAACTTTGTTTGGAAATTGAAATACCAGGCCTTACGTTTCGGTATATTTTCTTCAAGGTAAGTAAAGTCTTAAAGATTCTTAAACATAAATTCATGTACAGAAAAGTTTAAACGAATATATTTATGTGTTGATGAATTTTTTTTATTTTTCAAAATATGTACAACTAAATACTTAAAAGTTTACACTTGAAATTCTTATCGCAAAAATATTTCATTCGACAATTCCTGAAATATTTTCGCCACCTATTAACAATATATTGTACCTTCGTTTCAAGATAATGACAATATAAAATGATATATTTCTTTAATTTATCACTCTTGCGATAGATGGAACCCGACCTACACATTTATAATGACAAAAAGAGATATATTATTTTTGATTACAATATTTATTGGTTAAGGAGTGGAATTTTTAAACGTTGTAAGTGCCATTTTTTAACAAAATTGTTTTTCTATAAATGCGTTTTACTTATTGTGGCGATTAACCCGTTTCGATTTAAATGCCAAAATGTATTATTTAAAAGTACGTCTATGTAGTAGGGAATGGTATTTCTACACTTTCTAATGTCTGTGATGCAATTGTTAAAATAGTGCTTCTGACCGTGCAAAGTTTTCTGGAATTTCTCAGCGAAAGAAACAATATAGGCTGGTTGATAAATTAGGGCAAATATATATTTTCGTTATTATTATTTTAGACCTGTAGTTTAAATTACAAAGTTGCGCGCGATGTTAAATTCCACTTTTTGGTACATGGTACTTATATTTTTTTATATTTTGCGTTCATGATGAAGTCATTACGATACGCAATTGCGTATCGTAATGACCTTCATTTCGATACGCAATTTTTTGTTTTAGACGGTTGGTACTAGATGACGTTTCTTTAACCCATTTTTACCTAATTTATTTTTAGTTAATTGACAATTCATTTTAATAATATAATGTCGAAATTATTATTATTTTTCTTTATTTAGGGAAGATTATTTGCATGAAAATGTACAAATGATTACAAATATAATCACAAATTGAGTAAGTAAATGTTATTGTAGAAGGCGCAAAATATAAAAATAGTATAAAGAACTCATTTTATAAGACTTTCTTTCGCACTTGTCAATTAGAAAACTCGCTAACGCTCGTTTTCTAAATTTTGACGCGTGCGAAAAAAACATGTCTTATAAAACACGTTCTTTAATATACTATTATATTTATGAAAAGTATTTTAAAATAGTTTTAAATTGATATAAAATACTTGCATTTTCATTTAAAAAAAGTTCGTAGTTAGTGAAAATTATATTTTATGTACTCGTAGTATCAGTTTGCTATGACATTTATACCTTATTTGTTTGAAGATATATTTTGTTTATCTTATGTATCATTTGTTTTTGATTATTTATATTTAAATTTACTTTAATTTTACTCCTTTTTCAATTTTAGACAATTCGAATTCTTCGAAATACCTATCCAAACAAATAATATATCAGGTGAACGTCAAAATATATCCTCAAACAAGGAAGGCTCAAATGTCATGGCAAACTGATAAGATAAAACAGTTAAATATTATAATTTTTAAAAATAATAACTAGGTTATTTATTCATTAAAATGCAAGCTAACTTAAAATTCTTTCCGAAAATATAAAAATTTATATATCCATTCCTTTTAAAAAATGAATAATGATTTAATTTCCGATTAAACCAAAAGTAAAAATTCGGGATTTTTTCACATCAAATAGAGGCATTTATTTTTGCGCGCAACATTGTAATTTAAACTACAGGTCGAAAATTAATAGTCACCAGTATATTAAAAATTATATTTCAGAAGAACTTTATTTTAGTTGAAAATATATTACCAAAATATTTTGGATCTTTAAATCCCAATTACAACCGGTCACATAAAGCACAAAATATGTGACCCCTTATAATAAATATTAAAACTATATTATTGAAGGGCAAACACCAATCTTTTATAGGGATATACGCATTTTTCTAAAAATGTGAAAGAATATCTTATATAACGACTAGAACCAGATTAAGTTTATAAAATAAAACAAAATTAACATTTCAAGCATTCGGCAAAACCGTAGGATTAAGTGAAACAGAAATAATAAAGAATTGATAATAAAATAGAACAAGGAGTCTATTAGTGAAACAAGGCGATCTGTAATCTGTACCACAATGCTCTCTTATCTATAAAAAATATTTACAGATATTAACACAATTTCCCACAAACTGGGTTAACGCAAACCTGAAGTGAATGCGTTTATTCAACAATCATCCTTTTCCACATATTTCTATCCAAACTTCTTTCGCCTTGTTCGTATTCATACTCGTATTTGCATACATACCAGCTCTTTTATTCTTTCCATTCAGAATCTTCCTCTCCCTTAGAACATTACTAATTGTATCCAACCACTTACACACCGAACGTCCACATAATTGTACACATTTGACCTCACCAATATTTGATAATAGGTATCCTCTTATGAAAAACTATCACCAAAAATGGCTCAGTTGGAAAACTCTAAATAGAACTCAAGTGGGAAAGTATGGAGTAAATACGTAAAACTGGGGTTACTAAGTAGAACCCACTTTGTGCCATTGTGGTCAAGAACAAATAATACCCCACCTACTCACTTGCGCTAACTATTAAAGATGAATGCACAAGAGAAGACTTGACTAAAACTAAAACAACACCAGCCGCTCTAAATTGTGCTATTTTCAAGATAATAATTATTAATTTATGAGTGTGAAATGTATCATATTAGTCACGAAAGAAAAAGTTTAGACGCAAGTGGCTAATTTTCTTTAGTGACTAATATACATTCCACACGAGTGTAATACAAAGTTTTATCCAACACTGTTTTAAAAACTTCTTAAATCATTTTTATGTTTTCATTCATCGTTTGACACTGATAAGTTAATTGATGTAGTATTTTCAATTACAAAGTAGCCATTGTTATATTGTTATTGAAAAAAATTGCTGTAAATTATTGTGTCATTGGAAAGGAAGGTCCTTATTTTCATCCATTTTAATGTATTTTTCATTCAAATACATTAAAAATGAGTGAAAATGAGGACCTTCATTTAAAACGTATTCACTTAGATGCATAAGGACCACCATCTTTGAATTTAATTCCGAAGCAAGTAACCACTAACTCGTTTCTCGTTTTCGTTTCATCAGCCATCCTTGTGTACAGATAAGTAACCTATTTTACCATAAATGTTAATATTAATTCAAATTAGGAAATTTGGGAACAACCTTGAAGTTTGGGGTTAAGAAACTAGGCCATAAGTTCCGTCGTTATTTAAGACATTAGTCAACGACGTTTATTGTGGACGTTTCGGACATTAATTTGTCCATCCTCAGCCAAATATTTTAAACTGCAAGGCAGCAAGCTGAGCACTGCCCTGCAGTTTACTTGTTTTTATATTCTGCAATAATTCGTGACAGAATTTTGGGCGAGCACTGATTTGTAAATATGTAGTTCACTATGGTAAACTGACTAGCATTATATTGTATTGTATTTAAAATATTTGGCTGAGGATATACAAATTAATGTCCGAAACGTCCACAATAAACGACGTTGACTAATGTCTTAAATAACGACGGAACTTATGGCCTACTTTCTTAACCCCAAATATTAATTCAAATAAATAAGTTTCATAATTTTATAAAATTGCTTTTTATTTATATTTAAAAAAACACAAAAATCAATAATAATACCTCCGTGACTTCTAAAATATTCTCTCACGGAGTGACTAATGTTGTACAAACAACCATAGTAACAAGTGTATTATGAGTCGGTGTTGGATAAAATATAATTTAATTAGGCCAATACTCTGCCAGAGTTTTGCGGACGATTTGCCACTAGCGTGAAGGAGGAATTTCCGTCCTAGTTAATACCGAACGATACATCTGGCTTATAGCATAGAATATATACATGACTAATGTCAACGGAAGCGACACTGTTGTATGTATTGCCGTGTGTGTGCTCATGGCTATGTGTGAGTGAACTTAGACCAGGGAGGGGTAACGTAAGGAGATTGGGCGTACTCCGGTACGCCAGACTTTGCCAGGGACGGAGTACGGAGTGACGGCGTTCGTGTGCAGGGCGGTTCAGCGCAAGAATATTACGACTACCAGACTAGATTACTGGACATAATGCCGGGTGGTTTAATATAATGGTCTGTAAAAGGCTGTCCAAATAATAACAAAGATAAAACAATTCAAAAAAAGCTTTTTTAGATTGCCGACTGACCCAGAAAAATATTATATTAATTTATTTCATCCTGTGTCAAATTCCAATATTTTCGTCAACCGTTTCAGTCTGGGAAACCGCGAAATACGGCCTTGTCCGCTAAAGTGTTCTTCTGTAATTTTCTTCACATTATTTTCCACTTTCCATTCACAAAAATGGCTGAATTGTTTTTGATACCTTTCACCAGACTTGCTAGGTATTAATTAAGCACACGCTTCTTCAGATTTTCTTACAATTTCCGGAGGATTTGCATTAGAGTTCATTTTGACACACCAAATTATTTTAGCGAAATCAACAAATTAAACAATTGTCAAACAGCCGTTGCTAATCATGTTTCGACAATGTAACTAGATTTGGAGCATTTGTTAAATTATTTTGAAATTAATTTCAATGTTTCTTTAAAACGGAATTTGGCACAGGATGAAATAAAATACATAACGACATCCGTCCGTGAACTCTTTTTACAGTACTCGTTTCGAGTTTCACATCTCACTCGCACTGTAAAATATGAGTTCCCCGACTTATAACGTTAATTACTATTATTTTACATTTCTATCGATCGCCTCAGTATATTATGGTTACACTAAAATTTATATGTAATTTTTAAGGGGCTTTATTAATTTAGAACAATTATTATATTTTTATTTTTATCAAATGGACATTTAAATTTGAATTAGGTTTCAGATATTTTCTGTATGCTCACCTTTTAATTTAAACCGGAAAAGGTTTTAAAAGAATGCTATTTCAAAAAATTTCATAGTACTATACTAAGATTGATATCAAAATAAATAATCTTTCCTCAGATATCTAGGCAGACATTTTACGTACGCCTATGCTAGCGCGTGAAGCGAGCCTGTTCAAGGTCACCAAATTCAAATACACACGTATTGGGTAGTGTCGTACCAGTGTTTATAGTCCATTCAAGTGCGAGAGTCACCACATGTAAACAATGATCAACGCGTGATTAGCACGTGCTAAACTGCTTGTAGCATTGTGATTGGCTGTGCTGTCACAAGACTGGGTGGTTTATATGAACCGTGCCTATTTATTAGTCCAACCTGTAGCAAAATCAAATATCAACTGCATGCGTATATTTCGACGCGGTGACTCTGGGATTTGAATAGATCATAGTAAACTGTTTTAAAATCAAAATGACGATTTTGTTTATTAGTATATTTTGGCATGGATATGATAAATAAATAATAACCGACATATTGAGAGCCCAGGACACAAATAGAATAAACAATTCCGAATGCCGTTTTAAAAAACTGCTGCCAATGTTGGCCAAATCTATGAACTTGGTTCGAAATTGCTCTAAAAAATATCTACTTAACTTTTGCTCTGTGTTCCGTGTTTCGAAATTAAATGAACAAAAATTGGACTTAGCCCACTCATGCTCTCTGTACCCTTTATATGTTTAACAAGATAGGTTTCAGTTAAATAATTGATGTAATACAAAAAATTTATCAACATAATAATTTATTTAAACAATATAAAAATTACAACTAAATAAGTTTTATTATTCAGCACATTCTGCAAGGGCAGCATGGTCACATCTCTGCATCCTTGCATCCCAAAGAGTACCCTCTCCACAATGCATCAAAATCTTCACTCCATTGGAACACTGGTAGTACGTCGAACAATCTTCAGGATTCGCGAAGAAGATATCATACCCACTATTATGAAGTGGGCATTCATCTTCTTCACTGCTGTCATCTCTGAAGAAAGGAATCGCTCTTGCAATTCTTTCTTCGCATTGTGCTTGTGCTGGGTAATCACATTGCTGAATCTCTTGATGCCAATGAAGACCTGGAGGACACGGAATCAAATGAGGGATTCCTCCTAAACATTTAAAGAAACTTTTGCAGTCATCTGGGTTGGGAAGAAGAACATCTACAGGGCCATCTTCATCTGGACAGTGATCTGGAAGTTCATCAGAAGAAGATGTTCTAGCTGTATATGATGGAGGAGTTTGTGTAGCAACACCTGATTCTGTCTCAACACATTGAGCGTTTTCTGGATAATCGCAGTATTGTTGCTTATCATTCCAATGTAATCCTGCAGGACATTGTTGTAGAACTGGAAACCCTCCAGAACATTTATAGAAACTACCACAATCGGCTGGATTTGGTAAAAGAACGTCTTGGGGACCATCTTCAGCTGGACAACCATTTTCGTTTTTTTCTGGATGTTGAGGAATAACTGGCTCAACATATCCTTGTTTAGTACAATGAGCAATTGATGGTAAATCGCATCTGTTGAGTTCTATACTCCACTCTTGTCCAGAAGGGCATGGAATTAAATAAGGTATCCCATTCAAACACTTGAAAAAGCTACCACAATCATCAGGATTGGGCAATAGCACATCTTCAGGGCCGTCTTCTTCCGGGCAGCTGTCAGGTCTGGGTCTTTGAGTGGTGGATGGCCCCTCAGGAGTAATTGGATCATTTCCTTGTCCAGTACATTGAGCAATTGATGGAAAATCACATCTGTTCAGTTCTATACTCCATTCTTGGCCAGGGGGGCATGGAATTAAATGAGGTATTCCATTCAAACACTTGAAAAAGCTACCACAATCATCAGGATTGGGCAATAGCACATCTTCAGGGCCATTTTCTTCCGGGCAACTGTCAGGTCTGGGTCTTTGAGTAGTAACTAAACCCTCAGTACTACTAGGACTAGATGTTATTGGAGGTCGCTCTCCAGTTTCTTCGCACTGAGCGGATTCAGGGAAATCGCATACATTTAAGGAGGCGGACCAATGCAGGCCTGCAGGACAGTGTTGTAATAGAGCCACACCGTTTAAACATTGGTAGAATGTGGTGCAGTCAGCTGGATTGCCTATGAGGATGTCATTGTCTAGAGGGCAAGAAGGAACTGCAAGTGTTGTTCCCAAGACGAGGGCAAATAGTACAGAAGAGAGTAAACCTATAAAAGATAAATTATAAATAACACTATAATAAAATACTATGCTGTAAATAATAATAATTTATTTGCCCAACAGTGTACCCCATTGTTATGTTCTATGTTCTGTTATACTTAATAATTTATGTTACTTGCAAAGCTATGTTCCGTGCGCATAATAATATATAAAGAAGTTAGCATTGGAAAAAAACATATTCATATATACTGTCAATTTTATATGTAAGAAGACAACATTATAAAGATTTCAATATTTCAATAAAGCATTTGAAATTGTTCCATCTGTTCTAATATACGACACCCATAAAAAGGACAATGTACAGTTACATGATTCTAAGTAAATTTTGAAAGGAATATACATATACATACAAGCGTAAAAAAATATAACATATAAATATATAATAAATGTCTAAATTGTTTCCAAATTCGAAAATACATTCATAATAGAATATGGTGATATTGTGAATATATCTATATCACTAACAATTTTATTGATGTTGTTGCACATAGTATAAATCGGAGACCTGGTTTGTGTATTTTTACTCGCTCTAGGACATTGAAATAGTTATTTATGTATTAAGGGCATAATCAAAAGATTGTAGCACGGGGGAATGTTTAAAGATCGACGCGTAGCGGAGAGCTTTCATTTTCCCTAGTGATATAATCTTGATTATGCCCGTGGTACATACAACGTTTTATTTTATTTTGGTTCTCGAAATTCAAAGATTCAATGAGTATTTATTCGGTATCATTGTGCTGGAGTCGTGAATTTTAAGTATGCTGTGGTTTCCATCTATATTGTTTGTTTATAACAAATTTTAATTTAGTGTCAAATGAAAATGGAAGATATCAATTATTGAAAAGAAATATCGAATGAATTTGATGCTGCGCAGAGCAAGTTGGTTCCAGAGAAGTGAAAAGACGTATAAGAGAAAGGATACGAATAATTTTACGAGCAGCGGTGTTAAAAAAATGTGATTTAACGAAATTATTATGTTGTCTGACATTTATCTAAAAACGACGATTTTGACGCTTGAATAGTTGTTGCTTGGCAACTTTATAAGCTCTCGGGCGATAAAAGCCAAATTGCGCCCGTTTTTGAGAGCGGATAAACAAGTTTATGATTCCAAAATAAAATAAATATAATTTATGTCTTGACGTTAGACGTGGTACATGAATTTCAATATTCTCTAACAAGACAGGACAATTAATTTTGTATTGCAGCAGTTTTAACAAAAATATAATTGACTGACAGATTCTATGTGTTTCTAATCATTTAAAATTAAAACGTACTAATAAATTGTTATAATCTGAACGTCGTTCAGGATAGATATGACCACATTTAAATGCTAAATACTTCAAGAGACGTTTTTGTACAGCCTTAACTCTAGTAATGTACCGGTCATAAATTGGATATCATGTTAATGCTCCATATTCTAATTTGTAACGAACATAACTATTGAACAATATTATAATTGTGTTCACGTTACAAAATTGTTTACAGTTCCTAAATATGAATCTAAATATTTTAAAAGCAGAACTAACAATTCTGTAACATGTATTACAAAAGACATATCTGGTAATTCCAAGATCCTTAAAATGAGATGGTCTTTCTACTACAATGTTATCAATGTGATAATTAAACAAAATTGGATTTTTTTATTTTATAATATGACAAAGTTTTGCATTTAGCAGAGTTCAGTTTTAAATTGTGTTGGTTACACCATTCGAAAATTTGGTCCAACTGACATTGGAGCCTATGACAGTCTAATTCATTCGAGATTGAGCACAGGTCTATTTTCCAAATATCTGGAAATACAGATTTTTCTAAAATAAAATTATAATTATTATAATTATAATGGACTTTTGTTCCGAAATTGACAGTGAAGTACACGATATCACTCCGCGAAGCTGGCCAAAATAGTAGCTAAAGTAAAACTTTACAGACTCTTATATCAAAATTTAACTTTTACGTAATCAACTGTCAACATGAAAGATGAGTACGTAAAGCTAAATTTTGACAAAAGAGTCTGTAAAGTTTTACTTTAGCTAATATTTCGACTAACTTTGCGGAGTGATACTGTGCCTCGTAGAATAAATTCCATATTCGTAATAAAAAATATTATTAATAGGTTGTATTAAGGTATAGAAAACCATGCATTAATGGTCCCTATTACTGCATGAATTTTATTACAAACGATTTTAGTGGATAATGAGTAAGTTTATATCGACGTGCTTAATAGGGTTTAAGTGGCTTTAGGAATAGAAATCGAATTTAAGAAAACGATGTAAACGATCTAAACTGGGTTTAGAATCGGATTCTAAATTGACTTTATCGAGATTTATAGATAAATCCGTTTTACTTTCGCGATATGAACAGTGATTAAAGAATTTTGAGAAAAATAAGAAAATAACTACATTGGATATATTTTAAGGAATTATTGTCTTCAGCAAATTTTAATAGACAGAAAAATCCTCAGAAGAAAAAATGTTAACATATATTAGTGAGAAATGGAATTCCGTGGGGGCTTAAGAGAAAGGCGCAGGACAGTCTGATATGATAGAAATGAATAGGTGTAAGAGATATCGGAAGAATGATGAAATTAAAAGACGATACCAATTAAAAATATATTTCAATCAAGTAATAGTAGACTTCGTATAGAAAGTTTTATTGTCAGTTTAAAAATTAGCCCTCAAAAACATGTCATTGTGTGTGTATTAAACAAAGAAAATATATTTGAAATAAAACTTTAATTATTCGATCAACAATAATGCCATTAAATTAATTTCAGCTATATTACATATTATTTGAATTAAGAATAAATAATTAACTTACCTTTCATTTTGTCTGATGACACTGGTTAATGAAATGTGATTAGAATTTTCAATTGCACTATAATTTATATAGCTCCTCTTGATCACTATGCATACAACACTTCACTTATCTGATTGAAAGTGATAAAAAATTTCCAAGAAAGAACAGCTTTTAAAAGGAAACTATCTTGTTATTTTCGCAACGAAAATCCCGGAAATTATAATCCTGATAAAAATATATACAGTCTGATAAAATATCCATTATATCCCTGCAATTTTGGCATTGAACTATATTTTGAAAATGTTCTACATCGCAATTTAAAAGTATAGCAAAGGAAACTGAGACTTTTGTCCCCAATTAGTACAAAAACAATTTAAAAGCAATTAATACGTGCGTAATCCTAGATAAGAGAAAAATCAAAAAGATTATCAGAGATTCTTTTCAAAGATCATGTGAATAACAAGCAAATTAAATATAGTTTGAGTGTATGATACAAAAATTTTCTTTTTAAAAATTATCTATTTCTAAGAAAAAATGAGATGTTTTGATTCATTCATAAATACGTGGAAGTCCAAAGTAAGAAATAAAAAAAAATAATGATCGATGATTTTTTTAAAGTACAAAGTAAATTCTCCAAACTTCTTACACGTGCTTATTATCAATCAGCTTCGTATAGCCTGACAACTTATAGTGTCTAGCGCACAATGGGCTACTTGCGTGCCATTTTTTTATTTAATATTTTTGAAGAGACGATAAAAATTTGCTACCCATATTTTTTCTTTTCGAAAAATATTCATTAATTGGCCAGAGAAAAATTCATGAAATTTTAATATTTAAATTACCGCCGTGTATGACGTAGAATTACGCCGAACAAATGAATGGTCGTAAAGCAATAACATCGGTATGTCCAATAGCAACGGCATGTGCGGGTAATTTAAACATGACATATCATCTGTTTGACGTTTGAATAATAGTTTGGAGGTTAATATTTTCGTTTGTCATTTTAATCTTGTACGAGTATAACCTAAGTTAAAATCCTTCAAAATCCTGCTTAACAAATCGAAATACGTAATAAAAGTAACAGAAACCACGCATATTGTAAATAATAAAGAAGAAAGACAGTGACAGAAAAATGTACTAATGTCAAAATCAAATTAAAACTCGCACTCGCTCGCCATCTACAGGTTACATTCTTAAATATGCATCCCTTTTATTGTTCAAAATAATGACGTCAAAGAAAATCTTCTTTCTTAATTTATTAAAAAACCTGTATTTTTTTTAAAAAATAAAATTTATATTTTTATATACGTGAAATAATTGCGTAGGCTTCCACAGTCTGAGTCATGAGAAATATTCGTTTTCCGGGAATGGACTGTGTCATATTTTGAGTCAGAGCTCAACGTTTCGCCCGCAGTCGTATGGGGCATCTTCAGGAGCAAGGGGGATAGTACTGTCTTAAACAAGGTTACCCGACGTGTCAACCACGCCAGAGGCCGAGTTTAAGCAACAAAGAGAATCACCGGAACATGACACGCCCAATCTACCATTACGAACTCGATTCCCATTGTTCCTCATTAGCTTTGCTTATCTACCGTATCTTTAGATTAGTATATAACTGTGTTCTCGGCCTTCCTTCGTCACTTGATTTATTTGGCCTCTAGCGTGGTTTACACGTCGGGTAACCTTGTAAACTAAGTCTCCCTCTTTGTTGCTTAAACTCGGCCTCTAGCGTGGTTGACACGTCGGGTAACCTTGTTTAAGACAGTACTATCCCCCTTGCTCCTGAAGATGCCCCATACGACTGCGGACGAAACGTTGAGCTCTGACTCAAAATATGACACAGTCCATTCCCGGAAAACGTATTTTTTTATATGCGTATTCAACTTTACTTTAGGTATTTAGTGACAGATATCAAATTTTCAGTAGCACGCTAGTAGCTTAGTAACTTGGCAACCAAAAATAATGCAGTTCGATTCACTATTCCAATGATGCGTTCTGTCAAATTATATTTTACTTAGAGGCGCCACTACCTGAAAAGTAGAACAGTAATTTTGCAATATATCATCGCTTAGCAAAAAGCAAAAACCACTTGAACCCGGGTTTTCAGGTACAGTATATTTTATAAAAATGCCTGATGTCAATGTCATTATTCTGTGAACGAATTAAAAAGTTTACATACATTTATCTCTCTCACATTTGCATTCAGAACATATTTCGGATCTACAGGTGTCCCTTGAGGGAACCGACAAACATTAATTATGTATGCTAGGGGTCATTCTAAGTTCATATAAACTAAGGGTTAATTCTTCTCCGTTTTACTTTTACCCATTGTGACGACGACCCTGCTACGGGAGTGTCGGGGGTCGACATCACAATCTCTCTCTTCCTTACTCTCGGGATTTTTATGCTCGGGCGCCGTTCGGTTACCTGAAAGAGAGAGGGTAGGTCGCCTCGGATAGCGGCAGTGGAGTGAGGTTAGGGTATTCACAATAGAAACACGTGGAGAATATAAATTGTTTAATGTTTTAAAATAAAAAATGTTATTTACAACACCATATAATAAAGTGGAAAAACCTGACCCTATGACCATCTAGACGATCGTGACAATGACCACGGGCCGTGAAGCGACCCAAACTTGACAAAGGTAACAAAAATGAAATAAACTCTAACTTGAAAACTGACTTTACGTTTATTCTCAGAGCGGACGGCTGGTGAGACTAAGTTTATACGAACTTATTTTACTTAGAATGACTCCTAGAATACATGGTTACAGTTTATCGGTTTCCTCAAGAAACATCCTGTGTTATTAATTTGATTCATAGCTGTGCGTATAGCGTATTCTGTATCAGTGTCACAGACAACTGACATTGTCAGGGGCGTCACTAGGTACTTTTAACAGGGAGGGCGCAGCAGGGCGCACCTTTAGAACAAAATAATTTTTGACAGTCTGATTCTGCATTTATATTTTTTCATGTTTAAAACATAAAAATATTTCTTTTGGAAGATTTTCAGATGTAATGAAGCGAACACAAATACTTATCTGTTCTTCTGCAGTGATGTTCCAAAGATCATCTACTATTATTGCAAAATAATCACAATTATTAATTTCCGGAGTTATTTTGCGTATTATACATTTTGCACTACTCTCTATAACATGATTTTGTGACGTAGTGAACAATAATGTGCATTTTGAGGTACATTGTAATTCTGGAGAAAAGGATCAAATTTTTTAATAACTAGAATCTATAAAATTGGCTTATTTGTTGAATTTTTTGTTTCATTATGTCCTTGCAATGGGATAGCCTTAAATAATTTCCTCTGTTTTATACCCTAAATGGTGCATCATTTTGATTTCTTATAGTACCTTTCTTAAGAGGAAAGGTTACCCCTGTACTAAAATATGAAACGAAAATTCAATGAATTGTTTCGAACTATTAACATTTAAAAAACTCAACACACGACACGCATACTTCCGACATTAACCTGAATTAAAAAATATATTATTGGAATCTGTTAGTATTTGACTTTGATTTTAATGGCAAATCGAGAAAAGTCCAGTATTAATAGATTTCAATAATTTTTATTTTATTGTTGTAAATTTTGCTAATTGGAAGGTTTATTGGATAGAAAGCTTCTTTGTTTTTTAAAAGTTGTTTATTATGTTGACAACTAAAAGACGACGTTTCGGCACATGGTTATGGCCATTATCAAGTCAGAAAAATTGAATTTACATTCAGTCAATTTTTAAATTATAAATAAATTTTAAATTAACCCATGATTGAGTTTAAATTTTTTGACAACCGCCTGCGCAGGTCGGTGAGTCAACGTCGTTTTATTTTAAATTTCAAGTTAGTATCGGAAGGATACTTGTCGTGTGTTGAATTTTTTAATGCGTTAATAGTTCTAATACAGGAATAATTTATTTGAATTTTTGCTTCATATTTTAGAGCAGCGGTAACCTTTCCTCTTCGGCTAAAGTCGTAGGTACATAATCGTCTCGCTGATTATTGCAGATAAATAAGTGCATAATAAAATAGTAAAAAAATCAGATTGATTTTGAATAATTAATTTAAATAAAAACACGGAAAGGGGGCGCAAAATTAAACAGGGAGGGCGCAAGCCCCCTCAGAAATGGTCTATCGATGCCACTGGACACTGTCATTGTGTCAGTAACTTATTTTTCATGGATTGGGTTTCACATGTGCTAGTAGATAAACTTACCACTTGAGTTACTTTTAACTTTTTAATACTTTTTACTGGAACATATTTTTATAACAAAATAACAATAGTATCTTATGTACCTCCATAAAAATTAAATAACGACACTAAGTCTAAAAAAAGAGCTAAAATATTAACTAGTTAATACAATTCAAAGATGACCTTGATCAGACATCTCTAAAAAATTAAACTGTACATTTCAACTCAAGCAGCTGTGTTTACAGATACATGTCCGTGCAATTTATTATAATTCAAAAGAACTAATAATGAAAATATTAGTCGCACTAGTACGTGAAAATTATACAGAAAAAGCATAGCTAATAATATATTTTATACTGTATTTCAGATAAGAATAGACTTAAGAGTAAGATAGAGCTTACGATTCCATCTGTCTGATTGGTCTAAACGCAAACCAAGTTTACAATAGCGATATGTAAGCAAGTATATTATTTAATCCATTTTGATTTTATGATCTATTTAACAATTTTTAAGTAACTGTATATTTAGTAAAGAAATAAAAATGTTCAAATTTTGACGTTTCGGGCTGTCAAGTATGTCATGCACGAAATAAAATTAATTCATGAGTTTTATATGCGTAAAACAGGCTGGCTCTGCAGCGCCACCAAGTCTATTCTTATCTGAAATACAGTATAAACTAGAAATAAGGAAAATATGGATACAATATGTGTGAAAAATAAACTGATTTTCTTGAAATTGTGTATTCCTGCTATTTTATAAGATATAAAATTTTACCCAATTACACATAGTTTAACCAAATAATATCTAATCAATATTTTGCGAAACACATTTTATAAATCGTTGTACAAATAAACAGATAGTCAATCATTTAATTGATACATATCAAATATTTAATAAGGATAATAAAAATAGCTACATATTTTCATATTTATTCTTAATTCACATATCATCCGATGAAGATAAACCCTATTAATTTCATTCAAAGATAATATTTATCTAGAATTTTTCTTTAACTTTATTTATCTTATTGATTTATAGAAATTTTGTTAGCAGTACCTATTACAAAATTATTGCTTCCCATTATCATTCAACAAAATAAAGATAAATTATAGTTGAAATTTTATATAAAAACCATTATCGATATATATATATATATATATATATATATATATATATATATATATATATATATATATATATATAATCACTACACATTATGTAGCAGATATCAGCCACTACACTTTGTAAAACGTTAGAGAATAAAAATTTATAACAAACAATTAATTTAATTTAATATGAAAAACGATGTTGTCTCTACAAGCGTTGAAATCGAACATCGAACTGGATGTTTATTTTTCCGTTGCTGTTAGGCAGAGCTGGGCAAAGTACCGGAAAGTAGTACTTGAAGTACAAGTACCAAGTATCTTGATGTTTCTAAATGTACATGAAGTACAAGTACTTTTTTAGTTTCTAAAGTACTTGCAAAAGTACTTGTAAATTTGGGTGCAAGTACTTTTTTAGATAATTAATATTTTTCTGATTATATGGATCTTAAAAGGTGATCATTGACAAAAATTTCAATACGCGATATTTATTTGGTTATTTAAAACAAGAGTTCCTCCTGGCCGTATCACCTAACGATCTCATGACGTAAAATTGATGTCATCTGATCGCCAAGCGATACGAGAAGCTCTACCGAGATGTTAGAATGACGTCATTTTTACGATACGGCAAAGTCCCAGCACTGTAATTAGGTAATACAAACATTATATGGTATATACAGATGCAGATTAAATTTAATTTATATATGCCAAAAAATTTGCAAATATATCTTTACTTCATATTATCGCTGAAAATATATTTATTAATGAAATTCACATGATTATGTACTACAGGAATTACACCACACCACTGTAAAAGAAACACTGACAGACAAACAATTCTCATAACATTGTTAACTTTTAAATTATTCATCGCACTTCAAGTACATTTTAAGTAATTCAAGTATTTAAAAATACTTCAAGTACTTTTCAATGTACTTCAAGTATTTTGCCAAGTATTAAGTACCAAGTACATGTGAATAACTTACTATGTCAAGTATAAAGTACTATAAATAGAAAGTACTTCAAGTACAGTACTTGAAGTACTGAAAGTACTTGCAAGCCTAATAAGTTACTTTTCTTGCAAGTATTGCACAGCTCTGCTGTTAAGTATATATTGACAATGGGGTATGTGACCAAATTTTTACATAATATGATACTAGACAAAAAAATAAAATACCAGTATTTTTTACATCGATTAATTATTCGTACTTTACGAGAAAATAATTATTAAAAATATGGGGCAGGGATTTGTGACGTGACAATGGTAGAAGCGTAAAAAAAGACGGTTAGACTGGGAGGGAAAGAGATAATTATAGCCAGATGTGACCATGTCACAGCCTGCCACACTTACCACAACATAAACGCGACGCTGATAGGCTGATTCATAACTGTTTCTTTACTTCCCGCAGTCTATCTGTCTTCGTCCACGGTTCTAACATACTTACGGTATATATCCCTTCTTCAAAATATTAAAATGTTAATAACAAGATTATTACAAATTAATATTTACTTTTTATTGTTATAATGAGTTACAGTTACAGTGGTTAGTTTTATATTTTATGACATATATATTGAAATTCGAATATGGTCATATATCACATACCCCATTGATTCTCCTGGCTTGATTTTATTTTGAAATTTTACTTTCTATCACAAGCAACTAGGATGCTACGTATATATATATATATATATATATATATATATATATATATATATATATATATATATATATATATTTATATATATATATATATATATATATATATATATATATATATAAATTTCTTTAGTCACAAATAACGGTCAGTAAATAGAAAGCAATCAACAAAATTTGATTTGGTAAAATTAGAATTAAAAATAAATGTCAAAAGTTTGACATTTCATAAATGTAACAGAAAGATAATAAGGTACTTACATTTTATGGAAAACTGTAATAATATAAAAAATACTTTTCTTAATAGAAAGTATTAAAATATTTTATTAGCCAACTTCATAGTAAACACAATGTATAATTATAATAAATTATGGACGCTTTTGTTTATGATTGTTATAAAATTTTATCGAAAATGTTAGCATAGCAACAAAATGCATACCTACGTATGATAACTATGATATCATAACAAAATGTGATAATTTTAAAAAGACTACATTTTAGAAACAAATAATATATTATAGTATTGGAACTACGTAGAATTGAAAGTCATACTATAATTTATTTTAATCAATAAAATGTTAAATGTTGTCCTATAAATTTTTAAAACAAGGCTATAAACTTTAAAAATTAATCTCCCTTTTCGCGATATAAAGACAAAATAGACTATAATTTCCAATAGATTCAAAAATGTATGTATAATAAAAAAGATAAAATATTATATATTAGTGGATTACCAGCAAACACCTTGAAATTATCAGGAATGCAAAGTATGTATATAAGGTACGCAGAATGCATCTATTCATTATGCAAAATGTGGGGTAAGTGGTTTTACTAAGTTTAGTTAGAGAAATAGTTACTAAATATTCATTATTTTTCAACTTATACTAACAATTAAATTTTGAGCCAAGCAAAAATAAAACTACAAATCTCAATTTGAGAACAATATTAAATAATTAATTTGTAGGTACATACTGTCAATTTAAAGAATATTTAAAATTTAAGTGAATAATTTTCGGTTAACTGGCCTTCACTCCAATTCTGTAACATTAATTCTTAGCAACGTTGCTATAGCATATAACCAAAAATAATTGCGAAAACTGAATAAAACATTAAATGCCTGGCTTTACAGTTGTTTCTATTGGTTAAATTTTTTAGCAACGTTGCTAAGATTTAACAACTTCAATTTAACGGCTATCTCTCTCTATCGCTGGAAATAGTAAGAAAATGGCGCGAACAAATGCCAGACGAAACGTCAAAAATATTGCAGTCATTAAAATACCTGTATTCTCGGTGAAAATTTGCATCGCTAGACATTTTAACTTCAATAAAAGCTTTTGTAACTTATTTCGATAAGACTTTTTAAAGTTACCTGACATTTCTCACATGTTATGTTAAAATATTTTAGAAAGACAGTGAGAGAAAAATGAACTAATGTCAAATTCAAATTAAAACTCGCACGCTATCTACAGGTTACATTCTTAAATATGCTTTCCTTTCTCCGGTTCAAAATAATGACGTCACAGAAAATGTCCTTTCTTAATTTACATACGTTTTCAACATAACTTTACGTATATAGTGATATCGGATTTTAAAACATTTAAGGTACATTCACAAATGAAAATTAGATTTAGATTTATGGTTTATACTTTAGATTTAAAGACTTTAGCCGCATATTATGTAATGACTCCATTCACACTTCAGAATTTGGTGTCTCTAAATCCAAATCGTAAAGCTAAACATTGCAAGGTCCAAACTTTAGGTTTATGATTTAGTGTGACGTCACAAACTTCACCAATGAGAACGAGTCTGAAACAATATAGATATATACACTCATCTTTATTTAGTATTCACTTGGTGGATTCGGCTTTTTAAACAAATGCGAGAAGAACATGGAGACTATCAAAACTTAATTGCTAAAATGAAGCCAATAATGCCAAGCAAATGACAGTTTCACGGCGCACGGGTATTTATTAAGTACTGCTCTACCGATATTTTAATCTTGTTTTTGAAGCATATACATAGATATCTGGACATACCAAAACTAAATTACAGTTAATTTAAACTTACATTTATGAATGATATACTTAAACCTTAACAAAAACCATAAACCATATTTAGGTTTAAGTAAGTCATTCATAAATGTAAGTTTAATTTACCTGAATATTACACAACTGTGTAAATGCTTCAAAAACAAGATTAAAATATCGGTAGAGCAGTACTCAACAAGACACCTGTGCGTCGTAAAACTATCATTCGCTTCGCATTATTGGTTATATTTCAGCAATTAAGTTATGACAGTCTCCATGTTCTTCTCGCATTTGTTTAAAAAAGCCGAATCCACCAAGTGGGTACTAAATAAAGATGGGTGTATATATCTGTATCATTTCAGACTCGTTCTCTTTGGTGAAGTTTGTGACGTCAAACTAAATCTTAAACCTAAAGTTTGGACCTTGCAATATTTAGCTTTATGATTTGGATTTAGAGACCGTAAAATCTGAAGTGTGAATGGGGTCATTACATAATATGCGGCCAAAGTCTATAATCTAAAGTATAAACCATAAATCTAAACATAATTTTCATTTGTGAATGTAAGGTGCATTCACAAATGAAACTTAGGTTTAGATTTATGGTTTATACTTCAGACTTACAGACCTTGGCCGCAAAATATTTTATGACTCTATTCACACTTCAGAATTTAGTGTCTCTAAATCCAAATCATATAGCTAAACATTGCAAATTCCAAACTTTAGGTTTATGATTTAGTTTGACGTCACAAACTTCACCAATGAGAACGAGTCTGAAACGATATAGATATATACACCCATCTTTATTTAGTATTCACTTGGTGGATTCGGTCTTTAAAGCAAATGCGAGAAGAACAAGGAGACTGGCAAAACTTAATTCCTGAAATATAACCAATAATGATATTTTAATCCTTTTTTGAAGCATTTACAAAGATGTCAGTACAAACAATTTGCATTTATGAATGACTTACTTAAATCTAAACAAAAACCATAAATCTAATTTTCATTTGAACCTTAATTCTCCATCCAATTTATGTTTATTAAACAAAATTAATCCATAAAAATTGAATAAGTTTAGAATATTTATAAAAAAATTAATTTTTTTTGACTAATAAATATTAGCTATAGTTAATAAATTTTTAATATGAATAAATGTAAACACAAAATATAGAAAACATTTGTATAACAATTAAAATTTAATGTCAAAAATAAATTGTTTTATTTTTTGTGATACTCTGATAATTACTTTAAAACTTTTTTATTACTGATAATTATATTCTATCCTAAGACCTTCAAAATATTTTGTTTTTATAATCTACATCTAAATTATTGCTTAGATTTTATTTATTTTTATTTTGTAACCTGCAAAATCGAAATTCTGACAATTCAAACGATATGCATTTCTTTGTAATTTTGTTTAAATTTCATGGCTATCACTACAAATAAGTAATATTTATAAAATTTCAAATTGGATTTTACAGGTTACTAAACATGCAATACAAAATCTGTTTAGTGATGCTGCTGTAGAATTTAGCTCTTTACAACATTTATTTGAAACATTTTTGTTTAAAATTAAATGGGAAGTTTTGCACATGGAAAAACTGATGTCCCATGTAAAACGCCTATGGCCCGCTTTTTAATTAACACCCTGTATATATATATATATATATATATATATATATATATATATATATATATATATATAATGAGCTGAAAATAAATTTTTCAAACGGTGGTTTTCAAACTGTGGGGACAAACTTTGTTATTTTGAATGGGGTCACATATCTTTAGACAGAGAATTTTATTCTGAATTCAGTTATATAATATTTTCATACCCGTACATAACGATTTTTTTGAGAAATGAGGGTATGAAAATATTATATAACTGAATTCAGAATAAAATTCTGTATCTAATAATTAAATAAAAAAGTATGTCATCCCATTTAAAATAACAAAGTTTGACCTCTCATTTTGAAAACCACTGGCTGAAAAAATAGTATATTGTGTTATTAGGAGTAAAAGTGATACTTCGTGTGGCGAGCATGGAAGTTTGCACGACGAGCGAAGCGAGTCGGACAATTGCATGCGAGGCACACAAAGACACTTTTATTCCGAATGACACATTAAATTTTTTTCCAAACGCACTACTTTTCTTTTTATTCGCTAATTCTATGTAGTTTCTATGGATATTTATTTATTTTATTTCTATGACGCCGGCGTAGAAATTTCCAACGGCGTAGAAATTTCCAACGGCGTAGAAATAAAGCTTCTACCTTGTGAATTATGTCACAAAAATGCCATTTCTACGACGTTGGAAAAAAAATAATTTGCGTTCATTAAAATAGTATAGTAAAATAGATTGTTTGCTACCAACACCGGGGCTCTAATAGTACTCGAGTTAACAATAGTATACTACTTGAAAATGAACACCCTGTATATATGTATATATATATATAGAGGGTGTTTCCTTTAAAACAACCAGCGCTTTTTTGAGCGAACTAATGACTTTAGAAAAAAAATGTTATATAAAAGAAATGATCAAGAATTAGGGGCTAATTTAACAATAATAACAAACCGAAAATCCGATCAGTGGTTTTCAAACGGCAGAACAAAATTATATTTTTTTAATGGTATCCTATATCATTTTTTTACCCATTAGAAAGAGATTTTTTCCTGATTTCAACGATATACGTATGGTATAGGATTGTATAACAACTATTTCGAGGAAAATAGTATTACAAATAATGTTATAATGCAATACACAAGTATTGATTCGATACGACTGTTTCCTAGTTATGCTAGTGGTAACCCATTTTGTATTACATTATTTCTAGTTTTTAATACCATTTTTTCGAAATAATTGTTATACAACTCTATGCTATATTTAAAGGGCAAAAAATATAATTTTGTTCTACCGTTTGCGAACCACTGGTTAATTATTTGGTGTGTTACTATTGATACATTATCCCCTTAAGCTTGATCATTTTATGTATAAAACATTTTTCTCTAAAGTTGTTAGTTCGCCCAAAAAAGCGCTGGTTGTTTTAAAGGATATATATCACCATTGCATATTACCCATTGCTGGATGTGCCAATCTGCTTTGTATACAGATTTTTAATAATTATCCAAATAAGATTATAGGTAATATGTGGAAGAATTAAAAATTTAAAATAAAACAACTCTTCTTGACTCAACTAACGTTTCTAAACAAGTAACTTTATATTTCAGGTGTAAAAGTCATATTAGGCTTATGGCTACTACACGTAGCACAAGCACAATTTGGTGGACTCTGTCCTCAAGACGGTCTCAAATACCCTGCCCCAGATGATTGTTATGGATATTTGGAATGTAGTAAATCAATACCAGTAAAAAAGAAATGCGACCCGCCCTCATATAGCTACAACTGTGAGACAAAAAAATGCGAAAATATAGACCATTGTTGCGGAGGTACCAAGACCACTACTTCAGGTACCGGTACAACACCAAGTGGTGGTGATAGTTCCACAACTACAGAAACTAGTACTACTACGAATAGCCCACCAGAACCAGGTATTCCTTGTAACGACAAGAGCGAATCTTTTCCTATTAAAGGAGACTGCAACAATTATTTGCAGTGCAATGGGAAAACACTCGAAATGAAATCATGTGATTCATTGAAATACAACTGCTTCTACAAATACTGTTCATCAAAATCAACCCCTGGGTGTTGCGAAAATACCACTATATCGGCTGGGGTACGGTGTCTTACAAACGGATGGAAAATTCTAAATCTATATGATTCAACTAAATATTATGAATGTGTCAAAAATGTCATAAAAATTCAAACCTGTCCAACTGGTGACGTTTATAACTGGTTATCAGGAAAATGTGTAAAGGGTGGATCTGGATCAACTCCTACGATTCCTCCAACAGCGACTTGTATTCCAGGCACAAGATTCCCAATTGCAGGCGATTGCATGAAATTCTTGGAATGCGACAAACATGGTCGTATGAAAAAACATAGTTGTGAAGAAAAGAAAACATACAATTGTATTAAAAAACGTTGTACAAAATATTCTCTATCTTCTTCGCTTTGCTGCAGTAAGAATCCCCCTAAAGGAATTTTCTGTCCACTTAATGGATTCAGACTTCCCAATCCATTTACCTGTAATCAATATTTCGAATGTAAAAATAATAGGATAGCAACCGCTACTTGTCGTTCAGGACAAAATTATAACTGGTTACAAGGAAGCTGTGTTCAAGGTTCTTGCACGACTCCGCCTGTACCAACTGGTTCTCCGACAACTGATGACTCTTCTTCGGAATCCAGCTCAACAACAACAGAATCTACACATAATCCTGGGAACAGTGTTTCTCCTGGAAGTGGTGAGACAGGAGCGGATGGATCCAGTAGTACATCAACTGGCAGTGGTGAGACAGGAACCGGTGGTCCTGGCGGTTCATCTTCAGGCAGTGGCGAAACTGGAACAGGTGGCCCTGGCAGTACATCTTCAGGCAGTGGTGGGACTGGAACCGGTGGTTCTGGCGGTTCATCTTCAGGCAGTGGCGAGACTGGAACAGGTGGCCCTGGCAGTACATCTTCTGGCAGTGGTGGGACTGGAACCGATGGTCCTGGCGGTTCATCTTCAGGCAGTGGCGAGACTGGAACAGGTGGCCCTGGCAGTACGTCTTCTGGCAGTGGTGGGACTGGAACCGGTGGTCCTGGCAGTACATCTTCAAGCAGTGGTGAGACTGGAACAGGTGGGCCTGGCAGTTCTTCTTCAAACAGTGGCGAGACAATAACTGGTGGTCCTGGCGGTTCATCTTCAGGCAGTGGCGAAACTGGAACAGGTGGCCCTGGCAGTACATCTTCAGGCAGTGGTGGGACTGGAACCGGTGGTTCTGGCGGTTCATCTTCAGGCAGTGGCGAGACTGGAACAGGTGGCCCTGGCAGTACATCTTCTGGCAGTGGTGGGACTGGAATCGGTGGTCATGGCGGTTCATCTTCAGGCAGTGGCGAGACTGGAACAGGTGGCCCTGGCAGTACATCTTCTGGCAGTGGTGGGACTGGAACCGGTGGTCCTGGCAGTACATCTTCAAGCAGTGGTGAGACTGGAACAGGTGGCCCTGGCAGTACATCTTCTGGCAGTGGTGGGACTGGAATCGGTGGTCATGGCGGTTCATCTTCAGGCAGTGGCGAGACTGGAACAGGTGGCCCTGGCAGTACATCTTCTGGCAGTGGTGGGACTGGAACCGGTGGTCCTGGCAGTACATCTTCAAGCAGTGGTGAGACTGGAACAGGTGGGCCTGGCAGTTCTTCTTCAAACAGTGGCGAGACAATAACTGGTGGTCCTGGCGGTTCATCTTCAGGCAGTGGCGAAACTGGAACAGGTGGCCCTGGCAGTACATCTTCTGGCAGTGGTGGGACTGGAACCGGTGGTCATGGCGGTTCATCTTCAGGCAGTGGCGAGACTGGAACAGGTGGCCCTGGCAGTACATCTTCTGGCAGTGGTGGGACTGGAACCGGTGGTCCTGGCAGTACATCTTCAAGCAGTGGTGAGACTGGAACAGGTGGGCCTGGCAGTTCTTCTTCAAACAGTGGCAAAACAATAACTGGTGGTCCTGGCGGTTCATCTTCAGGCAGTGGCGAAACTGGAACAGGTGGCCCTGGCAGTACATCTTCTGGCAGTGGTGGGACTGGAACCGGTGGTCCTGGCGGTTCATCTTCAGGCAGTGGCGAAACTGGAACAGGTGGCCCTGGCAGTACATCTTCAGGCAGTGGTGGGACTGGAACCGGTGGTCCTGGCAGTACATCTTCAAGCAGTGGTGAGACTGGAACAGGTGGCCCTGGCAGTACATCTTCTGGCAGTGGTGGGACTGGAACCGGTGGTCCTGGCGGTTCATCTTCAGGCAGTGGCGAGACTGGTACAGGTGGCCCTGGCAGTACATCTTCTGGCAGTGGTGGGACTGGAACCGGTGGTCCTGGCAGTACATCTTCAAGCAGTGGTGAGACTGGAACAGGTGGGCCTGGCAGTTCTTCTTCAAACAGTGGCGAGACAATAACTGGTGGTCCTGGCGGTTCATCTTCAGGCAGTGGCGAAACTGGAACAGGTGGCCCTGGCAGTACATCTTCAGGCAGTGGTGGGACTGGAACCGGTGGTCCTGGCGGTTCATCTTCAGGCAGTGGCGAGACTGGAACAGGTGGCCCTGGCAGTACATCTTCTGGTAGTGGTGGGACTGGAACCGGTGGTCCTGGCGGTTCATCTTCAGGCAGTGGCGAAACTGGAACAGGTGGCCCTGGCAGTACATCTTCAGGCAGTGGTGGGACTGGAACCGGTGGTCCTGGCGGTTCATCTTCAGGCAGTGGCGAGACTGGAACAGGTGGCCCTGGCAGTACATCTTCAGGCAGTGGTGGGACTGGAACCGGTGGTCCTGGCGGTTCATCTTCAGGCAGTGGCGAGACTGGAACAGGTGGCCCTGGCAGTTCATCTTCAGGCAGTGGCGAGACTGGAACAGGTGGGCCTGGCAGTTCTTCTTCAAACAGTGGCGAGACAATAACTGGTGGTCCTGGCGGTTCATCTTCAGGCAGTGGCGAGACTGGAACAGTTGGCCCTGGCAGTACATCTTCAGGCAGTGGTGGGACTGGAACCGATGGTCCTGGCGGTTCATCTTCAGGCAGTGGCGAGACTGGAACAGGTGGCCCTGGCAGTACATCTTCTGGCAGTGGTGGGACTGGAACCGGTGGTCCTGGCGGTTCATCTTCAGGCAGTGGCGAAACTGGAACAGGTGGCCCTGGCAGTACATCTTCAGGCAGTGATGGGACTGGAACCGGTGGTCCTGATGGTTCATCTTTAGGCAGTGGCGAGACTGGAACAGGTGGCCCTGGCAGTACATCTTCTGGCAGTGGTGGGACTGGAACCGGTGGTCCTGGCGGTTCATCTTCAGGCAGTGGCGAAACTGGAACCGGTGGACCTGGCAGTACATCTTCAAGCAGTGGTGAGACTGGAACAGGTGGCCCTGGCAGTTCATCTTCAAGCAGTGGCGAGACAGTAACCGGTGGTCCTGGCGGTTCATCTTCAGGCAGTGGCGAAACTGGAACAGGTGGCCCTGGCAGTACATCTTCAGGCAGTGATGGGACTGGAACCGGTGGTCCTGATGGTTCATCTTCAGGCAGTGGCGAGACTGGAACAGGTGGCCCTGGCAGTACATCTTCTGGCAGTGGTGGGACTGGAACCGGTGGTCCTGGCGGTTCATCTTCAGGCAGTGGCGAAACTGGAACCGGTGGACCTGGCAGTACATCTTCAAGCAGTGGTGAGACTGGAACAGGTGGCCCTGGCAGTACATCTTCTGGCAGTGGTGGGACTGGAACAGGTGGCCCTGGCAGTACATCTTCAGGCGGTGGCGAAACTGGAACCGGTGGACCTGGCAGTACATCTTCAAGCAGTGGTGAGACTGGAACCGGTGGGCCTGGCAGTTCAACTTCAAGTAGTGGCGAGACTGGAACAGGTGGGCCTGGCAGTTCATCTTCAGGCGGTGGCGAAACTGGATCCGGTGGACATGGCAGTACATCTTCAGACAGTGGCGAGACTGGAACAAGTGGGCCTGGCAGTACATCTTCAGGCGGTGGCGAAACTGGAACCGGTGGATCTGGCAGTACATCTTCAGGCAGTGGTGAGACTGGAACCGGTGGTTCTGGCGGTTCATCTTCAGGCAGTGGCGAAACTGGAACAGGTGGCCCTGGCAGTACATCTTCAAGCAGTGGCGAGACTGGAACAGGTGGCCCTGGCAGTACATCTTCAGGCGGTGGCGAAACTGGAACCGGTGGACCTGGCAGTACATCTTCAAGCAGTGGTGAGACTGGAACAGGTGGGCCTGGAAGTTCATCTTCAAGCAGTGGCGAGACAGTAACCGGTGGTCCTGGCGGTTCATCTTCAAGCAGTGGCGAAACTGGAACCGGTGGACCTGGCAGTTCATCTTCAAGTAGTGGCGAGACAGTAACCGGTAGTCCTGGCGGTTCATCTTCAGGCAGTGGCGAAACTGGAACCGGTGGTCCTGGTAGTACATCTTCAGGCAGTGGCGAAACTGGAATCAGTGGACCTGGCAGTACATCTTCAAGCAGTGGCGAGACTGGAAGCGTTGGACCCGGCAGTTCGTCTTCAGGTGGCGAGAATGGTAACGGTGGAACCAGCAGTACTAGTGAATCTACAGCTTCTGACAACTCGGGATTTAATCAAAGTACCTCAACTGAATCAACATCACCTGGCAGCTCGGGATCTGGACCCACTAATGGCCCTGGTACACCTGAATCTCCTTGCAATGCCCATCGTTGCCGCAAATTTTCTGTATTACCGGATGTGCAAGACTGCCGCAGTTATTACAAATGTATCGACGGCAAACTTGTCAGACAAACTTGTCCGGATGGCAAAGTATGGAACTGTATGTCTAAATCCTGTTCTTCTCGCGGATATTCCGGATGTTGCCCGAAGGATCCCCATTGCTCATCAACATCGTCTCCAAACTGTGGAATTTTGGGTTTAACGATTCCTAATCCCCTTACTTGCAACAAATACTTTGAATGCGTTAATAACAAAATCGTAGAAGAAACATGTCCTGCAGGACAGAAATATGATTGGGTAACAGACGAATGTATAGATGTAGTAAGAGGACACTGTGCACCTGGTTCAACAGACAATTCACTGAAAGGAATATGTAAAAATGGACAAAAAGTATCTGATCCATATGACTGCGAAAGTTATTACGAATGCGAAGACGGGTCACTTAGTAAGAAAAAATGTGATTATGGTCTTACATTTAATTGTTACTATGGAATTTGCTGTCTACCAATGGGAGTTGGTAAATGTTGCATAGCTAACAATGCATCTAACACTTGTTCTGCACCAGGAGTATCAGTTGCAAATGTTTTCGACTGCACTAAATATTACAAATGTGGCTTATTTAGAGTAACTCCTCATAATTGCCCAGGAGATAAAATATTTGACCCCTTCAAAGGAAATTGCCAACCAAAGAATAAAGCAATATGCATACAACAAATAGGCACACCAGTTCTACCACCTTCGCGTTACTGTTCCAGACCAGGACTTGTATACCCAGATGCGCAAGACTGCACCAGATATTACACATGTGACTCTAAACGACAGTTGCAACACAACAAATGTGAAGCAGGGACCGTATGGAACTGTATCAAGCAAGAATGTACTGGAAAAGGCTTCCTCCCTTGCTGTTCGAAAGATCCAAATCAACATCAATTTAATTTCACAATGAGTTGCTCAATAAATGGAGTTAAAGGAGCTGATTTCGTATCGTGCAACAAATATTATGAATGTGAGAAGCACAGGGTACAACATAAGACTTGTCCACTACGACAACGATACAACGCGATGACACGTAGATGCCAAAATGAAACAGCGGTACATTGTTTCCATCTACCAGGCACAGGTAATGCAAATAAATTTTAATAATTTTTATATTATGCACTTCCCAATCATCATATTCATTTAGTAAATTTTGTCTTTGAACATGTCTCATCGGGAATATTGTCTCAAAGCATTAAAATCTAATAGGATCTAAAGGTCAAAGTAGTAATTTATGTAATAAATATAATTTTTTTATTATTTACTAGTGTGCAAGTTTTGGAGTCATAGTCGAGTATGCACGCAAGACATGATACTAAACACATTTTTGCAATTTTTTTCTCTGACCAAATATCATGCAACAAAAGAATACAAAATCAGAAAATATTTTGGTGGCAATTTTAAACCAAGTTCAAAGTCAAATGTAGAACTGTGCCTAGTAACGTCACTGATTTTAACTTAGTTTACATATTATTTTATTGCACGTTTTAATTTTTAATTGTCAAAATGCGTAGATTTTTATGTAATTTTTACGCTATAGTAGAAACCAATATATTATCTAACAAGTTTTATAAACGTATCCGTAAACTCATGTATTTTCAATTCGAATAACGAAGTAGTAAGGAGTGAACAAGGGGTTAGAAAAAACGTCACCCATAATGTAACAAGCGAGTGAAGAGAGTCAGATATAGGTAGGCCACGTTTAACACGCAACGTAGACAATTATATAGGATATCACAAAATATTTTACATTGTGTTAAATAGTTATTGTATTATAAGTAATATTAAGTTACTTACGTATATTTTTAAAACTAATTACAATAGTACTATTGATTCATATATGAATTTAATGTTTTTTAACGTCATATCATTTGTTGTAGGCAAAAATTTAACAGCTACAGCTTGCAAAATAACAATTCCAAAAAATTATCAGTTTAGCTTTTTACTTTTTTTTATTAAATTCAATGTTGGATTCATTCTTGTAATTAATATTATTGAGTTATAATTAAAATATTCTTTGTTGTAATCAACAATTTCACAATTATTATTTCAATTAGAAAAATATCAGTTTGGTAGGAAAATAATCCTTTACAAATAAACCCGGTCTCTCACAAACATAATTTTTCACGTTTAAAAGTCTGTCGTTTTGTGATATAACACAACGCCACTTATTTAGCATTTCTCCTTCTTTAGAGACTTCTATTAAAGAGACATTATCGCCACAACTCTTATACCCACTTTTGCAGTTTGGTACTAAACGCCATGTCAACTGTTAGTCACCGCGAGTCATTTTGGCCTGCCTCAACCTATCTCTCTCTCCCCTCTTTGTCTTTCATGTTCCATTAAGATACGATTTGTCCACTCCTTAGTTATTATACTTCGTGATGCAAATGAAGCGGGTGTATAAAGAACTAGTATCTTAAGAGTTTATAAAACGAGTCACATATTATATTTTATATGCTTACGAAACTAGAAGAGAATCACGGGTATCACTTTTGTGATATTGTGTTATTATATATTAGTTATAATTTGTCTAGAATCGAACTCAAACGTGGGTTATCAGTACCAGGATCGGTTCTGATTTCAGATTCCACAAATTCAACACCTACTAAAAACCCTACTGGAACAACTCCTGAAATAAATAATTCTGAAACGCCTAAAACATCTTCTGGCAGTGGCGAAACAGGTTCAGGTGGTCCTGGCAGTACATCTTCAGGCAGTGGCGAGACGGGAACAGGTGGCCCTGGCAGTACATCTTCAGGCAGTGGCGAGACTGGAACCGGTGGTCCTGGCAGTTCATCTTCAGGCAGTGGCGAGACTGGAACAGGTGGCCCCGGCAGTACATCTTCAGGCAGTGTCGAGACTGGAACTGGTGGTCCTGGCAGTTCATCTTCAGGCAGTGGCGAGACTGGAACCGGTGGTCCTGCTAGTTCATCTTCAGGCAGTGGCGAGACTGTAACTGGTGGTCCTGGCAGTTCATCTTCAGGCAGTGGCGAGACTGGAACAGGTGGCCCTGGCAGTACATCTTCAGGCAGTGGCGAGACTGGGAATAGTGGTCCTGGTAGTTCATCTTCAGGCAGTGGCGAGACTGGAACAGGTGGTCCTGGCAGTTCATATTCAGGCAGTGGCGAGACTGGAACAGGTGGCCCTGGCAGTACATCTTCAGGCAGTGGCGAGACTGGAACTAGTGGTCCTGGCAGTTCATCTTCAGGCAGTGGCGAGACTGGAACAGGTGGCCCTGGCAGTACATCTTCAGGCAGTGGCGAGACTGGAACTAGTGGTCCTGGCAGTTCATCTTCAGGCAGTGGCGAGACTGGAACAGGTGGTCCTGGCAGTTCATCTTCAGGCAGTGGCGAGACTGGAACAGGTGGCACTGGCAGTACATCTTCAGGCAGTGGCGAGACTGGAACTAGTGGTCCTGGCAGTTCATCTTCAGGCAGTGGCGACACTGGAACAGGCGGCCCTGGCAGTTCATCTTCAGGCAGTGGCGAGACTGTAACTGGTGGTCCTGGCAGTTCATCTTCAGGAAGTGGAGAGACTGGAACTGGTGGTCCTGGCAGTTCATCTTCAGGCAGTGGCGAGACTGGAACTGGTGGTCCTGGCAGTTCATCTTCAGGCAGTGGCGAGACTGGAACAGGTGGCCCTGGCAGTTCATCTTCAGGCAGTGGCGAGACTGTAACTGGTGGTCCTGGCAGTCCATCTTCAGGCAGTGGCGAGACTGGAACTGGTGGTACTGGCAGTTCTTCCTCAGGCAGTGGCGAGACTGGAACAGGTGGCCCTGGCAGTACATCTTCAGGCAGTGGCGAGACTGGAACTAGTGGTCCTGGCAGTTCATCTTCAGGCAGTGGCGAGACTGGAACAGGCGGCCCTGGCAGTTCATCTTCAGGCAGTGGCGAGACTGTAACTGGTGGTCCTGGCAGTTCATCTTCAGGAAGTGGCGAGACTGGAACTGGTGGTCCTGGCAGTTCATCTTCAGGCAGTGGCGAGACTGGAACAGGTGGCCCTGGCAGTACATCTTCAAGCAGTGGCGAGACTGGAACTAGTGGTCCTGGCAGTTCATCTTCAGGCAGTGGCGAGACTGGAACAGGCGGCCCTGGCAGTTCATCTTCAGGCAGTGGCGAGACTGTAACTGGTGGTCCTGGCAGTTCATCTTCAGGAAGTGGCGAGACTGGAACTGGTGGTACTGGCAGTTCTTCCTCAGGCAGTGGCGAGACTGGAACAGGTGGTCCTGGCAGTTCATCTTCAGGCAGTGGCGAGACTGGAACAGGTGGCCCTGGCAGTACATCTTCAGGCAGTGGCGAGACTGGAACTAGTGGTCCTGGCAGTTCATCTTCAGGCAGTGGCGAGACTGGAACAGGCGGCCCTGGCAGTTCATCTTCAGGCAGTGGCGAGACTGTAACTGGTGGTCCTGGCAGTTCATCTTCGGGAAGTGGCGAGACTGGAACTGGTGGTCCTGGCAGTTCATCTTCAGGCAGTGGCGAGACTGGAACAGGTGGCCCTGGCAGTTCATCTTCAGGCAGTGGCGAGACTGGAACTAGTGGTCCTGGCAGTCCATCTTCAGGCAGTGGCGATACTGGAACAGGTGGCCCTGGCAGTACATCTTCAGGCAGTGGCGAGACTGGAACTAGTGGTCCTGGCAGTTCATCTTCAGGCAGTGGCGAGACTGGAACAGGTGGCCCTGGCAGTACATCTTCAGGCAGTGGCGAGACTGGAACTAGTGGTCCTGGCAGTTCATCTTCAGGCAGTGGCGAGACTGGAACAGGTGGCCCTGGCAGTACATCTTCAGGCAGTGGCGAGACTGGAACTAGTGGTCCTAGCAGTTCATCTTCAGGCAGTGGCGAGACTGGAACAGGTGGCCCTGGCAGTACATCTTCAGGCAGTGGCGAGACTGGAACTAGTGGTCCTGGCAGTTCATCTTCAGGCAGTGGCGAGACTGGAACAGGTGGCCCTGGCAGTTCATCTTCAGGCAGTGGCGAGACTGGAACTAGTGGTCCTGGCAGTTCATCTTCAGGCAGTGGCGAGACTGGAACAGGTGGCCCTGGCAGTTCATCTTCAGGCAGTGGCGAGACTGTAACTGGTGGTCCTGGCAGTTCATCTTCAGGCAGTGGCGAGACTGGAACTGGTGGCCCTGGCAGTACATCTTCAGGCAGTGGCGAGACTGGAACTAGTGGTCCTGGCAGTTCATCTTCAGGCAGTGGCGAGACTGGAACTAGTGGTCCTGGCAGTTCATCTTCAGGCAGTGGCGAGACTGGAACAGGTGGCCCTGGCAGTTCATCTTCAGGCAGTGGCGAGACTGTAACTGGTGGTCCTGGCAGTTCATCTTCAGGCAGTGGCGAGACTGTAACTGGTGGTCCTGGCAGTTCATCTTCAGGCAGTGGCGAGACTGGAACTGGTGGTACTGGCAGTTCATCTTCAGGCAGTGGCGAGACTGGAACAGGTGGCCCTGGCAGTTCATCTTCAGGCAGTGGCGAGACTGTAACTGGTGGTCCTGGCAGTTCATCTTCAGGCAGTGGCGAGACTGGAACTGGTGGCCCTGGCAGTACATCTTCAGGCAGTGGCGAGACTGGAACTAGTGGTCCTGGCAGTTCATCTTCAGGCAGTGGCGAGACTGGAACAGGTGGCCCTGCCAGTTCATCTTCAGGCAGTGGCGAGACTGTAACTGGTGGTCCAGACAGTTCATCTTCAGGCAGTGGCGAGACTGGAACTGGTGGTCCTGGCAGTTCATCTTCAAGCAGTGGCGAGACTGGAACAGGTGGCCCTGGCAGTACATCTTCAGGCAGTGCCGAGACTGGAACTGGTGGTCCTGGCAGTTCATCTTCAGGCAGTGGCGAGACTGGAACTGGTGGTCCTGGCAGTTCATCTTCAGGCAGTGGCGAGACTGTAACTGGTGGTCCTGGCAGTTCATCTTCAGGCAGTGGCGAGACTGGAACTGGTGGCCCTGGCAGTACATCTTCGGGCAGTGGCGAGACTGGAACTAATGGTCCTGGCAGTTCATCTTCAGGCAGTGGCGAGACTGGAACAGGTGGCCCTGGCAGTTCATCTTCAGGCAGTGGCGAGACTGTAACTGGTGGTCCTGGCAGTTCAACTTCAGGCAGTGGCGAGACTGGAACTGGTGGTACTGGCAGTTCATCTTCAGGCAGTGGCGAGACTGGAACAGGTGGCCCTGGCAGTACATCTTCAGGCAGTGGCGAGACTGGAACTGGTGGTCCTGGCAGTTCATCTTCAGGCAGTGGCGAGACTGGAACTGGTGGTCCTGGCAGTTCATCTTCAGGCAGTGGCGAGACTGTAACCGGTGGCCCTGGTAGTACATCTTCAGGCAGTGGTGAGACTGGAACAGGTGGCCCTGGCAGTTCATCTTCAGGCAGTGGCGAGCCTGGAACTAGTGGTCCTGGCAGTTCATCTTCAGGCAGTGGCGAGACTGGAACAGGTGGCCCTGGCAGTACATCTTCAGGCAGTGGCGAGACTGGAACTAGTGGTCCTGGCAGTTCATCTTCTGGCAGTGGCGAGACTGGAACAGGTGGCCCTGGCAGTTCATCTTCAGGCAGTGGTGAGACTGGAACAGGCGGCCCTGGCAGTACATCTTCAGGCAGTGGCGAGACTGTAACCGGTGGCCCTGGTAGTACATCTTCAGGCAGTGAAAGTTCTGAAACTTCTTCTGGAAAACCTCATGGAACACATCCTGAAACTTCTTCTGGAAAACATCATGGGCATTCAACTGGACCATCTCATGCTGGATCACATGAAACATCTTCTGAAAATTCTTCTGAAAAATCTCATGAAACTTCTTCTAGTAAAGCTCATTCTGGATCACATGAACATTCAGGTTCACATGAACATTCTGGATCACATGAAACATCTTCTGAAAGCTCTGAAAATTCTTCTGAGAAACCTCATGGAACACATCCTGAAACTTCTTCTGAAAAACATCATGGGCATTCATCTGGACCATCTCATGCTGGATCACATGAAACATCTTCTGAAAATTCTTCTGAAAAATCTCATGAAACTTCTTCTAGTAAAGCTCATTCTGGATCACATGAACATTCAGGATCGCATGAACATTCTGGATCACATGAAACATCTTCTGAAAGCTCTGAAACTTCTTCTGGGAAACCTCATGGAACACATCCTGAAACTTCTTCTGAAAAACATCATGGGCATTCATCTGGACCATCTCATGCTGGATCACATGAAACATCCTCTGAAAATTCTTCTGAAAAATCTCATGAAACTTCTTCTAGAAAAGCTCATTCTGGATCACATGAACATTCTGGATCACATGAAACATCTTCTGAAACTTCTGGAAAACCTCATGAAACATCTGGTGGAGCACCGAGCAGCACTCAAAGCACTACTTTAAGTTCTGCAAATCCTTCTGGTACATCTTCCACAACAGTTTCTGTCCCACCAACTGGTAGTATCACTCAGAATACACCACACGGAAACCCTATGTGCTTTAGAGATGGTCTGAAGTATCCTAGTATGCAACCTGGAGATTGTGGAGGTTACAACTTATGCGTAAATAGACAGTTCCAAAAACAGAAATGCCCATCCGATAAACCAACTTACAACTGCAGGACTGAAGCGTGTGAATATATGGAAACTCCACATTGTTGTGCAGCAACAGCACCGCCTCCTAGACGTTGAAAATGATCTTGAAATATTTTACTGTAAATGTATTTATTCTACAAAATAGAAATGAAATAAACTTGTGAATGATATTTTTATGTTTGTCTCGTCTATACGACTCAAAATTGCGTGCCCTTCATCGTAACGTTCCTAATAATTCATTTGACGTGTTTGTTGAGCGGTTGCTTTGTAAATAGCAATAAAAATATCGCCCAGGCAGTAAAAGTGACATTTTAGAAGTTGTTACCTGACACTGTCAATGAGCAAAAAACAATTTTTCTATGCAACTTGAAATTTATTTCCTGTAAAGATGTATCTAAAAGTTTCCTCAAAATTAAAAACCCTGCAACACGGTGTATCACATAAATCCAAATTTACATTTTTCAAAAAATATTTTAAATAAAATATTTGTTTGTAATAAACAAATAATAATTTGTAGTTGGTTTCGTAAATAATATATAATAATATATTTATATATAATAAGGTATAAATTTCATATATGTATATATTACATAGGTACCTACATATATACAGATATATAATTTTTACAGAGAAATTTTTAATGTCCTCTGTTGACAACTTCGTTAGATGAAGAGTAGCTTAGAGTGACCTCTGTTGCCACTTGGACACATTTGGGTGTGTCGGTTTTTATTAAAAACTGACTCGTGTAAGGTTTGGACTCGGTTCGACACGCGCAACCTTATGTTGCCAGGCGAGCACTCTTAACCGCACGACCAAAAATGACCGTACTTTCGTAAATAATTAAATAAAAAGATTAGGGCCACAAATAGTCATGAAAACAACCACTTACGTGACGTCAAATTACATACAGCACGTCATTTATAGTCAATGGGAAACAGGTTGTCCATAACCAACTTTATTTTTACAAATAAAAGTAGGCGATATTTTATCATTTGTTAAACTGTATAAACTTTGACGCCACATTCTGTTTCAAATCACTTTACTTTTTTAAAATGTGACACAATATCAATAATTAATTAATTCGAAGAATGTATATAGAAATTCTTGCACTAGCCCTATTATACAATTTTGGTTATTTTAATTAAAATTTAGATACATGGGTAAGAAAAATATGATATCTATATAAGAATTATGTTTGTGAAAAATTTTAAGAAAAGTACAATTAAAGTTTTTATCGTTTTGAAAAAAAATGATGTCTGTAATGATGCAGCAGAATGGCGTGTCCTTTTTATTATTATGCTAAAACGCCGTTAAACGGCACTGCAGTAGTACATATTCCTTTTCGAATTTATTTAAGCAGTTCAGCACACAACAATGTTTTGCAGGAGTAGTACTCATTTTAAGATTGTAATAATTAAAATTAAATTTTAGTATAACCTCAAAACACAATAAACTAAGAATGCATACAAATGTCAACTTGACTATCCTAAATATTTATTTCTTTACTACTCGGTTGCAATCTACTGGTGTGACCAGTACTAATACATATGCTATACTGGCTGAAAGAAGAGGATAGTATAGAATATGGAGACTTTGTCAAGATAAACGAGAAACTCTACCACATTTACTGTATTATTGCAGATGTCTCACAAAGCAACTTTCTGGTATAGTAAAATGCATATTACAAGAACACTTTGTCGTAAAACGATTTAGCAATTGCATCTATAAACCAACAATGGGGATCTTTAGTTTGCGGTTACATACCCCTAATACATCATACAAACAGACAAGGACAGGGTCGGTCCCTTTACATTAAGAATTATTTGAAAGAAAATATTTCACGATATTTTTATATAAGATTTAAATGTTATTACAAAAACAAGTACAACAAACGATAAATTTTAAAATTTATGCAGTACGTGGTCGATCACGATCACGCACGCTCACGAAACTAAAAATGTAATCACGACCAATCACGCACGACATTTTATGTTTGATTCACAATCACTCACGCTCACGATTTTATTTTGGCCCGGCGGGTCACGTTCGTGTCACGTTTCTATGTACATTTAAGCTTGTTTAACACAGTCATAAGTTGTTATCAAATTTGTTAACAAATTGGTAATAAGTTAGGTAACAGATTGGTTTCATTGGAAACGAATGTTTATGGTCAAATAGGTTGTTCTATTCCATCACAAATATCATTATAAATTTAGTAACAAATTTGTTATCAAAATTATGATTGTGTCAAACGAACTTAAAGATTTGTATATTTTTAGTTAAATCGGAGCAACTGTGTATACAATTTTGGGTACAACAATAACACTATTTTTATGCAAAAAATACTGTTGATGACATATTTGGACATAATAATAATAACAAGAATGTAAAGTAAAAGATGAAAATTCACAATTTTTTAAATAAAAAATAGAAGAAAACTTGTACTCACGCCCGATTAAATTTCAATCACGCCTGATCACGCACGATAATTTTTTAGTGCCTCACGCTCACGTCCACTCACGACGCAAAATTTGAATTGTATTCACGATCACGCGGGTCACAACGTGACCCTTCGTGACCCGACAAAATCACGGCCCGCGCCCACCTGTTGCATCCCATAAAGCCCATGCCTAAATCCGCCCCCGAAGCCGCGAGCATTTAGTGTACTTGGAATTCGGTGTGCAGCTGTTTAATTAAATTATAGATAGTCCCGTAGCACCCTAACGATATATTATCAATTCTGTGCGAAATTTAGCCGCTCTTGGTCGCTTTAGAAGCCGACACCAATGCTGTTCTTATGTAAACTTTGAAAATTGGGTATAAAGAAAAGAAGAAGAACAATTTTGAAGTCAAGGCTTTATTTACATTAGCGGTACAATAACGGTACGGTATTTCTTGATCCAATGTATTTCAATGGACCCATTTACATCTATGTTCTCAGTACGATGGCGGTACAATGACGGCCCAGTGATATTTACCGATTTACATTAGCGATACGACCAGGGTACGGTATAGTTTTAAAATATATTGTATATCATAGTAACAGCGTAGTATTTCCATGCAACGGGGAGTGGAAGGTTGCGTTTGAAGAGTATGTGCACTTCAAGTTGACGTTCATGCCAAAATCATTTGACATGTTTTCGACTTTTCATATTTGTCTTTTAGCCGACCCAGGTGGAGTAGGGGTAGCGCTATCGCTTCACGCTCCAAGGGTCCTTGGTTCAAATCCCGGATAAGGCATGGCTGGTGTGTGCGTCTTTCATAATTTCATCTTCATCAACTACGTGCAAAATGTCCGAAAATATAAACAATATAAGGAAAAACTGTTTCATCGTCATCAAATCACCACTTATATACAAAAAATGTATGAAAAAATGTGTATAATAAATAAATAAAAAATAAATAAAATAAAATAATATTTGTCTTTTAGTTAAACCAAAATGTAGTCAAAATGAGCGTAAACTACGTGGGTTCACGGACGCACATGCACCGACAGTAAGTAAAAGTGTGGGTGCGCAACACCCACAATAATTTTGCCCTATCATTTTAATTATACTTCATACATTATTGTAAAAATGAGTTGTCAATCTTTTCAAGTTGTTTAAGAGTAAGCTGACATTATTTAATCGTGTCATGATAATGGTAGTAAAATACTACTATTAAGCCGAACAATCGGAAATGTTAATAATTATAGGATACTGCGAATAAAATTATTGGCAACCTATAAACAAATTTTACTGTCATAAAAAAATAGTTGTTTGACATTTGGATAGATTGCTAGACGAAATTTGTTTAAAAAATAGCACTGTGCACTGTCACTCATATTTAATTTTTTTCTGCCTAAATCGTTACAGATATCACAACTTACGCAGAGACAGAAAAGTTTACCATTGACTGTATCATTGTCGTGACACCTAAGTTTCATTCAAACCGAACAAAGCGTTCTGTCATTATAAGCAATTTCTTCGTTACACTTTTTGTTTTTCGGATATTGGTAAATTAGGTTAAATCGTGTTATTTTGGGCCCAGGAATCTGTGTTTAAGCCATGTCTCGTGTTTTAGAGATACCCTTTATATTAATATTAGGAGTATTATTAATTTATTTTTTTGTAATAGATATTAATTTTATTTATGTTAAATGTATACATAATTTGATATATGTATAATAAAATAAGTATGTTATTTTTATTGTATTGTTTTCATTTTTAAAAACATAAAGGGCCCTATTCTCGAACTCGCTAGTTAATTTTTAACCACTGGTTAAAATGTTTATCCAATAGATAATGATTTGACAACTAAAGATCGCTTTTTACCTTCCGTCACCTTTAGGTAAGGAAGGTATTGTCTTTGGTCAAAAAATTCGGTGGTGAGTTTTTGATGAATAAGCACGTTTTAGGGTCCCTAGAATACGATTTTACTATTTTTACGATGATGTCTGTATGTGTATGTGTGTGTGTGTATGTATGTGTGTGTGTGTGTCTGTGTGTGACAAAATTTTCTAATGCGATAACTCTAATACTACAATTCCAAAAATTATAATTCTTTCGTATTCCTCTTCGTTACATCCATGTGAAGAGCTGATTAGATTTTGGTTATAATTGGTCAACCGGAAGTACCTTCATTTGAAGATTTTAACAGTTTTTCTTGAAAAAACGGTGCTAAATATCATTTTTTCACATTTAATGTTATTATAAATATTAAAGAATTATTTATTTTCTATACGATTTTAATGCATTTCATACTTCATATTAAATGGACATAGAGTTAAAAAATTATAAAGAAATTAAATATCATATATATTAGTCAGCTTTGCTATAACTCTGGAAACAGCTGCTACATTAAGAAAATTCTGATTGAAAGGTGTCAGTGTCAAGTGCAGTTGACAGTATGTTTATGTTATAATTTTACTGGAAATATAGGATCTTTTGTTAGAAACTTTCCGTATGGAATTTGTATAAAATACATACAACTGCCTTAAAGTAATGTACAAGAAATATAATCTTTTGGAAAGAACTTTATGTATGACATTTATATAAAATACATAGAACTGACGCAGGCACCGGACAGCTAAATGAATGTGCCCAAACACTTTCATAGTTCCAGGAAGCAAACTGTAGAGGCGCGACAGTGCTTAAATTTTAAGAAAATGGATTAAGTCACCTTTGAGTTCAAAACATTTTGCAATATTTTGAATTATAAAGTCACACAAGTCATCACACATGTCCCTGAACGTATGCTTTAACGTCTGTAATTATTTGGTATTTCAATTTTGTAACAGTTAGTGGTTTTAGTTATAGTGCCAGAAGTGATTTATTTCGTGATTTCTCCAATTTTAAAGTGTATTAACTGTTTATTTTTTGACGTAATATAAAATTGAAATTCAATAAGCTGATGAACATTCGTTGTGTTGTTTGATATAAAGTACAGTGCAAAGAAGCGGATAGACGTTTACTTTTATATTAATGATGAAATGTCGCCCCATTTCCATTACCCTCTTATCTTACATATAAACAAATATTAAAATAGAAGCGTATGTCTATGTGACAAGCAATTTTAAATTTACTTAGAAATGAATTTATAGTTATTGTTTTGTGATTTTTTAAAATATATGTATGTACCTACCTATATTCAATTTTGTTTGTCTTATTTCAAAAGTTCAAAATTTGAATTTATCTATACATGACATGTCTCGTATGTTACAAACTACCAAACCGACCAAGCCATCACAGTGTGCGTTAGTTCATGGAAGCAATTTGTAGATGTCACTATTTTGTGTTTCAAAAAATACATTGACTGTCCTATCTGTAGTTGAGGTGATCCGTGAACTGACGGAAGGTAATGTGCTGGCCACATCAGATTTTTTTGTTATATGTCAACATACTTGATTGGTTAAAAAAATTAACCAGTAGTTAAAAAATAACCACTGAGTTACAGAATAGGCCCCATAGGTAGGTACATATATTTAAAATAAAAACAGTGCACCCACAGCTAAAATAAAAATCTTACGCCTCTGGAAATGAGAAATAATTATACATATACATTTATTGAACAAAAGTTCTCTGCTTATAACAAAAACGTGGAATATACACTACAGATTATTACAGAAAGTACATAAAAAATTGTATCGTTTTGTAAAATTATCTGGATATTCTTCAGTTTTTTCTTTGACAAGAGTTAGCAGTTATCCAAGTAGCCAAGTCGGTATTTGAGAAATGTTTAAACATTGCACGATATTTTCTATTTTTGATAGAAACATGACATATGTATACACCACAATCTGTCATCATACATAAAAGACAAAACTATATTGTCATGGTATTTTATTATGTTCGTACCGTCGTGGTACAGTCTAACAGAGCCGTAACTAGGGGTTTGAGCGCCTGTGGCTAAAATTTTAATTGCGCCCCTACATATCAAGAAAATAAAAACTAAATAAACTACTGATGAGCGGTTCGCGAGTTACTAACAACATCTACTTACATGAACATTTTCTAAAATTTAAAACAACTGTAAATCGGATTAGTTCTCATATTTTCATCTAAAAATTTGACACGATTAAAGATAAAGAATATTACGTAGGTATTTAATGCGTGTCGAAATTTCAGATGAAATGAGATCTAAATCGATTTTCGATGTTTAAAATTTTAGAGGAATTTCATATAAGTTGAAATTGTTAGTAACTCGCGAACCGCTCAACGGCAAAAATTGTCTATACTCTGTTCCATTTACACCATTCAGCAGATGGTGCTCGCATCAGCGCCAGTTTTAATTAGCCAAAATTACATTGTGTAAACTTGTTTCTTTTCTCCAATTTTAGCCAATCAGAGAGGTCAAAACTATTTCCTATTCTCTACAATACTGAATGGCTAAAATGGGACAATACATGGCATGAAGGAGAATTTCATGCTGAATTCAAATTTTCAAACCGCGTTATCGTATCTTTAACCGGGTCAGAGTTATGGATGAATTTGTAGGAAAGAGTTGAAAAAAATTATTCAAAAATCATCAATAATAAACTGTTATACATAGTAAAATCTATTATACTCTGTTCCATTTAAGTCATTCAGTAGATGGCACCAGTTTTAAGTAAATGAAATTACATTAGGTAAACGTGTCTCTTGTCTCCAATTTCAGCCAATCAGAGAGTTCAAATCTATGCTCAAATCTCTACAGTACTGGATGGTTTAAATAGAATAAGATGGATACTAAGTATTAAAAACCAATATTGTTAACTTTTTGAGTAATTTAAATTTCTATCATAAATTGTTATTCTGGTTAACTATATTTTAATATAACTCTTCGAGAGATCATCTTAGGCAAAAAATATACGAAACCTTTTACGTACAGCAAATTATGAGCTTTAATTTTGTATTCTTGTAAAATTTTAACTTAAGATGGCGACAAAATCCGAAGTCGCTAGAGGGTGCAAAATTAGTATGTCTTTTTGGAGTTCCCAATAAAGAGAATAAAATTCACGCCAGCTTGTCACCAATTATTTTCACAAAAAACACCTTGCCGATAATTATTTGTTAAATTTAGAAAATATATTTTAGAAATATTTGATCTAAAACCATAGAAATTATTAAAATTTTGCGCCCCTAAGAATTTTGCGCCCGTGGCGTGCGCCACCTTTGCCACCCCCTAGTTACGGCACTGCAGTCTAATGTAAATGCCTCGTATAATTGACATACCGTCATTGTACCGTTATTGTACCGTCATCGTACTGTCATTGTACCGTTAATGTAAATCAAGCCTAACTACTATTGCAACACGTTCGGAACCTAAAAGAATATCTCTACAAAATTTTGTGTCGATATGTAAAACGGTGTAGATTTGTATAGAGATCAAGTTTTCACTTTTATATATAATAAGATAAAGAATGACATAAAATAATCTAAAATTAGAATAATATCCTACTAAGTACTTCAATTCTGTTCATGGATAATATGAATGCGAAACACCTTACATTTAATAACGATTCAGATTTGAAAATACCTTAATAGTATTTTATGTACCAAGGGCGTTACTATGATGATAATGCCAGGAGGGCGACGAGGATCTAGCCCGAGGGATAGATGTCGCCCGATGGGCATTATCATCTAGTAACGCCCGTGGTGCATACTAGATTTTATGTCTCACTAGAATATGTGAAATAAGTTTTCATTTATAATAATTTTGATTACAATAATGCTTAAGCTTTGACGTTGCGAAGGATGTTGTTTAATTGTTTTGTTTATTATCAACATTTATTTATTTTTAAAACACCAACGTTTTAAATCGTTGGAGATGGTGGAATGGGTGAATTTGATGTTTCGGAAGATATTTTGTCGAAACGGTGTAAAGAATTTATTTTGAATGTTTCTGTATACTTTGAGGAAGACAAACGTATAAATGATCTCCTAATCATTCCATTCTCGTCTGTAGAAGATGTAAGTATTATATTTTGAGGTTCGTTATAACATGACAGATCTCAGTTCTTTACTTCTTATGCACTTATTTGTGAATATTATTACATTGTAGAGAGCTTCTACGGCTTTGGATGTGTCAAATGTGACGGTAAATAATATCAAAAATTAATTCAAACGTGGATAAATATCGTCCCCAAAAAAATTAGTGATCCGTCATTCGTCAAAAATCAATGCGAAACATTACAGTCTGCAATTCGATGGACTTATTTCATGTGTGGTGAAAGTAAATGGCTTTTTAAGGTTTTTTTGATAATCAATTTTAAGTATTATAATTAAATTAAAATTGATTTCTGTGTTGCGCTATCAAAGCTGTTTTCTTATGTTAATTGTTGTAATCAATTAATGTATTATTTGTTGTAATCAATCATTATTATTGTAATGAATTATAAATAAAAAGAAAATAAATTCATTATATACCGTTCATATGATTTTTAATTTAAAGTCCATTAACGATGATCGGATTATAATGAGGGCATAATGAAATATTATGCCCTCTCATTATGCCCCGGTTGTTTTAGATATGTTTATATACACCGTATCCTAGCAATAAACAGTTCATAATACTTTAGTGAGACATAAATAATTATAGAAATGAATATCCGTAAAAAATATAAAAATGTAGATCACGAATTCGTGACCATAAATATTATAATGTATTTATTTTTACTAGATCTATTTCACGACAACATTGTAATAATTATTATGAACCATAAACAAACGATAACATTTTCGTTGAAAAATATTTATTATCAATTTTCAACAATTTATAATTTCATATAGATAAATGAAACATAATAATAATAGACAGAATTAAAATTCACCGGTATTATCTACTAAAAAATTATGAACAATATCTGTATTATGTAATTTTATAAAAACATGTATATATGTCTATAGAACTTGATCTATAAATAAAATAAAATATGATTCTGTATTTCCCATAAGCCTGCTTTTCAAACTTATCATGACGCAAAATTAATATACGTTTAAAAATATTTATTGCAATAGAATGCATATTTTTCATAATTGTCTCACATTAATCATGCGACTAACTCATAGAAAAAACGGTATCATTATTAGAAACAATATATTTCAACACGTCTGTAATATAACTTTACACATGTATTACTAGATAAAGATATTAATTGCACTATATTTTACTTTTAAAATTATAACACACTTGATAAATACCCTGAAAAGCACCTTGAAAATTGTCTTTTTACAAAACAACAATTTTTTTACAATATCATGTTCATAATTTGTTATTTAATTCCTCCCTGGTACATATATTTTATTGATACTATTATCAGTTGATGTATTTCTTTTTATTATCATATGAAATATTACAAAAGGTGGTACTCATAAATATATTATTTCGAAAACAACTATAAAAAGGTAATAATATTTACTTTTTTTATTCTTTGTGCTAGTGTCCATAATGAAAGGTAAGTGAAGTTTTTAGCACCATATAATGAAAATATAAGTTCAAAAAGTGAAGTTTTATACAAAAAGTTTATTGATATGGGATGAAATTATAACCCTGTTAACGCTACCTCGATATACGCTGTTTCCTTAAACCGCTGATTTGTTTAGATTTCATAAATTTTCTATCAATGCAAATTTCTATCATTTACATTTTTTGTATTCAGCAATGTTTATCATAGTCATCAAACAGAAGTTTTTTTAATATTTGACGATTTTCACTCTGTGATCTGTGATTTTTAACTATTTATTTATTTATTTATATTTTTAAATGTGCGTCTTTTATGTATCTACGCTTATCCACATGTTTATATTTTTCTGCAACTGAACCATTCTGTAAGTTTCATTTTATACGTTTTTTTTTTGTGATCTAGTTTTTTCTATTTTATTTGTGTTTTCTCATGTAACTATTTCACTGTGGATATATATATATATATATTGTAGAGCCTTGAAGAAGACCATAGTATGGTCGAAACGTCGGCGAGAATAAAATTGTATTATTGACTGCTGGTCTGAAACATTGTTACTTCCATCCCAAACACAGTCGAACATCGTTTTTTGAAATTAATTAAAGTTAAGATTTAATTCTTTTATGGATTTAAACAGTTTTAACTTGATGTTACTAATGTGATTAAGAGTCATTTGTGCCTTAGTCTTCTAAATTAGTAATAATAATAATACTAATAATAATAATAATATTTAGAACACCTGGATGAATAACAATCGGGGTTTTTTAAATGTTTACCGATAAGGTTTCCAAGACAGTACTTTAAAAATTACAACTAATTTTTTTTAATATGACTATTTCACTCATAAATATATAAACCAATCCAAATTCAGGATTCTACCTAGTTACCAAGTTTCACTTCAGCAAAACAGTGTCACAAAAAATTTTTCGCACCCTTTAAGCCAATAAGATGTATTTTTACAAGTGAGTTTTGATAAGCGAAATTTTTTTGACGTTTTACAAATATGTTGTTTACATACCTGTCAAAGTCTGTATAATTTCAGTATTATTAGTTTTTATTAAAAACGAGTCGATTCGGACAGGAATCTATTTAAAACGTTGAAAAAGCAAACTGAAACATAATCCCTCCAAACACAATAAATATTACAAGATTTTTGTCAAGAAAAAAATTATATAATGATTACCTGATTTTTATTTGGGAAATAGTCATCCGAATACCATTCGTGGTTAAATTTTATCCTGGAAAAATTTTCCGATTGCTTTACTCGTGCCTGTTGCCAATTTATCTCGTGACATTGATCAAAAATCACTCGTTTGACAACTCGTGATTTTTTTGTCAATTTCACTCAATAAATTGCTAGGCAACCGGCTCTCGTAACAATCTGAAAATTTTTCCGGCAAAAATTTTCCACTTATGATATTATATATGACTATTTCACTCATAAATTTATAAGCCAATCCAAATTCAGGATTCTACCTAGTTACCAAGTTTCATTTCGACAAAACACCGACACAACATTTTTATCGCATCCTTTAAGCCAATAAGATGTCGTATTTTCACAAGTGAGTTTTGATAAGCAACAATTTTTTGACGGTTTAGAAACATTGTTTACATAACTGTCAAAGTGTGTATATTTTCAGTGTTATCAGTTTTTTATTAAAAACGAGTCAATTTGGGCAGGAATCTATTTAAATTGCTGAAGAAGCAAACTTAAATATAACACCTCAAAACACAATAAAAATTAGAAGATTTTTGTAAAGAAAAAAATTCATAAATGATTACTTGATTTTTATTTTGGAAATACCGAATTCCATCCGTGGTTAAATTCTATCCTGGAAAAATTTTCCGATTGCTTTACTCGAGCCTGTTGCCAACTTAATTCGTGACATTGATCAAAAATCACTCGCTTGACAACTCGTGATTTTTTTGTCAATGTCACTCAATAAATTGCTAGGCAACTAGCTCTCGTAACAATCTGAAAATTTATCCGGCAAAAATTTACAACTTATGATATTATATATGACAAAATAATTTTCAAATCTTATTTTTTATAATTTTGTGCGTCGATCGCACAAAAAACGTTATAAGCATTGTGATCAGTAAGTGCTCTTCTACCGCCGCGGCGGTAAAAATTGCCTTTCAAACGAGTTACAAAAGTACTGTTATAAGAAAAATGTTGTATTTATTCTAATAGATAAAACTTTTCGTGAAGAATAACATATATAAAATTTAAAAATAGTGGAAACCCTCATTAATAATTTATTTTAACAGGTTTAGTATTAAATATAAGTAAATACCTTAAATTAATATAAATAAATTTTCATTTTAAGAATATTTAATATGTATAATCGCATATAAAAATATATTATTATTGTAAAACTATAATAATTTATTTTATGTTTATATTTATTTACTTTATAATGTAATATTTTAATTTCTATTGATGTTTAATCATGAGTTAAATTCAAAATATGATATCAAAATAATTAAGATATATATAGAGAATTCATGTAATTCTAATCAAAACCTATTTGATATAGGTACTTACTGATTTTATTTTATTATAAATTATTTTTACGATTTTTTTTGTAATAGAATTATATTTCAAACTATTTTAATTTTCTAATTTAAATTAATCGAAAAGCAGGCCCGGATTAGCATGTCTTTACGCCCTAGGCCAAAATTCATGCCTGCACCCCTCCCCCCCCCCCCCCACCCCTTCAATATATACCGAGTTTTAATAATGCTTGATTTCATTAAATTTTTGTTCTATATCGGTGCCTTTATGAGTCTATATACGCACTGAAAACATGTTAAGAAGATCTATAAACGTACTGTTTTTGGAGCTCTTCGTTTTCTAGAGATGGTATGACTTACTTCTTTTAAAACTGATACATAAATGACATATCAACATCAATTTGCTGTCAGTAAACAAATAATTTTCATTCCTGAAGTCCAATTTGTTAGCGGGAAATGCTACCAACGTAACTGACTTTACAAGTCGCATTTATTAAAAATCTAATAGAATTATAAAATTACCCCAAAAGAAAAAATAATATAAAAACCGCGAAGCGGCTCGTTTTCCAAAGTTGGACTTGTGGGTTAACAGATTGTCTTATGAAATTTGTTTTTCAATATACCTACTATTATCAGTCATCAATGATACATTTACCATCTTTTTATAAGTAGCTAAAGATTACAACTTTTATTTTGCTAAACAATAATTTTGGACTTTACTTCTGTACAGTTTTCGTATTTATATTTTTATTCTAAAATTCATATAGGGCAGAAATTACAGTATGAAAATGTTAACATTGTATTTGCTAAGATTCGTAAGTAGACACCCGGTATATAAATATTAGAATTATTTCAAATCTTCGACAACTGTCATAGTTCAACAGGATTTACCAATCACTCTACTATACTAATTTTGTATAATTAAAGCAAATGTGACTGTTTACGTTGTCTAGTAACTGCAGGCACTTCTCTCTTTCCGTTTTCTCATTTATTCAACTACTCGATATGCGCCCCCTCCATGCCTACGCCCTAGGCCATGGCCTATGTTGGCCTTATGGGTAATCCGGGCCTGTCGAAACGCAAATATTAACTAGAAAAATTATATACAAATTTTTGTTAAATTTCAGTCTTTAAAAAATAATAATGACGGAAAATTGACTAGTTAATATTTTCATTTAATTTCCCAAATTATGTGGCTCATTATATGTCCTAACTAGCCAATAAGTTTTTGGAGTCGCATAATATTTCCATAAGAAAAGGGATCGTGAATATTTTGTACACTACTGATCTAGGCAAATACTTGTTAAAAGGTGTGCCAAATGTCAAATTTAATAAAAATCTTAATTTTTATAGTTTTCGAAATCCCAGTGATGGTATGCGAAATCCGAACATACAAAATAATTGTTTTTTAAGTGCAAAAATTTATGCTTCTTCAAATGAATCATGTGTTACCGAAAATCGGTCACTTCAGTATTTAAGGAGTGAGAAATATTTGTTGTAATGTTTTATTTATTTATTGCGTATTAATTATTTATATTATGTATATGATGGGTCCCAAGGGAAAAATGATTGGACAAGCAGTCTACTGATGAAAGTTATTTATTTCTAATCGACGTTTCGACTAAAACGTTAGTCTTCTTCAGGGCACTATAATGAAAATTACAAACATTCTTTACAAATGAGGTACAGATATAAAGACATAAAAAATATTTTGCTTATAAATAATGTACAGATACTTACAGAAATGGTCAATTACATATCATTTGTGGCAACCACCCATGAGGAACAGTTTTCGATAAAATTATCACAGAGTTGATCGTCATAAGGTATATAAACATCAATAAATAACATATAAAAAAATAAAAAATCTGTGTAATAAGGTGTTCATACCACATTACACAGATGTAAATATTGTTGCTTACTCACCAGGCCCCCAAAACGTTGGGTGTGGATAATTTTATAGTTCGACGACCCTATTGGATAGTTGTTAATTAATCCTTTTCCTTACTTAAGTCGTGATTATCCTTGTATATTCACATATAAGTCAACTAGTCAGTCACATGTGTAATTTTTGTTAAAAAAAAAGTTGTTATTTTACATTTTGGACTACAAATTTTACAATTTTCATATTTATTTTTTTACAATTGACTGCTAATCTTTTTATATGTTATTTATTGATGTTTATATACCTTATGACGATCAACTCTGTGATAATTTTATCGAAAACTGTTCCTCATGGGTGGTTGCCACAAATGATATGTAATTGACCATTTCTGTAAGTATCTGTACATTATTTATAAGCAAAATATTTTTTATGTCTTTATATCTGTACCTCATCTGTAAAGAATGTTTGTAATTTTCATTATAGTGCCCTGAAGAAGACTAACGTTTTAGTCGAAACGTCGGTTAGAAATAAATAACTTTCATCAGTAGACTGCTTGTCCAATCATTTTTCCCTTGGGACCCATCATCCATTCTTCAGTCGATTATCGATCAAATTTCAATTATGTATATGGTTTGGAGACGAATAATAATAATAATAATAATAATAATAATAATAATAATAATAATAATAATATTAATAATAATAATAATAATAATAATAATAATAATGTGTTACCCTCAGTCACACGCGTCGTTTTATTTTTAATAATAAATAAATTTCTATTTCAGAATTTTTAGCAGTATTTCTACTGCTGTTGGCTACCACATCTGCCCACCATGACGTACATTTGCTCCATGCTGACAGATTCTGCGCCAATGTAACTCCCGAACACAACATTCTACTTCCGAGCCCTTTAGATTGCCGTATTTACTACAAATGCAACAATGGAATGGCGATACCTCAAAGCTGTCCTGATGGACTACATTGGTGCCAGGCTCTGACTGAATGTTTACTGCCTGCAATAGCAAACTGCACCATAGGCCATGTACCGGTGACATATCCACCTGGCAAAGAGCCTAGTACGTTGCCTCCTTGGCCCACTCGCGAACTAACATGTTTAGAAGAAGGAGCGTTATTCCCAGATCCTAGTAACTGTGCTAGCTATTATGAATGCAAGAAACACAAGCCATCAAAGAAACACTGTCCTGAAAAGCAAGTCTTCAGTGTCTTGATTGGTGCATGTGTGGAGGCTAAAGTTGCTGTATGCATTACTGATCTAAAACCAAATGAATTGTGCCCAGTAAATGACGTAAGATTTGTCGATCCATTTGATTGCAGTACTTATTATGAATGTGTGAATAACTCTATCGAAACCAAAGAATGTGCTCCTGATATGCAGTATAATCAATGGTTTCATTTGTGCGCTTCGGAAGAATTGGCTCATTGTCAAACTTACCCTACTCCAAAACCAACAACTATGCCATCAACCACTGTTAAGGGACCAGTCCCAGGGCAGAATTTGTGTCCAGGAAATGGATATACTTTACCAAATTATCAAGACTGCCATTCCTTCTGGCACTGTACTGGAGATACTTTCGTAAAAGATTACTGTCCTCCAGAGTTCTACTACAGTTGTTGGGACCAAAAATGTTTGCCTTCGTCCAGTGCCCAATGCGAACCACAAACAGGTGAATCTTGCAGTACCGAGGGAGAAAAACTACCAAACCCACAAGATTGCCACAGCTACTATGCATGTAAAAATGGCGAAGTAGAATTAGAAGAATGTTCAAATGGATATGAATTCAACGGTTGGTTTTCTGAATGTGTTCAAACTGATAGAGCACACTGCTCGGTAGTAACAACCACTAGTACTGTATCTACTTCTTCTGCCAGTACTCCGACACCATCCAACACAAACGATATATGCCCAGTTGATGGAGCTAAGCTCCCTGATCTCAATGACTGCCATTCATATTACGTATGCGTAACTGAAACACCTCAAAGGCGACAGTGTCCTCTTAATACCATATATAGTTGCTGGGATCAAACATGCTTACCTTCTACGGCTGGTGTATGTATTACTAATCCTAATCAAGTTGGACAGCCTTGCAGCAATGATAATAGTACCCTGCCAGATGTAAATGATTGTGGTAAATACTACGTATGTGAAAATGGTTTAGTACAAGAAAAAAATTGTAGATCTGGATTAGAATATAACAAATGGTATGGAGAATGCGTCACTCCAAATTTGGCTCACTGTCAACATCCAACTACTACAAGTCAAACCACTGGTCCAACAGAAACTACTACAAGTGGAACCAGTGAACCAACGGAAACTACCACAGTTTCAACAGATAGTTCAGTATCTGACATAACACAACGTCCATGCATAAAGGGCTCCACGTCACTAGCGCCAAATCCACTGTGCCAAGGCCCTGAGAATTCGACTTTGATCTATCCAGACTTTACTCATTGTAATCAGTATATGGTTTGTGACTGCAACAGGCAATTACAAACATATACTTGTGTCCCAATAAATTTTCATTACAATTGTGAAACTAAAAAATGTGAAAACATAACACACTGCTGTTCTCCGAAACCAGGGCCAGACCAAACTGAACAACCAACCCCTAGCGGTCCACCAGGCTCAAATACTGGAGAACCAGAACATAGCGGTTCACCAGGCTCAGGTACTGAAGAAACAAGTCCTAGCGGTTCACCAGGCTCAAATACTGGAGAACCAGAACATAGCGGTTCACCAGGCACAGGTACTGAAGAAACAAGTCCTAGCGGTTCACCAGGCTCAAATACTGGAGAACCAGAACATAGCGGTTCACCAGGCTCAGGTACTGAAGAAACAAGCCCTAGCGGTCCACCAGAGTCAAATACTGGAGAACCAGGACATAGCGGTTCACCAGGCTCAGGTACTGAAGAACCAAGCTCTAGCGGTCAACCAGGCTCAAATACTGGAGAACCAGGACATAGTGGTTCCCCAGGCTCAGGTACTGAAGAACCAAGCCCTAGCGGTCCACCAGGCTCAAATACTGGAGAACCAGGACATAGCGGTTCACCAGGCTCAGATACTGAAGAACCAAGCTCTAGCGGTCCACCAGGCTCAAATACTGGAGAACCAGGACATAGCGGTTCACCAGGCTCAGGTACTGAAGAACCAAGCCCTAGCGGTCCACCAGGCTCAAATACTGGAGAACCAGGACATAGTGGTTCACCAAACTCTAGCGGTCCACCAGGCTCAAATACTGGAGAACCAGGACAAAGCGGTTCACCAAGCTCAGGTACTGAAGAACCAAGCCCTAGCGGTCCACCAGGCTCAAATACTGGAGAACCAGGACATAGCGGTTCACCAAGCTCAGGTACTGAAGAACCAAGCCCTAGCGGTCCACCAGGCTCAAATACTGGAGAACCAGGACATAGCGGTTCACCAGGCTCAGGTACTGAAGAACCAAGCTCTAGCGGTCCACCAGGCTCAAATACTGGAGAACCAGGACATAGCGGTTCACCAGGCTCAGGTACTGAAGAACCAAGCCCTAGCGGTCCACCAGGCTCAAATACTGGAGAACCAGGACATAGTGGTTCACCAAGCTCAAATACGGAACAACCAAGCTCTAGCGGTCCACCAGGCTCAAATACTGGAGAACCAGGACATAGCGGTTCACCAGGCTCAGGTACTGAAGAACCAAGCCCTAGCGGTCCACCAGGCTCAAATACTGGAGAACCAGGACATAGCGGTTCACCAGGCACAGGTACTGAAGAACCAAGCCCTAGCGGTCCACCAGGCTCAAATACCGGAGAACCAGGACATAGCGGTTCACCAGGCTCAGATACTGAAGAACCAAGCTCTAGCGGTCCACCAGGCTCAAATACTGGAGAACCAGGACATAGCGGTTCACCAGGCTCAGATACTGAAGAACCAAGCTCTAGCGGGCCACCAGGCTCAAATACCGGAGAACCAGGACATAGCGGTTCACCAGGCTCAGATACTGAAGAACCAAGCTCTAGCGGTCCACCAGGCTCAAATACCGGAGAACCAGGACATAGCGGTTCACCAGGCTCAGATACTGAAGAACCAAGCTCTAGCGGTCCACCAGGCTCAAATACTGGAGAACCAGGACATAGCGGTTCACCAGGCTCAGGTACTGAAGAACCAAGCCCTAGCGGTCCACCAGGCTCAAATACTGGAGAACCAGGACATAGCGGTTCACCAGGCTCAGATACTGAAGAACCAAGCTCTAGCAGTCCACCAGGCTCAAATACTGGAGAACCAGGACATAGCGGTTCACCAGGCTCAGATACTGAAGAACCAAGCTCTAGCGGGCCACCAGGCTCAAATACTGGAGAACCAGGACATAGCGGTTCACCAGGCTCAGGTACTGAAGAACCAAGCCCTAGCGGTCCACCAGGCTCAAATACTGGAGAACCAGGACATAGCGGTTCACCAGGTTCAGGTACTGAAGAACCAAGCCCTAGCGGTCCACCAGGCTCAAATACCGGAGAACCAGGACATAGCGGTTCACCAGGCTCAGATACTAAAGAACCAAGCTCTAGCGGGCCACCAGGCTCAAATACTGGAGAACCAGGACATAGCGGTTCACCAGGCTCAGGTACTGAAGAACCAAGCCCTAGCGGTCCACCAGGCTCAAATACTGGAGAACCAGGACATAGCGGTTCACCAGGTTCAGGTACTGAAGAACCAAGCCCTAGCGGTCCACCAGGCTCAAATACCGGAGAACCAGGACATAGCGGTTCACCAGGCTCAGATACTGAAGAACCAAGCTCTAGCGGGCCACCAGGCTCAAATACTGGAGAACCAGGACATAGCGGTTCACCAGGCTCAGGTACTGAAGAAACAAGTCCTAGCGGTCCACCAGGCTCAAATACTGGAGAACCAGGACATCCATCAGTCTCGACTCAAACATCTGAAAGTATTACTAACACACCAGTACCATGTCATGTTGATCATTCCAAACCAGCAAGTCCATTGTGTGGAGGTAATAATAGCAGCAATTTTAAATACCCAGCATTCGGTGATTGCCACGCTTATCAAGTATGTGACTGCAATAACCAGCTCCAGAAAATTACCTGCGATCCTCCTGAGTTTAATTACAACTGTGAGGCTAAAAAATGTGAAAATATAACACATTGCTGTGCACCAGGCGCACCTACTGAAACAACTTCTTCAACAACTGTTTCTACCATCTCTTCTTCAAAGTCGACATCTTCACCAGAACTACCAACTACATGCCCTCTTGGTTTAGATGGAGCCAAGCTTCCAAATCCAATGGATTGCAAGACGTATTTCACTTGCGACAACGGAGAAATAGTTATAAGACCGTGCCCAGCTGGAGAAATGTATAGTTGTTGGAATCAAAGATGTGAAAGCCCTCAGGATTCTTCTTGTATTAATAATCCCAATATAGTAGGACAAAATTGTTCCAAAGCTGGTCAACTACTTCCAAACGTTGCAAATTGTAAAGGTTACTACGAATGCGTTAATGGTCATGTACAAGCTAAGTCATGTGCCTCTGGTGAAATGTATAATTCTTGGCTAGCGACTTGCGTTGAATATAATGCATCACTATGTATGACTTTCCCAACTGTGACTCTTCCTCCAGTAACTGGACCTACAGTTCCTCCTACTCCAGGTCCAGAATATAATACTTGTCCTTTTGATGGAGCATTGTTCCCTAATCTACAAGATTGTAATAGCTACTATGAATGCATTGGTGGAGTACCCGTATCTCAAAATTGTCTTGCTGGATATGTATACAGTTGTTGGGATCAAAAGTGTACACCACCAAATAATGGTACCTGTGTAAATCAGCCCGAACAGCAAGGAGACAAATGCAGTATCGATGGAGTACGAGTATCTTTAGGAGACTGCACCAGTTATTATGAATGTAAAGATGGAAAAATAGTTTTACACAAATGTCCTAAAGGTCAGCAATTTAATGCAGCATATCTAAAATGCTATCCTTCCAAATCAGCTCATTGCGAAGGAAATACTCCTTTGCCTACCACATTACATCCGCCTACATCTATAACTCCACAACCCGGTTCAGATGTCTGTCCAATTGAAGGAGCTTTACTGCCAAATCCTCTAAATTGTTCAACTTACTACGTATGTAAAAACGGTGTACCTACTTTAGAATTATGCGTGACTGGTTTTCAATACAGTTGTTGGAATCAAGATTGTGAACCAGCTGGCACAGCAAAGTGCATTGCAGATAATCCGAATCAAAGTAACTCTACGTGTAAATATAACGGGCAAAAAACCCAAAATCCTGAAGATTGTCATACATACTATGAATGTGAGAATAAAGTTGTTGTTTTAAAACACTGCACTAAGAAAACGTGGTACAACAAATGGTTCGGAATTTGTTTACCAGAAAACGTTGCACACTGTAAAGCTACAACGGTGCCAGTACCAGTTACAACTTCCCCTAAACCAACACCTACTATGTCTCCAAAGAATGACGTTTGTCCATACAACGGTGGGTTAATTCCTCACCCAACAGATTGTACAAAATACTATCAATGCGTAGACTACAAACCTGTTGAACGCTCTTGTCCAAGAGGACAAAAATACAGTTGCTGGGATCTTAAATGCAAAGATGCAAGAAGTGCTGAATGTATTAATTCAGGTGATCAGACAGGCCGGCCATGTTCTCTAAATGCACTGCATGTACCAGATATACAAAACTGTGCAACTTATTACCAATGCAATAATGGAATAGTAGAACAGAGATATTGCATGATTGGTTTCCGATACAATAAATGGTATCATGAATGCGTCCGACCTCCTTACGATCATTGCGAAGAAGTGCAAAATACACCATCACCTACACCAACACCAACAACTACTATTAGTCCTTCTACAGAGTATGACTTGTGTCCAGTTGATGGTGCTAAATTACCAGATCTTGTAGACTGTACAAAATATTACTTATGTCATAATAATACAATTGATCCTCAGTCATGTCCAGATGGTCAGTCATACAGCTGCTGGGATCAGAAATGTGAAAAGGATGGAGAAGCAAATTGCATTAACTACGGAGTATCTCAAGTAGGTGCTAACTGTTCCATTGAAGGACTTCGTCTATCCGATGTTCAAAACTGCAGCAGTTATTACGAATGCATTAATGGAACAGTAACACAGGAAGATTGTCCTACGGGCTTGCAGTTCAATTACAAGTTCCAAGGGTGTTACTCACCAGAGAAAGCTCATTGTCAAGTAACTCCTACTATAACTCCTCCTCCACCTGCAACTACTACTACAGTTACTCCTAATCCAGTCAATGACGTGTGTCCAAATGAAGGAGCCATGCTTCCAAATCCTCTAAATTGTTCGACTTTCTATAAATGCATTAAAGGTAATCCAGTATTACAAGAATGTGCTGACGGATTAGAATACAGTTGTTGGGATCAACGGTGCGAACCGTCAGACCAGGCAAATTGTATTTCCCAACCAACTACGCAAACATGCACAAAGAATGGCGCTAGAAATGCTGATCCGACTGACTGTCATAAATATTTCGAATGTGTCAACGGAACAATTCAAACTAAAACTTGTGAAAAATGGTTCTACAACAAGTGGTTTGCATTTTGTGTACCCGTTTCAGATAGTGCTCACTGCGGTCCAAAAGTAACAGTTACTCCAAAACATCCTCCTACGGTTACAACGGTTAAACCAGGAAATACTGACAGTTGTCCTACCAATGGAGCACGTTTACCATATCCAAAAGATTGTACACAATATTACGAATGTGTTAAAGGTAAACCTACCGTCAAAAAATGTCCACATGGTCAAAAATACAGCTATTCAGATGAAGAATGCAAGAAAGAATCCGAAGCGCAATGCATCAACGTTGGATCTCCAATAGGTCAAACATGCAAACATGAAGGGCTCAGAGTACAAAATATTCAAAGCTGCACTTCATACTATGAATGTATAGATGGTGTAATAGAATTGCAGTCTTGTTTTCTTCTCTTCCAATATAACAGATGGTACCACAGTTGTCAATTAACTATATTTTCACACTGTCAAACATACCCAACTATCGCGCCACCAACTACAACGGCACCTGCAGTAACTACAAAGAAATATCCAGGTCTTTCATGTACTGGTCATCGCAAAGTAGCAGATATAAAAGAATGTAATAAATATGCCGTGTGTGAGAAGAAAAGTGTTGTTGTATACAATTGTCGTCCAGGAACCAATTACGATGGATTTAGTCAATCTTGCGTTGCACCTGATATTGCTAAATGTGCTGCTGTTATAGGAAAATACGACGGTCAAAGTTGTTCAAAGAATGGCGTAACTGTTCCAAATCCTGAGAGCTGTTACAGTCACTACGAATGTAAAAAGAGAAAGATTACGAAGGTGGACTGTGAATTCCCTAGGCAATACAATATATGGACTGGTAAATGTGAAGTAGTAACCTTATGGTCTAAATGTATACAGAGTCTAAATATTTAAACTGATATTCTCTCGACTTGGCTATGTAATGGATTAATGACTACAAATATTATTATTATTTTTAATATATATTAATTATTTTAAAACAATGTATTAGGGAGTATTTTATGGTGTAAGGTATAAAAAATTGTAAATAAAGAGCAAGAATTATAAAAATCAATTTTTGTTGTTAATCAATTCTCTAAAACGGCCTGAATACTATTTTATAAATGATGAAACTACAATTTCTTTTGCTTAAAAGATAATGCGCCAAATTCATCACTCTTAACTAAAATAGCTTATCTAAAAAAACAAAATGTTTAAATGAAAGCTTATGCAATGTTTTTCACAGTAATGTAAAAAACAATGATTTATTGTTATTTTCGTAAATAATTAAATAAAAAATCAGCGCCAGAAATAGTCATGAAAAACAACCCGCCCCTGTGACGTCGGAGCACATACAGTACATCATTCATAGCCAATAAGAAAACAGTTTACGTTGTCACATGTTAAACTGTATGTGCTCTGACGTTACATTCTGTTTCAGATCACGTGGCTTTTTCAAAATATTACGCATATTTCAATAATTAATTGTAAAATATCTAAAGCCGGTATCCCACTGTCAAAATTTTTATAAAAATGGACGTAAATATTTTGATAAAAACCGTTTTGACAGAATTTTTATGAAAACTGTATTTACATGACGTCACGTAAAAATTTTGATGCGACGTCACATAAATACAGCAGTCTGTATTCATTTTGTTGAAAGCTGCGTTATGATTGGATGTTGATGCGGGCGTGCGCAATGCGGTTGCTTGAACCTTGTGTAAAATGTAAAATCATTTTCTAAAGAGACAGCGTTGTTGTTATTCCCTAACATTATTTGAATAGTGGTGAGCGTTTGTTTATTTTGAAATTGGAAATTATATGAAGCAAAATAATCAAAATGTGTAGTGTGGTTGCCTGAATAGACAGCGTTTTAATTGATTTATATAGGAATGAAGAGAGTTTTATAGAACACAAAATCGTCTGAATATTATAATAAATACGCCAGGCAAAGTGCGATATTCAACAGCTAAATGTTATTATCATATAATACAACATCAAAAAATAAGTAAAAGTTATTTAATATTTACATGCGTTATTCTTTGCATTTCTTTTTTCTCCTTTTACATTTCCGTCCGAATCCTATTGGAATACTCATTAATCGTAACCAACAAAGTTTCTCAACCAATAATTTTACGTAGTATTAGTATAAATATCTTGATCTATAATTTATAAAGTGTATTTTGAATTACCTATACAAATTTGCAAAAATAAAATATGAAGTAAATGAAAAGCCCGTACAAATCCGCCTCGTTCAAGCATTTTAAGATGGACTTTATTCACCTATAAACTCGCGTCGTACCCTTTAAGTAGAGACGATAAAAGGATTAATTTTTCAATATTTATGTGTACACTAGATAGAACAATGCCTATCTTTCATGTGCCGAAATACACTGCCGTAATTGATTTTCATGTTTCTTACTTTACTTTCAAACCATGTCCATGATTTTTAACCCTTCAGCACACGCACCTGGTCTCAGGGACCAACGATAGAATGTAATAATAATTTATAAAAACTAAACAAAATTTACAGTTAATTTATAATCCTTTAACAATTAATGCGATATATTTTGTCGATAAGGCCCTATAGCTCGTTTTTTAACCACATGGTTCTCAGATCGGTGCATGCACATATGTGTCAAAATTTAGTGCGTGCTCTGGAGGGTTAAGAAATGGTCTTTCATTCGAAGAAAATTTCTGTAATTTATTTCATCTTCTATTCATAATTTGGTGTGTGTGATAATTAAATACTGCGATTTGTATTTCTTTTCTCCAGTCATAGACTAGTCCACCAGCGATGTTCTGATTTTTTTATTTTTTGTATAACTGTGTAACCCATTACTCCAACAATTTTTGCAGCCAACATTTTTTTATTTGAATGGACGTTATTCATAATGAAATTACAAAACGCAACTACCTCTGCAGAACAACGGCTACAAAATGAGGTTTAGCAGTATCTTTGGCGCCAATTCTCTTTCATGAGTTAATGCAACACTCCATAAAAACGCGTAAAAATTTTTACAGTGGGATGCAGTACTTTTCGTGGAACGTTTTTATAAAAATATTTACAGAAATTTTTATCAAAATTTTTACAGTGGGATACCGGCTTAATGTATATTTCGTGTTATTTTCAAATTTGAGGCTCCTTAAAGAACAATATTTTTTAAAATTTAGTACTTAGAAGTCATATAAAATTCTTGCGACAGCCCTATTGTGAATGCTTTTGCTGTCACATATTTTTCTATAATAAAAAAATACCAGTAGTATCTTATGTAAACTAAGTAAGCGACACTACTGAATTTGACAGAATGGGCGGTGCTAAAATCTTAACTCATACAATATACATTTCGAATATGACCTTGATCGCACTTCTTTAAAAAACTAAACTGTATCTACTGATAAAAGTGTAAGTTTTTAGAACATAATAATACAATTGATTAAACTGGAATTTAATCATAGATATGTTAATTGTATTGAGAAATATTCGTTTTCCGGGAATGGACTGTGTCATATTTTGAGTCAGAGCTCAACGTTTCGCCCGCAGTCATATGGGGCATATTCAGGAGCAAGGGGGATAGTACTGTCTTAAACACGGTTACCCGACGTGTCAACCACGCTAGAGGCCGAGTTTAAGCAACAAGAAGGGAGATTCAGTTTACAAGGTTACCCGGCGTGTAAACCACGCTAGAGGCCAAATAAACCAAGTGACGACAGAAGGCCGAGAAGACGGTTATATACTAATCTAAAGATACGGTAGATGAGCAGAGCTAATGAGGACCAATGGGAATCGAGTTCGTAATTGTAGATTGGGCGTGTCGTGTTCCGAGAATCACCGGTTTCCACATGTGGCTCAAGAAATAGCCATTATCCCGATTGATGTTATTCGGATGTTTCCATATTTAAAGGATTTAATTGTCTTTAACCAAAAAACTTGTGGATACCTTGTTCGAAACATTTGCATCTATCCCTTACATTAAAGGTTTCTCGGACAATATAGGTAGAATTCTCAATAAAAACAATATTAAGGTATTTTTTAAACCTCCACAAATGATCTCAGAAATACTCCCCCAAACTAAAGATAAGCGCGAACCCTTGTCGTCACCCGGTGTTTATAGTATTCCTTGTTCTTGCGGCACAGTATACATAGGTGAAACAGGAAGGAGTGTTCACACTAGATTGTCAGAACACAAACGCTGTCTGCGTAATGGTATGGTATTAACATCTGCGGTCGCAGAACACCAACACAACACAGGACATAACATCTTATTTGAAAATTCCCGCATTTTAGTTCCTGTCCCTGAGTTTTACAGACGTAAATACAGGGAAACTTTAGAAATATGGAAACATCCGAATAACATCAATCGGGATGATGGCTATTTCTTGAGCCACATGTGGAAACCGGTGATTCTCGGAACACGACACGCCCAATCTACCATTACGAACTCGATTCCCATTGGTCCTCATTAGCTCTGCTCATCTACCGTATCTTTAGATTAGTAAATAACCGTCTTCTCGGCCTTCTGTCGTCACTTGGTTTATTTGGCCTCTAGCGTGGTTTACACGTCGGGTAACCTTGTAAACTGAGTCTCCCTCCTTGTTGCTTAAACTCGGCCTCTAGCGTGGTTGACACGTCGGGTAACCGTGTTTAAGACAGTACTATCCCTTTTGCTCCTGAAGATGCCCCATATGACTGCGGGCGAAACGTTGAGCTCTGACTCAAAATATGACACAGTCCATTCCCGGAAAACGAATATTTCTCATGACTCAGACTGTGGAAGCCTACGCAACTGTTAATTGTATTGTTGAACCTCAATGGCACGCGACACAATATTTTGGGCACGTCACTGATCACAAAATTCATTATGATTTATGATGCACTACGAAAAAAAGTGTGAAGTAGGTGTTATATGACAAGCGAACGCGAGTGATCCCTACGCTACGGAATGTTCGAGTGCGGTGCGCAGGTTGCGATTTGAAGAAATATATCAACGATTTAGAAATACATGAGAAACCAGACGAAGACCAAGTTACTGAAGAATTTATTTCTGTGATTGACTCTTCAATCAAGGAATTCTCAGCGAGATTTTCTCACTTCAAAGAATTATCGGAAATACTCAAATTTATTATGTACCCTGATGTGACGTCATTTGATAAACTGAATTTGTCCCAATTCGATTGGTTGGAAATTGAAGAATTTGAAATGCAGCTGATTGATTTCCAGTCTAGTTCAATATGGATTCAAAAATTTATTGAAACAAGTAAAGAGTTAGAATTAATGAATGACAAGTAATATAGTGAAAATGCTAATAACAAAATTTTAGAAACATGGAATGCGTTACCAGATACATTTAATTGTTTGTAGAAGCTGGCTCATGCTATTTTAACAATATTTTCATCAACCTACGCCTGCGAGTTATTATTTTCAGAGATGAATAACATTAAAGACGCGGTTAGAAATCGTTTGACAGATGACTCCAGTTCAGCATGCATTCTGCTAAAAGTAATATCTTACAACCCTAACATATGTTATTTGTCATCTAATCTGCAACAACAGAAGTCACACTAATTTTACTTTAATTTAAATTACGCGTATAATTGAAACATTGCAAAATGTTCCTATTTTTTTGTAGTAAATAAAGAGTTTTGGGTTGATAGTATTTATTATTATTTTCCCAATAATCACAAAGTCAAAATTATTTTATGGCACGTCTATGACCTTATTAAACATTTCTTTAGAAAAATGGCACGTTGATACGCAAAGGTTCGCCATCCCTGCCCTAGGGTGACTTACACATACAACACCTATTAATTTTACTTATACAAGCCCTTGTTGCAACCAGAAGTAGGTACCAGCTAGCTTTGTGGTAGCCGAGTTAATTGTATTCCAACTTGGAAAGGGAGAAGGTACCGATCAAGGCCAGTTGAGAAAAAGTCCTCGAAAATTTTCCGATCTGATCCTAATTCGAACCATCGATATCTGAGGCTAGCACCCTACCATTGAGCTATCCTACCGTCTAAATATGTTAATTGGCAATTAGTAATCGCAACAATAACGCATTTGCTGTATTAACGGATTAAAATGATTATTAATAATCCTTATTAACACAACTAAAGGGTTTTTCAATAAGGGCGGGTCGATGTTGGCAGGCTGTGGCGGCGATGTTGTTTTGGTGGCGTCTGTCAAATCTGTTGTTTATTATTCTGTCACAGATGCCAAATCACCATGGCAAGTTACACGATTGAGAAGCACTTCCAAATGATAAAATGAATGCTCGTTAGTGAAAACGTTGCGCGCGTTGCGCCCATTTTACGGCAGACGCGGTGGCCCTTCAAAGTCGACTCTCCAACGTTTGGTGGCCAAATTCAAGACGACCGGTTTGGTAAATAATCAGCCAACACCCGTACATCAAAGGAACACCAGATCGGCCGAGAACATTGCCGCGGTCCGAGAAAGTGTGCAGGAGAACCCGAGGCAATCAATTCCTCGCCGTGCACAAGAACTCGGCCTTTCGCAGACTTCAACTTTGCATCGGGACTTGGGCCTACACTCGTACAAGATCCAACTGACCCAGGAGCTCAAAGTTAATGACAATAGACAACGCCGTTTGTTCGCTGACTGGGCTTCGGAGCGTTTGGAAGAGGACCCCAATTTTGGCCGAAAAATCATCTTTAGCGATGAGGCGCATTTTTGGATAAATGGCTACGTTAATAAACACAATTGCCGTATATGGGACGACACCAACCCACACGAGGTTCACCAGGTCGGAATGCATCCACAAAAAGTTACCGTTTGGTGCGGATTTTGGGCCGGCGGCGTCATTGGTCCGTACTTTTTTGAAAACGACGTTGGTGAGGCCATCACCGTCAATGGCGAGCGCTACAGAACGATGATAACAGATTTCTTTTTTCCCAAATTGGATGATATGGTGGTAGACGACATGTTTTTCCAGCAGGACGGCGCTACGTGCCACACAGCGGACGCCACAATGGACCTTCTGCATGAACGATTTGAGGGTACGGTTATCTCTCGCAGAAGTGACGTGAATTGGCCACCAAGATCGTACGATTTGACCCCACTAGACTTTTTCTTGTGGGGTTTCCTGAAGTCGCAGGTCTATGCCAATAAGCCGCAATCGACGGATGCCCTTAAAGTTAACGTTACCAATGGCATCGCTCAAATTCAGCCGAATCTATGCGGCAGAGTTATTGAAAATTGGACCACTCGGATCCGTGCCACCGTGAGAAGCCGCGGCGGACATTTGAAGGATATTATATTCCATACATAATGGCATACATGGGCCTTTCAAATAAAAAAGAATTTCGTTAATACCTCACACACATCTTGTTTTATTCCATTTCAACATCGACCCGCCCTTATTGAAAAACCCTTTATAAAAGGCGCGAGGATATGTGCTGGCCACATCAGATTTTTAAGTTGTTGTTCTTTGTTATTATAAAAACATATTTATCACAGAGTTCATTGTCTAACACTAAATGACAGCTTCGTTTATCAATCACAATAGTACATACGATTACGAGGAATTATAGATAAAATGTACAAGATGATAATATCAGTCGGTACCTTTGATTGGTTAAATATAAGTTATCTACTTGAAATGACTAGCAAACAGATTTTAAATCGTGTGTATGAACATTTTAACGTGTGGAACATGTATACAACAAGTAAGTATTGAAATATTTCATTTATTAATAAAAGTGATGGTTGGTAATTGGGATAACCGAAAGAAAATTTTCGATCGCAAAAAAATATCTGGTATTTTATTTCAATATACGTGAACAAAAATTGTTGTTTTGCAAAATGTGAATATAGTTAATTGATTATTTATTATACATGCGTTTATTGGTTCGTATCAATCCACTTTGTTTAATATGGCATAATGTTATACATGGTGATGGCGAATACGAGAATCCATGACGTAGGTGTTATGGAATTTTGTTTCTTATGATATTATCTATCTCGTAAAACTTCAGGCGGTGCTTTTATACATAGATATTCTAAGAGTTATTATGAATTTATGAGTGTCAAGATTTATAAATTTCCACTTTTGGTGCCTTAACTGAAATTAAATACGTAGTAAAAATGGATTTCGTATATACGTTTATTTAAAAAAATGAAACTTGAGTAAACTGTAAAACCAAGTAACATTATATGATATATATATATATATATATATATATATATATATATATATATATATATATATATATATATATATATATATATATATATACGAAAATTACTATTTTTATTTTCCCATATTAAACGCCTGTCACGAATTTTAGTGTTCTTCCTATATATAGAGTACCCATGTGACTAAATTTTGATTTTTACTTTATAATACTAGACAAAAAAATAAAATACCATTATTTTTTAAATCGATTAATTATATGTATAATAAATTATTAAAGTTTTGGAGAAGGGCTATCATGACGTAACCGTGTGCGTGTACCAAGAGCGACAGACAGTAGCATACCTAACAGTAGATGTAAATCCCAGAATACGCTCACGTCACCGTATTCCGTCTCCAAAACATTCAATTGCAAATAACTTTATTATTAGGAAACAATGTTTAATTTTTATTACTTAATGACAAACCATAGTGGTTAAATAATATATTTAATGACCCATATTATATTGAGAGTCCATTATGGTCACATATCCCATTGATAAATATTATTAATGATTAGATTATTATACATCCTTTACAGCAGATAGCAACTGAGAGCCGACCTTTTTTACATAAATTTATATATAAATAAAAGATATAGTTTTTATTATTTTTTTTATTTTATTATTTAACTAGAATATATGGGTGGTAATACATGCATTAATCTAATATATACAATTCACATTCCTTTTTGACTTGTTATCGGCGTCCTTTTCCACACACGCAACTTTGTCAGCGACGAACTGGTCCTCGACGGCGCGTTCCCCTAAGTGGGATAAAATACACATTGTCATTCCAATTTACAACAATTATCACAGGCGTGCATTATCATCTAATAAGATAGACAGGAGAGGGAGCAGGAATAAGGTTGCTCCCAAATCCCAGACTTGGGCAGGCCCCGCATATTAAATGCGGCCCAACACCTCGTGGATTCCGGTACCCCTATCCGCAAAAGTATACACCCAGTGCATGAACGAATTGCTGGAATACGGCTCTCGTGAATAATCATTTCTGAGCCACTAGCGGTACCGTAGCTACATACGCATGTCCCAGACATGTTGAGTTCCCAGAACTCGACCTCCCAGAGGTCATTGGGTCCCAGACCCATTATGAGAGTTTAGCCTACGATCACACGTATGTAGGTCCCAGACCTATCATGATAAACCCCAGGTTTATCCTTAACGTCCCAGACGTTCTCGTGTATCTCAGACTCTCAGTTGGTGTTTCTCACACCTCGGAGCATATAGCTCTATGGACCCAGCCAGACAACTCTTCGAATAATTAGGAAACTACTACATACGTTTGCGGCCACAAGCAAATAATACAAATGTATATTTCACATGTACCATGCAAATACACAAGCAGTGTATAAGATATCAATCTACCATCTGGTGATCCACACCAAACTATACCTGTATAATAATAATAATGTTATTCTCCTATGTATAGTTTGTTCATAGATATAAGAAAACTAGTCCCATTAGACCCTGGAGTGATTAACCCTAAGTGGATTAAAGAAAATTTATGGTTGCAAAAATGTCAAAATTTCCAGTGATGGATTTAGAATAATTGAAAATTTATTTTCCCGAGGTAATTTGTTGATTTTCATGGATAAAACCCAACATATAATAATACACAATTTTTTTTATTAACAAAGTTACTAGTCAATATAAAAATAACAATCTAAGAATTATTTATTTGCATGTATGTCACTCTCATATACATAATATTTTATAAAGAATGTTAAAAATCAACATAAAAATAGAATTTAAAATAATTGAAAATTTATTTTCGCGGGTTAATTTGTTGATTTTCATTGAATAAAACACAATATATAATAATACACAATTTTTTTATTAACAAAGTTAAAAGTCAATATAAAAATAACAATCTAAGAATTATTTATTTGCTATTGCATGTATGTCACTGTCATATACATAATATTTTATAAAGAATGTTAAAAATCAACATAAAAATAACACAATTTTAGAATTATCAATCTACTATGAACCTATATGTCACTGTCATTACAAAAATCTAACTCACTTTCAGAACTACTACCACATTCATTAAGATTAATAATGAACTCGTCATTAATATTATTTATATTAATATATTGATCTTCAATATCAATAACATGTCGAATACATTTCGTCCATCTTTCTTCACTTATGTTTTCTATTTCTCGTTTAATGAAGGATATAACACTGGGGCAATTTGATGGTGACACATTGTTTCTTCTAACATTTGCTTTTATATGCCCCCAAATTAGTTCAATAGGATTAAAGATACAATAATATGGGGGTAAACGCAATACAGTATGCCCATAAGTTGCAGCTAGTTCATCACAAACGTATATTTTACAAGTAGGTTCAGTTTTCACCACTTCCAGTAACTCATCTTTCGTATAATTATCTTTTTTTTGTACACCTTTAAGATAGACACACGGTAGACAGAGTGCGCGAGAAATAAACACTATAGTCTTTAACAATATCATATCCAAAGAGATGTAATTTTCAGTTTATTTTTTTTTTTTATGAAATTCTACTTTAAATTTATATATCGGAAGCAGTCGTATAATAATTGTACCATATTTTTCAGTAATTTTCCTCCTTCTACCTCTTGCATCATCACAAGGACTACAGTGCATCTCTCATATTCCAATCCACGTGGCCCACGAAGAACTTTGCTCTAAATTTTACTCTTGTTACAACAACAAAACTCGAGAACTGCAGTGCCCTAAAGGGTTATATTTCGACGTCGAACAACGCATTTGCATACATTCTGACCAAGTAAACTGCGGTAATAGAATAAGAGACAACAATAACAGCGATGTTGATGAGTATGCCGTAAATGCTTGCCGAAATAAAACCAATGGAAATATTCCCAATCCACAGGATTGTGGGTCGTTTTACAGATGTTCAAATGGCTCAGCATATATTGAAAATTGTCCAGGTAATCTGTATTTTAATGTGAAAACGAAAAATTGTGATTGGTATTACAATGTTGATTGTTGTGAACACAAAAAGAATTAATATAACAGTAATGTGAAATTATTTATTATTTTATTTATTTTGTGTAAATTTTCTAAATATATGTACTCATAATAAATTGTTTCAAATTTTATCATTTGTAATCCATCATATTCCTTGTTGTTACAAAAATACTCGTATATGTATATCAATTTTTCAGATTAAATTATTCAAATTGATACTTTCTTTTTGTTATTCATATGTATTATTTATTTAATCTTTCAGAACTTATAATGCAATAAAAATAATAATAATAATAATAATAATACCTAATAATGATAATAATAATAATAATAATAATAATAATAATAATAATAATAATAATAATAATACATATATTATCTTTTGTACTTACCAATGATATACACACACCTTTCATTGTATATACTTACCTCCCAGGAGGCCGTTGTACAATTTTTTGTAAAATCAAATTGATGAATAAAGCAATAATAATAATAATACAACCTTTGTTCTGTATTTTTATTAAAACCCATCATTTCAGCAGCATAGTACTGTCTTCTTCAGGAAAAACAAGCAGTGTATGTTGCCGAAACGTTGGGTTTTAATAAATATATAGAACTTAAACTAAAAACAAAAACAATGTAGGTCCAATTAATATTTTTACTTCCTTGTACGAAGTAAAGGAAGTATTGTAATCGCGAAAAATTTCGGTTTTCAGATTTCAACGGAAATATCCATTTTGACCATCCCTGAATCCATTTTGACTAATTTCGTCGTGACGTGTGTACGTACGTACGATCTCACATAACTCAAAAACGGTACGCCGTAGAAAGTTGAAATTTTGTATTTAGGACTGCTATAACATCTAGTTGTGCACCTCCCTTTTTGGTCATTACATAATTTCCAGAAATGGTACTTTATTTGAAGCCTATAATAGATTTTAATGAAAAATATAATCCAATACTTTTCAAATTTGGTATATAAGACTTTTATGTCAATTGGAATAACATAGTAGATTTTGGTTAAAACAGGCTAACCGGAAGTGATATATTATCTGAAGTTATTAACAGTTTTTCTTGAATAAAATGGTTTCATTTTGATTTTAGAAATAAATGCTTCAAATAAGAGTTTTATAGAATTAAATTCTGCGTCTAGCACATCAAGTATTATTAAATTAGCCCTTTGTAACAAGCGTTTTTGTAATAAAGCTTGCTATGGATTAGGATAAAATATAACAAGAAAAACGAATTTTTGTAAATGCTCATTCAAATACTGAACTAGAATATCTCACAAATATATTAGCATGTCTTGCTCAAAAGATATAGACAACTATTATATGACTAGCGAATGAAAGTTGACGTTTAGATTATTTTATAAATGTGGTTTCTATTGAAAACATTTTCCTACATTTGATTTGAAAGGCAACTGACCCTTATGTACTCCGTTACAGAAGATTAAAATTGTATTCTATACCAGGAGGCATTTAAAATGACCTTAACAACAGGATTAAGGGATATATTTAAATAATTCAATACCGCCAATTCTAGTTCGTTCGTCTCAGGTGTAAGCAACCCTCGAGTCGGAATTACTGTTAGAGGAAATAAAAAATAATCCAATTTCATAAAATTACCAAACAAAATACTTCGGAAATCACGCGATTTCACCCGACAACATGTCGTTATCAATTACCCCCACCCCCTGGCGATTTGAACCATATGCTCACGATTAATGACGGTGGGGATCAAGTCGTGGAAACGGACTTTATGTATAAATTGTATACAGCAAAATTACTTTAAGATTGTGACACGTTACGACAGCTGCGCGAAATTCGTGAATTGTACATGACATAGGGTCTCAATTTCAACTTGCAGGTACGTCAAGTTGCGTAGAATTAATTGTTACACCACTGGACATATTTATAAGTTGAAATTGAGACCCTACGTCATGTACAAGACATGAATTTCGCGCGACTGTCGTTACGTCAGTGTCATATTTTTTAAAGTAATTTTACTCTAATAACATTTTGAACTGTAAGAAATATGGCCCGTTTTCCGTGCCGGACAGTGTATTTGGCAACATCCTAAGAGAGGTAAAATTGAAATAAAAAGTCAAAAGTTTAATTATAAATAAAATATGTATTCACATTTACATAATTTGGCATAGTACACCAATTCGTATTAAAATTCTTACTTATCCTTAGCTAAATCATATAATTTGCTGCTTGACTATAATATCACATTTCTGATGTGGATATTATATCCACAGCGGTAACTGTCATATACAAAAACAATTACGAATGAGCATAATAAATCTTCAATACATACTCCCAATATTTCAAACTAAATTTATTACATTTCAACTGAAATATTGTCCAATATCTTATAACTAAACGATTGGTTGGCAGTAACCTCATTTTTCGGTTATAAATCTAAAGAAAATAATGAATGTTTTGATATACAACAATTACTTTACTTTAGGCTTAGGCACAATTTTACTACAGTCACCAATAAATATAATCACAACTATTTGTCAAATGAAGGACAGCTTCGTTTTAAGTAGATATTTGAAAATGAAGTACAAGTACAGAAAGTTTAATAAGTACAAATTTCAAGTACGTTGATAATATGATTCATATGTTTGTTTAGTATCAAATGATTTTTGGTCAAAGTTTTGGCTATTATTAGAACAAACAAATTCAGAACTAATTATCTATCACATTTTTTTATAGAGCCACATAAAAACCTTCAAATTTTTATGTGATTCTTTATTTTTATAATATTCAAACTAATTTGAAATTTGCTAAGTACTTATATATACTCTGTTCCATTTAAGCCATTCAGTAGATGACACTGGCAACAGCGCAAATCTGAAGTAGGCGAAATTACATTGGGTAAACTTGTTTCCTGTCTCTAATTTCAGCCAATCAGAGAGGTCAAAACTATGCTCCGCAATACTGAATGGCTTAAATGGAACAAGGTATACAATTAAATTTGAAATAAATACAAATACTGTAAAATAAAAATATTGCCTATTAATTGAATTTAAGTTCCTTTCCCGAAATTAAATACAATAAATTAACCTATAAAGCAAAGATGTGACTATCTTTATATATATGCAGAAAGTATTAATACAGAAAAAAATGAATGGTAAATACATGATATACTTGTCCTAGACACTTTGCAATATGTCTTTTTATAATACGCTTAGACTTTTTCAAATAACTAGCGAATTTTGGAATGATGAAATTTTTGACTTAATTAGTTTAGATATTAACATAACCTAATGCACAAAACTCCGCCCGAGTTTTGTAGCCGTGAGTTTTGTGCGTTAGATTAGGTTTCATTAAAGTATTTTTAGAAAAATTACGTGAAAGTTTTACAATTCGCCTAATCATTTTTAAAAAGCCCAGACGCTGCTTACGACTTACTGATCACGAATCAAAAAGATTTTTTCAAAATATATATATAAGAATTAGTGTCCTGATTCTTCAATGTACATTTTTGTCTAGACGACCGACACAAAATTTTGAATAATAATAATGAATTATTTATCAGGAATTCATGTTGAATAACAATTATATTTTTTTACGTCCGTGAAAAAAGAAAACGTTATGGCACTTTTTTCACGCTTTTATTGTTGCCTGCAGCTCGCGCAATTAAAATTTCCTATTCGTGAAATTAGACTATACTTTTTACGCAAGTTGCTTAAATTTTGATTCGTGATCAAGTATATCATGATGTAGTACCTATCTACCATTTAATTTTAAAGTATTTAAACACTCTATATATGGCCATTAATACATACAATATTTCTTTATTTACAAAAGAAATTGATTAATTTCATATGGAGATTATAAATATGTTGACAACAGGGGATATAATTTGGTGCAGCTCTGGCTTGTTTCTGCAGTTCTAAATTTGAAAAATGCAGCTCTAATTTTAAATTTTGCAGTTGCTTTCATCTTTCTCTATACTATTTATTATCTAAATATGTGCAAGAAATAAGAATTACAAAATATATTTTTAATTATTAGAACGCGTGTTTCTCGTAAAATATCTGGGTATGGTAGTTGTCTTGTATAGTACATAGTTTTAAGTTTTCTGCCTCTGTCGCGGCTTAATTGTACCTATTTCCATCAGCCAAAGTTGACTAATGTAATATTCCGTTTGATCTATTTTACGTTTACGTCAATTTACAAACGTCTGATTTTTGTTTGTTTGTAAGTTGTTTAGTGTTTTATAATGTAGAATTTTAAGAATAAAAATATGGAGGTCAGTAACAGTGAATTTACGGAGACACCAATTATAAGGTAGGTAAGTACTTCTGTCGGGCGTTCCGAGACGAGCACTTTTTTACTTCCTTGTACGAAGTAAAGGAAGTATTGTATTCGCGAAAAATTTCGGTTTCCAGATTTCAACGGAAATATCCATTTTGGCCATCCCTGAATCCATTCTGACTAATTTCGTCGTGACGTCTGTACGTACGTACGTACGTATCTCGCATAACTCAAAAACAGTAAGCCGTAGAAAGTTGAAATTTTGTATTTAGGACTTCTATAACATCTAGTTGTGCACCTCCCTTTTTGGTCATTACATAATTTCCAGAAAAGGTACTTTATTTGAAGCCTATAATAGATTTTAATGAAAAACTATATTAAAATATAATCCAAAACTTTTCAAATTTAGTATATAAGACTTTTATATCAATTGGAATAAGATAACAGAATTTGGTTAAAACAGGCTAACCGGAAGTGATATATTACCTGAAGTTGTTAACAGTTTTTCTTGAATAAAATGGTTTCATTTTGATTTTAGAAATAAATGCTTCAAATAAGAGTTTTAGAAAATTAAATTCTGCGTCTGGCACATCAAGTATTATTAAATTATCCCTTTGTATAAGCGAGATATGTAAATTTTAAACTTATATACTTTTTGGTTTTTGTAATGAAGCTTGCTATGGATTAGGACAAAAAATAACAAAAAAAAATAAAAAATGGATGTTAATGTCAAATTACGTCAAATACGTGCAATTTTATAATTGAGTCTATACTTCATCTTCATATTGGTCTTGCGTACAAGGAAGTCGTGTGGTGTCCACATCAGATTTTTTTATTATACACATTGTATGTACAAATAGCTAATATGTAAAATATAAATAAATAGCCACATCCATAAAACAAACAAATTTAAGTAACAATATCCAACATTTTAAATTACTGTCATGTTTTGAAAATTAAGTTAATTTAACCAGAAAAGACCATTTACTTTCCTTTAGTTAAATTAACTTTAAATTAATTTATCATAGACACTTTTGGAGAGTTAAATTGTCTTTAGTCGTATTCGAGTGATTGTAGACTGAATGGAAGAACAGGAATGTCCATTTCATTTTAGTAACATCAATTCCATTCATATAAAAACGACAATGATTTTGCACGATATGGTCTATATACAGTCGATTCAATGTTTAATTTATCGAATTTGATATCCTAAGACACACAGTTGCTTAATATAAGCATCCGAGATGTCGGTTATAAGAGCACCAAATGATTTCGAGTTAGAGAAAAATATTTCATTGTGTTTTGTTTGGGTCGAAATCATTCTGAGAGTTCTTCTGAACACAAACGATGATTGTACAGAATAGAGGTCTGTCTATCCTGATCGGTAGATATAAATAACAAACTTAACAATTGCAATACTACACTTCGAGAGGGTAGAGCCAAAAAGGGTTAGCTACAAAACAGCCATTATGGGTAAATTGCATAGCTATGTATAATGGGGTAGAATAGTGTGACGTCAAAGTATAACGCCAAATATGAAGCACTGTCCTAAGCAAAAAGATACTTTCAAAGTAGACTCGACAGAACACATAAGGGTCAGAATTTAAAAGCTTGTAATTTGATGCTGATATTATTGTTATTATGAAGAAGTTAACTCTGAAATATTAATAACGTTAAATTATAAACATTTTTCTATTAATTCGTAATACAATATATACACATTAATACATAACAAAGGTTTTATTTCAAATTGAAATCAACTCTGCACATTTTGAACTACAGCGTATCAAGTTTGCGCAGCTTCAATCATATCCGAGAGTTTACCGACATACCGACTGAGATTTTGTTTGCTAGTGTTTTTGAGCATTTTCCAATCAGTTCTTTTCAGAACTTTGATTCCTTCTTTTTAAGTTTAAGGTACGTAACTGTCTCTCCATATTAATATATTAATAATATGTGCTAAAAAATGGTTCGCTTGTCTTTTAACCGTGTTCTTCCGGCCGCTTCACGCGATGTCTCATGAACATCTTCGAGATTGAACGAACATTTAGTTTCATGCAAAGTTTTTAAAAACTTAAATAGCATAATCGTTATTACAAATTAGGAAAATATGTTTTGTTTAATTGAAAGGGTAATATTCAAACTTAACTGAATGATAGCTTAAACAGCTAACTTTTCTTTATTAAATAAGATATTGGCGACGAAATGAACTGCACTTTGAAAGACGTGTTTACCGGTTAGACAGTAGTTTAAATGAAGCGCGTCGCATATGCCGTAATTACTGAACTACCCTATTTCATATAAAACTCTATTTTTAAGTACATGTTGCTGTATTAAAAGTAATAATACCAGGAAGAAAATATAAAGTATTCAATTGAAAATATTAGACCTACAAAATTTTACTTAGCCTGTAGAAGTTTGTCTCATTGCAATTGTTAGATCTTTTTTGAAATAAATAACTTTAGTAGTTAGCGCTTTTTGACCCTACGCTCTCGATTTCATGTGTCACAGCCTACTTCACGCGTAATATGAGCGTGCGTTAGTACAAATCCTCGCCGTTTTCCATACTGGTTAGAAGGGTCTTCTTTTCCTCGGTTTTGTTTCGCTGAAACCCTCGGAGCGATGTAGGCTCGAAACAAGGCTGCAAGAAAAACATTATTTATTGTTTATTATGCCCCTATTACCAGTATCACTAATACTCTCATTTTTGCTCATTTTTTTTATCTTTTTGAAGAACTCAATAATAGCAAATAAATATCAAAATAAATTAGCCCTGAAGAAGACCATAGTATGGTCGAAACGTCGGCATGAAAATTTTTTATTATTCACTGCTAGTCCGAATTATTGTTACTTGAAATAATTGCGTAGGCTTCCACAGTCTGAGTCATGAGAAATATTCGTTTTCCGGGAATGCACTGTGTCATATTTTGAGTCAGAGCTCAACGTTTCGCCCGCAGTCGTATGGGGCATCTTCAGGAGCAAGGGGGATAGTACTGTCTTAAACAAGGTTACCCGACGTGTCAACCACGCTAGAGGCCGAGTTTAAACAACAAAGGCGGGGATACTCAGTTTACAAGGTTACCCGACGTGTAAACCACGCTAAAGGCCAAATAAACCAAGTGACGAAAGGAAGGCCGAGAAGACAGTTATATACTAATCTAAAGATATGGTAGATGAGCAAAGCTAATGAGGACTAATGGAAATCGAGGCCGTAATGGTAGATTGGGCGTGTCGTGTTCCGAGAATCACCGGTTTCCACATGTGGCTCAAGAAATAGCCATCATCCCGATTGATGTTATTAGGATGTTTCCATTTTTCTAAAGTTTCCCTGTATTTACGTATGTAAAACTCAGGGACAGGAGCTAAAATGCGGGAATTTTCAAATAAGATGTTATGTCCTGTGTTGTGTTGGCGTTCTGCGACCGCAGATGTTAATACCATACCATTACGCAGACAGCGTTTGGGTTCTGACAATCTAGTGTGAACACTCCTTCCTGTTTCACCTAAGTATACTGTGGCGCAAGAACAAGGAATACTATAAACACCGGGTGACGACAAGGGTGTTTATCTTTAGTTTGGGGGAGTATTTCTGAGATTTTTTGTGAAGGTTTAAAAAAGACCTTAATATTGTTTTTATTAAGAATTCTACCTATTTTATCCGAGAATCCTTTAATGTAAGGGATAGATGCAAATGTTTCGAACGAGGTATCCACGGGTTTTTTGGGTAAAGGGTTTAATTGTCTATGAATTACATTATTGATTAATTTTACGTCATAGTTGTTCTGGATTAAACTATGTCTGATGTGGTCAAGCTCCTGCTGTAGGATATCAGGTTTAGAGAAATACTCCCCCAAACTAAAGATAAACGCGAATCCTTGTCGTCACCCGGTGTTTATAGTATTCCTTGTTCTTGCGCCACAGTATACATAGGTGAAACAGGAAGGAGTGTTCACACCAGATTGTCAGAACACAAACGCTGTCTGCGTAATGGTATGGTTTTAACATCTGCGGTCGCAGAACACCAACGCAACACACGACATAACATCTTATTTGAAAATTCCCGCATTTTAGCTCCTGTCTCTGAGTTTTACAGACGTATACAGGGAAACTTTAGAAATATGGAAACATCCTAATAACAACGATCGGGATGATGGCTATTTCTTGAGCCACATGTGGAAAACGAATATTTCTCATGACTCAGACTGTGGATTATCGAGTTCATAAAGTGAATAGTGAATATCTTAACATTTTCATCAAAATGACATTTTTCTTTTAAAATTTTAAATTTGTTTAGCTGAAGCTTGTGGCGTTGCAAAAAATTATGTATATAACTCAGCAATAAGTGCCTGTGAGGTGACGCCTGGTAAACGCCCGCACGGTACAAATATGTCATCATCATTACCGATATCTGCGTATAAAGCAAATTGGCACACCCAGCAATGGGTAATATGCCATGATGATATATTTATTTTTATATTTTATTAAACGGTGCTTTTCTTCATTTGTGAGCTTTAAAGCACGAGCCCTAGCGAGTGCTTTAATCGGATCACTTATGAAAAAAGCATTGCTTAGCCACTTGTTATATAAAATTCTATTAAAGTATCCATTTGACGTATGAAATAAATAAAGTGTTTTTCTTAATACTGTGATATTTCTCAAGGAATTTCCCAATTTCAAATTTAGAAAATAAAAAGTAATTTTGAAAAAAAAAATTTATTTTCAATAAATAAAGTAAATTTTGTTAAATATTTACAAATAGCGCACAACATCCATATTTACAAATAATTACATCAGAACAATTTATAAAAAAAATATTGAAATTATAAATTTAAAAACAACACTTATGTATTCGAAATCTAATATTAATATCGTCAACATATTTAGAATATTTGAGGTTTATTATTCCAAAAGTCGTCTTTATTAAAGTAAATTTCAGTCTTCAAAACTGCAATAACTACCACGTAAATTGCGCTTGAAGAATGTATTCGCTAACGGTTTTTTCTAATTTACTTAAATTATTATTAAGTAGACACGACGATTTTTGAAATAGACCTCCTCATTTAAGAAATTCTTCAGGAAAAATGTTGAAGAAGAGGAAAAGATTTGAAATATTTCTAATAAAATGACAATATTAATATCTTTCATAAGTATATTAACAAGCGAAATTAACAAATTTATGAAGGATTTCTTTACATATACACAATGAAAAAAAAAAGTTTTTACGGTTTTCGTTCACTTTAATTTGATATGTCTTAAAATATATCTTGCATAATTATAAATTCTTTTCAACAAATTGGTTAAATTCAGTTTTCAATAACCATTTAATACGAGCTTAAGCTACAAAATGAAACTTGAACATAAAATAAAATTGACAATTAATTTAAAACTTATGTACAATTATAATCTTATGAAATAATGCTTTTCCAAGCTAATAAATATCACAGAGACTTGGCAGAAAAAACAACGAACGTTCATCTTTTGTTTCATGGATAGATAATGAAGAGTCTAAATCACCCACGTTTTTCACAATATGAAATGATTCTAAGTTCAGTCAATCATCTTAAAATTATCCATTCATACGGGAGTGGTATTAAACTTAACCTTAACCGCACCTACCGTTTCGCAAATATTCATATTACAGCAATTCTCTATAGTGATCTCGCACTGTTCTGCTGGCGGATTCGGTCTGCAGGTGAGTGGCGTCACGTTCTTGTTGACGATTATTCGCTTCTTGATGCGCGGACGGCGGTGGCGCAGCTTGCACATAGCCGCAGAGAGCATGCAAACGGCTAGCAGCAAGACAAGCGCTATGAACATCAGCGAGAGGTTCACAGGGTCCCGCAGACGGTCAAACGTGCTCGGGAGTTGCTTGAAAGCGGAGGGGTAGTCTAAAGGCGCTGCGGTTGATGATGGACAGCTGTAAGACCAAAAGCGTAGATGATATAGGCGAATAAGCTGTGGAGACTGTTTCAAAATATACTAAAAAGTAAATTGAATTTTGTTGAGTTGATTTTACATAGTCAGTAGATAATTTCTTAAGTCACAAACGTATACTACAGGGTGGGGCAGAAAAACCTATCCGATTTCAAAACGTTATAAAATTAAAACCACTCAACTTGTCAAAAAAAATTTTTTATTAACATATCGCAAATTTTATGCCATTTTTAAATTTAAGTTTTGAAAAGCACATCACTCAAATGTCGTCCTTGGGAGCGGATACACTGATTTAGGCGCTCGCGGTAGCTTTCCATGACTTTCACCGTCATTTCCACAGGAATTTCTTCAATTGCCCGAGCAATTTCCCTTCATAAAGCAAGAAGGGTCCTTGGTCGATGCTGGTAAACCTTCGATTTGAGGTAACCCCAAAGGAAGAAGTCACATGGAGTGAGATCCGGTGAGCGCGGCGGCCAGCCAAGATCACCTCTCAGGGAAATGAGGCGACCGGGAAACAGTTCCCTGAGAATGTCCATTGATCGTCGCGATGTGTGGGCGGTTGCACCATCCTGTTGAAACCACACATTTTCCACGCCATTTTCTTCCATTTTGGGTCTAAGAAAATTTTCCAGCATGAAACAATAGCGCTCGCTGTTGACCGTTACGGTTTGCCCATTTTCTTCAAAAAAGTAAGGCCCCCAGACGCCTAGGCGGGAAAGAGCACACCACACAGTCACTTTTGGGCTATGGAGGGGTTCCTGATGGATTTCTCGAGGATTTTCGTCACTCCAATATCGAAAATTCTGCCTGTTAACGGCACCACAAAGGTGAAAATGGGCTTCGTCCGTGAAGAGCACAACATCGTCGTTTGGGAGTTCTCGGAGATCGCGACACAGGTTCGTACGGGTTTCAAAATCCCTTTCACTTAATTCCTGTGCAACAACCATTTTGTAGGGATGCATTTTGAGGTCCCGGTGCAAAATGCGCCGAATACTGCGGTTGGAAATCGCCAAAGCGAGCGAATGTTTTCGCGCCGAACGACGCGGGGAACGTTCAATCGCGGCTCTCACATTGGCCACGTTTTCAGGTCCTGTTGCTGTCCTGGGACGTCCAGGCGACTTCTTTTTCAATGCTGAACTCGTCTGTCTAAAATTTGACACCCACACTTTAATCGTAGCGTGATGTGGAACAGGATCATGACGCCCGAGTCCGAAATGAATTCGAAAAGCACGTTGTGTAGCAATTATCGAACCGCCGCATTCGATAAACCGCTCAATAACAAAAGCACGATGTTCACCAGACCAAGGCATGTTGACTACTGACAAATGGCATAAAACCGGCTTTCTAACGGTTTTTACCCCACTACTCTACCTGCTCCCTCTTCTGGGAAAAAGGAATTTGAAATCGGATAGGTTTTTCTGCCCCACCCTGTATTATTCACGAAAGATGACTATTCAAGGTCATTTGTTCGAAGTAGCTTAGCAACATTTTGTATTAGAAAGAGAAAAATTATTTCACCTATGTCTATTTAATTTGTGTGATGTGACAGATATACGTAAATAGTAGCAGAGCTGGGCAATACTTGCAAGAAAAGTACTTTATTAGGCTTGCAAGTACTTTGAGTACTTCAAGTACTGTATTTGAAGTACTTTCTATTTATAGTACTTTGTACTTGACAAAGTAAATCTATTCACATGTACTTGGTACTTAGTACTTGGAAAAATACTTGAAGTACAATGAAAAATACTTGAAGTACTTTAAATGTACTTGAAGTACTTTAAATGTACTTGAAGTATTTTAAATGTACTTCAAGTATTTTAAATGTACTTGAAGTATTTTAAATGTACTTGAATTACTTTACGGGGTCTCGTGGCCGCGTGCCTGAGTGTCAGGTCGAGAATCTGGGGAATCGGGTTCGATCCCGACCAGCGCCAATTATTTCCAATTTTAAATTGACCCCTGTGGTGCACTCTCCTCGCCAGCAATGAGTGCCCGAGAGGTGACGCCTGGTAAGCGCCCGCACGGTGCAAATATATCATCTTTACCGATATCTGCTTACAAAGCAGATTGGCACACCCAGCAATGGGTAATAAGCCGTGATGATATATTTATTTTATTTGAATTACTTTAAATGTACTTGAATTACTTTGTTTGTCTGTCAGTGTTTCTTTTGCAGAGGTGTGGTGTTATGTGAATTTCATTAATAAATATATTTTCAGCGATAATATGAAAGTAAAGATATATTTGCAAATTTTTTGGCATAGATAAATTAATTCTAATCTGCGCGTATTGCATATACATAAATGTTTGTATTACCTAACTACAGTGCTAGGACTTTGCGTATAACGTAAAAATGACGTCATTGTAACATCTCGGTACAGCTTCTCGCATCGCATGGCGATCATATGACGTCAATTTTACGTCATGAGATCGCTAGGTGATACGGCAGTCCCAGCGAGGAACTCTTGTTTTAAATAACCAAATAAATATCGCATATTGAAATTTTTGTCAACAATCACCTTTTAAGGTCCATATAATCAGAAAAATATCAATTATCTGAAAAAGTACTTGCACCCAAATTTACAAGTACTTTTTTAAGTACTTCGTACTTTCAAGTACTTTAGAAACTAAAAAAGTACTTGTACTTCAAGTACTTTTAAAAACATCAAGATACTTGGTACTTGTACTCCAAGTACTACTTTCCGGTACTTTGCCCAGCTCTGAATAGTGGCATTACTTTCTAACATACTATAAATAATAATGACGTATGTCGTAGAATTACAGATACCTAATTATCTACTACACTGCCCTCTGTGCTAATAGCCGTTAAATTGCAAAGGTCCATTATTTCGGTAAATAGACATCGAGTTAACTGTCAAATATCAAATATACTTGCTTTAAAAGATAAGCAGCATTATTTTTTTCAAAAAAAATCGCATAATTTATACTGAATATAAAACTGTTTTCCCATGTTAAATTGCTACGTCAAGGATTATCTGGAACACCCGGTATAAAGTATTCAAAGGGATGAGAATATTTATGAAGCTACTGCCAAATTCATAACTTTCCTTTTCATTTCGGAATTTCCCAGTATAAAACCGGTAGCTTCCGAGTTACTTACACAACTAGTTAAGTAAAAATTTAAGTTTTGTTTTCTCATTTATATGTAATAAAGTTTCTTATCGGCTGTATTGAATACGTAAGAGAAAAAGAATGAGAAAAATAAACATATAAATATTCAGTATATAAAAGGTATGTTAAAAATTCATAGCTAGGTGTAATGCAAAATTTACGATTTATATATACAAAACACTGACATGGACAACAATTTTTAGAGCACACAGTTGCTAAAAAGTAAATTAGTTAAAAATAAAAGATAGCATAAAATGAAAAAAGTAGATACATAGATGCAGTTAAAAATAATTACAGTTAAAGTTGATAACATAAAGCAAGAAAAAGATCGAAATAAAGAGACATAAAGAATGAAATCTCGGATCTATTTGACCTGCGGAGCTAATCATATTTCAATAATACGATGATCATTATACTATAAAATTAAAATTCAATGGAGTCCGGTACACATTTTTCATTTTTTTCTGAAAGATTGAATAACATGATGAATTTAACCTTTTGTTTGAACATGAATAATTTATTTTAACAAATTTGTACGTTTATTTTATGCAATTTACGTACATGGTGTTTCCTGAAAATATTGTCTTATATCAATATTACAACAATTTTATCAAATGGTTTTCTTATTTTTCATATATATGTATATTTCTTGTTCAATAAACAAATTGAATATTTTTAAAATTATTGCAAGACAAGAAAAATCGCGTTTTTGGGATCGTAGTTACCCGCGCTCAACCGTCACACGGTCGCGTTTATTCAATTGTTAGTTCCCTAGATCGTTTAAGATTGTGTGTATCGGTACGTATTTATTTGAAGTTTTTAGTGGTAAAATGATGAATACTATCAGTGTATTATATACCAATCGATTCAGTATTCTTTCGCGGACATTTTGTTATATATTTTATGTAGACAATCATAAAATTCGTGTGTTATAATTGTGTTAAAGTGTGAAGCAAATGTTGCCTTGCTGTTAGAAAATGTGGCAGATATGGTGAGTCAAATTAATTATTATTTTCGCTATTATTATTATTATTATTATATATAAGTATATTATGGAAAACGACATAATATTAAGCTATATTGGGGTCTATTCTGTAAGGAAACTTACTTTTAAACAGTAAGTTAAAAATAAACTTGCTGTTAAAATATATTTTCTATTCTTAACTATCAATTCTGTTAAAATTTGAACACACGTGTTAAAATTAGCTCTTAAAACTGTATATTTAAATATATATTTGTTTATACAATAAAATTATAACAGCATTTGAATATGTCGGACTTCTAATTAATGAAAATGTATTAGATAAGGAAAGAAAATTACCGTGGATGATGATAAAAAATATCTAGATGATATTTAGAATATTTATACAATTATTTTACGAAATACTTTATTTAATAACGGTCACCCGTTCCATCGTAAGTCTTTGTGCATCACAGCTTGATGCCAGTTGGAATATTTAATCAATATAATTCGAGAAAAATTCACAACTTATAAAACCTACGTAAATGGAAATATTTTAACAAATTTCTTTCGACGAGTTTAGAATATAGATTTTGTTATCGTTATTCAAGTATTCCACCATTTACCTAATATTGGGATACATCGCCTTTATTAGTAATAGTTTAATTCTATTAGGCTTTGTTTCCACAAGTTCTGCACATTATTCTATTAGATTATTGTCACTTCCCCTCATGTCTTGCAATGTAGATTTACTGTGCACAGTGGATTTTTACGATTTTTTGTCATATTGTGCCAAAAGATAAATCTGGACTAGAAGATGATTGAAAGATGTCAGTGTCAAGTGCAGTTGACAGTATATTTGTTATAATTTTACTGGAAATATAGGATCTTTTGCTGGAAACTTTCTGTATGGAATTTGTTTAGAATACATACAACTGCCTTAAGGGTAATAGAATAGAAATAGAATCTTTTGCAAGGAACTTTGTGCATGACATTTATACAAAATACATAGAACTGACGGAAGGTAATGTGCTGGCCACATCAGATTATTTAAATTAAAATTATGAATGAAAAGTTTTATATTTTAAAAATATTTTGGTACTAAATCATTTATAATTATACCTTGTTCCATTTAAGCCATTTAGTATTGCGGGGCATAGGGAATAGTTTTGACCTCTCTTATTGGCTGAAATTAGAGACAACAGACAAGTTTACCCAATGTAATTTCGGCTACTTCAGATTTGCGCGATTGCCAGTGCCATTTACTGAATGGCTTAAATGGAACAGAACATAGTCATATTTTCATATGACAAAATATATGCAACTTTTTTCTAGTACCGGACCCCATTAGAAATTGTTCAATTTAGAAAATTATATTCCAAGTAAAATAATTATAAATGCTGACAACAATACAATATTAATAAATTAGATAATTAAAAAAAATAAGGTTAAAATCATTATTTAAAAAAATTATATACAATTGACCTTTTCAATTTAAAGAGATTGAAGATATGCGCAATGCGGATCTGCGCATAGTAAGAACAACTGAGATCTATGGCGTTTGTTTCTAAAAATTGAGACGTAAAATTTGAGAATATCTCAGATAACTTTAAAAAATCTTATCGAAATAAGTTACAAAAGCTTTTATTAAAGTTAAAATGTCTAACGATGCAAATTTTCACTGAGAATACAGAGGCGATTTCGGGCGACAACCGTTCACTTGCGGTATGTGGCGTTCAGGTACGTTCACACATTCGGGCGCTAGAAACAACATACCCGGTATGCTTGGATCAGTGCTCACAGCTGAACGGGTTTGCGAGTCGGGTCAGCTCTCTGTTCACTATTTCTATCTCTTTTTATGTCTTTTTTTAAAATGTCAAAAGTCAAAACAGTCGGAGTCGTGGGCTTATATCAAACAGGGTGACATTATTTTCGTTGACTCTTTTTTGGACAAATTTGGAAAAAAACTATCTTTCTCCGTTAATGCATTTTAATTGTCAGACACTATTTTTGACAGTTTTAAATGTCGCAGAATATACATAACCACCAAGCACGGTCTCAACAAATGAACCAATGATTTTTGGCGCCACCATTAACCATATCATACCGTAACTAACCGTAAGTAATCCGAAGAAGTGAACGGGTATGTCGCCCGAAATCGCCTCAGGTATTTTAATGACTGCAATATTTTTGACGTTTCGTTTGACAGCCCAACTGGCAGTTGTTCGCGTCATTTTCTTACTATTTGCAGCGATAGAAAGAGATAGCCGTTACATTAAAAAGGTCCATTATTGTGTGCTAATGATTTTTCCCTTAGAACAATAAAATAAAAAAATTGTATTAGAATCTTACCTGCAGACAGGTTTTCCTCCATCAATCGGCCAAATGACAGTCCCCTCCTCACACGTACACGTCACTTCCGGTTCCTCCCTCTTCTCACATCTGACTCCAGAAAATCCTTCCATACAGTTACATTTCGGCCTTGTACCATTTGTTGAGCTCGTACTACACGTCCCTTCGTTAAGACAGAAATTCTTGCACAGTTCTAGTTCACATCTCTCTCCCGCAAAACCTTGTGGACATTTACATTTTGGATAGCCGTGAGAAGAAATGTAACAGTTCCCATTCATACATAGATTATGACACAAAAAGATGTCACACCGGGGACCAGCATAACCTCGACTACACTTGCAACCATAAGGGGTAAACTGTCCGAAATTGAGGCAATAATCTGAAGCGATAACAGGGACTAAATCTTCCCCTGAAGATGTGGAATTGTCTCTTATTAGGGCGTAGAGGTTGTCACATTCAGATACGTTTGTGAAATCGGTGTTCTTGGTAACTAAACCCTTTGGTTTTTCGTTGAATCTTCTCAGTTGTTCTGGTTTTAACCCAGTCTCATCTTTTCTAATTCCCCAAATAGCGTAATTATCGGTGGATGTATCAATCCAATAAATATAGTCGTCGCTTACTGCTATTCTGAATGGTTTTTGGTGTCTGCTTTCGTATACTATATGACGATCGGAGCCGTCTAATTTAGCTGTTTCTATTCTGAAATACTGGGATGATCCCATATCTGCCCAATAGATGCTTCTGGATTTATGGTCTACTACAATGCCACTGGGATTTTGTAAACTGCCACTAACTATTATCTCTCTTTCAGTGCCATCCAAATTTGCTCTTTCGATTATTGAATGTGAGTGTTCGAATTCATTTGCCATTGTCCAATAAATTTTCCTGACAAAAAAAATAATTGTTAGGGTTATAATCAAAGAAAAGGGAATGAATGAATATGTTACCTGCGACAGCTATCGATCGCTATACCCTGAGGTGTATCATCTTTGAAAAATTGAAATAAAATTTCAGGTTTAGCTTCTGAATCGTTTAGGGATTTTTTAATAATTCTTTTGTTACTACTATCTATCCAGTACATTACTTCATCTATAGGATCTACTGCCACATCCTAAAAGATATTTTACAATCAGGAAAAAATAAATTTTTCGGACAAGTTATTTTCTATTTTTCGAAATCGAGCTTAAATACCGAATGTCGCATAAATTCTGGCGTATTAAGTTTTTGTCGTACAAATGTTGACGGACAAAATTTCTAAAATAATTTTATCATTTTTCCAGCAATATGTCTAATGTAAGACCTGCCACACGCAATATTAAATAATAGGTATGATAAAATACTTTAAATTTCAAAATTAAGTACATAACTGTTTGGGGTCGAATTAGGGGAAATCGTTGGGCTTTGTTTCCGGGAAATGAAGCTCGAGAAAAGTCGAGAACTCGAAAAGAGATTTTGTTATTTTTGTTTTTAAGAGAAGCTAATTTTGGTTCCTAATGTTTCTTTGAAAGAGATTTTGTTATGTGTTTAGATTTTGTTTTTAAGAGAAGATAATTTTAGATCCTAATGTTCCTAATTGCTGGTTTATGATGGATTTAATTTACAAATTTAGATTTACGAATTTACATTTATAAATATAAATTGTACAGATCTACCTTTACTGGTTCATGATGAATTTAAGAAATTTATGATTTAGAATTTACATTTAAAATGTCACCATATTTTATATTCTAAATGTAAATTTGTGAATGCGTCCAATCATTTCACAGTATTTCAAATAATGATTTTGGTAGGGAAAAATGACAGTTTCAAGTGACAGTTGAAACATTTTAATTTTGATTTGACAAATAGATTCCAAAAATATAGATATATTATTAATAGTATCTGTAGAATATCATATAACTGTCACCCCATCTGTGTCAAACCACGTGATCCAATATAAGATGATTGGGCATAATTCATATTTTTAAATTCACTATAAACCAATAAGGTAAATCGTAAATTTTAAATCTAAATTTATAAATTAAATCCATCATAAACCAGCCATAAGAAAGAGATTTTGTTATTTTTTGTTTAGATTTTGTTCAAGAGAAAATAATTTAGTTAAAGTTAAAATTGTCAATAAAGGTTTTATTATTATTTTGATATTTTTAGTTGAGAGAGAAAACCACTTAATTTGTTGATTTATAAGAAGATATTTTTTATGATACATATTTTTAATTTTGTGACTTTTTTCATTATTTGAACCGAAAAGATAGGCAAAAGAATACGTAAATGTAAATTTCTCGACAACCCGAGAAGACCCGAGAATTTCCCCTCGAGAATTATCGAGACCCGAGAAATTGATAAGCTCGAAAAATCATAAACCCTAGGTCGAATCAGATCTACAGTACAGATATGTCGTCATTACCGAAATCTGCAAATAATATGAATATTGGCATTCCTAGTAATGGGTAATGAGTCATGATTTATATTTATTTATTCAAAATTAATGAAGCAATTGAAATATTTATTTAAGATATTAATTTAAAAAAAAGGAAATACTACTTACCACTACATCATCTGTTATGTTCTCCAAGATAGGTATAATGTTCTTAGTATTGGATATCCGTATCCTGTATATGCTGTCCATATTTCTATCATCCATATCGCTTATTACAAATTGGCGTTTTGTTATATCATATGCTAAAGCTTTTATGTTATGAAACACTTGGTGAGTTATTCCAATCACTGATACGTTTCGGTCTAAAAATTCAATTTTGTCACCAATTGCCACTGCCATGTCTGAAACAGAAAGAGAAATAATTAGAGGGAAATATTCATAAATTTGGATGGAAAATAAGCTACTCAATTAAGAATTAATTTCACTAGTATATGGGGTCCTCCACTATATAAAGTGAAAATGAACTGTAGTACTATAAAGTAAGAAAGTCTTAATTGTGTTTCGTTAAGCCGTAATAATTCTTTAAATATTCTACCTATGACGTAGATGTTAATCTCATTTTGTTCCCAAACAGCGGACTTTGTTAATAATTGAAATTTCATAATATATATATATATATATATATATATATATATATATATATATATATATATATATATATATATATATATATATATATACCGTGTGTCTATCTTAAAGGTGTACATAGGAGATTAACATGGGAAATCAGTTTTTTGCAATTTCCTGCTCGCCTAATTATTTTAAGCAAAAACGCGTCAAATAAAAGTTTTAGGGCATAAAATTCTGCATCTAAATCAATAAACAGAATTACCTTTGCATGCTTTGTAACGACAGAAATTAAATATGAAAATGTCGAAATTTACGTTGAAAATATCAACAGCCATGGAATTGAACAAAAAATAAATAAATAAATGCTTGACGTTTTATCAAATTGTCAGAAACGTCAAATGAGTTAACTTACGTTGTGACAGATAAAACGTCAAGCATTTATTTATTTTTTGTTCAATTCCATGGCTGTCGATATTTTCAAAGTAATTTTCGACATTTTCATAATTAATTTCTGTCGTTACATAGCATGTAAAGGTAATTCTGTTTATTGATTTAGATGCAGAATTTTATGCCCTAAAACTTTTATTTGACGCGTTTTTGCTTAAAATAATTAGGCGAGCAGGAAATTGCAAAGAACTGATTTCCCATGTTAATCTCCTATGTACACCTTTAAGACAGACAAACGGTATATATATATATATATATATATATATATATATATATATATATATATATATATATATATATATATATATATATATATATATATATATATATATATATATATATATATATATATTTCAATCCTAAAAATGTATATGTTTAAATAAATATCGTAGTTAATAATTATTGGAAATACACCGACAAAATTACAGATTTCCAGCATGGTTTTATGAAAGGCAAGTATTTTACGGAATTGTCAATAAATGCTCTTTATGAAAATTTACAAGTCGCTAAGGCATTCGATAGAGTTAATCATCAAATTCTTATAGAGAAACTAGTCAACAATTTTTGTTTTTTCTCTTAACTTTACATTACTGTCATTATCATACTTAACCGCCAGAAATTTACGTGTCTCCTATAATGGTTTTATTCACAGCCATTTATTGCCGCCTCTGGTGTACCTCAGGGTTCTAATCTTGATCCTCTGTTGTTCAATTTATTTATTAATGATTAATTAAAATTTGATTCTACTCATTACTGTTTATGTACCATTGTATATGTAATCTAAATAGTACTCTGTAATTGGGAACATTTGTTCCTGTTGAGTACTCATAATAAATAAATAAATAAATAAATAAATAGATGATAAGCAATTTAATAATAAAAAAACTACGTTTACTAAAGTTTTTATTGCCACGATGTTGCTACCTATGTCATTCAACATATCTTTCATTTCCATATCGCACGTGGTTTCTATCTGGCGTGGCATCATAAAATCAAACAATTGTTATTTGATATATTTTTGTTGTACTTTGTATTTTCTGCATTCATTTACTTGTAAATGGATTCCAAATTTTAAAAAGACAATAACAGAAAGCTTGAAAAAGTAAGAAATTGAGAGAATGAGAGAAGTGAAGAGAAATAACAATGCTATAACGTAGATGCTAAGGGCATTAAAAATTCGAATATTTTAAAAACTAATAAATTTTAAGGTCTAATTATAGTATACAAATCATAAAATTTAACCCGTCACGAAAAAAGGACAAAAAATTAAAATAAGTAAATACAAGTTGTCATTCTAATTTATTATTTAATGAAATTATTTGTTGTTATTTGTTTTCCAAATCCGGGTAGAAAAAACACTGTCTATTATTATTGTTTGTGTTGCATTTTTGCACTTCCTTTCAAAAACAAAATATTATCGCTTCGATTATTCCAGCCTTGCACATTTGCGCTCGTGGTAAGAAGGTCAAAATATCTTTTGTTTGTTGACGAATTATTTACACCTCATGTAAAATAATTAACAATTGCATCAAGTAATAAATAAATGAAGTTTGCAGCAATTGGTTTCCGGCTGTTAAATTAATTTATATGTGCCATTCTGCGCGCTTTCCTGATTATGAAAAACAGTGCTCTTTATAAATACTTGTGAAATCTGCACATATAATTATAACTCAATTTAGATGGCAGATATTGATAAGGACACGACTTCGTGTTTTACACGAAGATACATTAATTATACTTTTTAATATATTTCATTAAATGAATAAATAGTTGTTCTCATTTTACTATACGAGGTTGTCTTAGTATGTCATCTTAGATTTGTAAAAAAAACAACGAGCATTAATTCTGTTAACTTTTATCTTAGGTTCTTTTCCTTTTATTTACCGAAATACAAAAGTCAAACAAAACACGGGAAAACAAAACATGATAAGAACAACAAAACACAAAATAACTCAATAAAGAAAAACGAATTTGACGAAAAAAAAAACACTGGTAAGCGAGGACTATAATTTCCTAATTGTAATGCTTGTACTCAAATTACCATTACAAAATCCATAAATAAAACCATATATGCATATTCAGCACTAAAACCATTCATGTGCAATAAGGACATAATGAAGGTATACACCAATAGCAATTTATTAAAGATAAGGTATATAAACGTATTGTTTTTCAAAAGCATGTTGATTAAAAATTAAGTTATTAATAAAACTTTTACTTATTGCGTTTTGGTAACTAAAAGGAACAGGATCTAAACGCGTTACACCCTAACCTAAGATCAGGGACGGATCTAGTCTAAGAGTTTAGGGGGATAATTATGAAATTTGAAAAAAAAATCACAAATATTTTTACCTTCCGTCAGGTAAGGAAGGTATTGTCTTTGGTCAAAAAATTCGGTGGTGAGTTTTTGATGAATAAGCACGTTTTAGCGTCCCTAGAATACGATTTTACTATTTTTACGATGTCTGTATGTGTGTGTGTGTATGTATGTGTGTCTGTGTGTGTGTATGTAACAAAATTTTCGTCTACGATAACTTCCATACTACAATTCTAAAAATTATAATTCTTTCGTATTTCTCTTCGTTACATCCCTGTGAAGAGCTGATTAGATTTTGGTTAGAATTGGACAACCGGAAGTACCCTCATTTGAAGATTTTAATAGTTTTTCTTGAAAAAGCTATGTTAAATATCATTTTTTCACATTTAATGTTATTATAAATATTAAAGAATATTTTATTCTCTATGCGATTTGACTGCATTTTATACTTAATATTAAATGGATATAGAATTAAAAAATTATAAAGAAATTAAATTTCATAAAGTAGCCATAGCTATGGAAACAACTACTATATTAAGAAAATTTTGATTGAAAGATGTCAGTGTCAAGTGAAATTGACATAGTGTGTTTGTCTTATAATTTTACTGGAAATATAGGATCTTTTGCTATAAATTTTCTGTATGGAATTTGCATAAAATACATGCAACTGCCGGAAGGTAAAGTACAAAAAATATAATCTTTAGCAAGGAACTTTCTGTATGAAATTTGTACAAAATACATAGAACTGACGTAAGGTAATGTGCTGGCACATCAGATTTTTTTAATTTAATATTACGTCCATAATGTACCTACTGAGGAGCAAAAAATTGAGGTCAATTTAAAATACAACTTTTCGCTCGTCAATACATAATAATAAAATGTTAAGTTTATATAACATACAATTATTTAATTTTATATATTAATCATTTCACTGTTATAGGTACACTGACGAGCGAAACGTTGAGATCAATTTGAAATTATGATTTCAAACTGATCTCAATTTATGTCACTTGAAGTCATATAGCCCTGTACATTTTCCGCCTTGTACATTCGTGTCTGTGTACAAATCTATACCATGAAGTTGTTGCACATCATTGAATTCGAATTTGGCGCGTTATCTCATCTTGAAGTACACTTCAAAAATAAAATTTATTTTATTCCTTTTAATAATAGTATATTAAGTATTAAGAACGGTAAGGACAGTTTACCGATCGAAGACAATTGTTTGGAGGAGGAGCATAGCGATGACTCTATTTTTGTCTGAGATCGGTAATTCCTTAACGTTCGCACAAAATTAAAAAAAAATAGATTTGAAATTTATTTTGATACATTAAAAAAATTTAGTTGTCATTTGAAAAGTAAGCTTCGATTGTTGTTTTTATTTACTTACAGTTCAGTAATTTATATATATATATATATATATATATATATATATATATATATATATATATATATATATATATACAGGGTGATTCATCGGTCTGTCCTCTCTCTATAACTCTTTTATTTTAAGTCAGATAGAAAAACTCTTCGAATATAATTTATATGATATATTATTGTCTATCTACGTACCATATGCATTTGTATACAGGGTGCTCCGTTTATGCGCAACAATATGTAACTTTATATTTCTTAATGGAACATCCTATATTTATTTATTTATTTTGATAGTAAATTAGATTCCCTTTAAAAAAGTATTAAATAATAAGGGGTCTAAAATTATAAATTAAGAAGTTATTTACGTTCATAAAAAATAGTAGTTCAGAGTGGAAAAACCCATAATATAATACAAAATTTTGATCCTTTTTTATTAATACTTATTTTAAACATTACACTAATTCCAAAGAAGCTATTAAAATTTAGTGACAGACTAAATAATGCAAAATTATAATAAATGCTCGAAAACTTGCCCTTCAAATTTCAATAGATTTTTCTATTATAAATATTATATTAACCATCTCATCTTTACTAAAATTTGAATTATTCATTTTCACATCAACATCAACAATGATAAACTAAGAATATTTGTACAACTTGTTTGTTTAAATTCGAAACAATTGATCAAATTATCCATAGCTTACTTTGTTAATGATAGAAACATATCATTCAACGAATAAAGGTAAATAACTTCTTAATTTATAATTTTAGACCCCTTATTACTTAATACTTTTTTAAAGGGAATCTAATTTACTATCAAAATAAATTAATAAATATAGGGTGTTCCATTAAGAAATATAAAGTTACATATTGTTGCGCTTAAATGGAGCACCCTGTATATAAATGGATATGGTACGTAGATAGATAATAATGTGTCATATAAATTATATTTGAAGAGTTTTTCTATCTGACTTAAAATAAAAGAGTTATAAAGAGAGGACAGACCGATGAATCACCCTGTATATATATATATATATATGTAACCTACTTTCTTAGAAACCCTATCGGTAAACATTAAAAAAACCCCATCGTGCAAAAAAATTTAAACGTAAACCTATCCTAAAACATAACGCAAATGTTACACATGTTTAAATTAAAATACGTTTTGTTTTTGAAGTGTAATTCGGGATGCTGTGAACGCGTCAAGTTTGAATTCTTTGATACGCAGCAACTTCATGGTATAGATTTGTACACAGTGACAAAAGTACAAGGCGAGAAATGTATAGAGCAATATAACTTCAAGGGACGATAGTAAAATATATATGCCAAGAAATGTACAAAGTGATATGTGCGCATTTAGGAATTTGTATGTATTCCCATTTAAAATAATAATACTTCGTAATAAAAACAATATATTTTCAATTTTCTTAGGGGGGGGGGGTAATTACACCCTTTACCACACCCATAGATCCGCCAGTGCCTAAGATTAAAATATGCAAGGAACATTTTTTTTCATTCCTATTCAATCTAATCGAGATTACAATATAATTTTGCACAATTTATTGTGCCTAATAATTATTATGGCATTTAATGTTCTATTGTTTAATACATGGGTACATATTGTGAAAAAATCAAAATTCAATTTAGAGTTTTACGATAAAAACTTATTGTTTTCTAATTTTATCTCACTTTACATAACATTTTCTTTAGCTATATCGCCCCGGTAATCTTATTTCTCCGGAAACATAAACGATATTAATAATTAAGATATAATTATTACCAACCATATTATCAACTGATATAATAAGGAAAAATCACAACCATTTTGGCACGTATACACACCAGAATTTATTATATTTTCGAAGAGGAAATTTACACTTTAATTAACATACAAACTATGTTAAGTATTGGTAATGCAGTTCACGGAAATATTTTCAATTAGATGAGAATATATATTTGGAATTTTTCTAGAAACTAATTGTTTATGCTTTAAGCAAAATAAAGTATGAAATTTGTGTTTGTAAATAAGAAAACACGACATGACATGGCAACTTAACAAAAATAAAAGCGATGGTAAATAATAATAAAAATGGAACAATGCAAATATTAATTTAGCTGATTCATTGTGACACATTTTAAATTAAAATTATTTTTCCTTGTATTGATTAATGGTATTCATTTAGGTCTTAATAATAATACAATATACAATGCTCCACTTCCACTTATTAAATACAGCATGATACTAGTTATTTATAATACAAGAGAGTAGAGGCATATTTTATTAGCACTCTAAGCTATTTCCGCTTGTAAATAAAATGTCTTATACTTTTTAGAAGCATTCTTGTTTAATTCAAATTAAAGATTACATTTGTGCAGTTATCAAAGCAAATTTAATTTTATTTACTGTATCACTAGTGATTAAGTACGTAAAGCTAATCTTTAGTGATGAATTGGTCAGAATAGGGGATTCCACCATTTTTTAATATAATTTTATCAGAAAATATAATTAAAACTAAGACGGTGAAAATCCGATGAAAAAATTCCTATCCCGCAGTCTTAATAAGCATGTTATGGTCCCCCGAAGTTTGAAAATTTAGATGTGACGTCACGAATATAAGTTTTTATATAAACCTGTTTTCTTTAAGGATGTTCTTGAAATGTATGTTATTTTTAAATTATATTTATAAAAAACAAATTAATATTATAAATACTGTACAAGTCTACATGTCTACATGCTTTATAATGGCAAGTGTGTCTAAATTATTAAGTTTAATGCAAGAAATTTATATTCAAATAAAAACTGTTTGAGAATTGCAGTCTATTTCCATTGGTAGTAGACCCCACCCCCTAACTCGGTATATATATATATATATATATATATATATATATATATATATATATATATATATATATATATATATATATATACAGGGTGGTGAGACTTGGACGACGCAGCATAGGGGTTTCAATAGTAAAATCTTAATGTGGAGTTATCTGCTCCCTTAATTATTTTAGAGAAAAATTGTTTTTTTGTTTTTATTACAGACAAAAAATACTGCATTCCAATATGCTAATGTTTATAATTTTTCAATTTCCGGAACCGTAAAAATAGTCGAAAATAATAACATTTTTATAAAAATCATTGATGCCATAATATGGTTCATTCATAAGTATTATTTTGTAAAGATTTTTAATAATAGAAAAACGTTGTTAAACCTTGTTTCGTTCATCTATAGAAATAGAATAACAGTAAACTTCCAGAGAATTAGAAATTTAGTTTTTACCCAAACCCTAGTAAAAACCTTCGAATTTCAATTGCTTACAAATATGTTCCTTTATGAGACAATATATCCATCAATTATTATCATTAATTACATCACTCAACAATCAACCCAATTCATTCAATTCGAATTCATTGCTCTCGCAGTGCACTCCACGTGGTTTGTTGCGTTGTGCGCATGCGTAGTGCCCAATGTCAGGGTTGTACGAGGGGCATGGGGGCGCATCGATCGTGAGTGAGAGCACGTGTCGTCGTGCAAGTAGTCACGTAGGCACTCGCGTTGCGGCTTCCTTGCTACTGCCTAGCACTAGACTTGACCTGACGCCGGCAGAATCAGCGAAATCTGACACGATGGGGATACGAGTAGGTGACTAAACAATAGCTGTCATAGAATAACAATTGCTCGGGTTAAAATACATAAGTTAAGAGTTGAGAATCTTTAAACCTTCAAGTATTCAACATACAGCCTCACAAGAAATATGGATGCACCTGCTGCTTTGTAAAAATCAACGTAAATACTCAAATTGTTTCCCTCATATAATGCAGTCGCGTGGCAGTGTACATTAGGTGCCCTTCCGCAGCTTACCCCCCCCCCCTTATATATATATATATATATATATATATATATATATATATATATATATATATATATATATAATTTTTAAAAAATCTCACGATACGTATTTCGAATAACTTTATTATAAAGAAAATATAAGTGAATGCTTCGATTATTAACCATACATATAAAGGATGCCCGTTTTCGACCCTCGCTATTTGGATCTTAGTGATTATAAGAGAATAAATCGGTAAGATTAGGTCAAAGTTGCCCCGTTAGTGCACCAGTTGTATTTAACCCGAAAAATGCAAGTTACTAGATAAATACAAAAATTCGGATACATGTATAGAGTAATTCCGAGAGAGATGGCTTACCGGGTGAGATGACTTTTGCCAAAATCCTAACAATTGCAAAACGAAACGATGTGTTATAATTTTTGGATTTTGGCAAAGAAGTCATCTTACCCGGTAAGGTATCTCTCGGATTTTTTTTATTTTTGCATGTAACTCCTAAATATTGCATAATATGGAATTTGCACTTCATTAGGAAACTTAGTCATACATTTTCGAACGATGATGATCATGCTTGATTTATTGTATATAGAATATGTATCTATATTTATTCCCAGTTTAAAGTTAACATTGAGAATTTTTCCTAATTCTAACTTAAAGCACATTCAAAAATGAAAATTAGGTTTAGATTTATGGTTTATACTTTAGATTTAAAGACTTTGGCCGCATATTATGTAATGACTCCATTCACACTTCAAAATTTAGTGTCTCTAAATCCAGATCACACCAAACATTGCAAGGTCCAAACTTTAGGTTTATAGTTTAGTTTGACGTCACAAACTTCACCAATGAGAACGAGTCTGAAACGATACAGATTTATATACCCATCTTTATTTAGTATTCAATTGCTGGAATCAGCTTTTTAAACAAATGCGAGAAGAACAATCAAATCTAAATTAGAGTTAAATTTTACTTGCATCTATAATTATATAATTTTTTTTTAATTTCGGCGCCGTCTACTTGTTGGCGCCCTTCCGCCACACTTACCTCGCTTTCCGCCTAGCGCCGGCTCTGCGATTGTGATTCAAACGATCAGGGTTCGATTCGAACATAAAATTTAAACTTGAAAATTATTTCCAATTTTGAAATAGCCCAAAAGAAACACCCTGTAGTGCTCTTTTCACGACAGTTCTGGCAGCCAAATGCAAAATATTAGTTTTGCAGTAACATCCTTCGCTAAAAAGGGAACTGTAGTTGTAGATGATTGACAAAGTACATTACAAGGAGCCCTATGAAGCTTCTTTACAACTCAAAAACAGGGTTGGTAAACGCCCTCAGTGGTACATAACCGTCATTATATAAAAAAAAATCTGCCAATAAAGCAGATTGGAATACTCAGAAATGGGTAATAAGAAAGACTTCATATAATAGCACAATAAAGCTAAACATTTAATCTTAATTTTGGAAATGTTTACATTGTTTCCAGCCGAACTTCTATGCGATGAAAAGAAGAGACAAGTTATTAACACCAGATAATCAGCTGTATATAGGAGAATTTGCAAAACATATACAAAATACTAATACAAAGAATGCCTAGAATTTGTGAAGCTGTTATTAAAACCTTTTTTTTAAAAAAACTGTTAAATGTTTATAACAATGTTCTATTTTATTAAAATAAACATAGGTATCCATTTCGGATTTTTGTTTTTTACTGCTTTTCCCGTAAATATCAGGTATAGCCATATTTTTGGACACAACTGTAGTTAATGAACTTCAAAAGTCCAGGAGTTATTGAAAGAACTTCTAGAGATGCACAAACAAGACACACACAGAGAATTTGGGAAGACCGTAGTTCAGACAACAAAAGATCTATCCGTAGTCAGGCTGATGAACCCTTGCGAACACGGTATGAAGTATAAAACATTTTCAAAATTTTTATTTTAATAGTTTCCAACATCTAGCTAATGCGCGAAATTAAAATTAGAACTGCATATTTATGTTTTAGAGTTGTATAAAAAAGTAGAACATAATAAACAGCTTCTGATAATGTTAAACAGCGTTTCATAATATAGAAATGACATTTATGAAGAGAATTGCGCATTTGAACATTCAATAATCAAATGTGAGATAACAACGCAAAATATACAGAATAAGTTAAGAATTTAAAAACTTTTAACCCTGTATTAAAATGGCACTTATGCAGAGTTTATTCTAGAATTGTCTTATTCCACGTTTATTATTATTATTAACCTACAATTTGTAGGTTAAGCTTGTGATAAACTATTCTTGTGTTAAAAGGAGACTATTTTGAATTTAACCCTTATTTATTATTACTGGATTACCGCTGTTAATCATTTAATATACATATACCTCGGCATATACCCTGGTTAGAAATATAGTGAACTGACTTTTAGATAGAGTAGATTTTGTCAGGAAGGACGAGGAAATGGAAACTCCACCAAACACCTTATCTAGTAACTTCACATTACAAATATAATTATTCCTGCTTCATTAGGTTTTGATTTGTAACAAATGGTTAATTATTATGTGTAGCATATTAGGCCTATAACATAAACATTTTTTACCTTCCGTCACCTTTAGGTAAGGAAGGTATTGTCTTTGGTCAAAAAATTCGGTGGTGGGTTTTTGATGAATAAGCACGTTTTAGGGTCCCTAGAATGCGATTTTACTATTTTTACGATGATGTCTGTATGTATGTGTGTGTGGATGTGTG